>CM069926.1:11500882-12700882 GCA_036172225.1 Cryptocoryne crispatula var. balansae | reverse complement strand
GGGGCCAGCTTGCTCGATAACTAATTTAATTAATGAGAACATGAGGCCAGATGAAGACTTTACCAAGTTTGCTAATAGGTGGAGGGGAATAGCTGAGAGGCTAGTGGATACCATTTCAGAGGGGGAGCAGGTGAGAATGCTCATTGGGAATACCACACTTAATCGTCGCAACTTCCTGATCATGCATTGCCCGGCTGCCATGAGTGAGTTGTGTGATAGTGCCCGTTACCTCCAAGCCCATTTTAAGGACGCTTCCATGATCAACTCATTCGACCCCAAACCCCGTAACACTAGAAAGCCTACACCTGTAGCACCTACCACCGAAGGGTTAGTGAACAATGAGAGCATCAATGCCATGGGAAACCAGGGTGGATATCACCAAAGCCAATACCGTAACCCACCACCCAACTAACAATACCAGCCAGCTCCTCAGCCAACTCCTCAACCCCAACAACAACTTGCATACAACCGAGCACCGCCACAGCAACTTGAATATAACCGAGCACCACCACAGCAACCCACCTACAACCGAGCACCCCAGCAGCAAAATGCCTATAACCTAACCGGATGCCTTAACAATAACTTGTCTACAACCGACCACATACACAACAACAAAAAGCCTACAACCAAGTGCCATCACTAGCCAACCGACCTAGGAGGGGGGACCCAAGAGAGAGTACTATCCTCAACTGCCATTCCCCCTCATCGATATTTTCAATGCATTTATGGCTGAACAGCAGTTGGATCTTCCAAAGGAGAGAGAAGGATGGCCGACGAATGTTGACATGACAAAGTACTGCGCCTACCATTGGTATCCTGGACATACGGTTGAAGTCTGCTTCCAATTTAAAGATTATATTCATGACCTCAACGATCAAGGGAATATTGACTGGGCAAAGATGGGAGATTCCATACAAGCTTTGAAGACGCGACATAATCAACCATGGCAACAACAACCACAAGCACAGCAGTAGCCCGGCCTGGGCATAGTCCAAGATCCACTACCTGTATATGCACCCGTACAAGCACCGGCACCAGCACTGCCAAACCAGCGACTCAGCCTTGTCCACTCCGCCATCAAGGAGTCAACCCACCACTCCTAGGTTTGGCAAGTTGAGGATCAAACTGCCTCCATGCCTGCCAGACCAACCCCACCTACAAATTGCACTATACTCTCCATACCGAGAGCTTCCCCCAGCCCACAAACTACCCAAACACCACAAAGCCCAATCTCACCAACACTACCCTCACTAGCTATTAACCCTCCATGGCGCTTAATCATTAGACCGCCACCAGCATCCCAACCAACACCCCGACCATCACCCCAACCTAACCCATCAACCATCATTCCTTCCTGGTGTCTAATCATTATACCACCACCAACACCCCAAACATCACCTAACCTACCAGCCTCCACCACCCCTCAGCCTCTCATTATCCGACCATCACCCAACCTACCAGTTGCCACCACTCCACGACCCTTAATCATTCGATCATCACCACCAACACCCAAACCATAACCCAACATACTAGACTCCACCACCCCACGACCCCTCATCATTCGATCCTCACTACCCCTACCTACCACGGTCCCCTTGACATGCCAACCAATCCTACCATCACCACCTTCACCAATCTCCCCTACCACGCTGGCGCCGGTATTTCAAAGTGGGAGAATGTTTCGAAGGGTCTTCCCCCAGGCTGGGATGCAACCGCAGGAGCAGGCAGAAGAGGAAGTGATAGAAGAACTATTGTCTGGCACAACATATGACTTGTTGAAGCACCTGGACAAAATGCCGACATGGATTTCAATCATGGAGCTTATAAAGAGGTCAAAGAACCATCATGACGTCCTACAACAGTACTTGAAGTGAGTCATGGTCAATGAGGACCTCCCACCTGAGAAAATCATTACAGTTTTGACCCCAAGGAGTGAGCATCCGGCACTTACATTTACACAGGAGGAATTGGCACGGCCGAAGATCAGAAAGTACACCTTGCACGTTGTAGTGGTCATCAGAGGCACAGAGATTAAGTCTTGCTTGATTGACACCGGAGCATCTATAAATGTCATGTCGCCAGAAACATTGCAACTTTGCGGCATCTCCAATGAAGAAATTGAGCCTTCTGCCATAATAGTGATAGCATATGACAACTCTCGAAAGCCGGCATGAGGCGTGGTTACATTGGAAGTAGGGCTCGGGCCGTGTACTATCACCTCCGAGTTCCATGTGTTAGAACTGGACCCCACGTTCAATGCTATTTTGGGACGCCTGTATCTTGAGGCAATAGGAGTTGTTGCCTCCACTAATCATCAATGTCTAAAGTTCCCATACAAGGGCCAGGTAATCAAAGTAACCAACATCCCCATCCCCATTCTGAATTATGTGGATGGTGTTGACAACTACAGAGTTGCCCGGTGTCATGGTGTTGACAACGCCTCAAGAAATAGTTGCCTGGCGGATGATGAAAGGAATGGGCTATCAGCCACGAAAGGGGTTGGGAAAGGAACTGCAGGGGATTGTGCACCCCGTTGAAGCTGTACAAAGATCGAGAAGGCATGGGCATGGCTATGAGCCCGGTTTCACTCCTAGGATGGTCTATTGGCCAAAAAATGCCATGGGACTCCAAAGATTCTTCATCAAATGGGAGACCATGATGATGGCCAGGGACAAGAAAGAAGAACAAACCAAGAGAAGGAAGACACCAAAGCAAGAGGAAGAAGTGGACAACCTTAGTACATCTTTGGCTTGGTTGTTCATGGAGGAGGAAGAACCAGGCAAGGGCGTGTCCATCCCTAAACAACTCGTCCACTCAAACTCACCTCCAATCAACATTCCACGTGAGTCGTATCCTATGGTCACGTACTTCAAAATCCTCACGCTCTCCCTCTTGGATGCACTTGATGGTCTTTTTAGCCCGATTTCTAACTCTAGGCCAGTTTGGCCACCTGAAATGATCACTGGGCCTGAGAGCCCATTCAAATCTTCTTACTCCATTGGGCCCCTATGCCCACATCACTTTAACAACACCGGGCCTGCATGCCCACCAATTGGGCCCTCGTGCCCTTTAAATTTCTTCCTTAACTTTGGGCCCACGTGCCCACCAATTGGGCCCACGTGCCCCTAAAATTTCTTTTTTAGCTTTGGGCCCATGAGCCCGTTTCTTAACGTTGTGGGGCCTGCGAGCCCAATTTTCTCTCTTTTACTTAAGCTTTCTACTTGTGCTCGAGCCCCACCGGCTTATTTTTTTTCGTTATTGAAAACACCCAAAAAAACATCTTCTCACAAACTCAGTTTTCTGTTGAGGAGACGTCTCTACTTGTCTCGGAGGGTGCTCCCAACCAGGACCCCTCTTCTCCGACTCACTGATCGATCTACTCGATCCTTCACCCATTGTAGATACCACCTTTTCAATTCTGTCTTCTTTAGGAGTAGTTAGGTTAGGGAAGAATAAAACTTGAGGTAAGTGCATTCCAGAGAGATATCTCCAGTAATTAGCTCAGAAGTGCAAGGAATGTGCAAGGCTGCCAAGTTTTTTGGAAAATGCTATCTACCTTGACGAAATCCAATATGAGGATGAATTCAATGTAGATCATACACTAGGAGTTTACGTGGTTTTATCAGAAAAGGATCCTAATTTCGAGGAAGGAATTGAGAACTTGGCTAATGCGTATGCATTTGGACTTAAAAGGTTTGAAGAACCATCAATCACGGTGGATGAACCGACAAAAGAATTAAATCTTGGAACACCAGAAGATCCCAAGACAGTCCTCCTAAGTGCAAACCTCACTCTCATTGAGGAACAAAACCTAATTAAAATATTGGAAGAATACAAGGACACGTTTGCATGGACATACGAAGACATGCCGGGGTTAGACAACTCGTTGGTTGAACATCGTCTAACTTTGAAACTTGGAGCTACCCCGGTCAAACAAAAATTAAGGAGATTCCACCCCGATGTTGCACTTAAAATGAAAGAAAAGATCAACAAGTTACATCAAGCAAGATTCATTAAGGTCATCCTTTATCCGCAACAGGTGGCAAACATAGTCCCTGTAATGAAGAAGGATGGACGAATTCGGATCTGCATATACTTCAGGGACTTGAACCGAGCATGTCCTAAAGATGACTTTCCTCTACCTCATATTGATGTACTGGTTGATAACACTACTGGATTCGAGATGTTATTGTACTGGTTGATAACACTGCTGGATTTGAGATGATATCTTTCATGAATGGCTATTCCGGTTATAATCAAATTTGGTTAGCTGAAGAGGACCAGGAGAAGACCTTGTTCACTACACCTTGGGGAACCTACTGCTATGTCGTCATTCCCTTTGTACTGAAGAATGTTGGTGCTACATATCAAAGGACCATGATGGCTATTTTTCACGACATTGCATACCCTTGTAGAGGTGTACGTGGACGACCTGGTCATTAAGTCCAAAAGCCGAGAAGATCATCCTGAAGTGCTAAGAAGGGTCTTGTAGAGGGCTAGGGAATATAAATTAAAAATGAACCCAAAGAAATGCATATTCGGAGTATCCTCAGGGAAATTGTTGGGGTTCATAGTGAGTAAAAGGGGTATAGAGATCGACCCAAACAAGGCCGAAGCAATCATTGGTATGCCTCCTCCAAGAAATATGAAAGAACTTCGAGGATTAATCGGGAGGCTACAGTTTGTCTGCCGGTTCATCTCACAACACTTCCAAAGGTGTAAACTTTTCTATGAGTTGACCAAGGTGGGGGCCAAGTTTAAATGAGATTTGAAGTGCCAGGATACATTCGATGGTTTGAAAAGATACCTGGCTAGTCCCCCTATGCTTAGACCACTAGTCCCTAGCAAACCCTTAGTTTTATATATCTCGGTTTTGGAGAATTCTCTTGGGGCAATCCTTGCACAAGTGGATGAAGAAGGGAAAGAGAGGGCAACCTACTATTTGTCAAAGATTTTCGATCCATGTGAGTAGAAGTATACTGTAGTGGAGAACACCTATGCTGCACTAGTCTGGGTAGTTCAGAAGTTTAAACACTATTTCTTATCTCATGAGGTCAATCTTATCGCCCATATCAATCCCATCAAATTCCTCCTTGAGAAAACTGTTCTAACTGATCAGTTAGGTCATTGGTAGAGTTTCCTTTCACAGTTTGATATCACCTATGTCCCCTGGAAGGCGATTAAGGGCTATGCCATTGCCGAACATTTAGCCCATCACCTTATACCCCTCTTTGACCTGGTCCAGTCGGAGCTCCTGGATGACAAACTAATGTTGATCCGATCTTTCCATCTTTGGACATTAAATTTTGACGAGGCTCTGAATTCACATGGTAAGGGAATATGAATCGTCATTCTATTACCCGAGGGTGTCACCATTCCATAGGCATTTCAGCTCGACTTCCCAGCAACCAATAACATAGCTGAGTACGAAGCCTTGTTGGCCGGGCTGAAGCCGCTCATTTCTATGGTGCCACAGAATTGAGGGTGATAGGTGATAGCCAACTAATCCTTCGTCAAGTCCTAAACAAATACCAAACTTCTCATCCAAATCTCAAACCCTACCAAGAACTCACCTCTTGCTACATCAAACTCTTTTCCAAACCCACTTTTGTTCATGTTCCTCGAGCTCAAAATATTCTTGCTGATGCCTTAGCCTCCTTAGCTTCATCTCTATCAGTCCCGCTAGGTAGATAGGTGCGGACTATCCATGTCTATAGAAGGTTGATGCCGGCGATTAAGGATGGTCGATTTCTGAAGGTCAATGAGAGATTTGGAAGGAAGGAATATCTAGAGCAAAAAGAGGAAATTTCTTTAATCGAGTTGGAAGAAATAGACGAGAGTGAGAGGCCTTAGTTTGATGAGATCGCAAGGTATTGTCAAGATCAGTCATATCCACCTGGGTCAAATGCAAAAGAAAAGAAGGTCATTAGGAGAGTATACTAGAGGTATACCATCCTAGGATGGGTGCTCTACAAGAGGAGCATGAGCGGAATCTTTGCTTAGATGCGTTGATGAAGAAGAAGCAGAGTTGATGCTTAAGGAAGCACATTATGGGGTCTGTGGGGGCCATGTCAATGCTCAAGCTCTTGCCAAGAAAATCATCAGGCAGGGATATTATTGGCCAATGACAGGCACTGTCATTCTTGCCAACTCCATGACGACAAGATCCATTCTCCTGCATCTTTTCTTCATCCGATTCATGCCCCATGGCCCTTCGCCAAGTGGGCAGAAGCAGAAGCGTTCATGGAGATCAAGGCATCAACATTGTGCTCCTTCACCAAATGCAACATCATCGCCAGGTTCGGGATCCCTAGTGACATCATCACCGACAATGAACTACAATTTCTCTCTCAAGATCTGCGCGATCTTTGCAACAGGTACCGCATTTCATTACATCATTCATCTCCATACTAGCCGCAAGGCAATCGTCAAGCAGAAGCCACCAACAAAACCTTGATCAAAATTATTAAGAAAACTTGTAAGTCTAGCAAGTTTGTGGACTGGACACATAAGCTTGTAGATGCTCTATGGGCTTATCATACTTCTATACGGACCCCCATTGGTCAAACCTTGTATGCTCTCGCATATGAGATGGAAGCGGTGGTCCTATACGAAGTACTCCTTCCATCACTTTGAGTTTAGCTCGATAGGGACACCCCTGTCGA
Source organism: Cryptocoryne crispatula var. balansae (assembly GCA_036172225.1). Classification (NCBI taxonomy): domain Eukaryota; kingdom Viridiplantae; phylum Streptophyta; class Magnoliopsida; order Alismatales; family Araceae; genus Cryptocoryne; species Cryptocoryne crispatula. The sequence continues at coordinate 12,694,217 of CM069926.1, read as the reverse complement.
TGAGAGACGAGAATCTCTCCTTGCACAACTTGAACTCCTAGATGAAAGAAGATTGGCTTCCTCCGAGCATGCCCAAACTTATCAGAACAGATTGAAAAGGTTTTATCAAAAAAGAGTGGTGGAGAGAAAGTTCGAAATTGGTGAGATGGTAGTCAAACGCATATTCGTTAAACCAAGTGATCCTCGCTCCAAGTTGCAACTTAACTGGGAAGGGCCTTTCGTTATTGCTGAAAAATATCCAGGCAATGCATATGAGCTAACAAACACTGATGGAGAAATTTTGAACCATCCATGGAATGGCGTTTACCTCAAAAAATAATTTCCTTAGAAAAAATAGAGAATTTATGGTATGATATTAAGTCATCGATCCTAGAGTGTTCTCTAAAGGACAAGGGTAGACATCACCTTGCACACACAACACCTCCCGATCCTAGAATCTTGATAGACCGACACTCGAGAAAGGCAAGGCAGAACCCTGAAGGCAGAAAAGAATCCTCACCCTTTTCTCTTCTATTCGGTCCAAGATAGGCGAAAGAGATTAGAGCAAGATAGTATTGAAAATGTCCGCCGCTTTAGTAGGAGGCCATATCATAGGGTGCAAAAGGGTACCAAAAGATGGGCAATGAACCTCACATGTTTAAACAAATATGGGCTTGTTTGAATAAGTACCCAAGAATCTAGAAAATGAAAAGAGGGCACCAAAAGATGGGCAATGACCCCACAGGTCAAAGACTTGTTTAGGTGAGTGCCACATGTAGAAAAGACCCGAAGAGGCCGAATCCCAACGGGCAATTTGGGCATGAGTAGAGAAACCCTCCTCAACACCCCCAAATCCTATCAAAGACTTCCTCTATTATTCTTCCATCTTAAACCCCTAGGGTAGGGTAAACTGTCCAAACTCAGGGAGAATCCAAAATGATCAAAAGAAGTGGGCAAGAAAGATTCTGGGTACGGAACCTTATGGGGTGTTTGGTTGCATGATAATTTTTTGTACACTTTCATGATAAAAAATTATATTATAATAAAAAGTGAACCAACTCATGACATAAAATTATCATGTTTGGAGAGATGTGATTACAAAACAAGAGTAACTACCACACATGACCAAACAAAGTGGGGGACCACAAGAAAAAAGAAAGAGGTGAGACCCTCTTTTTTTGTTTAAGAAGAGAATCACTTTTAAAACATAAAATTATCATGGTTACCAAACACCTCTTTTAACAAGTTTTCTTACAATTTTTAAAAATTAAAACAAAAATCTTTATTATCATGCAACCAAACACCCCATTACTTTCATGTGGTATTTAGCGCTTGAATTTTGCTTAGCACTCAAAGACCAATGAATTGTCTCGATACCAGCACATTCTCCATGAAAATCCAAAAAAATGGATATTTTCATAATCTCAAAAAAAATTGAATATTTTCAAAATCTAAAAAAATTGAATATTTACAAAAATACAAAAAAAAATTGAATGTTTTCAAAATCCAAAAACCCAAAAAAAATTGAATATCTTCAAAAATCCAAAAAAATTGCATCATTTCACTTGGCATAACCTTGATTTTTGCCTTTGCTAGCATTCATGTTTATTTTTATGTCTTGCATATTTCATTTATGCATTGCATATTTATCTTTATCATCACCACATTAAGAGGGCTCTTCCCTTTGACCTAAGTCAAAGTTGGCCGTAGTAGGCAAATGGATGAGTCGTTGTGAAGATCTGATCCTCTTTTATGAAGTGCCTTCAGGGATTTTAAAGTAAGAGGGGAAGGTTCTCTCAAAGACAAGTAAGTTCTCTTAACCATTTTATTTTGGTCATTTAGTTTATTTTTACACCTTGTTAAGAAGGCTCCTCTCTTTGACCTAAGTCAAGGGAGATAGCAATAGGCAAAGAGATGAGCCATAGTGAAGATTTAATCTTCTTTATTAAGTGTTTCAGGATTCTGAGATCAAGAAGGGAGTGACTCTCACCAAAGCAGGTAAGCTCTCTTAACTTTTACCTTGTTTATTTTGTTAGTCATTTTGTGAATTCTACCTGGTTAATAAGGCTACCCCCCTTAACATACAAACAAGGCAAGATGACAATAAGCAAGGGGGTAAGCCATATTTCAGAAAAGAAACACGAGTCAAGGAGGGGGGAAGATGTCGCCAACAGGTATGTTTCTTAACCCTACATCTATTATTTAATTTTGTTATTATTATTTACCATTTTTTTGAGGCGTCCGTCCATTGACAAACTTGCAAGGGGCCAAGCTGAAATATGATGTTAACTACCCTTTTGAGTGATGTCAAGCAGGGAAAACTAGTGCAAATGATTCTAAAATAGACGAAGATCAGATTACACCATCAACCGCTACAATAATGAAGAAAAGCAGATACAACAACAAAAGAAGAGCTAAGCTTGCTACAAATCTTAGTGCCTGTTGCTACCCTCTCTAGGGGAATGACCACGTAGAGGAGGCATGGTAGCCGTGTCTGCCAAAGCCGCTGCAGCTGCCTCGTTGCAGCGACACTCTAAATAAGTAGCTAGGAAAGCAGAAGCACCGCGCTTGTGGCTTTGGTCACTCTGCCCTTGCTGACTCTAGCCGTGGTGACTCTGGCTTTGAGTGGCGCCGCCATTCTGGTGTGCACCTCTCCGATGGGAGCTACTCTGGTGGGTGTGACTCTAGCTCGACTGTGGAGGAATGCCCTAGCGGTAAACCTGCAAGGTCGCCTCCGCCGTCGCCGCACGAATCTGCGATTGTAAATGCATCTTCCCCAAAGATTGGATAGCCTGGCTATGCTCGCGCTTTATCTCCCGCAGGGTCCTCTCATGCTGAAGGCAGAGATCCGGGATGATCATCTAGGAACGAAGGTCGACTGGGGTGAACCGCCAGGTCTCCACCTTGGTCTCCAAGGATTGGATGCGGGTAGATGACGAAGCAAAGGCACCCTGGAACTCGGGAATCTAGAAGAAGAGGAAGAATATGAACCAAGAAAATCAACAACTAGAATAGAGAACAATGAAAGATACCTCTACCTCCTTGGTCGTTAGGGCCTCTCTTACCTCACTCAGATGATTGTGGAGCTTGGCCACCTCTTCCCTCGGCAAAGAAGGAGGTGAACCCTCAGCACGGGCCTTCTGCTATGAACAGAAGAAAACACGTCAGAGCAAGGCAAGTATATGACGAGAATAGAAATGAAGGTCAAGGCAGTGTTTACCTCAGTCTCCAACATGCCACGAAGAGTAGCTCCTCCTACCGAAGATCAATGATCTCCAACCTCTGGCGCAGTAGTAGAGCCCGAGCCTCCTGAAATGTCACAGAGGATAAGAAAGAGCAACAATGTTGAATTGAATTGAGGCAAAAGGAAGAAACATATACCTAACCCTCGAAGACGAATAAGTGGTCGTACGTTGCCTCGTATCGGTGAAGGTAGTCTCGGCTGTCCTCTGCCTAGCCAATAACTACCTCGTAGCCTTCGTACCACAGTGTGATCGAGGCATGGTACCTCTCCACCCAGTCCACGGGGAGTAGCAGACGTCTAGGACGGGCCCCGACTAGAGGAAGAGAGGGAGGAGGCTCCAACTAGTCTTGCTCCAGACCGATGGCGCGTGCCGAGAACCAAAGCCACAGCGGCACCAGCTCGTTGATGCACAGGAGGTGAAGATCACGGTCGAAGACACGACCAACCTAAGCAATCCAGGGCTGGAGATGGTCGTCGGTCATAAGATATGGCCACCAACACACCTGCATGAAGCAAAATCACGATTATCAATTCACCAGAAGAAAATTGATGAATAAATTAAAAGCATACCTCAGTGTGTGAAAAGCAGAGCATCTGCACACGAATCGAAACCAGATGGCTCTGATGGCCCTCAGTAGGGCGGATGGGTTCCCAGTGAGCCATCAAAGGGAAGAGGCCGGGGTAGGACTGCTATGCTCGGCCCAGGGGGAAGTAGAGGTAGCTCCAGACCTGTAAAAGGCACAACTCGTCAGGCAACATAGAACAAAGTAGAACAATACAAGTGTACATAAAGGAAAAGTTGTTAAACATCACCTGGAGAAAAAGAGAGAAGCCAGCGACCGAAACAGAGCCCGTCTCGGGCTGGAGGCCACAAAACAGGTGAGCGAGCATCGCTGCCCTCCACGTATATGTGCCAACCTGGTCCAGGTTAGCAAGCAAAGGAAGGAACCGCAGATGGATGCGGTCCATCTTCGAGTCCAGCAGCAAGTGCCCGAAGAAGAAGAGGAGGAAGCGGCACAAGTCTATGCCCGCCTTCAAGGAGCCAGGTAATCCAGTAAATGTCACCGCGGCCTGGCCAACCATGCGGCAGAAAAAGCTATCCTGGCTCTCGCCATGGACATGCTCAGCATCTACCAAGCCTACCATCTCACCAGCCTTTAGTCTGGTGATAGTGCGTAGGCTATTCTCCGAGTCAAACTCAGGCTCATATGCGAAAAGGGCCTGGAACACCCGTGAATAATCAGAAGAAGTGGCACACACCACTAGCCTACCATCAACATGGAGACCAGTGATGTGTGCAACATCCTCTAGAAAGGGCACCATGTGCCCCCAAGGGAACAAAAAAATGAAGGAGTCCAGGTCCCAGGACTCGTGAAGGACCTGCACTAGTGGTAGGTCCTCCCAAAATGGAGTCACCCAGAGGATGGGCCCAAACCCCATCTCCTCCAACCAAACCTACTGGAAGTCCGGTAGGCCGAGGTAGGCGGTGTGCACCAAGTCCCATGAGATCTGAGATTTTATCCGGGCCTGCAAGAGATTTATTTCATTAGTTCACTCAATTTTATTGTCAAAATGCAAAGGAACTAATCATTAAGTGCAGGAGAAAAGAGAACGTACCTCGCGAACTGCCAGGAGCTTGAGCTCCTTAGAATCAGAATCGTGGCAGCGAACACGTCTCGGCATTTGCACTAAAAAGGTAAGTTAACATTAAACATTGTTAGATAAGTTTTTCATAATAAAAAAGACCGAACGTGCCCTCCCCCTCTTTGGAGAGGGAGGGCGCGCTCAGCGCGCCCCTGCCCCCTTTGAAGAGAGAGGGCGCGCTGACCGCGCCCTCCTCTTTGGGGTGCGGTCACCGCACCCCTGGGTTGAGGTCATGGTCAATGCAACGCCCTGCATTGACCACACACCCCTTAACAACTCGATTTTATTTTCGTGATAACTTGTTCAAATAAACTTGAAATTGCATGAAACTAGAACCAAAATGAAGAGCAAGTCCTGATTTACATATCTTGTAACAGAGGTACTAACCTTGGAGGGCATCTCGAACCTTGAAAATGATCTGGAACTTTGGAGCTTCTAGGTGAGGAGAGATGGTGTGCAGGCTGAAATAAAAGATTCTTACCTTCAAGGGGTATTTATAAAGCATAAAAATGTGAAAATGAGAGAAATTTGAAAATGTCACCCTGGGTTCACAAAATCAAGTTGATCGCGATGCCACCGAAAGAATCCCAATCTGATGCGTGGTTTGCTCAGAATAATTTTGTGAAGAAAATTTCTCTTTAAATTCCCACCAAAAATTCTTCTTATCACATAACTTTGAATGTCTCAGGTCCTAAATTAGCTAAGCATATTAATGTTTTTTATCATCACTAGCTAACATTTTTCAAATGATAGGAGAAAATTCTAGGCATTTCTTAGCTAAAAATAGCTAAAATACATTTTTCAGGGTCGAAATTGATAAAAATGGCAAAAAATTTAGAAGGCACCGTGCTGTTCAGAAAATCGAGCCGATCAAGGAGCCACCAAAAGAAAATTCATCGGACTCACGATTTGCTCTAAAAATTAGTTAAAGAAAAAAGGCAATTTAAAATCCATGGAAAATACTTCATTTCATATTAAAAAGCTTCCATGGAGTTGAAACATAACAAGGCTAATTTTCTAAAACAGAGTAAATTTTCATTGAATTTTCACTTAAAACTGCTATATAAAAATTTATTATTTATTCGAAATAACCATAACATGTCTGACAAGCTAAAGCAGGAAATGAAGAATCTCAAGAAAGCAAAAGCTTCAACTCAGAGATGTAGCTGTGTTTCCGACCAAGGTCCTCCTCAATAAGGAGGCCTGGGCGGCACACCCGACTCGTCTCCCACAAGGCAACTGCCGAAATCACCTCCTCGTCATCATCCGCAGAGCCTAGCTATCTGCCCTTGATAGGTGGTAGGTGGGACAGCTTGGGCAGCTCGTACCGAGGCAAGGTGATCTGAGAGTGACAGCGGTGGGCGTTGTACATCACCAAAGCTAAGCCAGTAATCATGCGGAGATTCACACCGGGCGCGATGCACACCTGGAAGTTCTTCTACACCAGGGTAGCAGAAGAGTGCAAGAAGCTGGAATTGTTCATGGAAGCAAAGTGAGCACGCCACTCTGGCCTCTTCTTCACTACCGCACATCTGTTAGCAATTCTCTCGCTGAAGCCGAGTGCAGCAGCATATGGGAACAAGGGGCTGCAGTGGAAGAGTTGTGACCTAGTGGCCACCTCACCGGCTGGATCGAACTTGAAGTGAAGGTCAGCCCAGCAAGTCAGTAGAAGCACACTGCCGAAGGGAGGGCGACCCACGCAAGCTGCAGACAGTCCGCAGTACAAGAAGCCCAGAACTGAAGGCCCCAGCCATGCGCCGCTCCATATGCCGCTGATGTATGAGAGTTGATCAAGCTCGAGGAAGCCATCCTCCGTAGAGAACAAGAACACCGCGGCAAGACAGGCTGTGAAACCCTTTGCGCCGCACAGAATCCAGTCCTCGTCCAGACTAGGAGCCATCAAAAGAGACTGTCTGGGCCGCCAACTTGGGAACGCTGATTCGCTTGCCTGCCAACAAGAAGCTGATTTACCTATCCCCGATGAAATCTTGTAGGAACTCCAGGCAAGAGAGGGGTCCATAAGGGCTAAACATACCTTCAGTTTTCCCTTTTTTAGTCCGAGGAAGGCCAAGAAGGAGCTCTGCCTCTTCAAGAAGAACTGTACAGTCGAAGTTGCTGAACATGAACGTGTGAGTGTCGGGGTGCCACAACTCAACAAGAGCTTCCTTCAAGCCAAAGTCAAGTGAGTAGCCTGAATATTGCTTTGCATGGATCAAGAGCCCGGTCAAGCCCCAGTCCCGAAGAGTCACTCTGACCGACAAACCATGGACGTCGAGTAAGTCGGTAAGCCAACGAGGAGAGCAATACCGGTGTGGTCCTAGAAAGTTTGGGTAATCCTGCATCCAAACAAAAGGTAAGAGAGAATTCCTTAAGAAAAAGAAGGGGAAAAGTGGTTGAAAGCTAAAATTGGCGGCAAACTTACCAAATTGGCGCCGATTTTGGCCTTCAAATGACCCGGGACGCTTGAAATACCCTGAACCAATCCAACACGCTATTTCTTCAAAGGAGGAGCCATCCTAGGTGTTGGTAAAACATTCTGGTTGTCCTATAGGGTGTTTATATAGGGGAAATTGGCCCCGATTTGAACCAAATTCAGACCCAGTTCAATTAGGAAACTAGGACCGAATGCGCCCCTGCGATGGGGGTGCGCAAGCCGTGTCCCCAGTTCGGGGGTGCATTCGGTCAAATTCTTTTAAAATTACCCAAAATTTCTAGAAAATTCAAAAAAAATTGAAAAATTGAGAAAAAAAAATTTAAAACAAATTTGTTCATGCCTTATCTTTATTGAGGTTAAGTGGGCATCTTTGTTCATTTGGGACTAACATTTTGATGAATGACAGGAATTGCTCACGAAAATGGAAAAATGGACGTGGGAAACCCCCATAGCTTGCTGGCTAACATATAAGTCGTTAGTCGTGTATTATTATTTTATGCATTATCATTGAAGATCATAAATGCAAAGAAGACTTGACCCGAGATCCCCTTCATCAAAATCTACGACGGTCGCGTCATCTTTTGTGCTCACGGATAAGCCAAAGTTGCGCTGTGAGAGACGATGGTTTCCGAATGGGTTTCTTGACCTCATGGACAATTTATATCTTCAACTAATTGTTAAACAAGTCCTGTTTTTTGTTTTCTTGAGCCCAACATGCATAATGTATTATTAGTTGCATTGCATTTTTCATTGTCATTGCATACATCATTCATAATCTTCTACTTTTGTCTGGATATTTCTAAACTCTACCGGGTCCCTTCTTCCCATCATGTACCCTATTTCTCATATTTCTAATCCCACCATGTTCGGTAATCACCTTGTGCCTTCAACTCTTTCATTTCTTTCACCACTATGACCACTGCAACACCCTTCTTACTATTCATCCCACCGTGGCAGTCAACTCATCCTGCCAAGGGCCTCCTATTTGATCAGAACTTGCACCGGCATTATGTTCACGGTCTGTGCTTCAACATTTGCCTTTTGGAAATTGAGATCATTTCATTCCAAATTGAATCTTGTCTCTTGGAAGACTTAAATGAATCTGAGAGTCTGAATGAGCTCGATTGGTATTCTTTTACTTTTTCAAAACAAAACTCGTTTAAACATTTAGCTCATCACAGTACAAGAACACCGCAAAGATCAAGTTACTGGCTGATGATGAATCTATGAACCCATGTTTCGGGGATTCCCCACCACGTTGGGGGTTGGCTATTCTTCTCTCATGCCCGTGGCACATCTCTTACCAATCGAACATAGGAAGACTTGATGAAACATGGTAGTCATCCAAGATACTTGAGGAGATTCATCTTGCGAATCTGGCCGTTGAGCGTGTCTATATTTACACCTTGATGCCACATTTTCAGTCCATCACCATTTCGCTCCACTGCATTCTACTACGATCCATCTCACTTGGCTACGTTTTCTCTACATTTCACTCCGCTCTGCTACATGTCATTCCCTTGCAAAGCCGACACCAAGGCGAGGCAAGCTGTAGACACGCCAAATTGGCCTAATTTGGAGCCCCAGACTCCTATTCCATTAGCGATATCTTTTATTTGACCATTATCTGATTTGGATTATCTCATGGAGATGATCTAGAGACATTGGTGGAGCCACTCATGAGTTGGAAATTAATTGATGATTTTTGGAATAATGTCGTAACCTTCAAGCGAGAGCCGTGCATGAACCGTGAAAACACGAAGCATGCTCAATGACCGACCTAGAAAGGTTCATAATTGAAGGTGTTGGAAGTCCTGCGTGTGTTCCATAACGTTCAGGGTTTCCGACAAGTCATTTCGGCAGTCGTCGGTCTATAATGACTTTCGTTATGACTTTTCGATATGTACTGACACGGCTATCCCAGACCACATGTTAGGTCTTTCTAGTCATCACCGGGTCTTTTCAGGTCATCTGGGTTGATCCTAGCCATATATTTTATCAACCGGGGCCATATAGCTATTTCGGTCGATTTTAGGGTTTCTCGACTTTTCCAAGCTTCAGTTCACGTTTACCAGGTTAATCTCAGATTTTTTGATGATTTTTGGTTTTTAGACCATACTGGACTTGTTCGGTCATCATCTAAGTCATCACGAGTTGACCCGAGATTCCTCGACCGGAATCGTGCCTTTTCAGATCTCTGCCACGGTTTCTGACTTTTCGCAAGAGGGTAAATTGGTAGAAAGCCCCATGCGAATGCCTTGAGAGTCATGATGGCTGGTTTACTAACTTGAGGAGCTTCGGTTTAATGCCTTCTTTCTAACACAACAAACGGGAGACAAATCAGACATCCCATTTGCAAGTTACAGCCCGTGGAACACGTGCGCAGGAAAGAGTGTACCGTGCCCCTACCCCGTTTGAAATGGGAGGGCACAGTCACCGCGCCCTCACACTGGGGGCGCGCCCTGCGCGCCCTCACTCCCTTTGAAAAACGGGGGGGGCGGTCTATTTTCGGAAACCAGAAATTACCCTGATCAGCGTCTTCTAAACCAATTTTTCGAAAGTTTCCTTTTCTAATTATTGTTTATTTTGACCATGCCCCCTGGTTGGGGGCGCATACATCTTGTCAAGTCCGATTTTTAGCAATTTTCGGTAGGTTCCAATGATTTTTAGCAATGAAACGCATAACGCGACTATCGCTCTGCTTGAAATGGGGGGCACGAAGACTGCGCCCCTAGGGTGAAGGCACGGTCTGTGCGCCCTCAACTAGAGGGCGCGCCTACGTGCCCTCACCTCCTTTGAAACACGGGGGCGCGGTCGGCCAGTTTCTCCAATTTCACCCAGTTTCCATTCTCTATAAATTGAGGGCTATTCCCAACAAACCAAGGTTAACCCCCCATTCCTAGCTCATCCTGAGGTCATCCAAGCTCTTTCCCGAGGCTGTCCCGACGTCCAAAGCCGATCCGACGTTGTGAGATCGATCCCGAAGCGAAAGAGAAGACCCGATTCGTGCGCTCTACATCACAGAACTTCATCATCTTCTACAGAAAATTCGGAGCTTCTTTTGCTAAAGTGGTCAACATAAGAGTTGTTCCTCTCCTCGTTATATTTCATTTACAACTAGAGGCACTCAATTCTGACTTTCCTTCTATCCATGGTGATTGCTGCACTAAGGGCGTACATCCAGATTCTATTTTCTATATCCGCCCACTTCCATAATCATAATTTTTACAGGCCTGTACAGATGGATTCTGGAGAATCATCAACATAAGATCTCTTCCTCTCTGAGTTCTCCATCCATAGAAACAAACATAACTTGATTCTGACATCGGGGTCGTCCATAGAATTCTTTGTACCAAAGTTGCGTCAGAAGGGTGCAAAGCTACCGAACTGGCTTATTTCACTCATCTCGGCTTCAACTCAAGCTGTTTCATTGTATAAGTTTCACTTAACTCAGTCCATTTAATTTTTAGAGCATCTTTTACTTAATTTTCATCATTTTACATAACCAAAAATACAAAAGAAGAGGTTAAGGCTCGCCCCAATCCGGTGAGTTCGATTCCGATTGCTTCTTTCTGTCATCTCCTCTTTTATAGTTTTTACACTTCCCATAGTTCTAATCTTTTCTTTCACTTGGTTTATTGTTCTAAGTTGCACAGGTTGATTAAGCTAGCATTGGTTGGACTCTTCCTCATCGGCTGGCTGACATGGAAGAAGGTTGAACTCGCACAACATCTCCCGCGCTAAGGTACACGGTCGATTCAATCTTATTTTTATTCCATAAAGCGGAGTACGCTGCTCCTGGTGACCACTTCTTCTCTTATTCATGTTCTAAGTCTTTCTATTCCTCCCTCTCCTCCCACATGACCCGAATCGTCTCCGGTGCTCGAGCGACGCCGTGAGATGAAAGTTCGGGGATCAATGTGAGTGTGGGACCAAGGTGAGGATTTTACTGCTTTCCGAGTGTTTTCCGATTCACTCCCTTTCTCCTATTCTATCATCACCTTTTCTTGAGGTGCCAATCTGGAACCCATTTTCGGAATCGACAGTGGCAACTGGAATGATGTGGCATGGCCAAAAATACATTTGTTGTGCTAAAAACTTGATTGAAACCTTCAATGTTTGATCATTAAGCATTGATCATCAAGCCGATTTCGTGCTTCCATGGTTAACGCATGTTCTCGCTCGAAGGGTACAACTTTGCTCGGAAAACCTTCGGCTCATCTTGGAAGTGACCTGGCATGTTTTTAAGTAGTGTAATCACATATATCACCTATAGAATAAGAGGTTTAAGCTTCGAATTAAGCCAATTTTGCGTGTCTATAGTGCAAGGAATGCAAAGAAGGAAAGGAGGAATATTGGGAGAAAGAACATTAGACAAGGGGAAAATTGCAGAACCATAGAAAAAGGAAGAGTTGTGTCCAATGGTGCTCTCACCATTGTGGTCCAACACATAGATTTTGTCTATGCAACAAGAAGTATCAATCAAGCATCCAAAAGGAAAGTGATGACCATAAAGAAATGGATACCAAAGTCAAAAGTGTCTCTAGTTGGTGTTGGATTAAATACACCACCCTGTAGGCACAATGTTCATCTCTTTAACTAGAAAGTAGATAAGGTACCTTCCCCTCTAGGAGAGGACATCAAGAGAGAGGTGAGAGAGGATGTTGTTGTCGTGAGATAGAATCTCGTCACCATTGCCACCAAGAGAGGATGCCCAATGAGGGCTTTATGCCATTTAGGGCTTGTCCACTGAAAAGGAGTCCAAAAGTGTTCTACAATGTTAGGGTCTCGTTAGTGGTGGACAAAGTTAAAATTAGAAATTATAAGAAGATAAGTGATAGAAAAGATCAAAATGTAACCTTTTAATGAAAATTAAATTTAATAATAAAATAATCAAATGATGTGACTCAAACTCAAACTTAAACTCAAACTCAAAGCCTTAGTCCCAAATAATTGGGGTCGACTACATGGATTCATCTTTTCCATTCACCACGATCTTCTCTTCTCTTATGCTTAGTTCATCTAAGTCATATTAGATACATCTATGACAAGTTAGCTTAGGTCTACCTCTTTGCCTATTCAACACTGGTAATACTAAGTTCTTGACTTGTTTAACAGGCACCTCAAGAGGGCGACACCTGATATGTCCAAACCAACAAAGTTTTTCCTTCTTTACGATATCCTCGATTCTTGCAACTCACTTTATCCCTAATGTACTCATTACGAATTCTATCTACCTATGTGTGGCCACACATCTACCATAGCATCCTCATTTTAGCTACACTCAATTTGTCAATATACTTCTTCTTCATAGCCCAACACTTACTACTGTAGAGCATGGCATGTTTTGTAGACATGCACTATAATTTTCCTTTCAATTTTAAAGAGATTTTACGATCACATAGAATTCTCATTGCCTACCTCCATTTAAGCCATCCCACTTTAGTCTTATGATTGACATCTTCATCACATTATCTATCCATCTATAAGATTGATATCAAATATTTAAATTGGGTACAAGGTGTAAGGATCTTTCCGTCCAATGTTACTTTGACTTCTTCAACTCTTAGAGTTTTGCTAAATCTGAAGTGAATATACTCTGACTTTGTCCTATAAATTTTGAATCCCTTAACCTTTAACATGGTTCTCCATCATTCATGTTTCTTGTTAATACTTTCCTGAGTCTCATCAATTAGGATAATATCATCAGCGAGCATCATACACCAAGGTAAACTCTCTTGTATATCCTTAGTTATTTCATCCATGACTAGGATAAAAAGATACGGACTTAAAGTAGATCCTTGATGTAGCCCAGTTGATATAGGGAAGGCTCCTTGTTCTCATCCTGGGGAGTGGACCTAGGTGATAGCACCCTTGTACATGTCCCTAATGATGTTAATCAATCCATTAGGCACCACCTTCTTTCTTAACACCCGCCAAAGAACCTCTCTTGGAACTCTATCATAGCTTTTTCTAAATCGAGAAAAAACATATGTTGAACTCTCTTTAGGTCTCTATACCTCTCTACCAATGATCTAGCTATGAAGATGCCCTTCGTAGTCAATCTACCTAGCATAAATCCAATTGATTCCCTGAGATCTCCATACACTCCTAAAGTCTCCTCTCTATAACTTTCTCCCACAAGTTTATAGTCTGACACCTGAGCTTGGTACCTTTGTAGTTTTCACAATCTTGAACGTCCCCTTTCCCCTTAAATATTGAGATGGTGATGTTCTTTCTCCATTCATTTGACATCTTTCTAGAGAAAAGTATTTTACTAAAGAGAATAGTTAGCCACTCCACTCCTCTCTCACCCAAATCCTTCCAAATTTCAATCGGGACATTATCAGGACCACAAGCCTTTGAGATCACCATTCTACCCAATGCAAGATGTACTTCTAAAGGGGTAATTTTTTTAAGAGTACTATGTCTCCGGCCTATGTTCCCCTTCCAAATTTATTATACTTTCCAAAATAGGCTCATTAAAGAGTATTTCAAAGTAACCTTTTCACTAGTCCCGGATATCCTTGTCCTGTGTCAACACCTTCCCCTCGTTGTCTTTAATACACTGAGCATGTCCTAAGTCTTGAGTAGACCTGTAAATGGGTTAGATCCGGATCCGTTATGCTTATATCCAAACTTAAACGCGATCAACTTAAACCCGAATCCGACCTGTACCCGCTAAAGATAAAATCTCAAATCTTGGGTTATGACCTGAATCCGGAGTGCGACGACAATTTCGAGTTAACCCGTTTACCTGCATCCCTCGATCCATATGCAAAGGTCATCTTATTTAAAAAAAAAATCAGAGACTCATCCTCGGTTGTTGAGTCCTGTGATTCCAGAACCATCTGCTAACCGCTTGTTGCCATCAGAGAAGGAAGAGGAGTTTTTTTTTTAACTAACACTGTTTTTTTTTTTTATAAAACTAACACGGTAAAAACTTTTATTGCAAAACTAGCACGGTTTGCTCAAAGTCGAGTTTTCAAAACTCGACTTTCCCCTTTAACAGTGATCTTGATCGTTAACGATGTTTATTAAAAATCAAATTTAAAAGTCGGGTTTGCCAAACCCTACTTTCAACCAGAGAAAAAAAAAACGCGCCCAACAGTACGCATTTAATGCGTACAGTAATCGTTAAACTTTTTTTATCTTTCACCTAAAAAAATCGAATACTCGGATTAAAATTTTTCCGATCCACTCGGACCAATGAATTCGGAACATTCAAAACTATAAGATTGAATTTTTAAATTTATAAAAAGTGCAAGTTTTATCATTGGACGGTCCAGGATGCTCCGATTTAATATTAAAAAATATAATATTAAGTATTTCGATATTCTAAATTTATTGGACGGAACGGATCGTTCAAATTCAAATCCGATAAATTATAATTTAAAAGTATAGGCAAAATTGAATTGAGTTTTGAAAAAAAAAACCCTGCTCTGCCTTTAATGCTCTGCGCCGCAGCGCACCTTACTTTTTTTTAAATCAAATAGTCTTTATCGAATTTAATATTAAACGGGTTTGATATTAAGAAGTTGCGACGACTCTCGGGTTCGGTTTGTCAAAGAGAAAAGAAGCGTAATGCATTGTCTTCTTGACCAAGGCATAGTAGTAGGCTAGAACAGCGGCATTTGCTTCTTCAAAATGAGTTTTCGGGAAACCGAAACAATTTGTTGTAAACCCGAAATGAGACTATCGGGTTTTGCCCCATGAATGGCAAACCCGAATTGGTCGAATTTCTTATTCGGGTGTGCCAATAAAAATCGAAGCCCGATAAAAATTTCGGATTCAGGCCATATTTACGGATGCACGAGATCCATTTACAGGCCTAGTCTTGAGCTCTCCTCTACCTCAACCTAGCCAAATAGTAAATATCCTTCTCACCTTCCCTAGAGCCCAATTTGTCATATAGCTTGCCACAAGCTAACTTCCTAGCCTATCTAAATGACCTTTTGTCTCGTTTTTAGCACTTTTATATTGTTCAAAGTAGGGGTGTAAACGGTTTGGTTTGGTTTTGCCGTTTTTTTTTCAAACTGAAACCGAACCGATAAGGAGAACCGAATCGAACCAAACCGGTTCAGTGAAGTCTGAACCGATTGTGGTTCGGTTTGGTTCGGTTCGGTTCGGTTCGGTTCGGTTCATCGGTTTAATGTATATTTAAATAAATAAAAAATAAACATAAAATAAATATAAATTATAATAATTATTTAAGATTAATATGAAGACTGATACTTTATTTATAATATATAATTATATCTTTATACTAATTAACTTAAATTTATAATAATATATATTTAAATGTGATATAATATGTAAATAGAGTGGGTCAAACTTTGTCAAACCGAGTCAACCGGTTTACCGGTTCGGTTCGGTTTGGGAAGGTGCCGAACCGAACCAAACTGATAAGAAATTATCGGTTCGGTTTGATTCAAGAAACCGAATGGATAACCCGTCAAACCAAACCGAACCGATCGGTTCGGTTCGGTTCGGTTCGGTTTACCGGTTTTACTTGAACACCCCTTGTTCAAAGGCCTCACTAAAGTTACAATTAGGTAATTTATTAAACCACTCTTTTTTGCCCGTTCACTGCTCGTTGCACTTCATCATTCATCCACCATGATTCTTTCATAGGAGGACCTCTCCCAGGATTCACCAAAAACCTTTTTTCCTATTGTCTTAATCTTTATTGTCATGTTAGCCCGCATTGACTCAGCCTCTCCATTCATATCCCATTTTTTAAGTTTAGAGACCCCATTCTTAAAAATCTGTAGCTTGCTTTCTCTCATCTCATGCCATTTGATCTTAGAGATATTCTTTTGCCGCACTATTTGCAACTGCCCTAAGACCTTAAAATCTAAGACCTGGAGTTTGTGTTGGGCTGTGAACACTTCACTAGATCTGACTTTGCAATCTTTACATAAAGACATAAAGCATGACTCATTTTCCTAGTACTGATAAAGTCAATTTGGCACCTACTTCTCCTATTCTTAAATGTGACTAGGTGAGAGTCTCTCTTAATGAAGTGAGTATTAGTCAGGATCAACCATAGGACACCGCAAACTCTAATATACTTTTCCTCTCTTCATTCTGCTCCCCATACCTAAAACCTCCATGGACGCTCTCAAATCCTCTTCCCTGGGACCCGATGTGACCATTGAGATTAGGATGCTCTCATCATTTGGTATTCCTTGCATGATACCATCCATGTCCTTCCAGAATTGAGTTTTCAACTCACTACATACTCCTACTTCATGTGCATAGGCACTAATAACATTGATTACCTCTTGATGAGTAATCACCTTAATTAGTATGATCCCATCCCCCACAAGGACCACCGACACCACTTTATTCTTAAGGGTACTATCCAATATAATCCCAACTCCATTTTTATTAGAAGTTTGCCCTATGTATCAGAGTTTAAAACCCAACTTTCCCACCTCTTTGGCTTTCTCACCTTTCTATTTGGTTTCTTGAATACAAGCGATATTGATCTTACACCTCTCCATTGTGTCTTCTAGTTCCATCAATTAACCAATGAGTGTTCCTATATTCTAAGTTCCAATACGTAGACTTGTCTCCAACTTTACCTAACTTGGGTTGAGCCGGCTCTCTCTTCAGCTCTGACTAAAATAAGAAGGCAAAATTGACCCTGCTCTCCTAATCCAACACTCGCTCTGGCCTAAAAGCCTACCCCCAATAGCCTCCCTACTACATGGCCCTAGATTAGGGTGTCTTGCCTAACCCAATCTCTGGTACCCCTTGTCCTTGAGCTCCAACCTGACCTGACACAAGAATAAATAGAATTTGAATCCATCCAAATAGAAATGACATAAGTTTTATGCTTGTTGTCACCTACCGCAGTCCTCTCCTTTTATCATCCAGGCTAAGAACTAACAATGACAGAAGAACTAAATACTATGTAAATGAGTATGCATTAAGTATGAAGGTACTGACACCAATAGAAAAACGCCTAAGTTAGAAAAAAGACCCTAACAACCAGAAAACATTTGATTTCTAATTAACTAGCAAACAGAGATCACAGCAGAGCTAACTAATAATAGATATAAATATATACTAAATATGAAGTCACTTACCTCCTACAAATAATGAAGACTCAGTAAAAAGCAATCAACTAAAAAATGAATGATGATAAGTATAAGAATGAATAATGGTCAAATAAATGATTAAACTAACTCACCAAAATAAGGAACAAGTGTGCTCAATTATGTCAAGTTAAAAAGGAAACACAAGCAATATTCCACAATTCCTTTAAACAATAAATAGAGATAACAAATTTACACAATTTGATCAATTACATATGCTCAACTATTCAATTAAATTTACAGTCTAACAATTAATATGTCTGAAGAAGTAGTTAATCTAATTTACAGCATCATAGGAGTGTGCTCAAAACCCTAATCATGTAAAGGTATAAAGAAATAAACTTAATTATTATTGCTAAACTACACAAAAGTCTAATTATTTAACATAAAAATCACTCTGGCAAGGTAGTCCCTAATCAATTCAACACATAAAAGAGATTAAAAGTTCAAGATAAATATAATTTATTTAATTTTTACATGGATCAATTTAATTCAGGGTAACAAAGGAGTAACCTATCTACAAACAACACAATTGAATAAATATGCAACTTGTTAAGCTAGGGGATAGAAACAACATCTAATTAAATATGCTTAAAAGAGACCAATAAAAAATTTATGCATGAATATGCATAAGCATGAATTATCAATGTGCCGCAAAAAAATATTTAATAAGATATATATATATATATATAACAAGTTTCGGGCGATAGGAATGGACGAAGAAATCTGGAAAGCACCAACAATGATGCAAAGGTGGTGAGGGCCGCGGTTGTAAAGAAAGGCTGAATCGAGGCTTTTCCTCAGCCCTAACACTACGATTCTAAATAATATGACTGAAAAATAAATGATGTCACAAAATAGGACAAAAATTCTAAAACCCTTATTAAATTGATATTCTATCTAAACAGAGAAATAATTAAGCACCCTCAAACCGCACCTAAGTGAGCAAGGGATCACGTGGTTTTACAACCAAAATAAACAGATGGATGACGGCACCTATCAAGAAAGGTAGGGATTAGGTAAGTAAGGTCGCGAGTGAGCAGAACAGAAAGATCGTTACGGCAAACAGAACAGAACGAGCAGGCCAGGAACTGGCGCGGCGGGCCCGAAAGGCGCCTGTCCGGCTGTCCCCCAGTCCCTCCGGATGGCGACCTCACGGGGGCGGTTTCCCGTGCTCCGCGACAGCAAATGAGCCCTCTCACCTCCAACCCCCCCGGGCTCTCCCGTGACTCCCGTCCCCCACCAGTCGTGGCCCTCCTGGTTATCGTCACCTTCCCCGTCGCACCGGACATGCCCAGTGGCCACCTGGCTCGTCTTCCCCGACCTCTCTCCTCCCTCCATCTACGCAGAGGACAAGCACAGATCGGGGATAAAAGAATGCATATAAAAACAGGGTTTTGAGAAAGATAACAGGAGGAGATCCGGGGAATATCTTAAAAATGGGATTTTTTTAAAATGTTTGCCCGCTGCGTACCCGAGATTTCCTTCCCTAGAAAGCAGCGGGGGGCCGCTCCAGACGGCCAACCAGCCAGGCTGCCCAGGCCCGGCGACGCCCATCACAGGCACACAGGCAGATACTAAGGGGCTCCCCCTCCCTCTGCCCCTTCCCGGCAACGTGTGCCGGCAACAGGAGCTGCAGCAGCACCATCATCACCTCCCTACATCGATGGAGAGATGGAGAAGTGTAGTAGAAGTTTGGTTCCCACTTTCCAGCCATCTTTAAAGCAGACCTGACCGACCGGCCTCCCCCTCGCCCCGACACCACACCACCGCAATCTACCTTTGCTGGATACTCCCATGGCTTTGCGCGGCTCCCGAGCCCGATAGAGAGGTTGGGGAAGCGCCGGGTTTGGACTGGAGGTGGAGGAGATCTCTCATGGAGTTCGACCTGGAGGACCCCCTCGCCGGCGCGTCGCCGGAGGACTGGGGGGTAGGCGAAGATGGAGCGCCCGACATCTCGCCTGCCGACTCCGCCGCCGCGCTCTTCTCCGCCGAGTCCGACCATGTTTGCTTCCCCGGGAAGCTCGACAGGGACGATCTCCGTGTCTCCGTGCGTCGCGACGCCGTCTCGGTACTCCTCCAGGTAGGATGTGTAAGGAAACGTGGGGTGGTGCGTTCGTGGTCTTCTTGCTCCGCCGCTGCTGACGACGAGAAAGGTGGCGCCTTTGTTTTGTGCTTGCAGGCGCAGGGCAACGGCTACCTTGACGACTCCGTCGTCTACCTAGCCACCAACTACATCGATCGGTTCCTCTCGTGCGAGGCGATTCCGGTATACCGCCGTCGCGCACAATCGATTTTCCTATTTTTGATCCGGATCTCATGCCTCTGCATCTCTGTTCTTGGTGTTCTTCATTCTCAGAGGGATAAGCCCTGGATCGCTCGCCTTCTTGCTATCGCCTGCCTTTCCCTCGCTTGCAAGATGAAGAAGGTGGAGTTCTCTGTCTCCTATCTTCAGGTAAATTAAATTAATCCCATCATCACGGCTGAGAGAGCTCAATTTTATGTCTTTGCGGTTCTACTGATTTGTGGAGGGTAAATCAGGCGGAGGAGGGGATGATCTGCAATTCGCAGACGATCCGGCGAATGGAGCTTCTGGTGCTGCGGGCGCTTCAATGGCGGATGCGCTCCATCACCCCCTTCTCCTTCCTCCGCTTCTTCCTCTCGCTCTTCCGCCCCGCCGAGCGCCCCCTCCTCGCCGCCATCAAGGCCCGCGCCTCCGAGTTCCTTTTCAGAGCTCAACACGGTAAATCCCCTGAATGTCTCTGTTCCTCTTCCGCCGCACGGCAGATGTGTTATGGTGATTGGCCGTACTCGTCGTTGGGCTTCCCAATGCAGAAATGAAGCTGCTGGGTCGCAAGCCGTCGACGGTGGCGGCATCGGCGCTGCTCGCCGCCTGCTACGAGCTCTTTCCAATCCAGTTTCCTTCGTTTCGCGACACAATATCATCGTGCACGTACCTCAACAAAGTACGTACCTTTTTTACTGTAAACAAACAAAGTAAACGTGTCTTTAGTTCATATAACTCCTTTATGTACATTAATCTCTTCCTCCGGCTCGTAGATGCTTGCTTCTCTTAATAAAGCCGCGACCTTTTCTGGTTTATAGCCGACAATAAATGTAGAACTACACTAATCTCTTCCTCTCTATCTCGTCCTCTGTTCGTATTGTTTTCGATGGCCTGCGCCGCTACGGTCCTGCGCAGGAGGCGGCGTGGGAGTGCTTCGCCGCGATGGAGGCACTAGCAGCCGTTGACAGCTGCAACAAGGCGGCGGCGGCGGCCGGCGGCGCCGCAGCGGCGTTGTCCAGCTGCTGCGATACACCAGTCTCGGTGCTGCGCCAGCAACATCGGCACTGCTCGAGCTCGGAGAGCGAGAGCACAGCCGTCGCGAGCGGCGTCGACCGGGACCTCAAGAAGCGCCGCGTTGGCGGGCTCGTCGGCGAGTACTGCAGCGTCTTTCTCCGGTCCCCGGACCAGAAGTGATGGGCAAAGTGGCAAACCTGTAATTCCCTTTTTGTTCGTATTCGATCTTTTTTTTCCATGTTTTTTTTTTCAATTTCCAGGACTAAGACATCGAGCAGTAGAGGACAAGAGAAAGCTTTGTGTTAGTTTGGCTGGAGTACTTCCTTCTTGCTTCGGTTCAGCGGGGGCGTTTCTTGAGGAGAATCCTGAGACAGAGTACCGAGTTTCCTCGAAATAAATAAATATTACTATCCTTGTGATAAATAAGTGATTGATTAATTTTTTACGTACGGTATTGTGCTGTTTTAAAAAGACGGCTGCGGTTACGTCGTCCTCGTGCATGGCTGGGTGTACGGCTTGGGACAGTCAAAGACGGGTCCAGCGCGCGCGTCTCAGCGGTCGGACCAAGATCTGGCGGACGGAGGGTGTGCCAACCAGGCAACAACCTAATTTTTTTTTGAAAAAATTACCACTAGGTCCATTTAAGAAAATCAATTTTCTAAAAAAATTCGTTGACCACATTTTAATCCTCTTAAGTCCGTTGACATCAAAAATTCTTTTCACCCGGTCCGATTCCCTCACTTGTGATTCCCAAATCCCAAATTTACCCTTCGCCCAAACATTCGTTCCTCTCTCCCACCCGTTCGGACATCGCTGGGCGCATCCCTTCCGTTCTGGGATGGGCGGAGGGAACCCCCTGTCGACAGCCCGGTTTAAGGGACCGCGTGAAGGTCACTCGACAGGCCCCTCTTCCTCCTCCTCCTCCCTGTCTCCATCGCTGGACCGCGCAGAGCTTTCGAGCGCCAACCGGGATTTTACTCTTGGGAAGCTCGGATGTTTGTCTTGGCAAAAGCTCGTTGCTGCCGTGGTCCCCGTCCGATCCGCGCGCAGCCACCGCCTTGAAGGCAGGCAGGCAGGTAGATGTGGATAAGCAAGTTGGGTGTGCCCCCCCCCAACTGATTCTGGGCTTCCATTCGGCGGCGACGACAGCGCGCGTGCTGACTCCAGAGGTGTCCGAGGCTGCCGTCTTCAAGGGGTTGGCTCCATTCCGAGGGAGGTAGGTTCTTTCTGTTAACCAACCCAAAACCGCGGTACTGAGTTAGAGAGGCCCAGGCTTATAAGCATAGGTACCTCCCCTACCTAGCCAATATGGCACTATCTAACTCGCCCCCTCACGTGCAAGCTCTTTTGGCTTTGACACGTGTACACTGTTTACGGGTGACGGTTGACGGAGGGGGGTCCACAGCCCTTGGCTCTGATACCATGTTAACCAACCCAAAACCGCGGTACTGAGTTAGAGAGGCCCAGGCTTATAAGCATAGGTACCTCCCCTACCTAGCCAATATGGCACTATCTAACTCTTTCAACGTTTTTTCATTTGTATTATTAAAATAATATTTAAACGTAATAACCTGCTTAGAATCTCTCTCTGCAAGTTATTTCAACGTTTTTTTCATCTGCATTATTAAAATAATATTTAAACATAATATTAAAACGTTTAAATATTAGGTATTACTTTAACGTTTAAATATTAAAATAATATTTATTTAAACCTACAAAATCGATTAAGACAATAATCTCTTCACCTGTATGTTTATTTTAATGAATTATTTTAATGTTTAATTTAACCTCTTTTATTTAAAATAACATTTATTTTACTTTTTCATTGTTAATATCAAGAGTAAATGTATGCTAGACATCTTGGAGGGGTAAAAAAGGTATTTTCAAATCAAAATGGAGTGGGTGTGATGATATTTCGAAAATATGGACCTAGTGGTAAAGTGATTTTAAAAATGGACCTACCATGAAAGTGCATGTTCTAAAATGGACCTAGTGTGCATTTGAGCTTTTTTTATTTTTGACGAAAGGCAACCACCTAATTCAGTCTATATGCAGCTCAAAAAACATAGAATTTTCACTAGATTTTTTTATAATTTTAAATCAATAAATTTAATTTTAAATTAATTTTTTGATATTAGTGAATTGAGTTTGAATATTTTTTATTTGTGTCACTAATTTTATAAGTAGTTTGATTAAATACTTAATTAAATAATTATTAAATAAATTATGTGTATTAATGATTATATTAAGTAACATTAATATGTAAAATAAATCTAACTAAAATTTTATTTGAATTTAAATTAAATTAAAATTTATAAATAAACTAAGATCTTGAGTTTCACTCGAGTTCAAGTTGTCTACATAACTTATCGGATTTGAGTTTGATGGTAAAATGAATTTAGTCAAATTATTTATCTAATGACTTGCATGGTAAGATTTTCAGGAATGATAACATATCGATATTGATATAAATATTTTTATAATTTAGAATATCAATATCAAAATTGATATAAGTTACGCATCTATTATATAATTTGTTTTATTTATATTATAAATTTCAAAATTAACCTTATTAGTCAAACATCATTTGATGATTGTTACTGGAATCATTTTTTAAAATTGATAGTGAATAAGATATCGTGTAGTATTACTAAATAGGGCCTAAACTAGAGTTCACGATCAACTCCACCGAGTATAATTCAAATTATAAAAAGAATTAAATATATTTTTTAAATGCCAACATAAATTTAATGCCATGTTCAGTAATTTTATTAAATATTTTTACTATGATTAATTTTAAAATTGATATTGACGTTAATCACTCAATGATATTTGATTAATATAATCAATTTTAATATTTATATTTTAAACAAAACATGTTATGTAACATAAGTGTTGACTTCTACGAGTTTTGATATTAATAATCTGATCTCTAAAAATAGTAATATCAAAATTAATATAATATTGATTTTAATAGTTAATGCCCTGTTTGGTTAAAGTTTCATTTTTGATACTATTGTCAAAAGTAATACAAGTTACATAATATGTTTTATTTACACTACAAATTTTAAAATTGACATAATTAATCAAACATTTGTTAATGATTTGTATCAACATCAATTTTAAAATTGATAGTGACAGAGGTACCTAATAATACGGCCAAATAAGACTTTTCTTGATAACACAGTGTACAACAATCAATATTATTTTTAAATTTCTAACCAAACACATTATAAATTAATGTTCTGTTTGATTAGAGTTTCATTTTTGATACTATATCAATACTGATATTAATATTTTTAAATATTAAAATATCAATATCAAAATTAATACAAGTTGACACTTGTATTACATAATATGCATTATTTACACTACAAAATTTAAAATTGATATAATTAACTAAATATTTTTTAATAATTCCTATCGATATCAATTTTAAAATTAAGAGATACCTAATGGGGTGTTTGGTTGCATGATAATTTTTTGTACATTTTCATGATAAAAAATTGTATTAAAATAAAAAGTGAACCAACTCATGACATAAATTTATCATGTTTGGAGGGATGTGATTACAAAAAAGAGTAACCACCGCACATGACCAAATAAAGTGGGGGACCACAAGAAAAAAGAAAGAGGTGAGACCCTCTTTTTTTGTTTAAGAAGAAAATCACTTTCAAAACATAAAATTGTCATGGTTACCAAACACCTCTTTTAACAAGTTTTCTTACAATTTTTAAAAATTAAAATAAAAACCTCAATTATCATGCAACCAAACACCCTATAATAGTGTTATAGACAGCATGTCATAGAATGTCATACCTAATATTTATCTCTAAAATTAACCAACTTTTTGTTTACACCGTCAAGCATGTCATAGACAGCATATCATGGCTCGTTCCCATCCTGGGTGGATGGAGCCCCTAAGGTCTGTTCGGCGCCAAAATTTTCTAGAGATAAATCAAGTTTATCTTTTAAATTTTAGAGATAAATATGATTTATTCTATAATTAATCTCGTACCAAATATTATGAAACGGATACGGTAGGATCTAGAAGCCGTCGTGCCGGATCCTTTTCGGTTTTTCCGTTTTCGTGCATCGTGTCCGTCACATATCCGGTAAGGCAAGGCGTGTACCTACTTGTACGCGTCTCGCATCATAGGACGGCGCTGATGTGTGGATCCGGAAAGCACGTCAGGCATCAGTCGTGAGTGCCTAAGAAAGTCAAAACCTTAGTCAAATGCTGACGTGTGGCGCTGGCGCCCAAGGCGATGCCTGGCCGCAGACGGGGCTCGAGCCAACCCCGCGTACGAGCGAGCCTTTGCGTGATACGCATGGGTTTTCAGGATTGCCTCAGCGCAGATCCGGCCAAGCCTGTTATCCAGCTTACGGTACCGCCGTTACTCCGTATCGTCCAACTGGTCGATGGTACGAAGCATTTAACACGCCCCCAGTACAAGCGTCTCATTTCGTCTACCACCCAAACGAATTGTTGTTTTGCACTTTTTTGTGGGGTTTGATTATAATTTAAGTTTTGTTTATTTTTGTGATACGATAATATCTAAAAAAATAAATTTTAATGTACATAAAAATTTAAAAATTATCGAGTTTATAAAATAATATTTTGGAAGATCACAGAAAAGAAAAAAAAATTTATCTCTATTTTATCAAAAATAAAATTGTTCTTATAATATCAAAAACTTCATGATTTACAGATACCTTTCTTGACATGTTTTGCAACAGAAATATTTTTTTACAAAGAAACCTTTTCACCGCTGGACAACTTATTGTAGAAAGAGTCGATTAGCTTTAAAAGCATCTATGACGCTGTTGCTTATGGAGAAACTTCGATGGTAGGTAACTACGACACTTTGTCACCATAATACTACATGATTGAAGGACAGAAAAAAAGAGCAAATGCAATATTTGGGTGCATAATAAAGTGAGTTTTTGTTATAAAAATATGTTTTAAAACACAAAATGGTTAAAAAGATGTTCGAGAATTATTATAAAATATATTTTATAGAAATTTATTTTCTACATAAATAAACTGCGATATTTATTTTTAATTCCTATTCAAATTTGATAGAATTTAAGTCATGATTTTGATCCGATTAAATCGAAGTCATGATAATTGGATTTTCATTTTGATTCTAGGTATTAGAAATAAAACAATGCAATAATTTTTAAAAGTTATAACAATAACACCATGGTTTGTGGTTAAGAGATTAAATTATTTACTACCAAAAATATCAGTTAACTATTTTTTTAAAAGTTGAGTGAAAAGAACATTAAAATTAAATGTGCTATGTTGGGAATAAACTAATGATGGATGACCTTGAAATTTAGTCGGTGGTCACGATAACAGATGTTATTTTTAGAAAAGCCAACAAATAAATCTCATATTACAAATAATTTTATTAAAAATATTTTAAAAGTTTAAGTTTTACTATTATATATCATGTATTTAATTATTAATAAATTTTTTTATAATATTATATTTTTATCAAAATCTAAAAAATAGATATGAAATCGATAATTTTGATTTCAATTTCTATAAACTATCAAAATATGTGATTTCTATTTCGATAACTTAAAGGGTATAAAGGGCAATTCTAAATCTTATTTTTGTTTGACAATCAAATTTGGGTATTAGAATCTAGTCTTCACATTTTATCAACATATCTTATCAAGAATGATACTTTTATGGTATTAATTATCTTCCGCCTTGCTGGTACATAGCTGTGTTAAAATTCGATAATGCAAAAAACACCAACGATTGGTGTTTGACAATCAATATTAATATTGAAACATTTTGTACAAAGAAAACGTAACATGTGATACAAGCGTACGCCCACTCGAACATTAAATTTTATTTCAATATATAATTTCACTAAAAAGTATATAAATAAAAATTACTTAGCAGCTAAACACCATACGAGCCTTATCTTATGTTCCTTATTAGAAGACACACCGGTCGCCTCCTTTCTTGCTTCTTGCATATAGTTCTAACACGTCTATCTCTGCCCACATATGTCTTGGTCCCGCAGCGGTCAAGCTACAGAGGACCACTGATGCTTGCTTCGGCTTTACTTCTACCCGCTTTTGGTTCATGTTCCTACTGTTCTATTGGTCTCTTGACCTCGGCGCCAACTTCGTTCCTATAAAACTATCTGCCATGAAGAAGACTTTGTGCATCTTCCGATGTCGGATCTTTGGGTAATCCGGGAAGATAACCTCAAACGGAGACAGCTGGAGCGCCATCATTTTCACCGACTCCCCCACCCAGCCAAGGAGAGGAATAGTGTGTAAAAAGCAACAGCTTTCTGTCTGGGGGTGTTCAACTAAGTGCGAGAAATCGGTGGTAAACTTTAGTAATTTAACCTTTTGTCATTGACTTTAAAATGTCTTTGTTTTATCTGTGATTAAAGCATTTTGGTATTCTGATATTAATATGACCAATAAACTTATTGCACTAAGATCCAGAAAATGGAAGGAATCATACAATAGACAACTATTGTCGTAGCTTTGATTGGAACAAAACGGCGTGACGGAAACCCGAATTTAAACAGTGTTAAATATATTTTCATGGGATTCAATCAATCTCTTAAAACCGAAAAAGAACGAGGGTATTCATGCTCTCCAAGTCATCTAAGTATACGATAGTATCCACATAAATTTCTTTCATAGATGGGTTCTCAACCATTCAACTCATTTCAGACGGAGCTTCATCGCCCCTGGTGGACTCCAAGGTGGGAAAAAGTGCTGAAGAAGGTTGGCCATGAGTTTTGCACACTTGGCCTGATACGGTTAATCTCAATTTGTTATTATTTATATAAATTGAAATTTTAAACAAAAACCCCTCAATTTCTATAACTTACTTCTATGCCCTTGTAGTAGTGAATCAATATTTCTTTTAAATTAAATATATTACCCGATAACAATTCAAAAACTTTCTGATAAAAAAGTGTACTACCCACTTCTCACAATCCCAAATGACACTTTGAATGATCACATCTTCATTGAGTCTTTCCATTATTAGTTACTGTACAAATATAAACTCTTGTCCATCAAATGCCCTAGTCGGATAGGGGGCATGACGCTGACTATCAACCCCTCAGTATACTAACACTTTAAAATTTTGTACTTGGTATTAGGTCAATTGGAAAACTTTTTTTTTTAACTATCATCTTTACTATGACAAGAGATTTAGAGTACTATCTTATAAGATATTCTTTCTCATTTATCGAGAGTGAATGATACCTTGTTGTTCACTCATTTGTCTCTATCGGATTTCTCTTATACCTAATTGATTAATCGTACTATACAATCAAACTACGTGATTCATAAGTCAATAGTTAAAATACAAAGTATGTCTGATAAGAAATTTTTGGTGACTTACATCAAGTTTACAACCATGCAACCATTATGATAGATAAGAAATTTTTGGTGACTTATGTCGAATGTACAACCATGCAACTATTATGATAGAAAATCCTAATTGACATCATATACATTAGTCTGTCCGGATCCTTAATATCCCCATCTCAAGGACCATATGACTAGAACCATTTAAATCACATACTTTTAGATAATTGATTTTATTATTATGATCTCATCATGATTCAATCGCCGTTACTAGTGATTAAGGACTTCATTACTATATACAAATATAAATAGTCCTAGTAATGAAGATATGTCAATTTAATTGAATGTGATATTTTAGAAAATGTCGAATTATACCAAATATGATTGACTTATATGACATGTATTTCTATCACTTATGGAGGCCTTGGTGAGAATAAGCTCAATTGATCCGAGAGAGAATCCTCACATGAGAAACTTATAACTGTCAAGAGGGGTGTTTGAATCTAAGTGGCTTTGAAAAATGAATGAGCCCCCATCTCGAATGACTACTTAGCCAGGAGAACCTCCGATACCCAATGTAATCTAATGCAAGTGAATGACAAGGATGAGAACGAAAGCAATGATATGCAATGATCACAAATTATACCAAATGGAGATAAAAATAACAAGAAAGTAAGAAACAACCTTAAATAAGTAATGAAGTTGCAATTCTAATGATTAAATAATGGTAAAGTGGTAGAAGTAATTGATATAATTGGGTGAAATCACAAATAGAACTGAAATGACATTTCTAGAAAAGAAAACACACCAATAGAAGTGGCACGTGACACTCTGATATTGGGGCATTATCTAGCAGAGAAGATATATTTTCTTGAATGACTAAAAGAAAGATCTTGTAGGAACCAAAATGATGTGCAATGTAAAGTAAACTAAAAGAGAAGTATAAGGGATGGAAGAAAAATTAAAATGGCAAAGTGGATCATGCGAAAGCCAAAGAGAGATGAGCTTGTAAAGCTCTAAAGCAAAACATCTCGATGTTGGGGCTTTTGGCATTCTAACAGAGTGGGAGTTTGGAAACCTAGAAGACTAGACACTGAATTGTGCACATAAATAGTTTATATGGGAATTAAAGGAGTGCAGAAAATCAATGGATGCAATTTAGAAAGCAAGAAAGGGTCCACATGGGGACTGGGGAAGGGTTGTCCATGCAGTGGATGAAGTAACAAAGGAATTGGCTGACATGGGAGCTGGAGTGAAGGACCTCACGTGGTGAGAGTGAAGTGCAACAACTCAAAAGAAAGTAGTAAAAATAGTAAATAAAAAATGCAAAGACAATAAAGAAAATAAAACAATAAGTAAGATGTATGTAAAGCAAAGAAGGTAACTCACATGTGTTGACTTAGCTTCCTACAAAAGGGGATGGGGTGTCATGGTTCAGAATCCATGAATGTATGAGGGATGTGATGGGGATGTAGAAAAGAATGTTGTCATCATAAGTCATGAGCTCCACAAGTAAATGGAAAGAAAATTTAAAGTGATTAATGATTGACCATGTGTACCTTAGTAGGGTAGATGTGTACAGGTTCCAAGTTCTTCCTCATAGGCCAGCTAGAGATGGAGAGTTCATTTGAGCTTCTTTATGTTAAGGCATCCAACTTGCAATGCATCTTGCATGATGCATCTGAAGCGCGCTTCTAATGGGAGTTTCTGTAATCAATGAAAAGCAAAGCAATTAGAATTGGACATAGGTGTAATACCCATATGTGACATAAACATAGAGACAATTGAAGCATGACAAACCGGATTAGGCCTAATCTTGTAACCCTTTTTTTGATATTTTGAATGTGTGTATGCATTGAGAATAAAAGAAAGACTAAGAGAATGGTAAATGACAATGAGTAAAGGATGCTTAGACAAATAAATGAAGAAGAAAAAGAAAGAGTGAAATAAACTCCCTGGCAGGTACAATTTGGCATTGGGATTACTCCTTATCCCCAATGAAGGTTGTCAACTCTACAAATAGGTTGGTGTTGGCACCCCAGGTGTGAAAAGGGATATGCCCCACACTCACATTGATCCCTAGACATTCGGCCCTCAGCATCCCTTGGGCACTAGATAGACGGTTTAGGTCATGTGAGGGAAGAAAAAAAGAAAAAAAAAGAGTAGAGGTAGGGGAAGATGATGCAAATGAAATAATTGATCACTAGGTACATAGTTTCCAAAATTAACATAAATTAAATGTGCATTAATTAAAATATGATCGTGTGTACTTTATCATGGAGAGATGGATGTGAATTCTAACTTTTTCTTTTTCTTCTTTTGGCAGATGAAGAAGAGCCCTTAACCGATGCTTCTTTATGTCCTATGCAACTCAAAGACAATAAAACATCTGAAAAAGGAATTATAACTAAGTGAGTGTAGTAAATGTAGAGAGAACAACATAAAAGAGAGCACTTGAGTAAGAACAAACCGAATCAGGAGATAGCCATAACCCTCATTTTTTTGATTTTTTTTCAAATTAATATAATAAAAAAGTATGTAAAAATAATAAAAATGAAATTAAGGATGACTAAAGTATGAGTTTAAAAGAAAAAGTAAAAGTATCTGGGCCAAGATGAAGGTGCCAAGAAAGATGCCCGATCCAAAATTGGAATCAGGTAGTGCGATTTTGCTTCATATCTTGTCATGAATTCCACAGAAGTCCAAATTGATCTCTATTTGTTGTAAATGAAAGAGAACAAGGAGAGGAAGAATTTCTCTTTAGATAGCTTAGGCTATGATGCTTCAGTATAAATTAGGAAACAATAGCAAGTCTGGTAGGTGCGAACCAATCTTTCTCTCTAGAACTTGCTAAATTCTCTTTCTAAAAATCACTAGGGCTCAAAAATGGGGTGTGAAAATGTGCTGATACTCTTGAGAGACATGCTTCTAACTTGTAGAATATCTAGAAGTTGCCTCAATTTATATAGAAGAGAAAAGACATCAAAACAGGAAAGGTGGACCCATGTGCCCCCAAGTAGGGGCCCATGTGCCCCCACCTTGGAGTGTATAAAACTTAGCAAGAAATCTTCCTAATTTAAGCAATGTTCAGCCAGGAAATAAACAAAGGAGGAGGAATCCATGCGCTTCCAAGTGAGTGCGCATGTGCCCCCAATCAGGGACATGGAATTAGTAGAAATTTTTTCCATACTTTGAAGATTCTGTTGGAGATGTTCAGAATTAGAAGGCACCCTAGGCCCCTAGACAAGGGCGCATGAGCTCTGTACCCGGGACACATGAATTTTAGGTAATGAAGTCAAATTGCATGAAGGTTGGAGCAAATTGGGATAGAAATCAAAATAAAAAACTAGGGGTGCATGTGCCCCCCACTCTGGGGCGCATAGACAATTTAGTGGGAAAAAGCTTTTGGAGGATTCAAGTAGGTCCCAGCTTTGTTTGGAGAGATACTAAAACAATCGAAGAGGCATGATGAGAACTAGAAAAGCTTGATTTTTATCAGAAAAACTTATAACGACGACTTGCCAAACTGAGTAGTGACTAGCATGACTCGATGAAGTTCATAGTGATCGGAATAGCAATTAGAAAGACACATTATGGCCAAGAATGCATTTAGTGTGATTGTAAAACTCTAGAATCAAGCTTTGAATATCGGTCATCAAGCTGATTTCACAATTCCATAGTTAATGTGCGGCTCTCGCTAGGGGGTACAACTTTGTTTGGAAATCTCTAAAAACTGTTCGGTTATGCCTACTATAATCGAAAATCACCTAGATCAACTCAAGGAGTCCTTGGACAAAGAAAAGACTTGGAATGATTTTAAGCAGTGTAATCACATGTATCATGCATAGAACAAAAGTTTCAAACTCCAAATTAGGTTGATTTTATGTGTCTACAAAGGTGAGCTAGGAGGACCTTGGCATTGTGTGAGGCTTAGAGGATGCTCCCTTTGATGACCAGCCTAGTTGGGGGTG
The DNA here is from genome assembly GCA_036172225.1 of Cryptocoryne crispatula var. balansae. Lineage (NCBI taxonomy): Eukaryota > Viridiplantae > Streptophyta > Magnoliopsida > Alismatales > Araceae > Cryptocoryne > Cryptocoryne crispatula. The sequence goes on along the minus strand of CM069926.1, from coordinate 12,662,173 downwards.
GTGTGACAAAATTTGTTCAGAGATTCCATGGTGCCAAAAGTGTGCAATTCGTCCTAGAATCTTTTCTATATAGTGGATTTGAGGATGCTGGCTTCATAAATGAGCTCCCATTGATAGCGATTTTAGACACGTCTGGTTGGACAGATGTGATTAAGGATGTGTCCGATCTTTCGATATGTTGAAATCTTCATTAAGCCCTTGCAAAATCAACAATGGTCAATTTGCCTTTGATCATGTGTGTCCAAGTTGACCGGACGTGTTAAATTGGCGATAGTGTGTGGCCATTAATTGGTGCCAATCTAGGCAAATAATTTGGAGGTCCGAAAATTGAAATTCTAACCTCTAAAAGGATGCATCTGGGTGGTCCATATGCATTCTATTTTAGGGCACCATTAATCACCATTAAATACCGATTAGTAGGAGATTCGAATTTCAAACAACGTCTCCTTGGATAGGATGCATCTAGATTGACTAGACATGTTCTATTCTGGGATACCATTAATTACCATTAAATAGTGATTAATGAAAGGTTTAAATCATTGCCTTGAATGGGATGCATCTAGGTAGATTGGATATGTCACATTAAATGCTTATGCATAATTGATGGGCCTTTGGTAGGGTGGAGATGCTAAAATGTCCAGTATCCCGCCAACCTGATGTATCCAATGGGGCAAACATGCACATCTATTGGGCCATATGTGTGCACTTGCCTTGTGAGCATGTTTAAAAGACATGATATTACTAAATTCTGGTTTGGGGAGTTGGCTTCCTAGGCAGTGCACATAGGTGGCTTGAAGAGTATGAAAATGCTTATTTTTCTCTGGTCATAAGGAACTGGTTGAATTCAACAAAGGCATTTTCTATTTGGGTTGAATCTGGTTTTCAGTTAAGTCGTTCGGTTCTAATTGAGACTACGACCATAAAATTCACGAAATCAAACACTTTTGCTACTAGAGAAAGATTCCTTACAACACTTAGGATGAACCATAATATCTAGTATCAAAAGATGCTCTAGATTGTTTTATTCTCTACTACTCATGGGCACAAACCATAATCTAGTGAGATGCAATAACATTACAAAATACAATATGTTACATAAACTACGCATCACAAATTGAAAAAATATATTAGTTAGACATGAACCAACTTATTGATTCATAATACAAAATGCAACTCAAATGAAACTCAATCTATAAGTAATCATACGCAACTCATTTGATTTACGACATTGTCTTATATGCATTAACTTTTAGCCATATTTAACCATACTTTAACAACAATACACAGGATGATGCACATGCTCAACAATGAAGTAATCAACAATGAATTGATATGTAGGCATGCAAATCATTAATATTTATTAATTATATTTTAGATGTATTAAGCAAGTATATTTCTATCCGATGTTTCTTTTAGTACATAGAAAACTTTCCTACCTACGTAATCATCAATGTAAAAGATAATAACAAGATCTAAGAAAAAAAAGTAAAAGATAATAACATCTTACGACCTAAGTAACATAATTTAATAATTTAATTATCTTGATCATGATAACAATATATGACTTCTATAATTTATCTATACATGGAATATATAGGTTAAGGTACTTAACAACACATTTTATTTAATCATAAATTAACAATCAAATTCAATGTTATTTCCAGCGTTGTTAAGCTTTATTTATATGTGTACATACAATATAAGCCATGTTTAACTATCTAATTATGTTTAACTAACCAAAGGTCATTGTTCAAACTAAACTAACCAAAGTTTTATATTTTTAACTAATTTATTGTGGTCAATAAAATAATATAGGTTGCCTAAATACCTATCTCAATCTTTATGAATCTAAATGGCAAGAACAGGCAGGTTGAACTACGAGCACGTATGCAATAGTGACAACGTGGGGTGAAACAATGCGAGCACAACAAGGTCGTATGTTTACGGGTGCAAACGAGTCGAGTCAAGTCAAGTAGTATACTGTTCAAGTTCGTCTCATTTATTTTACATGAGTTCGAGTTCAAGTTCGAGTTTTAACAAGTATGTCGAACCCTTGTTCAAGTTTGGTCTGTTTATCAATCGAGCCGAATCAAGCTCGAACTCGAGTAGTAGCAACAATAAAATTCAATTCACATCCAAACTTAAGTTATATACGAACTCGTTTATAAAACTCAAAATCAATGAAAAATCATTTGTGAAACTCTAGATTTAGCTCATTTATAAAACTTAATCTAGATTTAAACTTAAATTTTGAATTATTTAATATATTTAAGTTACAATATATAATTTTTAATACTTATAATTTAATTTTTAAAAATACATACATAATATAATATTTAATTGAGTTGCTCGCGAGTTTATCGAGCCGAGCAGGAGTCTGTTCAAGCTCGACTCGTTTAATGAGTCGAGTTTTATTTTTTGTTCAAATTTGTTCGTTTAACATAATAAACGAGTTGAGTCAAATTTTTATGAGTCGAGATTTGAGTTACTTATGTATTGGTTCATTTTCCCCCGTATGGGAGAACACTAAACATGCAGCAGCAAATGAATCATAGATCGAAAGAAGAATGATATCTATTGGACATGTTGCACCGGAGGGAACACAGGAATGGGAGTGGTGCTGGCAAAGGCTAAAATGGCAGCAGCATTGGGGTTACAACGTTAACTGTAGTTGAGAGGGGGGAAGAGGAGTTTGCAGTGAAACGGAAAGGTGAGGAAACGATTATGAGAGAGTAGGGGGTTACGGGGAGGGAATTAACAAAAGAAATTTTAATTTTTTATGTTTTTAGATATTACAGATAGCTTGCATGATTTTAATACAACTTTTTAATATCAGAGTGATAACCATCCAAAAATGAGGTAGTCAGTTCCCACTGAGCTCCCTAAACATCATGGTCAGATTATCTCCATCCCAAGGTCTGCTGAACATGAGCTCCCAAGTATAGCATGCCATTATACATCCCAACGCCGATTCTACCATTTAATCCCTGCACGTACTTAAAGCCTGTTGAGAACATGAACTTTCCTTCCCGCAAGCGACATTTCCTGCAATCATCTCCGGAGAGGTGCAGACATGCATCCTTCATCTCTTTCTTTCTGCCAGCGATCTTCTTCTTCTGGACATCGGTCGGTAACGTCAAAAAAATGTCCAGCCGTCGTGCCGCATAGCGCTTCGAGCCTTGACGGTGGATTTTAAATCAAGAGTCTCGGTAGCCTCAGCCGACCTTCGTGGGGAGCAGCTGCCGTCCTAATATATATAAAAGGGGTCGTCATACCTCTTTCACTTGAACCTTTAACTTTGAGGGGATGAAAGGACAATTTTTTCTTTATTATGTTACTAACTCCTTGTATATATATAATGTCAACATTTTACATATAATATTAGCATACGTTCAAACTTATTTTTTAACATTTTAATAGATAAATTTGGGGGAGTTATCCTTATATGCAACAGATTAATAATATATGGAAAGAATTAATACCCTGTGTAAGGAGTTAGTAACTAAAAAGAAAAGGAAAAAGGGCTCATGGAGCTTAAGTGGGAGGGGGGGAGTAATGATATATGTTTTGGCGTCTCGTAGAGGCTTCCTGGTTCGTGCTTGTCGAGGTGCTGGGCTTGTATTGATGGGCGAGAAAGACTTGAAGGGGAGGTGGTGGGGTTTGCAGGCAAAGGGACGGACTACAGAGGGAGAGAGAGAAGATGTTGGAAAGCATTACTTACTAGCTTTTCATGTGATGCGTGGGGCTAAACTTCAAGCACTCCGCTCGCTGAGTTGGGTTTGTTTTTGATTCCCCAAGCAAGATGAAGGGCTTCGACAGAGTCTTCGACGCCGTAAGCTGCCGGCAGTCAAAAGAGATTTTTTTTTTACCGAAGTCAGCAGTCAAGAGTGTACTTCACGGTAGATAGACAGACAGATAGATATAGTTAGATGTATATATATACACACATATACGTGTGAGAAAGAGATGCATGGAGAAATGTCAAACGAGTAGATGAAAGAGCATGCAAACACACGGAGAGCGGATCCCCTCGGGTGCCCACCTGACAAGGGGTTGAGGTGACAGTGATCTGACAGACGTCAAATGTGTGTCTTGTCTGGTCACCTCACCCTCCTTGTGAGGGGGCCGAGGGGATCCCCTCAGGTGGGCACCTGAGGGGATCCGCCCTCAAACACACATAGTCGGTACCATCATCAACCACATATTGTTCACTACCATTGTTTTTTGAGTGCGTGCGTGCGTGTGTGTGTGAGAGAGAGAGTATGAATCACGAACTTTGAAAACATGTATATGAATATTATAATTGGAAACTTTAGGACTTTGAATTAATGGAGTTGGCATCACATTTATATTTTTGACAGCACTTTTTATAATTACCAATATAGAATTATTCTAACAATTAGGATTGAAAAATACCATTTCTGTATGAATGACGCATATTTGTATATTGAGCAAGTCGACCATAAAAAAAATGCACATTAATTAATAACAAACTATTTTCAAGTGAGAGCAGGAGCACCCTAACATGCTGTTTTCTTGAGTAACGTTTGGTGGAGTGTAGACTAGAAGGACAGTCCCCAGGCGGGAAGAGAAAGAAATAGAACCCCCTAAGCGGAGAGCACATTAAACAATTTGATCCCAAGAGTTATATAAATAGGAGACCAATAGAGTTGAAAAAGTGCCATTTTATAAGTTATTAGGTATATGCCCACGTTGGATGGACAGATGGAAGTTGCACATCTAATTGAGGTGAAAGAGGTATGCTTGAAAATAACACCTTTTAGTTAGTATAACAGGGTGTTTGGATTGCACAATAACTTTTTTTATATTTTAATGATAAAAATTTATATTAAAATACAATATAAGATAGGCAAAGACAAATTTATCATATTTAATTAGATATGATAACAATAGAAAGTGAGGAGACTGCATATAAGATGGGGGAACCACAAAGAAGAAAAACAAAGTATTCATTTTTTTGCCCAAGAAAGAATCTTCTATAAAAATATCATTTTAGAATAATTGTCAAACACCATTTAAAATAATAATAAAAATATATGTTTACTATAAAAAGTCAAATTTTAATGCAACCAAACACTAATCTTGTTGGACGGTCTACTTTCAACACTCCAATGTGTTAAGACTCTCACTCCAATGTGTTAAAACTTTCTCTCTCCCCTTCCCCCCTCCGTGAACACTACACACTAATAGGGTGTTTGGTTACGTAATAAATCCTTACACACTTTCATCATATAAATTTATATTAAAATAAATTCGAAATCAACAAATAACATGCATTGTCATGTTAGGAGAGACACTACAAGAAATATACGATTTACCTATGGGAAAATTTCTTAAGTGTAGGCCATTTTCATTTAGGCAAATAGTTTTACCTATAGTGCCACCTATGAAATAGTTCTAAAAGCTAGTACACATAGATAAAAGTTTTACCTATGGATGGATTCGTAAGTATAATATATATACTATACCTATAGATGAACATACTCTTATAGGTATAATGCCAACCTATACTTATAGACCAATGCATGTAGATAAAACTTTACTTAACTTGTACTAGCCTTTTAGACTGTTCCACAGGTGGCTCCATAGGTAAAATTGTTTACATACACATCAGTCAAAGCATATACCTACAAACAATCCTACCTGTAGATATAAACACTCCCATAGATAAATCATGATTTATTAGAAAATATTTGCTAGTAACCCGTTGGCATTACATTTACTTACAGTTGGAACTTTTGTAGATAAATGCTTACATTTATACAATCAACACATGTTCAATACATTCATAAGCTGAATACAGTTCACCCCTATTCAATAGATACACAACATGAATACTCTCAAAACATACAAACACAACTTGTTAAACATCCAAACTTGCTTGAGTCTCACACCATTTACAACTTGTTTGGTTTCACAATCATTGATGATTGCAACAATCAAAACTGATTTGGTTTGTAAACATACATACACCATTCTAAACTCAATTTGTTTCACAAACATACAACTTTCAAAACATGTTTGGTTGCACAAATTAACATACAACATTCACAAGTTTTTCAATTTCACAAATCCACAACATTCAAAACCTAGTTTGTTTCACAAACATAAAACATATTGACTACAAAAATTTTAAGATTCAACATAGTATAAAATAATTTGTTATGTAAAGCATGATAAATTAGTGAAATATACAAATTTTTAGTAGTTATCAACCACCTCTTCTAACCATTTTTTTAAAACATTTTTTGTAACAAAATGCCAAATTTTCACCCAACCAAATACCCCATAATGGTTCTTCTTTTTATACACCTTACCAAAAATACACATTATCTTAATGACTATTTTTTGAAAGGCTATGATAACTCATCTTCATGCTTGAACTTTAATAATACCTAAATTCAACTTTGTTGACAACAATAGGAGAAATGATTAAAGCGAATTAGAATAGGAAAATGTGCTTAGATAATGTTAGGCCACAGTCCTAAAGGTCATTGTCCATCTCTTATCGGGCCATGTGTTGCAATGCCCAAATCAAAATTTAAAAGGTCTGACAGAACAATTAGAATATTGTTATTTGTTGAGAAACATTACGAATAATGTTGTCATATACCATTCTCATGCAAACTATCCTTGTAAAAAAAAGATTTCATAAAGGTCATTGGTTTACCAAACTAATAAGACTAATTCAATGCATGTGAGGATTGAAAGCATTAGCAATTTAGCATGCCTTTGTGTAGGATCAACTTGAGAATAAAACATGTATATTGCCACTCTCTAGGATCAAGAGAGGATGTATAAATATGGGTGGATAAAAAGTGTTCCTATCTTATGTATCAAGTGTTAGAGGCAAATTGAAAGGTATGAAGACTATGAACAATGATATTTATGTTGTTTTATGTGTATAGATAATTGCTATAAAGTTATATAAAATGTTATGGAAGCATTTTTTGTTGAAAACAAAGCACAACAATTTATTAGAGGATCTATTGCACTATACAATGAATTAGTTTTTTTTCAAAATAACAATTATAAGAACATATAAAGAGATCTACAACACTTCCATTATCTTGCATGATAACATAAGGCGAGAAACTTGTTGATAAACATGTAGCTTACCAGTTATCATTTTTTTTTAATTTGAGTTGTTTAATGCGTCGTTAAGTTTCGTCTCATGATAATTTTGATGCAATCAATACAAATTCCAAGCAAAAATGAACTTAAATCAAACGGATTTGATAAAAAGTCCAAACCTTCGGCAAACCAAATCAAACGATTCTATTTTATTGGATATGCTGGTTCAACACATGAATTTTAATTGTAAGAAAATATTGAAATAAAATAATTAGCAAGGTTCAGCCTAAGTTTAGTATTTCAATTGTATAAGAGAATCATGTATCTATAGATTCGTATTGATATCTTTTTAAAAATCAGCATAATATAAAAGATAAAGTAATTAATCAACTAGGCCAACATATTTAATTACTAGTTCTGTTTAGGTCAGAACGGGTTAAACCAAATCAAGCAGTATATTATGTATCACCAAATTTTTAGTAATAATTCAAGTTTATTTCTAACTAATCTTGTACCAAACACCCTTGAAAACAAAAATACCTTAGTGCTATCTAAAAACAATTGCTTAGCGATACTCTATGACTAGCCAAAGTCATTAAAATTAAATCCAATTGGTATATTTACCACTTATCTTGAAGTTTGTAAAGAAGCACAATAATTTATGACAATAAAATTATATTACTTTTCTACCTGAGAAGAAGAAAACTACTTTTCGAGATCTTGAGATAACTATAATATTTTTATACCAATTATCGATTAATAGTGATCGTCCTTCAAATAATGTTAATAAACTTAAATGTTGTCATTAAATGTACTCATTATGCAATAGCATTTTAGTTTTTAGTAGTTTACATCAATGGACAAGACATATGGGTGAGATATAAAAATCAAAGAAATCGTTTGAAATAATAATAATAATTACATGTTTGGCTTTTTCCTTAATTATTTTCTATTAGACCTAATGGTACTTGTCTATTCGGTCTTTTACAAGTCGATCTTTAGATTGTGCCTCCACAAATTGATGAAAGTCAATGGTGTCATATGTGTTACTTATGAACAAGAAATGACAATAAATTTAAAGGTGTAAACAAATTAGATTCGAGTTGAATCCTATAGGATCCTAAACTAGATCTGATAAGGTTAAATTTAGATCCAATACCAAACCCAATAATAGATGCTTTATGAATTGGGACTAAGACCTGAATCTAAAATTACATATTGGATCTAGGTATGCCCATTAATTTTAACCCTGATATACATGAGCATGACATACATGACCCTAATATATGGCGAGCTCACTTGAGCTTGGAGCACTAGGGCACATGCTAGCTGTATCAGTCATAGGCTCAAAAGGAGACTTGGGATTTTTTATGGTAGATTTGCCTTCCCCTTTGCCTCTCCCCTTCTTCTTCTTCTTCTTCTTCTTCTTCTTCTTCTTCTTCTTCTTCTTCTTCTTCTTCTTCTTCTAAGCAACGCCTAAATCTACGACTATCAATGTTCCCTTGGCTCTGTCATCTATCCTTTCCAATTCCCAATTTAAGACCATTAGCTATACTTTGATAGAAATCCCACCACTATCAGACTACATCTACAATCTTGGTTTCCATGCCGATGATCTTGCTCAACCACTACAACAAGGAGAAGAAGTTCTCAATCTAGGGCACTATTCTCGAAGTGAAAGCCGAAGACCCTCAATATTGGCTTTCCCGATGATAGCCATGTAAGTGATGGTGCTCATGAAGGATGATAGTGTCTTGCTCATGTCGATGGCCCATAGAGGATAGCTCAAATATCTTGTTAACTAGAATCATCCTCTTCTTTTCTTTCACCACCACGGAGGAGGCCACCAATGTAGGGACTTGTCCCAACTACAAGAGTAGGAGGGGTCTATAACCAAGGAAGAGGTCCCATAGGGCCTTATGCAAGATGGGGTTGAGCAAGTGAAGATTGCCAATGAAGGAAGCTTTGGGAGCAATGGCGAAAGCCTCAGATTCATGGTGAAGGATCACGTCAGCCATGATTGGACAAGTAGGAGAGCATCATTTTGCGCTTCCCCCACTTCCTCTTGTATAGTGGTTGCTATTGCAAATGAGGTCTACGACAATTGTGCTGATATCAATGTTTCATTCTTTTGTAAGAGAACCTAAAAAGTGACCTAGTGATAACTCGAAAACAACATTCTGATTCAATCTTTGCCCAAATCTGATAAAAAGAACATCAGGGCTATGTATATAGGGCTTTAACCCGATTGCAAATTTAAAAAAGGGTCGGGTTATCAAATCCACAAGATCCCTTGACACCTCTAAATAAGGTAAAGATTTTCTTCTTTGAAGAATGATGTTTATCTATTCTTAAACTCTTGTATTTTTGTTTGCAGGCAATTAGTGTCCACTTGGTTGTATGTAAAAGGAAAACAAGTGAAAATGTTTTACATTAATTTAGTTTTACACTAAAAATAAAATAAGAACATCTTATTTGGGACACATGAAAGGATTTCTTTGAAAATGTTTTTTAATATTTGATTGGTTGTAAGATGTTCGCAAATTATTTAGTATTTAATATTTTCTTTCTAATGGCAATTTAAACTTTATCACTACAAAATTTTATCATGTATAAATATTTAAAGTTTTAAAAAATTCTATTTTATTTGTTATCATAACTTTTATTTTTTAGAGTAGTTGGAACCATGTTATATTATAATTTACTCAATAATAAATTTTAATATGTTTTTGAAATATATTATAAATTTAATTAATAAATGCTACATATATGTTTGTATTTTAATAATTTTAAAAAATTATCAAGTATATTTAAATAAAAATATGTTGACAAACATGCCGAGACCATAAAAGTAAATGTATCATTAAAAAAGTTGAGCTATGTTTTCTTTCGTCACTTCTATTAATGTACTTCTCTTTGGATAAGCAAGACAAAAGTCATTACCTATGTGATGTTCTCATAGAAAATGGCATGTGAACAATTTTGGGGGATGTTGAAATCCTTAATTTAGATGAGAAATGAAACACATTTTTGGTTGGAATACATTTTTTCTGTAATGAAATAAAGCTTCAATTTAACTTTTTAGGAAAATGTGTTGTATGCACTTGTTTTACAAGGATATAAACAAACCTTTAATGAAAGAAATAAAGATAATAGAGCTCATTTGTCTATATCTTATAGAAAAGAAAGACAAACATCATATTTTACATTTAGATTTCATAAATATTTAGAAAATAATATTAATTTGTTTTTGGCTTGAAAGATATTTAATTAATCTTAAATCATATACACATGTACAAATGGAAGGTCATCCTCCTACACTTCAAGAGATATCCAAATGATACATACTCGTGAAGAGTTTGATAAATCTAATGTTCTAATGTTTAAAACAATAAAAAGGTTGTCAAATAATAATAAGTGTATTAATTTATTTATCTAAATTTGGATTTTAATTTCAAATCTTAATAGTATGCCTTTTAGGATAATACAACATAATTGATGACTATCCCAACACCAAAAGAATCAAATACTAAGATGATATCATCAACAACATTTTGTCCCATGGAGGTATTTGTTACCATATTTTGTAGAGACAGAAAAGACAAATCTATTATGTATGATGAGATCAAACTTGCCACACCTAATATGCTGAAACTAGTTGATGCACTAGTAGCTCCATAGTTCATGAGTTAATAAAAAAAGTGAAAAAATCAATCTCATATTAATATTTAATACAAATTTTTAATTTTTGTTTCTAAGTAGTCGGATCTATTGATTTGTAATCGTATTTTATTGATTTGTAATTATATGTACACATTGTATGTGAATAGGTTGTATGTTGTATGAATATATTGTAAGTGAACAAGTTGTATGTTGTATGAATTAGTCGAATGTACATATCATATACAAGTTCTGATTTGTTTGTGTATGTACATGTATAAAAAATTGTGGTTGAATGCATGGAATGCGATCTCCCGAGAATCTCTCGAGATCTCCCGAGAATCTCTTTTCTTCCGTGCGTCCGAGAAACGAGATCGCCGAAACGAGAATATCTATGTAGTTCTTGTGATACCTTAATCTTTTCCGCCTATTATTATCCCCAACTTGTTAGATGATCTTTTTAAGTTTCCTTCTTATATTGCCAATTTTATTATGTATCCATCCAAATATTCATCTAAACATTATTGTTTAATAAAATTTCGTAGCTTAATATTTTAATGAATATATATGTACAATTGACCCAAAATGTTATCGATCTCCTATCCATATTGTTCAAGATGAAATTTAAGTCTGACATAAGATCTTTTGTATGTCTTATACTAACAATAGTTCACCATCTCTGTATTATGCTTTTAATTCTCTCACAGCTTATTTTAATATTTAATGAGTTCTCTTGTCCTTTTTAAAGAGATTATATGACATTCTACATTTAAACATACACATTGATTGGTATTTCCAAGATCTAATCCCTTGAGATTTTTTCAAGATCTTTTATCTTCAATCTTCATTAGATAAAATATAGATGTGAGATGACAATCATTGGGTAAAGTATATCCTGCATAAATGAAATCCGAGATCCGATCTCCCAAGATTTTTTCGAGAATCTCACGAGATCTCTTCTCTTTCACGCTTCCGAGACGAAGCCGAGATCCGAAACGACAATCCTTGGTTGAATGTATAAGCTTATGGTTGAATATATGGTGGTTTCTATGAAACATATGAAATGAAATGGTCACAGTTCTTTGTAATAAGAGTTGTGTGTTGTTTTTTTTATAGTTTATAAGTGTTTTAAAATTAATGTATTCATAAATTTTTAATTTTTAGAAATAAAATATTTTTTAAATTTAAAACATGTTGTTTAAGTAAGGGTAATTACTGACGACCGGTAAAAGTTGTTGCCAGTACAATCAAATCAACCTATGTGGGTATATTTGACTACTCTCTTGAGTCAGGTATCCTAGCTATGACTTCAGTCCATCAACAATAATTTATTGACAATGACTTAAGCCAATGCCAATAGACAATTGGCGATAGCTTCAGTTGTTGCTAATTACATATTAGAGATGACTCCTCAACTGTCCTTGATATCTTTATCAGTGACAACATGCCACCAAACTATCACAAATACTCTTTAGTGACAAACTTATTGGCACAATCATGTGATAGCCTGGAAGCAATCGCCAAAACGTTTTAGCAATGACTTTTACTTTATTGGTGATGGCTTTGAGCCATCGCCAATAACCTTTTTTTTTGCAATGGGTGTTTCTTTTAATTAAGATGCACTACAAGATAACAAACTTTTACCAACCAACTACCTATCGACGTGGATTAAGTAGATAATTGTACTTTTTACCTACACCTTATACGTACTGAACCAATGGTCTGTAGGTAAATTTCTTAATATCTACAAACTCAACTCATTAGGTAAATATTATATCCAATGGATTAATTTGAACAGTCCATTCAAAATAAATAAACTGCTTAAATTAACCTTAACATTAACATATCCTACCCTCTTCTCCCTCCCTTGTTGCACTACCCATTCAAAATGGTTGCCATATTTGCTTGCTCTACTCCATCACTATCATCTTCAAACCTGAAGACTGACAAAGATAAGGAAGATTAATCAAAACCACAGCTTCTTCTTCTTCTTCTTCTTCTTCTTCTTCTTCTTCTTCTTCTTCTTCTTCTTCTTCTCTCTCTCTCTCTCTCTCTCTCTCCCTACCTACCCAACCTCCCTCATCCTTGTCTGGATTGACATATCTGAGATAGGGTGGTTTCACCGTTCTAGGGTATCATGGTGGATGGCTCCATGGTGATCTCCAGAGTGGTGGACACCATCAATGGGGGATGGCACTTTTTAATGTTCAAACTTTTATTTTTCTTTGTTCATTGGCCTAAAAGTGAAGAGTTATTTATATTTTTTATTTCTTGTTATCTTCGATGTTTCAGTGATGAAGTGGTTTCTTCTATAGTTAATGGGATGAAAATAAAATTAGTTAAGTCCAAAATAATGACTAATTTAACTACTTGAGATCACTTGATTAGAGAAGATGTTTTTTTCCTGCATTTTCTAAAGTTGTTGTCTTCATGGACATGGATTGTTCCTTAGGATCCTAGCACACTTTGCATCTTGTTAGAGATGTATTTTATCGGCCATAGGTCAAGAAGTTGGAGATGTTTTATGTTCTTATATAGGGCATGATATTTTTATTTTTTTTAAAATATCAATTAATTTTGCCATGATAAGTTGATTTTGATGTCTTCTTTCAATCATCATTCGGAATGAATGTATTTCCTTATTTTACTGTAGACCGTCCTTGATAAGCCCACCTTATTGAACGCATTCATTTAAATAAAAGACATCGTAATTGAGTGGTTATTCTCTCATTCAATTAATGGATATTGTAATATTACAACACGTCTTTCAAGATAAGTTTTAGAATTTCAGCCATTAACTTGTGGGATTTGCTAATAACTTTTTTGTACATTGGTATGAATGATGCTCTTTGCCGTTTTTTAATGGCTCGTATAATGTCCTTCACTGATGGATTTTAGAAGTCTTACATTGAGGAATGAATGTTTTTTTAGATAAAAAGTTATAAGGACTATATTTTGCGGCTGAAAATTCATAAACTTTTCGAGATCATTTTGTAAAATAAAAAAATTCCTAGGTTCTTTTCTTTGAGAAGTAAAATTATCATTTATTTATTCAATCAACGTAGCAGGAAAATTTGGGAGAGATTTAAAGGCTCATTTGGAACCTACGAAAAGTTCTCCTTAAAGTACCCTCAGATATAAATTATTTCAAGTACAGGTATACTAAAGAAGTATACGTTGTTTGATACTAATTTTTACCAGCAAAATAGAATTACTTTATTACCATATAAAGCTTGCTTAAAATTAGATTCTTTTGATTATAAAAACAAGAGTTTTTTGTAAAAATTGTAAAATATATGAAAAACATATTTGGGACTAGATGATTATGATTATTCAACAACTATAACATTTTTATTTTGGTCTAACTCCTCTCATCATGTAATTTGAAATGAGAACTATTTTTAATGCAATGTTTTTCATCAACTCAAACGATTGCAAGTATTGCAAAATGGAACAAATGCACTTAGAGAGAGAGAGGTGGACCAAGCTTTATTGGGAATTGATTGACAACTTTTCTCTATAAATCTATGATCGAAAAAAAATTCAAGTAGGATACTTGATGAGACACGACAACAAAAAGAGTGATGATCACAACGAAGAAAAATAAGAGGTTGGGATGATGAAGTCTAGCATAAAAGAAATTGTGGTATATACATCAGAATTATCTCTTAAGGTAAAACAAAAATGTTGAAAACATTGAGGCTAAAAAAATGCCTGTAGCACTAATGCCATTTGTGTTGGCAACCTCAAACGGAGCATACAAGCAAATCTGACTTTGTCCAGGATGATTTTTGCAGACATCACAGTAATCCATACTCCAGTTATTTATTTGAACCCACTGCAACCCTGCTGAAGTCCACTATATTGCCGACGAATTATTCACATTGCGAGCTATCCTGGAAAAACATGTTTACAAGCAAGAACTTCGGTAAAAAATTTTGAAGAAAAAAATAGTTTAATTGGCGTGTACCAGCATCATCATCACCCAGAGCATTACCATAAGGTTGTCAGCTGCTCAAGTTCTGGTTTCAAGGCATATGCCAAGACACTTGTGACAATCCATCTTATCTTCTGTATCATCCATGTTAGGGTACCTGGATTACACAAGGTGCACGTCAATGGTTGGTCAGACCGTCAGAGAAACGAAGGTATCATCTGATAGAATTAACATCATATAGTAAAAGCCTTCAGCCATTCATATGATCATCCTTTTGACAAATAATATTTAATTCGTCACCGACAAGAAATTGACAATCAGCGCATTCTGATGAAGAGTAACTTCATATCATAGTTCGGCTCACAGTGCAATAGGATCTTTTACGGAAGGGCATTCCCCAATGAAGAGTGTAAAAGAAGAATCATATGCTATGCTAATGCTTGCATGCATAGCATGGCCCAGATATCTTTCTTCGTTGTCATCGCGTATGTTAAAATATGACAATACAGCACTATTATTAGTAAAACACTAATCAGCAATATTGACATCCAAAATATTCATAATCAAACAACATTTTCTTTCTCGTTCCAGGGAAAGAAAAATCATCCTTGCACACTTTTAGATTCCAAACCTTAGTTTCATTCATCACATATAATACTTTGGTATAAGACTATCTTTTTTTGATGCGTAAGCTTTCCTGTTTAGTAATGTGCGGCTGATGGTGAGCAGAGCGTTTAATATATATACATATACACATACATAAAGCAACGACAATATAAGGCAAAATTATGCAGTGAAAAATAACCAATAAAGCAGGTATAGAGAAGTCTCCTTTTCACTGCTCAAAGTCTGCAACCACAAAGGAATAGTCTAAGGATTGCAAGATCAAGATCGGTCTGCTCTCTCAGCCGATCCAGATCCAATCTGGGTCCAATCCAAACCAGGTTTAAAGTAGACTTTTTAAAAGGGTTATTTTAAGCTAAAATTTCAAAAAAATACTAATAAATATAAAAAATATAGATAATTGTATATCATCATTTCAACCATAAGACTATTCAAATCTTATAATTTAGGACTTCTGGACCTCTTTCACAACACATGCATATTCAGCCCAAGTCATTGTGTTTGAGTACATGTTGGAAATGAGTACATCTTGGTTATATTTATGGGTTCCTTGCACAAGGGCCCTTGGTTCTAAGCAAGGTAGGTGGGGTTGGGGGTCGGACTGGGTCGGTTGGGCCCAAACCGACCTCAGTCAACTGGGGTCAAGACCCAGGTCGGTCAAGGTCGGCCGGGGTCACAATAAAAAAATTAATAAAATAAAATTTTAAAACTTCCACCAGGTCGGCGTCGCGGGGTCGGGACTGGGTCGGTCGGCCCAAAAACTGACTGGGTCGCGACCCCACATTCTATGGTTCTAAGTCAATATAACTAAAACAATATCCTTATTCATCTTGTCTCTAAAATTGGTATCTATAGTTAGAGATCATAGATGATGGATCAGATGAGTGGTTAAGGTTTTGGTTTTGAAACAAAAGTACATACTGAAGAAAAATGATAGACTGATATTAAGGTATATGATATTGCCCCACGATAGTCTTAGGATCATGAATATTGATCTCAGTGATGATGATGTTTGCTTTGTTGTTGATGACCCTTACGTAGGTTGTTATGTTATGTGTCATCCACATGTTGACTTTGGACATCATGATTGGCATGGTTCGCCGGGTCGGCGACCCGGTCGGCCAGGTCGCCCGACCCGGTCGCTTTTTGGGCCGACCGACCCCGACCCGGCCCCGACCCCCCGACCCGGTTATTATTTTAAATTGAATTTTTTATTATATTTTTTCCTGACCCCGACCCGACCCCGACCCGACCCGGGTCGCGACCCCAACCGACCCGGGTCAGTTTTGGGGCCGACCGACCCGGGGCCGACCCCCGACTATTCCTTCCTTGATGATTGGTATCTTGTGTCACGTGTGTAGTACAGTGTCGTGCAGTACCCTGGTACTCATGGCGCAACAGAGGCAAGGGCTGCCTGGGTGCAGAGGTGCTGGAGATGGTTGTTTGGCACTGGTTGGAATCAGAGAGAAGGGTGAAGGGGGTGGAAGTGCATTAGGGTGTTCCAATTCGCAGCTGGTGCAACAGATAGGGGGACAACGCAGACAGCAGACATTAGGGGTCGATGCGGATGAGTGGACCACTGGAGTGGCAATGGCCTACACAACCAAGTGAAAGGAAAGGTGTGGGGAATTGTGGAGACTGGAGAGAGATGGGGAGGAGACTTCAGGCATGGCAGCGATGAAGAGGTTGGCATGCAGCGGTGCTGGACCAATGTGGGGAGCAGGGGACCAGAGTCCTTGGCGTTGATGGCAACAGTACCTGTGAGGCTGAGATCAATGGATGCACCAGAGATGGGCACTGCCAGGTGCAGGGCAGCGGCCACACTAGCGGAGCCTGGTCGGAATGGTGGGGTGTGGTTTGCAAGTGGCAAATCCAGCAGGGACGCAGCACAAGGAAAGTAGCCCAAACTGGATGTCAGACCCAGTCCTCTGCCAGCAAAGCCCAGCAAGCCTCTAATATTGTATACAGGTTCTGCAGGTGTGCAAGAAACCCATTCGAGCAGCCTTCTGGTCCTGTGGATGCAGCGACAAGGGTACAAGATTGGGAGGATCATGGCATATGGTCATTATCAGAAAGAAGCATGGTGAAGGGGTGCTGTAGTGCCGGCAGGAGAAGCCACAAGTTGGGACCAGCCTGGACTAGGGTGCAATGCCACTGGCGTGGAAAGAAGGGTGCGGCAACAGGGGCAGCAGGAGGGAAGGAGCCAGTGGGGCGGCAGTCTGGTCGAGATGGCAGCAGGGAATGCATGGTTGCAGGTGCCTGAATGGCCTTGCAGGGGTCTGAAGGTCACAGGAAAGGGAATTTCGGTGTTGCAGTGCCATCTAATGGAACTGGAAAGTTCTGGAGGTGCTGAACTCGCTGCAGACTTGAAGAGGGGTGACCTGGGCAGGAAGGCTATCCGAGGATGGCCCCAGTGGCAGCTGCAAAAGCAGGCGAGCAGCATGCAGGAGCCACCAGTGGTTAGGGGTTCTGTCCTGTGGATCACACAGAAACAGGTACATGGCTTCTCACGGCTAGGTGTCGATGTATATATGAAAAATAAGTTGAAGCAAGTGTGGTGTCATCAGATTGGGTTGCAGTTGGCACACAGTGAGTGTGGGCATCGAGCTGGGGCAGTGCCGTGCCAGGGCACTTGTGAGGGAGTTACAGTGGCTGGAAAAACAAAGAAAATATGTAGGATGGGGAGCTGTTTGGGGCTTGAACAAGAGAAAAAAAAAGAGGCTGAAGAGAGAAAGAGAAAGATGATGGGAGGGAGAAGATAAAGAAGACGCAAGAAGAAGCCCCAAATGGGCTGGCAACCTCTCGTACTGGGTGCAAATGTATGGATGGAGAGAAAGCTGAAGCAGGTGTGGTGTCATCAGACTGGGTTGAAGTTGGCACACAGCGATGGTGGAGTGCCGACATTGAGGCTGGGGCAATGCTATGGCAAGGTGCTCGTGAGGGAGTTGCAGTGGCTGAATGAACAAGGGGAAGGAGGGTGGGGTGCTGTTTGGGGCTTTGACAGGAGAAGGGAGGGAAGACAGGCATGGAGGTCGAATGGAGAGGGACGAAGACAATGGGAGAGAGGAGAAGAAAAGATTAAAAGGCCTTCTAGGCTGAAGCAGGGAGTAGAGAGAGAAGGGAGCCCAACTGTGAACTCATTTTCATTCTTCTAATTCCTTACGAGTACAAGACCGGGAATTCAAAATAACCGCTACTTTTACACCTTAGACCTATAGATTGATTGCAGAATCGGCCGATCCGGATCGGAATCGGCCGATTTTTGGATCGGATCGGACCCCTCCGATCCGATTCCCGGCGGAATTATCGATCCGGACCGAAGATCGGTCCGGATCGATGTTTGTAGGTAGAATAGGGGCCGGAATCGACCGAAATGGTCGATTCTGGATCGATTCCGGCGATTCCCCCGCCGGAATCGACCCACAGACCGCCGCGGCGGTCGTCTTCCCCGCCCTATCGGGCGGGGAAGACGGGGCTACCGGGTCCATCGGGGCCCGGTAGCCCAGGATCCGGTGACTTAAGTCACCGGATCGACTGGACCGGACCGGTCCGACCGGTCCGGTCCGGTGACTAAGTCACCGGATCCGGTGACTTAAGTCACCGGATCCGGGCTACCGGGTCCCGATGGACCCGGTAGCCCCGTCTTCCCCGCCCGATAGGGCGGGGAAGACAACCGCGGCGGCCGCCGCGGCACCATTTTGGGGGCGATTTCAGGCCGATTTCGCCCCCAAAATGCTCTAGGATGGATCGGAATCCTGCATAGAGTGTTATTTTTGTATTTTTTTAGGTTTTACCACTGTTTGAAGGACCGATCCGGAACGATTCCGGATCGTTGTTTCTTCCGGCGGATCGCTCAGAATCGGACCGATCCGATCCGATCCGGATCGGATCGGTACCCACCGATCCGGTGGCCGATTCCGATCCCGCGATCCTTGGACCTATAAGATAGTTAAACCAAAAAGTTATCCTCACCTTTTACAAAATGTAGTTCACTCAGCCTTTTGAATTATATAACTTAGACACCCTTAGGACGAAAGCTAGAAAAAATGAGTAAATAAAAGTTAAAACTAATACAATATTATAAAATTGGCATCAATGCCGATCTGATCCAACTGGTGGCACCTCAGCTTCTTGAGTATGACCAAAATGCATAAAATACTACATACAAGGGTTTGTCTGCATTAGCTACAGGTGATTATAAAAGTTGTTCAGCCAACGTTTTAACATGTGAACTAGAATCATTTTTAATACAAGCAGAAAATACAGCTTGACAACATGCTTCGATACGATTTCTAATGATTCTGTCAAGTCAATTTCAGCTTGACCATCCATTTTATTGTGGTTTCCTAACAGTCAAAGAAGCAGCTTGAATTATTCTTCTCATAGATGCAGGAAACCATGCGAAGTGAGCAATGCAACTCCCAGTAACAGTTTTCTGAAATGCAATAATTCATTTTAGAAAAAGATGGAATCCTAGGGTTGAGCGAACAACAACAAACACTGTATAACATTTCTTTATACATGGAGAGAAGGACGTGTTCATGCATGCATGTATAATATGTATTGTAAAGGGGGGGGGTACAAACTTGTCTTTGTATCTGTATATTTTGCTTGTTTGCATGTGTTGTGCATACGTGTACTCAGAACAACGTACATGTATGGTATGGTATGTATATGTATAAACGTATACATTATTCGGGTGCAAGGGTGCATAAGTGCATGGTGTGCATGATTGTATACATATCGTCAATATGCTAATAATATGTATGCAATTATACGTTCTGCTCATCGTTTGAAAGACACATCCCTTCACATCTCATTTCCTATCTGCATTACTCTGGAAACCTCATTTTTCTATGCATCATGATCATAATAATATGTCACATGTATATATATGTTTGGTGTGAGATGTATATAAAGAACATGTAGTTAGAGTTCTAAATCTTTTGAAATGTAAACATAATGTATGCCTATAACTTCAGAAACTTTAATCATAGTTTTTTTTTTTTAACATTGGTGGCCCAGCGGCCAAGGACCCGCCGCGCGCGCGGGTGGCGAGGGTTCGAGACCCCTCGAACCCCACAAGTCGCCCCCCCATGGGGGAGCCCGGCTTACAGCCGCCGGGAGGTGATACCCGGACCTCGCGCCCCCATGCACGAGGCCGTGCCAACCGAGCGACGCTCGGTCGGCTATCTTGAAAGTTCATAAAAATATATTTGGACTTGTTCTCAATCAGAAACTTTAATCATAGTTATGAGGCTATCTTGAAAGTTCATAAAAATATATTTGGACTTGTTCTCAATGAATTTGGGTTAAATTTCTGTGTTAATATCAAGCAACGACTTAGATATTCTTGATTAACCACCATGGCAACATATTTGTATAAAGTCATTCATTCACATAAGAAATGAATTATTTGACATAAAACGAAGAGAGATTAGAAGACATTTCCGCCATGGTCTTTTATGTTCATTTTTTATGTTTATATAACCTATTTGCTCATTTCTCCTTTTCTTATGTGTTGAGAACCTTTTTAGAGTGAAGTTGCTCTCAGCGTGCAACACGTCACATAAGTGTCCGAATGTGGTGTTAAATAAACTAAAAGTTCCCACATCAAGGACATGAGAGTAAAAAAGTTGTCCGTATTGGAGAGCAAGATATTAGTTTTAAAACCAACCCAAAAGCAACCAAGCATTATTATAGACAAAAATGTAAAAATGAAAAGATTGAAAAAACCTTTCCAAGAAAACTTATGGAACCTATTGATGGTATGGAGAGAAGAAAGATTGATATTGTGTATCCAAGAAATTAAGTGGATACAAAAGATTTGTAAAAAAGAAAAAAATATAGAATATAAAATATGGAATACAACTTTTTTTTGGACACGTGACCTAGTGGCCCTGAACCCTACAGCACACGCGGGCGGCGAGGGATCGAGCGTGCGCTCGATCCCCACATGTCCCCCCTCCCTCGGGGGGGGGGGGGGGCACCTGGCTGCAATTGCTGGGAGGCGAACCCCGGCCCTACTCTCCCAGGAGAAGGGTCGACGCCAGCCGAGCCACGCTCAACCGGCATAAACTATGGTATACACAAAATAAATAAAAATGGTATAACTATCATTGTTGATAAAATATTAAAAGATACAAAAGTTTTAATAAAAATAGTATGAAATAAGATAATTATAGAAAAAATCATTATAGAAATATAGATAATTACTATAATTAGTGTGTATATTCTACAATTTAGATTAAGTAGCAAAATAAAAAAATTGAGGATATGGATGATTTTATGCATAGCATATTAAATAAATAAAATATATTTATCAGAAGAGATCTCAATGGACATGTTAAAAACAAAGGTTAAAAATATGATAAAGCTAGAGATTTTAGATATAAAAATTTTAACAAACCAACAAAGGATGGTGGTTTTAAATGTTAAGAATAATACACAAACAAACATATTTTAAAAAAAGTTTCTCTCATAATAAAATTGTGGGAGTCAAAAGAGATAGAAATAACAAACATTCAAAAGTGAACTTCTTAAAATAAAAGTTAATAACATGGGGATAAACATTAATGAAAAGATTTCAAATACATATGTTTAAAAATATCATCTCTTATTTGTATAATCGTTCTTTTTGCTTCCTTTCTCGTTATCTTGTATTGTTCATCAATTTCGTTGTTATCATACTTAGGCAAATATTATCTTGTTATCCAAATATAATCGTTCTCTTATTATCTTGTATTCCAAATATGCTTAAAACACTTCAAACACATCAAAATTAAAACCGAAACAAATTGAATCAAACAAATTCATAATCACAAACCAAAAAGTCAAACCGAAACCAAAAACAAACAACAAACAAACATAAAAAACAACCAATCAAACAAATTGATTCAAACTCAAACTCATTAAACCGACTTTGAAGTCAACCAATAAACAAATAAAACAAACCCAAAACAAATCGGTTTGCATCTCATCGGACCCAAAAGGCCGCTGCCCTTTTGAGTTCCTTATTTTCTGTGGATGTGCATGTCTCCGAAAACAGGTTGCCGCGACGGTTAATCAAAAGCATTCGAACCGTTGCTCGATGTAAGCTAACGTTGGATACTCGCACCATCCGGCGGAGAAGGGTCAAAAATCAAATTTTCAAAGAACCCGAACCTCGGTTCTAATATTTTTTAAACTATCACCGGATTACCTAATATTTTAGGTATCATCTATTTTCCTAGATAAGTCCGGGGATGTCTTTCTTTCTAAAGAACAAACGCGTAAAAAAGAGGTTCACACATAGACATACAAAGGTCTATAAAAAGACCTCAATGTCTTACCGCTTTTCATCAAGCTATGCAAAGCTAGAGCATAATCAATATGCCGTCATGCCGGTCATATGCTAGTGAAATCATCAAAAACAGTGGGGGATGCTTATAAGTCTATCAAGACCGGGTACATGCTGCCCATGAATTGACAAGTTCATCAAGGACTTAAGGGACTAGATTTCTGGTCAAGTTGTAAACTGTCTCATATTGAGAGAACAAGTGGAAAAATTCATGTTCAGTGCAATAGATTTATGCTACAAGGAGAGGACAACCACATGAAACTTTTGGAAGACAAGACAACAGGAATCAAAAAAACCTGAAATCAGAAAATTGTAAAAATCTGAAATTTGAAAATGAACCTGTGAAACTGAAAAAAAAAATCTGAACCTAAAAGATACAAAGTCTGCAATTTAAGATCTGAAATGTATAACATTTAACCCGATTCAAACCATAAAATCCATGTAATCTGAAAATTCAAAGCTTGAAGACCAATCTGTAAAAGAATTCCGCACTTCAAGCAGATCTAAAAATCTGAAAATCTAGAACGGACAAAATCTGAAATCTAAAACTGTCATCGCCATAAAAATCTGAAAGCTGATAGATTTTGAAATCTGAAAAATCTGAAATCTGGAGCGAAACATGAAAATCAGAGGTCAGAGCCTTAAAATGTAAAGTCCAGGATTTGAGATTGAAACCTTCAAATAAAATCTGCAGTTTGAAGCTCAAACCTGCAGCCGAGATCAGAATTTTGAAGTTCATAAACCTGCAATTTTCAAGCAAAACCTGAAAGAACCAAAAATGTGTAAATTTGAAGAGCTCAAAATCTAAAAATTGGAATCTTCAAATCTGGAAATCTTTAAAACATATGAGATTTGAACTCCACAAAATCTGACATCTGGAGGTTCGAAACCTGAAACATGTAAAAATCTAGAAACTAAAAAAAACTCCAAATCTGAAAGATCTCTGAATTAAAAAAAAATTGAAACATGCAGAACTTGTAAAAGTCTGAAACGTGTGTAAATCTGAACTCCAAAGATTTGAAATCCGAACTTCATATTCAAAGATGAAAAGCTGAAAAGGTTCTGAAAGGATCAAGATCAACAAACCAAAATGTATGAAATTTCTGGAGTCAGAACATTTAGGAATTGCAATCATGAAACTCCTATGCCCGTTCCAAATCTGAACCTCCTAAACTTAAATTAAAACAAGTCAGAAGATGATAACGCTAATCTACAAACTATTAAGCACCAAGATAAATTAAAACCTTCCAAATTAGACACATTGATTAAGCAAATTCAGTTCCTAAACCACAATTTAAACTAATCTGCAATCTCCCAAACCACTCAAACCGGTGAGAAAATTCAAATTTGAAACCAACCCAAATCATTTCACGTAAATTTGAAAGTTGCAAAAAAGAGAATCCAGAAATTGTCAAATCCATGAAATCTAAAATCCCCCAGAATCAAATAAGCTAAAATCTAATTCAAGTCAAGACAATTCAATCAAAATCGGAACAGATTCAACTTAATTTTAACCAACTCAAACAAACTCAAGTTAATCAAACTCAAATGAAATAAATCTGTAATAACTTCAACATCTACCAATCCCTTGATTCAAACAAATCTAATGCAATAGAAACCAAAATTTCAGCAGAAATTTCAATCTGCAAAATTGAATTTCCCAAATCAAATCCAAGTCAAGCTTAATAAAATAAACCCAAATCAATTAAATGAATGCAAATCAATCTATTTTAAATTAAACTCAAATCCAGTTCTCCCAAATTAAATTCAAACCAAACAAAACCTATTCAAATGAAACTGAATTTTAAATCTACTTCATATTAAGCCAATCTGCTTCAATTAAAGCCAAATGAATCAAACAATACAAATTTAATCTCCCAAACCAAATTGAATAAAAATCAATCAATAAAAGGTTCAGATTAATCAAATAAACCAGAGAATTAAATCAATCAAATTCAACTTAAATCAAATCAATCCAAATTAACTGAAATTCAATTCAACTTAAATCAAATTCAAAACTAAATTAAGTGCTTACCTTCCATCAAGTTCATGGGACTGTTTTCTCCTATGTGTGAATGTTTATTGTGGATGCATTGTCTTCTACTTTCATAAATTGCTATGACGATTAATCAAGGGTATTCGAGTAATCTCGATGTAATTAACGTCGGATCTTCACACCAGCCGACGGAGAGAGGTCAAAATCAATTTCAAAGAACCTAACAATCTCAAATTATAATTTTATACATATCATGGACCCTAGTTAATACTTTTATGGAATAACACCTATTTTTCTAAGAAGTCAATACTAAGGTCTAAATCAATCAAATTCAAATTGAAATGAAAAATAAATTTCCTAAAATAAAAATCTTAAAAGAAATTTTTGAGATTACATCACACTCATCCCCCAATTTAAATTGAACCAAAAAAATGTTTTCTTCCGTCGCATTGAGCCATCCTTTGAGCAATGTCTCCTCATGATAAACTTGTCTAAGGCCACTGGTCAGTTGCGTCGTATGAAGGATTTTAACACAGCATGTTTCTCTCCTAGGTCAGCTTCCCCTTGGATCTAGCATGTTTCTCTCCTAGGTCAGCTTCCCCTTGGATCAACACGGTTCTGCATTCCCTTAGCCAAGCCAACTTCCCCTCCATGCTTCAAGATGCTAGACCATTGAAGCCACATTTTCCCAAGACAAAACGTTGGACCTCCGAAGGACAAACACCAAAGAGCTTTGAGACGTTCACAGGACATCCATGTGGCCTATGTCCCACTCTCCAGCACTTGAAGCAGCAAAGCCCATTCTTGCACCCAAAGGTCAAGTGATCATTACTGTTGCATCTCCCACAAGACTAGAGCCTCCTACCAATGCCACCACCATCCTTGGCTGCTTGGCGACATGATTTCTTAAGAACAAGTCCTCTTCGTTCGGCAAGGACATCCTTCATCACAAGGTGGCTTCAAGTGCTCGTCTCGACCACACAAGGAGGTGCCCGGAAAAGGATGAATGTTGAGCCAAGCTAGGAACCAAGTCAAGACCTCTGATCACAAGGATCTTCCTTGGAGAGTCCCCCTCATCTCTGACACCACAGGAATATCTCCCGTGGACAACCCTCCTAGATGCCTCACCAGACTCCCAACAAGCACCCAGCACCGGACATCGTCAAAAGTTCATTAGTTTCCCGCTAAGAAGTCCGTTCCTAACAAGTAGTAACAGTCCCACCAGCCAAAACTACTAGTTTCTCTCTTTTCATTTGGATTTCACCGCTAGAGCCCACCATAATTTAAACCCCTTATTTCAACATCTTTTTTCTTCATTCTTTTGAAAATTAAATACGTGAAATGCACCACAGTTGTCCCCTCCTCCTTTCAGTCATTTTTATAAGATTTACTGCTAATTTAACAGTGAACTACATATGCCCCACCTGAATTTTCTGATTTCAGTCATATTTATCCTTTCTTTTTTAAAATCTGTAGGTGTGTGTTGGCATCCATTTTTTTTTAAAAAAAAAGAGACAAATGGGCAGGCTTGGGAGCTGGGCCGACAGCCCACAGATCAGCCACAATTGGGCCCAATTGTACACCCCAACAGTGGCCTTGTTTAGTTGGCCCGTAATTGAGTCAATTCAGCCCCCAATCAGGCCTACGCACAGCCCAACAGGAGTGGGTCCTGACTGGGCCGAACTGCCCAGTGCAGGCCCAATTCGGCCCTGCTCAATCTTCAAGCCCACATGGCCAGGCCACAGCCCACTAATCAAGTCCACCTGCAGGCCCATCTTCAAGGCAACCTGCAGTCCACTTCGGCCAGGTGTGAACACCTCCTGCCACCACAGCCCCTGCCACATCAGCTCCATCAGCCGGACCAGCCCTGCCCATCAATCAGTTGAGGGAAGGGAAGATGAAGAGCCAGCCAGCCATTTAAGCAGGGGTTAATGGGATTAAATAGAGTAATCTCCAAAGGGGGAGGCCAGGGGTCAGCAACTGTCCAGCGACCAGCCTCTTCATCTCCCCCTCAGGTCTATAAAAGAGCAGGGGCGCGCCAGCTTGAAAAGAAGAGAAAGAAGACGTCGACAGGCTGCTGGAGCTCCTGCTGCCCCCCTGCTGCCCTCTGCTGCGCGCCTGCTGCAGGAAGCTTGCTTGCGGCTAGAAGAAAAGAAGGAGAAGAAGAGAAGGAGAAGAAGAAGTTGCTGCAACCTCCCCCTTTGGTGGAAGGTTCCCTCGGTGGCCATCTTCACTCTTCTTCATCCAACACCGGGGATCAAGACAGATGGGTAAAGGACTATATAAATATGTAGCCTTTTAAGGGCACCTCCCCCCCCTCTCATTCTCTTTTCTTTCTCTACTCAATCTCCTCCAATGGTCCAATCCGACCCACACCTAACCGGGCCTTATTCCCCCATGCTGGAAGCCCCTCGGCCAGCCATTTCAATGACCAAATGAATCCCCATGCAGACCTCTTTCAGCCGGCCCATCTGCCCCCTGAACAGCCACTTGGTCAGGTCCTGATTGGGCCCTGGACAGATCCCAGTTTGGTCTCCACTGCAGGCCCAAAATATAGGCCCAGTTCGGTCACCCAACCAGAACTGAACCTGACCCAATCAGTCCTCCAGAACAGGCCTCGGATTGCCCCTTGTGCAGACCCAAACCGGTCCACTCAAAGCCACCTGAACAGCCCCTTCATACAGGTCCAAAGCTGCCCTTGTTCAGCCCATGTTCAGGCCCCAAAACCGGTCTCAAATCAGACCCCTGAAACGCCCTTTGTGCAGGCCCATTTCGGCCCACCTAAACCCAAATCAAAACAGCCCCTTTGTGGCCCAACCGAACAGGCCTCAAATAGGTCCTGTTTACTCCAAAAAAAAATATATTTGAAGTCCCCTCCAGCAGCCCTTTGTGGCCTACTGAGAGGACAGCAGTCAAGGGAGTTCCAAACAGGGGACAGCGCTGCGGCATGCAACAAGAAGTGCAGAAACTGCCATTTTCAGCAATGGTGAGTAGGGGCGATGTCCTGGACCCTTTCGGAATCCGTACGACGGGCCGATCGTTTTTGTCCGGGCGGGTCCTTACCCTACCATCAAGACAGATGGAGGCGCACAAGTCCAGCAGGCCCTTCCGGCCCAAAGCAATTCAGCAGGCCCTTCCGGCCCAAGAAGATCGAAGGCCGGCTTTGAATGCCGATGGAACTCAAAACCGGCCCAAGCGGCCTTGACCAAAAAAAACAAATAATGAAAAACAGAAATGCGAAATACAAAAAATAAACTAAGGGTATCTTTCGGACGGCTCTCCCGGGTACGTCCCGGGATGTCGATCTGGACGTCGGTGTAGGCACACTCCCGTATGCCGATGATCCTTCCCCCAATTTGGCAAAGTCATTGGCTAGCCATGTTGGATGGGTAAACTTCACCGAGTTAGAAACTAACCGGCATGCCGTTGTAATGCCAAAATTTTCTAAACCGGTGAAGAACCTAAACTGGGGAAAGGATCATCTACAATGTACTCCATTTTCATTGAAATGAAACTTTGATGCCAACTTTGAGATGCATGAAGCCAAGCACTCAATAGTGACCCAATGGGTCGGAGGCGATGCAAACCGCCAAACCAAAAATAAAATCATTCCAAACCAAATCTGAAAATTCAAGCAGAAAATCAAAATAGAAAATTAAATCTGAAAATTCAAACAAAAAAACAGAACTTAAATAAATCTGAAATTCAACTTAAACTTATCTCGGTTTCAACAAAAACCGATCTTCAACAAGAAGGAATCGATTTTAAATCAAACTTCCAACAGAAATCAGATTTTGATTAAACCCAAAACACATAAAGTCCAGATTTAAATCAAATCTGATAACACAAAAAATCAGATTTTAATAAATCTTCCCAAAAGAAAACCGATTCTAATCAACTCCGATTGCACATATAAAACTGGTTTAATGAACCTGAAAACCCACCGAACTTCACTTAAATGAATAATCAAATGCTTAACCCCAAAGAAACCAAATGACCAACAACTTCAAACACCCAAAATGGATCAAAATCAACTCAAAACCAGAAAATTCAGAATCTGAAAATTCAGAAAAACAACCAAATAAAAAAATCCAAACATGCTTAAAACACTTCAAACACATCAAAATTAAAACCAAAACAAATTGAATCAAACAAATTCAAAACAAAACAAACTAAAAAGTCAAACATAAACCAAAATAAACAACAAACAAACCAATCAAACAAATTGATTCAAAAAGCCAAAATCAACACAACCGACTTTCAAGTCAACCAACAAACAAATAAAACAAACCCGAACCAAATCGGTTTGCATCTCATCGGACCCAAAAGGCCGCTGCCTTTTTGAGTTCCTTATTTTCTGTGGATGTGCATATCTCCGAAAATAGGTTGCCGCAACAGTTAATCAAAGACATTCAAGCCGTTACTCGATGTAAGTTAATGCCGGATACTCGCACCATTTAGCGGAGAAGGGTAAAAAATCAAAATTTCAAAGAACCCGAATCTCGATTCTTATATTTTTTAAACTATCACCGGACTTATCTAATATTTTTAGGATATCACTTATTTTCCTAAATAAGTCCGGGATATCAAAAAATGTCTTTCTTTCTAAAAGAACAGACGCGTAAAAAAGAGATTCACACAGTGGGATTCACCTCTTACTATCCTCTCCATTTTTGACAATTTTTATGATAGTTATCACTTATTTATCAGTGAATTTCGTGGGATGGGATCCACTTTAACTGAAATGCTCATCTACAGCCCCATGTATCTTCTATTTTCTGAAATTTCAAGGTGGGGACCACTTCTAACTACTTTGGCCTTCTTCCAGTAGTTTATCACTGATTTGTCAGACCCACAACTAAAAACCTGATTTTCAGACATGTTAATGTTAAATTTTCCTAAATTTTATAGATCAAAATTCACCATAAATATCTCCTTTTTCTCCTCTTGATGTGTGTGAGACAGTGAGAGAGGGAGAGAGGGACACAACTAGGGCTGTTGCAAGGAGTCTTTAGAGGACTTCGACCAGCAGGTTGTTTGAGGAGGATTAAAACATGGCCAGGGCAGCCCTCAGTATTCCTTCCTAGAGGTTCTTGCTCTTCTTTCTCCATCAGCCAGCGGCAAGAACAGGATCATTCAGCAGGAGCAGCCAGGAAGGACCTCTTCCTGAGGGCATCTTCTCTCCATGAGCTAGAAGCAGGAGCTAGACTTCAGCAGGCATTTTGCCTCCTCCCCCTTCTTCCATCAGCCTACAGCAATAGCAGCAAGGAGAGGCCTTCCTTCTTCCCAAGGACGTCTTCTCATCCTACCTTCTCTCCATTGGCTAGCAGCAGGAGCTAGACTTCAGTCTTCAGCAGGTACTTTGCCCCCAAACCCACTTCTTCTGTCGGCCAACAGCAATAGCAGCAGGGAGAGGCCTCCTTGTACAGGCTTTTCTTCTTCCTTTTTCCCTCCATCAGCCAAGAGATAGAGCAGTTTTAACAGGGCCTCTTGTTGCATCTATCAGTAGCAGAACAGCAGAAAATTATCCCCTTTGATCAGGCCTAAGGCCATTCAGGAAGAATTGAATGCAATTCAGCAGGAGTTCAGCCCCATTTTGCATCAAACAGAAGCTCTCAACAGGTGTTTATCCCTCTGGCACTAGCCTAAGGCCATTCAAGATCTTTTAGCATACACAACAGAAGTTTGTCCCCTTTCAGGAAGAATTGAATGCAATTCAGCAGGAGTTCAGCCCCATTTTGCATCAAACAGAAGCTCTCAACAGGTGTTTATCCCTCTGGCACTAGCCTAAGGCCATTCAAGATCTTTTAGCATACACAACAGAAGTTTGTCCCCTTTCAGGAAGAATTGAATGCAATTCAGCAGGAGTTCAGCCCCATTTTGCATCAAACAGAAGCTCTCAACAGGTGTTTATCCCTCTGGCACTAGCCTAAGGCCATTCAAGATCTTTTAGCATACACAACAGAAGTTTGTCCCCCTTCCATAGGTCTAAGGCCATTCAAAAAGGGGAGGAATATCCAAGCACCTCACAAATCCCTATTAAGGGCACTACAGGTCCTCTCTTTCGCCTTTAATTTGAACTTGCAGGTGCATTTTTTGTTTGAAGGTGGCATAGACATGCCACAATTCATTGCAATAAAAAAAATACAAAGCACAACCAGGTGGAATTAAATAGAAAACTAAGAAATAAAAATTACAACAAGATAAAACTAGCAAACCGACTATCCACCAAGATGGTAGTAATCGATAAGCAACTATAAACAGAACTGCTTCCAAGCAAAGTTGTCTAAAAAGAAACGAGAATCTCATAGCCAGCCAGAATAAGCAAAAAATCAAGCCTTAACAAAAGCAGCAGCTTGATGAAAAATAGGCGTGGGTCTTAAAAATTCTCTTATTCTGAGAACACCAGATAGACCAAAACATAGCTGGCAATGAAATATTCCGCAAGATGGCTGGCTGCTCCATGGATTATGCTGTGCTGCTTCACTTCTACATAAATGAAAGGTAGAAAGAGAGTCCTGACATGGTAACTCCCACAAGCAATGAACAAATGATCAATGTCCTCTGCATATGACCCACAGAAGATGCATTTCTCCAAATCATGTTTAAAGATATGTAAGATTGCTTTGGTAAGAAGTCTCTCTCTACCAAGGCTTGATGAAAAATAGGCGTGGGTCTTAAAAATTCTCTTATTCTGAGAACACCAGATAAACCAAAACATAGCTGGCAATGAAATATTCCGCAAGATGGCTGGCTGCTCCATGGATTATGCTGTGCTGCTTCACTTCTACATAAATGAAAGGTAGAAAGAGAGTCCTGACATGGTAACTCCCACAAGCAATGAACAAATGATCAATGTCCTCTGCATATGACCCACAGAAGATGCATTTCTCCAAATCATGTTTAAAGATATGTAAGATTGCTTTGGTAAGAAGTCTCTCTCTACAAACCTTCCATGAGAATACTCTAATCTTAAAGGAGAACAAGGGAGACCACAATGAATTCCACCAACACACACGCACTTCAACACCTCCCCAGCACAGTCTCCTACTAGCAGATTTAATTGAGAAAGACTTGCCTCTATTAGGGACCCATTTTACCTTGTCATCCTGCACATGAAGACAAGAAAAGGTTCTCAAGACCTCCATCAAGGCCAACAGCTCACAGATTTTTCTTCCCTCAAATTCTTTCCAAAAGAAAAGGACCACTTGTCATCTGAGGTCTCACCAATCCAGGATGAACACACCTTTGCTTCCCTATTTGCTTCTAGATTGTACAACGAAAGGAACTGATCTGCCAGCTACGCTCTCCCTGTCAACCAGTCTTAGCAAAACAAAATCCTTCCATTCAGTAGAGTTATAGAAGCATAGAAAAGATCCTAGCTCTGAATGATGCCCTTCCATAAATCTGACAACCTTCTACAAGATCTGAAATCACTAGTCCACATATCATTGACTGCCATATTTGGAACAAACTATCCTACACCATGATGAATCAATACCTTGATTGAGCTTTCAGAGCCATTTAGAAGGAGAGCATTGCCAATACAGTCAAAGAGAAGCAAATCAATACCACTCTGCTTCTTGCTTCTACATACAGGTGCAACAATTACCAAGTTGGTAACAACGCTCTCCCTAAGCACTTACAAAAACGTAATTTATAAACTTCTCAAAAATGGCTACCCCCAAACTTTCTTGCAAAAGGCCCCATGATGGCTATTGTTCTTCATTGTAGCAAGAAAAGCAACTTGAAAAAAGAAATATGTGGGTGCAGAGGCCAAACTGATCCCCATATGAACTGCAGTCAACTCAAACACCAAATATTCCATTGCCCATCAAGCTAAAACCATAATCAATTTCCAGCCTTATATTGCATTTTCTCCCATAGGTTATATCCAATCTTTTTAAAGTGGTCACTTTTCTTCATTGGATTAGAATTAAAAAATAAAGATACATAGAAGAATCTCTCCCAAGAAAGTAGAGAGCATAAAAGAGAAGGTCTGCTTAAAGGAACTGCTGACAACAGTAGTAACTGACTGAAGATTACCTTGTTTCTTGCAATCCAAGTATTCTACATAGCAGCTGGTAAGTACAAAATATCTATCTTCAACTCATATACCCAAAACAAGCAAGTGAAGCAGTTAGTACTCAAGTAAGAATCAGATCATCAGAAATATTTCCTCTGCATGTGTAAAGGCAAGTATAAGCTACTAAACAACAGTTTACAACCTTTGCTCTTCATAACAGATCTAACCTCCTCTAGCAAGAAGATATTCAATGCCAATGACTTATCTATTTGGTAAACTTCCTATAGTAATTGTGTCCAAAAAGCCTGCTAGTCAGAGAATTGGAAGTGGCAAAGATATTTTTGTTATTAACATACCAATGCACAATGAATAACTAAGTCTTTAATATTTCTTCCCTTTTCTCCTTTCAGAACTATAAATGCCAAACCGTTCAGTTGGTGGCAAAGTGCCACCTTGTCTAAGAGCTGGAGTCCATGGGGTAGCACATTGTCAGTGACTTTTATCAGCAAGGATTTGGCTGTGCACTTCCCAATACTTTAAATTCTTATAAAATCATGACAACTTCACTAGGAAGAATTCCAAACTTCTAATATACCTATCTTCCAAGAAACTTGATTATTTTTCTATCAATATTATCAAACACACTAAAATAACTATCAAAAATACAAAAACCTATCCTTTTATATCAGTCAGGATGAGGAACCTACCACCAATCAAGGTATTCATAATTTGAATCAACCATTCAGACAAGACTCAGCTGATTTACTTGTTTAGAAATTGACTCGAACAGACAATCTCAGGCCATACCCAAGCATTTTTTTAGAAATCCATAAAAACTGATTGGCTTTGCACAACATCAATAACAACCTGAATTAGCTTTCTGTCCAATTTGGGCAATATCAGCATAAGGCAAAATGAGTCAATATAAATCTTAGCCAGTTTTAATCCAGTCCTAGTGATTTCCATTTTGCCCAATTATCCCAGAAGAATCATATGAAATGATTCTGAACTTGCCTGCCTATTTTGTAAACCATGCCTCCAATTCGGGTTTCCATAAGAAACATATTGGCTGTTATTACATCCTTTACCATGAACCAGACACTTTCCCTTAAAGCATAACTTAACCATAGGTACCACCTGGCACTTCCTCTTCCCCATGGGCTTCCTAAAAGCCATGCGAAATCCCCTTAATTTTCACACCATGTTATAAGTAAGAAACCTTCTACTAACTTCCAACTTTCACCATTTCACTAACAAAACATGAAATCTGAAAAGGAATGTCACATATAAGTCTCCTTTAAACTTTACAATGCAGACATGCAATTTTCAACAGACATAATAGTTGTTAAGGTGAATATGGCAACAAGGGCACAGATTACAGCCTTACTGCTGCTTTGGGTTTTAAAGCAAGACTCAGTATAGCCCAATTTTTATATATGGCTTTGTGCTCTATGGGGCAAAAGAAAGCATCTAAACTGTACAGTTTCATATATGATTTTGTATCATATGGAGTGTAAGAAAGTACTTCAATTGTACAATTCTAACTATACTTGGTAGGTTGATGAAAGAGATATATCAGGCGCAAACTATGTAATTAGTGAGAAGCTAAACTATACATCGATGAAATGATAAATATAAAAACTAAAATCTGAACTTTCACTTAAGCAAACATAGAAGATTCAAAAGAGGTAAGTTCCGAGGAAACAGATTGCCCTAACCTAGGCATAATGTGCTGTTGCTAATACACCTTGAAAACATGGCACATTTTTCACAAACCTAAATAAATATGATACAATCAGCAAAAATGAACTAGCTGGATCATCAATGAACTGTGACTCGTTTTTCACTTTTTCAAAGGTGAACGGATGAAATAAATCCGCATGCTGAAATGCAATTTATCAACATACAAACAGAAAACCATGTATAGTTGCAGCATCTTAGCTCTGTTTCAACATGCAGACAACTCGATTGTTCAAATAACACTGAAACTAGAATCAGGAATTGGCAGTTATAGACAACTTGCACAGGCCTTTGATGGGCAACCAGGAACAATCATAGATATCTAACAAGCACAGAACGTGGCATACCATTTCCTAAGACAGCTTTTGCAGGTAAGAACTTTCTGACAGCTGGAGCAAGGAACAAGACACCGGATACAGCGCTCCTGGCACAACTGACACATCATAATCCTTTTCCTCTCACGATTCACTATTCCATTACGACTCGAAGACATCTAGAAGAAAAAAAGAGAATGCCAAAGTAAAATAAGAAGAAAACAAATGTGATTTTTTATTTTCTTCGAGACGAGATGCGACGATGAAGCATCCCAACCTCGGCTGGGGCCACCAGAGGAGGCCGCTCTACATTCTTGGACCGGAAGCACCAGCGCAAGAAGGAACTCGGATTCAATTCAAGCTTCATCTCCACGGGCTCCTCCGTTCCTTCCTCTCCACTTCCTGACGACGCAGCCGCCTCCTCTGTTTTCTTCCTCCTCTCTTTCTCCTCTTTCCTCTGCAACATTTGCCGCAGCACCATCCTGATTAGCTCCATAGTAAGCTCCGCATTTTCAGCCTTCATCCTCTTCTTCCTCCCAATCATCACCCGCCCGCCTCCCCTTCCGCGATGCCTCCCCTTATTACACGCCCCAAAAGGCTTGCTTGCCTCTGCAACAGCACTACGGCGGAGGCATGGGAGCTTGAGGGAGTCGGGCACCGGTTGGCGCGCTTGGCGGTGGCGTGACTGCAGGTAGTGCACCTCGCAAAATGAGACGCCATCTTTGGCGGGTCTGGGGCAGCGCCACTGCTTCCCGTCAGTCCTGCGGCACCGGAAGTGGTCGGGCACGGCTGAGCCCTTGTCCTTCGACCGCATTGGTCGCGGTGAGAGAGAAGCAGGAAGAAGAAAAATAAGAAGAAGATGAAGAAGATGAAGAAGAAGAAGAAAGGAGACTTGGGGAAGAGGAGCAGTTCCCGAGACGGCGGCGGCAGGAACAACAGCGGAAAGGGCGGCTTGAAGACGATTCTGCAGTTCCTCCCGGCAACCCCTCCTCTCGCTTGTCGCCCCCAATGACAGAGAGAGGAGGAGAGGGAAACTCGGAAGTTGGAAACGCAAAACACTTCCCATAAATAAATGTAGAATGAAATTCGCCCAAATAAGAAAACTTGCCTCTTTTAATCCTTCAACCTGATCATACGAAAGATTCATAATAATTTTTAAAATTTCAGGAACGAGTGATAAAAAGTGATTCAGAATAATATTTTAATACGCTGTTCGGTTGCACAGAAAGAGAGTAAAAACCATGTCCAAAAGGGGTGGCCGGGAAACACAAATTTGCAACGAGTGTCAAATACCTCTTGCAACAAAACCTCAATTTGTTACTCAACCAAACACCCCATAAATGATCAGAATTTTGTACTAGGAGGAGATCAATGTCTGATGGAAATATGCAGATGGTGCTCAAGGAAAACTAAATACAACCATATATTTTACTAGCAACCATGGTGTTGGATATATCTACAATTAAGTCCAGATGGCGTTGGACTCGGTTGCGAGCACAGGAAAGAGCCCCCCCAACACCTTTGTCCAAGGCGGCCTCATTCCACTCTTACTGGAAAAAAAAGAGAAGATATTATTTTTATATATTTGTACGGCATTATTAGATCCATTGAAGACGATCTTCGTAAGTTAAGATTCAAGGGGGGCAATCATTATTTAGTTCAACCAGAAAATTATATAAACGGAACCAGGCCGCTTAATTTGTACAGCATTATCAGATCCATTGAAGACGATCTTCATGAGTTAATTAAGATTGGGGCAATCATTATTTAGTTCAACCAGAAAAATAAATAAATGGGAACCAGGCAGCTTAATTTGCTTGCGATCGTTCATTGGTTTGATTTAGCTCGAAGGGCACTTCACAAGCCAAATTGATAACAAGATAATTGGATTAATTTAATGATTTATAATTATATTTTATCTAAAAATAAATATGCAACATTTATTGACATAAAAATTATGTAGAACTACTACTAATCAAGAACTTAATTGTTTAATCTAATTGGGTGTTTGGTTGCATGATAACGAAGGTTTTTATTTTAATTTTTAAAAATTGTAAGAAAACTCGTTAAAGTAGGTGTTTGGTAACCATGACAATTTTTATGTTTTAAAAGTGATTTTCTTCTTAAACAAAAAAGAGGATCTCACCTCTTTCTTTTTTCTTGTGGTCCCTCACTTTGTTTGGTCACGTATAGTAGTTATTCTTTCTTGTAATCACATCCCTCCAAACATGATAATTTTATGTCATGAGTTGGTTCACTTTTTATTTTAAATAATATTTTTTATCATGAAAGTGTACAAAAAATTATCATGCAACCAAACACCTCATGAGAGAATGATCTCTATAGGTTTAATTTTAAAAGAAAATTTCAAAAAGTTGAAATAAGCATTATTTCATTGTCATGCTGCCGTACATACACTCCCTATATATATTAATGTATTTTTTAAAATTTTTCTTACTTAATAATTTGTTATACGTACGGTTTGAGCTCTTTTATCCACTTGGTTAAAGTTTTTATCATTTTTAAATCACGTTACCTAAGATGCCCTCTCTTTAAGAACCAAGCGTATTTAGCATCTTGCATTGACGTATTTGGAGCTGGTGTTGCTTCTTGGTAAGATCATCTTTGAAGCTTTCTGTATGCAAACTGGAACTCTTTTGCTCTCTCTAGTGGTACAAAGCTCGCATTAAAATCAATTGTCACCTGATATAGAAGGGGAAAAAAATGGTATTGCCGGCCATCTTTACATGATATATATAGGAATCACAAAAGACTTAAAGCCCTTGTTAGGTTGTTTTATAACATGTTTCGTAACAATATATACAAAGCACCTCTATCATTATTAGTATTGATATCGATATAAATTATCACAAAAACGTTGATTATGAATATCAATTTTGAATTTATAACACAAGTATGACATGAATGGTAATGCGTGTGGTATATCACTTTTATTATTGATATGTTATGATATAGTATCATTTTTAATCACATTATGTACCAAAAACACATAAGCCAAATGATATATTGCAACTTTTTGACTTGTAAAAATTATTACTTGAAAATTTTCTGTACAATATTGGATATTTGATTGATTTACAAACTTCAAATATTTTTATTTCAACATATACACTAATTTTTAAATATTATAGATGAGTTATAGGCATCATATATGCTAATTTTATTGTAGCTTTCCATAAGGCTATTTTTAAGCGTAATTAACCAATGATTTGAGAAAGAAATGCCCGCACATTCTATGGGGGAAGAGGGAGAGAGAGAGAGAGAGAATAATTTTGAATCATGACACCATGGTGATGGGTTTATCTATTTTTTCATTCCAGTAGAAAAGGAGGTTCAAAAGGTGGAGGGCCAGCAAACACTTCAAAACATTTATATAGGTCTACATAGTTTTTTTGATGTGCGTGGGTTAGATGTGAAAAACTCCACCCATCTAAGCTCAAACTCACCCTTGAGCTCAACAAAACGTCGTACTACGACCTATAATTAATAGTCTCTTTAGGATTCGTCCACACTTAGACCAATTTTCTCAAAGATTTCACCCATGCAAAATGTTTTTGCATATGGACCATAGATTTTTGTCTAACCTCACTCACATGGATAGCAGATCTGATCTCTTGTCTCCTCTTCCACTTGAAAAGAGAGGTTTTAAATGTAGAGAGCTAGTGGACCCCTTTAAAGATGTAGGTCCACAGTTCTTTTTATATGAGATCAAGACGTGACATCTAAGGGGGTCCATCAATGTGAGAGATGTGGGGTTGGCAATATGTGACGGAAGTACTTGACATTGTAACTACTAGTATGGAGAGAGTAAAGGTACATATTGTAGAAAAATAGCCATGGAAGATAGCAAAAGAAGGAGAAATTTATGGTGGTGATGAGTTTTGGGGCTTTGATAATTCATCAATTGTACTCCTCTAGCTAAGAGTTCTTCTATTTATAGAGATGATGCCTCCCTCTATCTCTACCCCATAAACCTAACTTGCCTCATCCCATTGGAACCATCTCTGACAGTTGTGCCTTCATGCACATCCTTCAAATAATATTGTGAATAATATCATTATTTATTATTATTATCATTGACTCATATTCTTAAGTCCTATTAAGCCAACAAGCTTAATGAAGTTTTTCACCGAGACATCCTTTGTCAAAGGAATGGTAGTCATATCACTACTGGTGATATAACTCACCTTTATTCTATTTTTCTGCATAATATCCTTCACAAAATGATATTGCACTTCTATATGTTTTTCTCTTGAGCTATTTGCTCCGTTGTTAATTAGACTAATGACGGCCTAATTATCATAACAGATCTCAATTAGTCTATCAACCAAATTGAGACCTAAAGCTATCAGAAATCATCTAATCTAAATGACATGAATAATAACCATGCTACATGCAATATACTCTGCTTTCTGCGTGTATTTTGTCATATACCATTGTTTCTTGCTACCCCGAGAAATAGTTGCACCACCAAAGATGAACAAGTGTCCCAAAGTGTATTTTTTGTCATATTAATCCCCTCCAAAATCCACAACAGAGGAACCAAGCACAACAAGTGCTTCCCACTTGATAAAATATATGGTGATGTCACGTACCATTCAGGTACATCATAATCCTCTTATCAACTTCTCACTTTGCTTACCCAAGATTACAAGATATATGCTTGTCAAGCTTACTACAAATGCTACATCATGCATGTTACAAGCATTACAAATATTAAGTTGTTAACTTACTTGAGCATATGAAATGTTAAGTTAGTCTTGTCTCTATTCTAGACATTGCTCCTTACTTAACATCCTTTCATAAACGAATGGTGTATTAACTGGATTGTAATATCACATCCCAAACTTTCTTAGTACAAACCAAACGTACATTTCCTAGTTTATGTTTAATAATCTGGACTTCTTGTTCCTTACTTTCTGGATATCAAGGATATGGATACTTCTTTCATATTCTTCATCTCAAATTTCTCATTGAACTCATGTTTACTATTATTCAATTTTTCTATATCATTCGTGGAGAGCAATATATCGCCCACACACAAGGATAATATAATAAACATGCTCCCACTGTTCATGACATACACATGGCTATCCAACTAATTTGGATCAAAATTATTTTGAATATTTACATTATGAAATTTGAGATACCATTATCTAAATGACTACTTTAATCTATAAAAGGATTTTCTTATTTTGCATATCTTTTTATCCTTTCCTTTCACCTTAAATCTTTCAGGTTGTTTCTGTAGACACGCAATTTTGGCCTAGCCGGAGAGTTTAAATTCTTATTTTCGTGAAGAATATTTAAAGCAAATCATGTTTTCTGGATGGATCAAGTTTTTGGCACATTTCGAAGGGGATCGATAGAGCAATCGACCGGGCCGAACACCCTGTATATAGGGCACCTGGCACCCTATTTATAGGGCACCAGACGCCCTATAAACAGGGCACTTGGCGCCTTATATATAGGGCACCAGGCGCCCTATACACAGGGCGCCTGGAACCAAATCAAATCGATTCGACCGGCTGATTTGAACCCCCGCAGTGACTTATCTTGTCGATCTGACGGACCTTATGATGCTGGCGCCCTATATATAGGGCGCTATGCCGCGTGGCACTGCTTTTCGAAAATGGCCAAAGTGTCCTCTTTTGAGCTATAAATAGATCCTCATTTGGGACTGAAAGGAGGTTCCAAGTCCGTACCACCTTAGAGCCCATCCAAGACTACGTTTTCAAGCCACTTTCACCTCCCATAACCTTTCAAACCAATCCAAAATTGTCCACCAAAAACCCAAGAAACCTTCTGTTTCTGTCATCCAGAAACATGTTTTTTCTCCGAATTTGAGAGTTTTTCTCCGTTTTTCCTCTTTCATCCAGCATCCAAACCACCCTCTATTAGCTTCATTTGCATATTGTCTACAAGGAGGAGCCCCTACTTCGTCCCGGAAGCCTCCCAGCACTCCGGAGTAGCGTTGCGAAGAGGGGAATAAAATCTGTTCGAGCCAGACTTAGTGCCCCATATACAGGGCGCTTTGACCTTGGTCAACGTGTCCTATAAGGGGGCACCTATAGCTAGCGCCTATATTTAGGGCACCAGTAGGGGCAGAAGCTTATTTTGCAATTTTTGGAGAATGATCGCCCCGTTTAATCGAGTTTTTGTCTTCCGTTTTCATTTTAGAACTGTTCATCATGTTATTTGGCATGCATTAGATTATTTTGCACCTCATATATGTTTAAAAACCTACCAAAAATAGGGGTTGGGATTCTGTCCCGATCCGGTTAGTTTATTCCCTTTTGCATGATTCAGAGTCTATACCAAGCATGATGCTATACTCACGCCATAGCTAATGATCTTCATTTGATTTCTTTATGTTTTATGCAGGATATTCTTAGGTGAACCGATCGGGGCGAAACTTCAATCCGATCGTAGGTGAAAGAACTCTCTAAAGCTCTCCCCTTTCGGCCGGCCGAAAGAGGAGAAGTTAGAACATGACAATCTCCCCCCTTTTTTACATCCCCAAAGGTACGACGGTCAAACTCTTTCTTCTTCTAGTTTATTTGCTTCGTACTTAATCACACTTTGGAGTCTTCGGCTCCTGGCGACCACACACTCATCATCACACCTTCCGATCCAAACGAACACGCAACGCCTTCTCTCTCTCTCGCCCAACACGAGCCGAACCGGCTCATCCGGGTGCCTATAGTTTCATATATATATTATTCCAATTCATTGTTGAGGAATGCACTCTTGACATCTAACTGATACAATTCTAAGTTAAGATATATAACAGTCACTAATAATATTCTCATAGATGCAAATTTTACCACAGGAGAATAAGTTGTTTGAAAATCGATACCTACCTTCTAATTAAAACCTTTAGCAACTAATTGGGCCTTATAATTCTTTAGACCCGTCAGCTAGAAGCTTTCTTTTAATACCCAAATAAACTTTATATTCCTAGGAAAATCACACATTTCTCACACTATTAAATTCAATGGAGTTCATTTCTTATTTGATGGCGTCTAGCCATAATTCTAATTCAAGAGATTTCATTACATCAATATACTTTATCAAGTCTGTGTGATTTTTATCATCTCTTTCCACTCCTAGACATGAAGACTATCTTAATAAAAATCATCAATCTATACAGGTGGAGTTCTAGTTCTCTTATTTCCAATTACAGGTATATCAAACTATGCTTCTATCATAGGATTATTCTATTTCTTAACCATTTCTAGTTGAGATTGTTCTACTATACTATGTTCTTCTTCTATTAACAGATCATTTCTAGAA
This sequence comes from Cryptocoryne crispatula var. balansae, assembly GCA_036172225.1. Taxonomy (NCBI): domain Eukaryota; kingdom Viridiplantae; phylum Streptophyta; class Magnoliopsida; order Alismatales; family Araceae; genus Cryptocoryne; species Cryptocoryne crispatula. The sequence goes on along the minus strand of CM069926.1, from coordinate 12,620,125 downwards.
TTTTTATTGTAATAGTCATTATATATTACAAGTAGAGGTTCTTTGCCAATCTCATGAAGTTCCTCTTCTTCTAGAATTTCTAGGAATGTAGCAACCCTAAATTCAATGATTCCCTTTTTCTTATGGAAGAACCTATAGTCATTAGATTTTTTCACAATATCCTATGAACCTTACATTTCAACATTTTTAATTCTAACTTATTTATAAGTTCTTCTAGAATGAGAACCTGAGCTGTAGATCTCCATATTTTGATATAACTTAGATTTGGTTTCCTCTCATTACACACTTCATAAGGTGTATTTATAATAGACTTTGTGAGACTTCCTTTTAAGACAATATGTTGTAAACAATGCCTCTCCCATAAATTCCTAGGGAGATACAAATATGATAGCATACATTTAACAACATTCACCAATGTTCTAGTTTTCTTTTTATGTCATACCATTCTGGTGAGGTGTATACAACATTGTAACATGTCTTCTAATTCCAATCTAATGTCAATATAACTCAAATCCTTGGAATTATGTTTCTCACCTTTAATTGTTCTCAACACCTTAATATTTTTTCCAAGTTGTCTATCTACTTCAATTCAATATTTCTTAAAGCATTTTAATACTTTTGACTTTGTAAAAATAGGACAGACATAAACAAACTTAGAGTAATCATCTATAAATATTATAGAATGTCTTTATACTCAAAGGACCACAAATATCCGAGTGGACCAATTATAGCTTTTCCTATGATCTATGTCCTATTTAGAATAATATGTGTCATATTTCTAACTAAACAAAGTTTACAATTTGACAATTCCATTTGTTCCATTTTAGATTCACTAGGATGTCCCTATCTAAAATGCCATAGATAACACTAAGACATAACATAAGAAAAAAAAATCAAGTTTTTATGTTATTTATCTTATTGTCAATTACAAGGATACAAAATAAATCATGCCTAAGAACAACTTTTCCTATTGCAAAAACTTTCTTGTCATTCCCTATTGACACTCTCTTATTATAGAATTGGACCTCCAACCCATTTTTCAGCAATACAGGAACAAAAATCAAGTTTCATCTAATACTAGGTGCATAAAAGACATTTTTAAGGACCATGATACTATCCCCAACATCTAGGTGATACATTCCAATACCTTCCACATCTAAGTAGGTGTTATTCCCTATATGAATCCACTGCTCTCCAACTTTCAGCTTTGTAAATTCCACATGCCTTTTCTTCGTATTTGCAATATGATGAGTTACTTCAAAATCAACCCACCTGCCATTGGTGTCACCTATCACAACATTACATTTAGTTACACTTATGAATTCTCTTTTGTTGGCTCCTCCTTGTTCTAGGTGTTTGCCCTTGTTTCTGTGCTTTCCTTGTGTATAGTTGGCTTTGAAGTGGCCAACCTTTTCACAAGTATAGCAAGTGCCATGAGGAACCTTCTTACCTTTATGTTGTACCTTTTCTTTAAATTGTGCCATGTTTGGTTCAACGGCCTTATTATGACTTCTAGAAGCTTCAATGTTGGGTTTTTGCTAAGCAGTATTAAGTTCCTACAAATTTAACTCACTTTTCTTTTTTTGGCTAAAATGTTCTACTATATTGCTAGTCTAGTTGACAAGTCAGTAGCACAATGAACAATGCTAGTGATTCTAAGAGTTGTAGCAACAACATCTAATGAAGAAGGAAGATTACTTAGTATAGTGGTGATTTGCATTTTCTTAAGAATTTCACTTCCAATTGTGGCTAGATCTTTGGCCATGACTATCATTTTATTCACATGTTCTATCACATTTTCTTCTTCTTGAATCTTAAAGGTGCTATACCTATGCAATAATATTTGGGTGTTCATTTCTGTGGTAGTACTATATTTTCTTTGATAGTTAGCCATAGTTTACAGGCGGTCTTGCAAGTTTCAAAAAACTTTATGAGATTATCCACCATAAACATCAACATTAAACTTCTAGCCTTTCTATCAACTAACCATTGTTCACATTTTCTATTTTCAACTTCAGTGGGGATCTCACTTAATTTTGGAGCAATGTCCTCAATGACATATTCAATATTATCATGGATTAAACCATATCTTATTTTTCTATGCCACATGTCATAATTCATACCTTTTAACTTATCCAACTTAGCCAACTTAGAAGCAATAGGTTTATTGGTCATTAAGAAATCTTGAGTGCTGATTTTCAAAGAGGAATAATCATGACATAATCATAATTTAAATAGTCAACTAAGTAAACTTTAGTTTTAAGACGCAACATAAAGATCAATCTAATCACCATGCTAATCAAGTATATATGCTTAAAATTTAAATTTTAAAAGACTATAAATAATGGAACATGTACGTGTATAACTTTTATCATCTCAAAATAATTAAAGTCACTAACAAAACATTTACTGATAGGCCGATCAATACATTAGTAGAAGACTAAGGGTGATTGTATCATGGATGGCACAGAGCATTGAATACTCTATACAAATATCAGATTTATATAATAAAACAATTCATGCTTATAAAAGAAAGGTCCATGGAGAGTAATAAGTGCTCTATTCCCTCTGCTGATGGTGTAGATCTGTGCATGTGGCAATATATGCTCAAGATGCATCCAAATACTCACCTTGATCCTTGAGCGGTGCCATGAGGGGAACGATGTCAACCATCTGGTGAGCCTAGTGATACTAAGTAGAAAATGGGGGTCATGATGGGGATTGTAGGTGTGGCGTAGCACGGATATTTGCAACAATAATGTAGTTGTTGAAGTCTAATAGTGGCAGGGATTAAGCAACAACTTGGCGGTAGGGGCATCCTCGGGTAGGCAATGCTATACAGAGATCTTGGCCATTTCAAATAGTAGAGAGTGGCGGAAGAACTCTCCAATGATAAATGCTTCAAGGTCAGCGGTTGACGATGACTACAACGAAATCTCCAAGTGGTGGTGACGATGTAGTGGCGCAAGGATTAGAATCGATGATGCCTGTAGTGTCGTCTTGAGATGGTGGTGGCGGTGATGATGACAGTGAGAACAAGGTGAACCCGATGCTCTGATATTGATGTAGACAAATAGTTGTCAGAGATAGCAAGAAGGGGAAATTTTTGGTGGTGATGAGATTTGGAGCTATGATCGATGGTTCGTTAAATGTACTCTTCCAACTAGGAGTTCTTCTATTTATAGAGGCGATGGCTCCCTCTATCACCCCTTCAACTTGATATGCCTCATCCCATTGCAAATATCTTCGATAGTTGCACCTTGATGTGCATCCTTTCGATAACATTGAGAAGGTTGGCCACTCAATAACATATATATAGTACATGTGTTTACTAAAAAATAAATTTATAAAAATTTGGAATGTTGTTGGCTGGATATTATCTAGTTATATCATACTTAAATATTAAATAATGATCTTGTGTTTAAGTTATGTGATTAGTCCTTAGATTTAAGATTTCAATGATGTGATTTGATGTTGGACTTATCTTGGGGTTTAAGTTATGTGATTAGTCCTTAGATCTAAGATTCCAATGATGTGATTTGATGTTGGACTTATAGGCTTGTTATTTGTAGACCTTTTATATCTAGTCATTGGCATTGTTTGTCTTTTTATGTAATAAAGATAGTTGATATCATAATTGGTCACATAGAGATACTAAGAGTACAATGCATGCTAGAGAATGATTATATTTCATTGAATTAATTTACTATCTAAAAATCATACGGTGATGATACTTACTAGAAAATAGTAATTTCATGGTCTCAATTGTGACCAATCATTAAACTTAGACACTAAAACTTCTTTTGTATGATATCTCTATCTTTTGATATCAAACATAAAAGATTGACACCTAAAAGCCTTGTATACCATGTCATTAAAAGTAGGGGTGGTAGTGGATCAGACTAGCCCCTAGGCTTATGAGCATGGTTGTCATGGGTCACTATATGTGTTCAAAGTTTTGGCTAATGAGCTTTAAACATATCATTAATTGGGTTGAAACTAGCTAAAGTGAGTCAAACATGTCTCAACCTTTACTACATAACTCCTCAAAACTTATATCTTTGTTGAGATGATGTCTCTACTCATTCTAAATAGTGCTACCAACAAAGGATCTCTCTCCCATGAATCACTAACTGATTTACTTAGTCCTCCCCAATTACAAATACCACATTTCTTGATTTATCTTTCAGGCATAATTAGAACCAACAAAATTAAACAAAAAATCAAATTTAGGTGAGTTAAAAAGAGATATTTGTAATAATTGCCTCAAGGGTGTGCTAAATGTGTAAGGCTACCAAATTATTTAGAGAATGTTATCCAGTTGGATGAAATATGGTATGTGGATGAAAAGAACGTAGATCAAACCTCGAAAGTATATGAGATTTTATTAGAAAAGGATCGTGAGTTTGAAGAGAAAATAGAGGAATTGGCTAAAGCATATGTATCTAGGCTTGGAAGATTTGAAGAATCATCATTAGCCATAGTGGATGAACCAATTAAAGAATTGAATCTAGGTATATCGAAAGACATGAAAATAGTCCTTATAAGTGCTAACCATCCCTCCCACTGAGGAACAAAATCTGACCAAAATATTGAAAAAATATATGGACACATTCACATGGACGTACGAAGATATGACAGGGTTAGACAACTCGTCGGTTGAAGTTTGACTTATCATGAAACTCGAGGCAACCCCAGTCGAGCAAAAACTCTAGAGATTCCATCTTAATATTGTACTTAAAATGAAGAAAGATGTCGATAAACTACATCATGCAAAATTTATTAGAGTCATTATTTATCTACAATATGTGGCAAGTATAATCTATGTTATGAAGAATGATGGACAAGTTTTAAAATGTATTGATTTTAGGGACCTAAATTGAGTGTGTCTTATAGGCAATTTTCTGTTGCCTCATATTTATGTACTGGTAGATAACACAAATGGATACAAGATTCTCTCTTTTATTGATGGCTATTCCAGTTAGAATCAGATCTGACTATCTGAAGAGAACCAAGAGAAAACATCATTCACTTCACCTTAGAGAACCTATTGCTATGTCATCATACCCTTTTAATTAAAGAATGTCGGTGCTACTTATCAAAGGGCAATGATGTCTATTTTTTATGACATGATGCATAAGATTGTAGAGGTGTATGTAGATGACCTACTTGTCAAGTACCAAACTCAAGAAGATCACCCCGAAGTCTTAAGAAGTGTCTTGTGTAAAGGGAAAGAGAGTATAAGCTGTAAAGAATCCTAAGAAATGCACATTTGATATTTCATCATGAAAGTTGTTAAGGTTCTTAGAAGAAAAATGGACATTGAGATTGATCCCAACAAAGCGAAAGCTATTATTGATATGCCTCTTCCAAAGAACATGAGGGAACTTCAAGGATTGATTAGAAGGCTACAATGTATTCATCTATTTATCTCAATATTCCCAATGGTATAAACCTTTTTATGAGTTACGCAAGATGGGGCTAAGCTCAAATGGAATTCGAAGTGCTAGGAAGTTGATGGATTGAAGAAATACTTGGCAACTCCCTTGGTGCTTAAATCTCCAATTCTAGGCAAGCCCTTAGTGCTATACATCTTGGCTTTAGAAAACTCTCTTGGAGCAGTCATTGTATAGGTTGATGAAGAAGAGAAGGAGCAAGCAACGTGTTATCTATCAAAGATCTTTAATTTCTTTGATTAGAAGTACACTATAGTAGAGAAGACGTGCCACCCTAGACTCGGTGGCTTATAAAGTCAAATACTACTTTCTTCCTCACGAAGTTGTTTAATAACTCACATAAATCCAATGAATTTTTTTCTCCAGAAATCCATCCTAATTGATTGGCTTGCCCAATGGCAAAGTTTTTTGTCATAATTTGACATCACTTATGTCTAACAGAAGTTGATCATGGGTGATGTTATTGCTGAACATCTTGCCCAATATTCTATACCCATCTTCGATCCAGTCCAATTAGAGCTTTCGGATGAGGAACTAATGTTCATCTGATTTTTCAATCTTTGGACATTATATTTTGATGGTGCTCTAAATTCTCAAGGTAAAGGGATAGAAGTCATTCTTCTATCACCCGAATGTGTCACTATTCCACATGCTTATCAACTCAACTTCCTAGTGATAAATAACATAATTGAGTATGAGGCCTTATTGGTTGGGCTGAGGTCGCTAACTTCTATGGTGCCACTAAACTGAGAGTGATAGGTGACAATCAATTGATTCTTCACAAGTGCTAACCAAATACCGAACTTCTCATCCCTAGCTCAAGTGTAGATAAGTCCTTGTGTGTGTAATTCACTAGGTCCAATAGTTTATTTGGTTGAGGCCTAAATAAAATAAAATAATTCTATTTAATTAAATTAAATTCATTATCTAATAACAAATTAATTAGCCTACTTATCATGAAGGGTACAAGTCACATCCCATGATCCTAAATGGCTATGGATATTATCTTATCTCTATTGAGCTTTTCTATCATTAGTTACCGCATGGATATAAACCCTTATCCATTCAATGTCTCGGTCAGAAAGGAGTACGGCATCAATCGTTAACTTCTTTGTATACCGACTCTATATGATATTCTACTTGGAATTGGATCAATTGGTAAACTTCTTTTCCAATCATCTACCCTGGCCAAGTGTGGACGCCGGGAAAGAGGGGTGGAGAGGGAGAGAGGAAAGGAGGGAGAGACGGGTAGATAGGTGCGTGTGTGTGTGTATGTTTCTCCTTCCTTACGGTTTTGATAGGGTGGGTTTGTGTTAATCACGCCATAGGCACAGTCGTGGATGATTCCAACGAACCAGTCTATTGCCCGCTTCTCTTCCTTCTTCCCTTCTCCACACTCACCTTGATCCCCGAACTACTCAACCCTTGATGTCACTTGGGCATCGAAGGACCGGTCCGGGTCATGAGGAGAATCGCGGGGAAAGAAGATCAGATAGCCAGTGGCATTATCAACACTAACTTAACCTACAAACCGAAAGAGGAAGGGATGGTGTGGTCGCCAGGAGCCAGAGAGGCTCCGATGATAGAAATAAAAGAGATGAACTAGTAAAGAAAGTGAGAGTGACCGGTTACCTCGATAAACTGAGAGATTGCGGGGGTTCTATCTTCTCCTTCCTCGGCCGGCCGGGGAAGAAGAGCCTTGGAGAAACTCGCTTGCCTGAAAAGAAAGTATGAATGAAAGCACAACGATTAGAACTAAAGATGGAACAGTAACTATTCGTAAGAAAGAAGAGCAATGGCAAAAGGGGTTGAACGAACCGGATTAGGACTAACTCCTAACCCCTTCTTAAGGGAGGATCTAAATGACCTAAGACTAAGATGCGTTATGCCATACTAATGCAACATGCATAATGAAACCTAAATGAACAATAAAGGAGAGGGTAAGGTAAGGAAGAAGATCGTAGAGAAGCCCGGTGCTTCTGGCTTCTGGAAATTGCAGGCGCTCCGACCACAAGTCGCCTGGAGTCGCGTCGGGGGAGCGCTCCAGTCCTTCTGCGGTAGTCTTCAATACAATCTTCTCCCGGTTCCAATGATGAGGGATTGGATTCCTAGTCGGTTTTGGAGGTTTCTTGGTACTCTTTGTGATGGTTTACAATGGCTTTCAATGGTATGATCGCAGGGGTCTTGAATAGTTTTTGAGTGGTATTGAATGAGCGGAGTGAAAGGGGTGTAATGGAGGATGGAAAGGCTTGGGAGTGAGATGGGGCTTGGAAGGTGGTGGGAGGATGTTGGAGGGCTCAAGAAAACTCTTGGGAAGTTAAGGCTCTGGGAATCCTTCCTTCAACTCCTTGGAATCTCTCTCTTGGAACCTCTTAAATGTGGGAGAAGGGTCTCCTTTTATAGGTGCGCAAAAGTGACCCTAGCGCTCCGCCCTGAGGACGCCTGGAGTCGCGGCATGGGAGCGCCTGCAAATCCGCCGACAAGTCGGCGGATCAGCACGTCCGACCATACCTGTCGCCACCTACCACCCTGCGTGTCAAGCGGCGGTTGTTAGCAGAAATCCTGGCGCTCTGACAGGGGAGCACCTACGACCTACGGCTGTCAGACTGTAAATTCGGCACACGCGAAGCCTGCGGTGACAGTTGTCAGGCGGGAATCCAGGTGCTCCGACGGCGGAGCGCCTGGACCCTTGGTACGATTTCGACAACGCATCACTGACCGTCTGAAAAGCCGGCTGTCACGCGCGGAATTGCAGGCGCTCCGGCAGAAGAGCGCTTGTACTTTCATACGTCTCTGGGCACGAAGTCGTCCGGCCGGACGGAAGGGTGAAAAGGCGGGAAATTACAGGCGCTCTGACGTCGCGACGCCAGGCGTCGCGACATCGGGACGCCTCCAGATTTTCTGGAATTTGATCATCTTTATGTTAAATCGACCTCTCTGATTGGGAGAAAACAAGTGTTATCTATAGAAATGAGATTGTACCTTCTGTAATCGGGCTGAATTCGCGTATCTACAGCTTGCCTCGCCTTGACGTCGATTTTGCAAGGGAGCAACGCGGAGTGTAGCGGAAGTGACCGTAGCGAGGTGAAGCGGAGTGAAGTGATGGTGGACTGAAAAACTGGCGTCAAGGTGTAGATTTAGATACGCGACTCACGACCTGACCAGGTGAATTGAGCCATCTCAAGATCTGCAATTGCCTTTTGTATCTTCCAGACTGCTTCCGTGGTTGATTGGAGACGAGATGTGCCGTGGGCACGAGAGAGGAAAATAAAAGCCTGCTCCCTGCGTGCGGGGAACCTCCGAGCGCGGCTCGTGAGTTCATCTTGGTTAGCGGCCCAGCTTTGTGGTGTGCTTGTACCAAGAAGGGCTGAACGGAAGTTGATTTTAAAATCAAAAGAACCTCCAATCAACGGGGATTAAGTTTTTAGGATTCATCCGGGTCCTTGTGGGAACCTGATTTAGCTCGGAGTGGAATAACCTCTCATCTCAATAGAAACACTTGTTTGCTTTGTTAGAGAAAACGATTTTTCATGAAGACAACCATAACGATGATAATCAAATGCAGATGATGTATGCGGATGCATGCTGGGTGAAAGAAAGAAATAAAAACTAATATTAAGAAACATAGTTGAAGATATAGATCATGAGTGGTGGGTCAGGATACTGATTAGGAACCGTCGTCCCCATAACTCGTGATTTTGGCTTATCCGCAAGTTCATTGAACAACCATTCCGTCCTTGATTTTGTTGGAGGGGTTCTCGGGCCCGGTGTTTTCAAAACTTGTGGTCTTCAACATTTCAAATACTACTATAGTTAACATGCAAGAAAATAACAATTTTTGACCATTTTCAATTATTTTTCTTTCTTTTTCTGTTTAGTTGCACTGCTCTAACCCTTGTTTCGTGCAGGTTCGAGAGCTACGGGCCCGAGTGGCCGAGCTAGATGGTGCCCGAGGAGCTGCCGAGGAGACGGAGCGAGCCCTCCGGGATCAGGTATGCTCCTTGCTTTGCTTCATTGTGCTTCGTTGTGGTATCTAATCCCGTTCTCTGCAGGTCGCTCGACTTCAGGCCCAGGTGGCCGATTTGGAGAGTCGACCTCCTCCGGCCGATTCTGCCCTTCTGACGGAGGTGAGTTTCTTGAGTTTGTTCTAGTCTTTTTTCTTCCCTTGCTGGTCGTTGCTGATCTTTGTTTGACCTTGCAGCTGGAGTAGTTGAGGGCCCGGGCCCTCCCCGAGAGTGAGCAGATCCTCCGGCTGCGGGTTCAGCATCTGGAGGAGATGCGAGCACTGGAGTTGCGGCGGACGACGGAGCTGCTGGAGCTGGCCCGCTCCCGGTCATAGGGTCGGTCATACCGGACCGACTCTCGGCGGACGATGCTTCACGGCCCGAGCCGGTCGGGCACCACTTCTCGAGCGGGCGGCGAGAGGACTCCCCTCCCCCCTCCTGTAGTAGAGCCGGTTCCCCAGGAGCCAGCGGTGGAGGGAGGCGGCGATTCTGATGTGCCGGCCCCCTCTGCCACATGATATACTTGTATACACTTTTGAGCCCATAGTGGATTTGTTTTGGCTATCTGCTTCTTCTTCTTTTCTATCTTCGCACCTGTTGACTGTCTTACTGAACCAGAAGAGTAGTTAGATTTCGTTTAGGCTTAGCCTCTTGCTAGATGTCAAGAGGCATGGGCCTTCTTAACTAGGCAAATAAGAAACATAACTATGTAATGCAGAAATGAAAATGTGCATGACAGAAAATTAAACATGAATGCAACTACACATGCGGTCAATTTACAAGCACTAACTCTTTTAGTTTTGGGGATTTTTCCTGTTTTTTTTTTTGGATTTTGAATTTTATAGATTTTTTTGGGGTTTCAGATATTCAAATTTGTATGAAGTTTTGAGGATTTGCAGATTTTTTTGTTCTTTTGAAATTTCTAGATTTGTTTGGATTTTAGATATATTCATTTTTTTGTTCGTGGACGAAGTAGATGTTCTCACCATTTGCCCTGCTTGCAATTGGGTTCCCCTTCCACAGTACATGTAGTGGCTAAGGATAAGTGCCACGTGTAGGTGATGTGCCTCCTCCCGGGATTCTTAGGCTTTCTGCCTTCAACAAACCAGGGTCCTGCTGGGGCTCGGTTGATCAACCCTACCCATGGTGGTCGAAGAAGGAAGAAATTAAGATAAGCCTTTGGCCAAACTCAAAGGATATCAAGCGTGTTCCCGTACTGACGCCCATCTGCCAAGTTTATGTAAGGAATCGTCCATTAAAATTTGGTGCAGCGGAAGCGACGATTCCTATGGGTTCCTTTAGAATCCGTCTCAATCAGAACCGAACGACGAAAACCGAAAACCGATCAAATCGGGTTCGAATATACCTGATAGGGATTCATATAATCCCATGGAGAGGAAGGAGATGAGCTTCTCAAGCTCTCCAAACCGTTCAAGCGTCCGGTCTCCAGCAGTATCCACACGAACTTCACCCATAGCAGGTTCTCCCTTCGCGCCAGCCTCGAGAACTCTTCCCGAACGGAGCTCCATCAACCATGGACACCTTCTAAAGAGAGGAGTGTAGACACGCCAAATTGGCTTGATTCGGAGCACTAGACTCTTATTCCATAGGCAATATCTTTTATCCGACCGTTATCTGATCTGGATTACCTCGTGGACATAAGCTAAGGACATTGGTGGAGCCCCTTGTGAGTTGAGAATGGACCGAAGATTTCCGGAATATTGCCGTAACCTTCAAGCGAGAGCCGCACGTGAACTGTAAAAACACGAAGCCGGCTCGATGACCGACCTTGAATGGTCCATAATTGAAGGTCTCGGGAGTCCCGCATGTGTTCCGTAACATTCAGGGTTTCCGAGAAGTCATTTCGGTAGGCGTCAGTCAATGACGGCTTTCGTTACGGCTTTTTCGATCTGTGCTGACACGGCTATCCCGGACCACATGTTAGGCCTTTCCGGTCATCACCGGGTCTTTTCAGGTCATCCAGGTCGATTCTAGCCGTATATTTTATCAACCAGGGCTATAAGGCCGGTTCGGTCAATTTTAGGGTTTCGTGGCTTTTACGGCTTTCGATTCACGTTTACCGGGTTAATCTCAGATTTTTCGATGACTTCGGATTGTCCGATCGTACCGGACTTGTTCGGTCATCATTTCAAGTCATCCCGAGTTGACCCGAGATTTCTCGACCGGAACCGTGCTCTTTCGGATCTTCGCCCCGGGTTTCGGCTTTCCGCGAGAGGGTAAACCGGTAGAAAGCCCCGTACGAACATATCGGGAGTCATACGGCTGGTTTACTGACTTTAGGAGGTGCGGTTGAAGGCCCTCTTTCCAACGCGACAAACGGGAGCCGAATCGGACATCCGGTTTGCAAGATACGGCTCGCGGAACACGCGCGCAGGAGAGAGAGTGTACCGCGCCCCCTCTCCGCTTGAAAGGGGAGGGCGCGCCCTGCGCGCCCTCAACCCGGGGGCGCGCCCTGCGCGCCCTCAAACTGGGGGCGCGCCCTGAGCGCCCCCTGTTCCTTTGAAAAGCGGGGGCGCGGTCAGTTGCTTTAAATCGGAAATTACCCCGATTAGCACCTTCTAAACCGGGTTTTTGGAAGGTTTCCGGGGGAGGATTTTCACTTATTTGTACCGCGCCCCCGGTTCGGGGGCGCGTTACGTATGTTAAGTCGATTTTTAGCAATTTCCGGAAGTTTCCGTCGATTTTTAGCAGTGAGATGCCGAACGCGCCCCCGCCCCTTTGAAACGGGGCGCGCGCAGACCGCGCCCCCGAACTGGGGGCGCGCCCTGCGCGCCCTTGTTTTGAGGGCGCGCCCTGCGCGCCCTCGTCTCCTTTGAAACGTGGGGGCGCGGTACATCCAGTTTCTAAATTTTGCGCCGGCTCTCTTCCCCTATAAATTGAGGGCCATTCTCAACGACCCAAGGTTGAACCCCCGGTGCCTAGCTCGTCCCAAGGTCGTCCCAGCTCTTCTCCAAAGCCGTCCCGACGTCCAAAGGCGATCCGAAGTCAAGAAATCGATCCCGAGGTGAAGAAGAAGGCTCGATCCGGGTGTTCTTCATCAACCGTCTTCATCGACTTCTGGAGAAAATCCGAGGCTTCTGCTGCAAAAGTCTTCGACATACAAATTGTCCCTCTCTTCGTCCTCTTTCGTCCTCAACTGACGGCACTCCATTCCGACTTGCCGTTTGTTCGTGGCGGTTGCTACACTGAGGGCGCGCATCCAGGTTCTATTTTTGATATCCTCCCACTTTCAGAATTTTTACTGACTTATACAGGAGGATTTCGGAGAAATCATCAACATAGAAACTCTTCCTCTCTGAGTCCTCCGTCTACTGCAACAAACGGAACTCGATTCTGACATCGGGGTCGTCCGTAACATCCTCTGTACCGAAGTTGCGCCAGAAGGGTGCAAAGCTACCCGAACCGGCCTTTTCTCAACCAACTCGGCTTCAACTCAAGCCGATCCATTCTATAAGCTTTCTCAACTCCATTAACTCTGTTTATTCATTGTTTTAAAGCATCTTTTAGTTCATTTATATCATTTTTACCTAATCAAAAATACAAAAAAAGGGGTTAGGACTCACCCCAATCCGGTGAGTTCGATTCCAATTGCTTCTCTCTCATATTCTCTCTACGGTTACTACACTTCACAAGTCTAACCAAATTCTTCACTTGGTTTATTGTTCTAGTTGCACGGAGTTGATCAAGCTAGCATCGGATTGGAGACTCTTCTTCATCGGCCGGCCGAAGAAGAAGAAGGTTGAACTCACATCCCTTTCTCCCACGCTAAGGTACACACGGTCAACTTCTTTCTATTTCCATTACATAAAGCGGAGCCCGCGGCTCCTGGCGACCACACTTTATTTTTATTCATGTTTTAATTTCATCTCCTCCTCACTCTCCTCCCACATGACCCGAACCATCTCCGGTGCTCGAGCGACGCCGTGAGATGAAAGTTCGGGGATCAATGTGAGTGTGGGACCGAGGTGAGGAGTCTTTACCGCTTTCCGAGTGTCTTTCGATTCACTCCCTTTCCCCAATTCCATCTTTCACCTTATTATCTTGAGGTGCCGATCCGGAACCCGTTTCTGGAGTCGACAGCTTTTTGGCGACCACGGTGGGACAACCAATGTCTTCAACCGTGCTAGCTTGATTGATCCGTGCAACTAGTTGTTTTCCGACTTGGTTCCCGCGTGAACCGGCTTGTCCTTTACCCTTTTCCATGTCCATTTACCTTTAAAAACTCGCTGATTACTCTTCCTTTAATATTGTCCCCCATGTGGACTTGATTTCTTGTCTTTAATTTCAGCCCGGTTCCCGCGTGAACCACTTTTCTTCTTATAAACCGGTTCCCGCGTGAACCACCTTTCTTTTTCCAACTCGGTTCCCGCGTGAACCAACTTACTTTCAGATCGGTCCCCGCGTGGACCACCCAGTTGCAGCACCTTTAGATTGGCCCCACGTGGCTCTCTTTTCATTTTGTCAACTCTTACACCGGTTCCCGCGTGAACCACCCCTTTTCCTTCAAAAACCGGTTCCCGCGTGAACCACCTTTCTTTTCCAACTCGGTTCCCGCGTGAACCAACTTACCTTCAGATCGGTCCCCGCGTGGACCGCCCCTTTGCACCAATTAGATTGGCCCCACGTGGCCCTCCTTTCCTTTTTCCAATCAAACAAACCGGTTCCCGCGTGAACCACCCATTTTCCTTCAAAACCGGTTCCCGCGTGAACCACCTACTTTTTCAAAACTTGGCTCCCGCGTGAGCTACTTTATTTTCAAATCGGTCCCCGCGTGGACCATCCTTTTACCTTCATTTCAGATTTGTCCCCAATTGGACACTCCAACACAAGCCGGTTCCCGCGCGAACCACCTTTTAGTTGCTAGTTTCTAGTTACTTGTTTTACTTTCTCATTGCTTGTCTTGATTGCATTCACTTGTTTGATTTATTTAATAGCTTTCATTCTTGTTTGCATATTGATTGCTTCTTCTCCTTCTACCCTCCATTTTTCATTTTTTTGCATTAGCTTTGCATCGGGTACCGGACTTGTTTCGATCCGTAGGGCATTCGAGGCGGGGGCTCTCTCTCCCAACACACCCTCACCCTCCAAACACCTTCTTGGTGGATTCTTACCTCTCTTCTGGGATATTCCTTCCTAGTTGATTTGGTGGTTTCCATCAAGACCTCCGTAAGTCCCCATCCATGGAGTATTCCTCTCCGCACGATTGGGCCGGTTGTACCACTTTCCCAAAACCCGAAGAACCCAAGTACCTACTCGTGGTGATTGAGTGATAACCTTAGGTCTTGAAGATTGAAGCAATAGGAATCATACCTACTTGAGTGAACAATTGCTAACAATCTATCTAATCTAAGGTTTCAACCCAATAATTGTCGAGTAGTCATTTTAAAACTTTGTTTGCATAACTTGCTTGCTCATAACAATTGAAAACAACCAAAAAAAATTCTCTCCTTTCAAAACACCTAAAACAAAAAAAAAAAAATCCCTTTAAATTTTGTGTTCAACTTGCTTGCCAAACAACCAAATTGAAACCAAATCAAATCAAACAAACAACCATAACCAAACAAAAAAAAAAAAAACTCTATTTGCATTTACACCCTTCATTTGCTTTCTTTCAACCATTTTGTAAGGAAATTTGACAGGATGCCCACTCTAAGGTCCGGAAGACACATCGGGATGTCGGACTACTGCGGCCAAGAAGAGGAGTACGAGACGGGCCACTACGAGCTGCAACAACCCATGGCTCAACCAGAGGGCCATGTCAACGCCGTCAGGGAGCCAGAAATTCAAAATCCTACTCATCAACCCGCTTCACTTAGCCTGGAGCAACTCCTCCAGGGTCTATCTCGTCATCTAGTCCCCGAATCTTTTCGCTTGTGCAATCCTTGACATAGGGCAAGATGCCCGCCACTCAAGATCCGGTCGAGGGAAATCAAGCCCCCTCACCACCTCAATCAGCAGTCAGGCCCCAAATCATCTCTTCTCCTGGGCAACCCTGCCGTGTCTCCACTCACCCTATTATGGGGCATTCACATAATTCCGTTCCAATTCCTGTTTCCAACCTACCTCCTCCAACTCAGCCACCTAAACACTTTGCTCCCATGGCTCGGGAATCCAGCCTCACCCGGTGTTAATGAACAAAATCAACCGGATGGATGAGCGCTTCGAAGAGATGAGGCACCGCCTCGATTCTAAAGCCATCCCCGAAATCTCCGTCCCATCTTTCCCGCTCTACACCTTCCTCCTTCGAGAGATACCGCCTTCCAACGTTACAACGGGACTGGTAATCCTTTTAACCATCTAAAGAGCTTTCTCTATGACTCCTCATTCTGGAAAAATGACCGCAAAGCCCTTGCCTTCTTATTCCGTCGGTCATTGGATGGATCTGCCCTTGACTGGTTCTATTCTCTTGATTCCATTGAGGCGGCGGATTTCGACATTGTCAAGACGAAGTTTCTACAGAGGTACAAGGATAGGGTGGGCCCAGCCTGCTCGATAACTGACTTAATTGCTGAAAAGATGAGGCCAGATGAGGACTTTGCCAGATTTGCTGATCGGTGGAGGGGAATGGCTGAGAGGCTTGTGGATACCATCTCAGAGGGGGAGCAGGTGAGGATGCTTATTGGGAACACCACGCCTAACCTTCGCAACCTTCTGATCATGCACCGTCCAACAACCATGAGTGAGTTGTGTGATAGCGCCCGCTACCTCCAAGCCCACTTTAAGGATGCATCCATGATCAACCCGTTCGACACCAAGCCCCGTAATACTAGAAAGCCTACACCTGTAGGACCCACCACCGAAGGGGTAGTAAATAATGAGAGCGTCAATGCCATGGGTAACCAGGGTGGGTACCGTCAAAGCCAATACCATAACCCACCACCCAATCAACAATACCGCCCAGCCTCTCAACCAGCTCCTCAGCCACAGCAACAACTCGCATACAACCGAGCACCACCACAGCAACCCACCTACAACCGAGCGCCCCAGCAACCCACCTACAACCGAGCGCCCCAGCCACCAAATGCCTACAACCAAGTGCCTCAACAACAACATGTCTACAACCGACCACCACCCCAACCACAAGCCTACAACCAAGTGCCACCACCAGCCAACCGACTTAGGAGGGGGGGACCCAAGAGAGAGTATTACCCTCAACTGCCATTCCCCCTCACCGATATTTTCAATGCATTGATGGCTGAATAGCAGCTAGAGCTTCCAAAGGAGAGAGAAGGATGGCCGGCAAATGTTGACATGACAAAGTACTGCGCTTATCATCGGTATCCTGGGCACACGGTGGATGTCTGTTTTCGCTTAAAGACTACATTCATGACCTCAATGATCAGGGGAACATCGACTGGGGACAGATGGGGGAGTCTATTCAAGCAATGAAGGCACGTCAGAATCAACCACGGCGACAACAAGCACAACAGCAGCCCGGCCTGGGCATAGTTCAAGATCCACTCCCGGTACATGCACCCATACAAGCACCGGCACCAGCACCACCAAACCAACGACTCGGCCTCGTCCACTCCGCCATCGAGGAGTCAACCCACCATTCCCAGGGTTGGCAGGTCGAGGATCAGATCACCTCCATGCCCGCCATACCAACCCCACCTACAAACCGCACCATACTCTCCATACCAAGAGCTGCCCCCAGCCCACAAACTATCCAAACACCACTACCCTCACCAACCATTAACCCTCCACGACGCTTAATCATTAGATCGCCACCAGCCTCCCAACCATCACCCCAACCTAACCCACCAACCACCATTAATCCTCCACGGCGTCTAATCATTAGACCGCCACCAACACCCCGTACATCACCTAACCTACCAGTCACTGCCGCCCCACGACCCCTCATCATTAGACCATCACCACCAACACCCCAACCATCACCCAACATACCGGTCTCCACCAATCCACGACCCCTCATCATCCGATCCTCACCACCCCTACCTACCATGGGCTCCTCAACCTACCAACCAACCCTACCATCACCATCATCACCACTTCCCCCTACCACGCCGGCGCCAGTACTTCGTAGCGGGAGGATGTTCCAAAGGGTCTTCCCCCAGGTCGGGATACAACCACAGGAACAGGCAGAAGAGGAGGTGGCAGAAGAATCGTTGCCCGGCACGGTATATGACCTATTGAAGCACTTGGACAAAATGCCGGCACGGATTTCAATTCTGGAGTTAATAAAGAGGTCAAAGAACCATCAGGACATCCTACAACAATATCTGCAGCGGGTCATGGTCAATGAGGACCTCCCGCCTGAGAAGATCATTGCTGTCCTGACCCCGAGGAGTGAACATCCGGCACTCACCTTTACACAGGAGGAGTTGGCACGGCCAGAGATCAGAAAGTACGCCTTGCGCGTTGCAGTAGTCATCCGAGGCGTGGAGATCAAGTCCTGCTTGATTGACACCGGAGCATCCATAAATGTCATGCCGCCAGAAACATTGCAACTTTGCGGCATCTCCGATGAAGAAATCGAGCCTTCTGCCGTCACGGTGACCGCATATGACAACTCCCGGAAGCCGGCACGAGGGGTGGTTACATTGAAAGTAGGGCTCGGGCCGTGTGCTGTCACCGCCGAGTTTCACGTTCTAGAATTAGACCCTACATTCAAAGCTATCTTGGGACGCCCGTACCTTGAGGCAATAGGAGCTGTTGCCTCCACTAATCATCAGTGTCTGAAGTTCCCATACAAGGGCCAGGTGATCAAAGTAACCAACATCCCCATTCTGAATGATGTGGATGACCCCTCTTCTACACTACCAATATCAAAATCTGTCCAGCCGTTGGTTTCAACTACAGAGCTACCTGAGGTCATGGTATTGACGACGCCTCCGGATACCGTTGCATGGCGGATGATGAAAGGGATGGGCTATCAGCCAGGAAAGGGGTTGGGAAAGGAGCTACAGGGGGTTGTGCACCCCATTGAAGCCGTACGAAGACCAAAGAGACACGGGCTTGGCTATGAGCCCAGTTTCACTCCGCGGATGGTCTACCGACCAAAAAATGCCATTGGACTCCAAAAATTCTTTATTAAAGGGGAGACCATGATGATGGCCGGGGACAAAGAAGAAGAACCAGTCAAGAGGAAGAAGGCACCAGAGCAAGAGGAGGAGGTGGACAACCTGAGTTCATCTTTAGCTCGGTTGTTCATAGAGGAGGAAGAACCAGTCAAGGGCAAGTCCATCTCTAAACAACTTGCCCACACGAACCCACCTCCAAACAACATCCCGCGTGAACCGTATCCTACGGTCACGTATTTCAAAATCCTCACTCTATCCCTCTTGGATTCGCTTGATGGGCTATCTAGCCCAATTCCCACTTATGGGCCAAAATGGCCACCTGAACTGATCAATGGGCCTGAGAGCCCATTCAAATCTTCTTACTCCACTGGGCTTCTATGCCCATCCAACAAACTTGGGCCCGCGTGCCCACCAGTCGGGCCCACGTGCCCTTTAGATTTATTTTCTTGCTTTGGGCCCGCATGCCCACCATTTGGGCCCACGTGCCCCTTAGATCTTTTCACCAGCTTTGGGCCTATCTGCCCATTTCTTGTCATCATCGGGCCCGCGAGCCCATTTTTCTTCCATTTACTTAAGCTTTCTATTTCTGCTCGAGCCCCATTGGCTCATTCTCTTTTTGTTATTGAAAATACCCAAAATACCCAAAAAAAAAAACGTCCTCTCACAAACTCAGTTTTCCATTGAGGAGACGTCGTTACTTGTCTTGGAGGGTGCTCCCAACCAGGGACCCCTCTTCTCCAACTCACTGATCGATCTGCTCGATCCTTCACCCATTGTTAATACCACCTTTTCAATTCCGTCTTCTTTAAGAGTAGTTAGGGTAGGAAAGAAGAAAATTCGAGGAAAACGTGTGCCAGAGAGATATCTCCAACAAATAGCTCAAAAATGCAAGGAATGTGCAAGGCTGCCAAGTTTTTTTGGAAAATGCTATCCAGCTTAATGAAATCCAATATGAGGATGAATTCAATGTAGATCATACACTGGGAGTTTACGAGGTCTTATCAGAAAAAGATCCTGATTTCGAGGATGGAATTGAGGACTTGGCTGATGCGTATGCATCTGGACTTAAAAGATTTGAAGAACTATTAGCCACGGTGGATGAACTGACAAAAGAATTGAATCTCGGAACACCGGAAGATCCCAAGACAATCCTCCTAAGCGCAAACCTCACTCCCACTGAGGAACAGAGTTTAATTAAAATTATGGAAGAATATAAGGACACGTTCGCATGGACATACGAGGACATGCCGGGGTTAGACAACTCGTTAGTTGAACATCGTCTAACTTTGAAACCTGGAGTTACCCCGGTCAAGCAAAAATTAAGGAGATTCCACCCTGATGTTGCACTTAAAATGAAAGAAGAGGTCGACAAGTTACATCAAGCAAGATTCATTAAGGTCGTCCTTTATCCGCAATGGGTGGCAAATATAGTCCCTGTCATGAAGAAGGATGGCCGAGTTCGGATCTGTATAGACTTCAGGGACTTGAACCGAGCGTGTCCTAAAGATGACTTTCCTCTACCTCATATTGGCGTACTGGTTGATAACACTGCTGGATTCGAGATGTTGTCGTTCATGGATGGCTATTCTGGATATAATCAAATCCGGTTGGCCGAAGAGGACCAGGAGAAGACCTCGTTCACCACACCTTGGGGAACCTACTGCTATGTCGTCATGCCCTTTGGACTGAAGAATGCCGGTGCTACCTATCAGAGGGCAATGATGGCTATCTTCCATGACATGATGCATACCCTTGTAGAGGTGTACGTGGACGACCTGGTCGTTAAGTCCAAGAGCCGAGAAGATCACCCGGAAGTGTTAAGAAAGGTCTTGCAAAGGGCTAGGGAATATAAATTGAAGATGAACCCAAAGAAATGCATGTTTGGAGTATCCTCAGGAAAACTGTTGGGGTTCATAGTGAGCAAAAGGGGCATAGAGATCGACCCAAACAAGGCCAAGGCAATCATTGGTATGCCTCCTCCGAGAAATATGAAAGAACTTCGAGGACTAATCGGGAGGCTACAGTTTGTCCGCCGGTTCATCTCACAACACTCCCAAAGGTGTAAACCTTTCTATGAGTTGACCAAGGCGGGGGCCGAGTTCAAATGGGATTCGAAGTGCCAGGATGCATTCGATGGTTTGAAAAGGTACACAGCTAGTCCCCCCGTGCTTAGACCACCGGTCCACGGCAAGCCCTTAGTTTTATATATCTCGGTTTTGGAGAATTCTCTTGGAGCAGTCCTTGCACAAGTTGATGAAGAAGGGAAAGAGAGGGCAACTTACTATTTGTCAAAGATCTTTGATCCATGTGAGCAGAAGTATACTGTAGTGGAGAAGACCTGTGCTGCACTAGTCTGGGTAGTTCAGAAGCTTAAACACTATTTCTTAGCTCATGAGGTCAACCTTATTGCCCGCATCAATCCCATTAAATTCCTTCCGGAGAAAACTGTTCTAACCGATCGGTTAGGTCGTTGGCGAGCTTCCTCTCCCGCTTGATATCACCTATGTCCCTCAGAAGGCGATTAAGGGCTATGCCATTGCCGAACATCTAGCCCATCACCCTATACCCCTCTTTGACCCGGTCCAATCGGAGCTCCCGGATGACGAACTAATGTTGATCCGATCTTCCCACCTTTGGACATTATATTTTGACGGGGCTCTGAATTCACACGGTAAGGGAATAGGAATTGTCCTTCTATCACCCGAGGGTGTCACCATTCCACAGGCATTTCAGCTTGACTTCCCAGCAACCAACAATATAGCTGAATATGAAGCCTTGCTGGCCGGGCTGGAGGCCGCTCATTTCTATGGTGCCACGGAATTAAGGGTGATAGGTGATAGCCAACTAATTCTTCGCCAAGTCCTAACCAAATACCGAACTTCTCATCCAAACCTCAAACCTTACCAAGAACTCACCTCTTGCTACATCAAGCTCTTTTCCAAACTCACTTTCGTCCATGTTCCTCGAGCTCAGAACATCCTTGCTGATGCCCTTGCCTCCTTAGCTTCATCTCTATCAGTCCCGCTAGGTAGACAGGTGCGGACTATTCATGTCCGTAGAAGGTCGATGCCAGCGATTAAGGATGGGCGATTTCTGAAAGTTAAGGAGAGATTTGGCAGGAAGGAGTATCTAGAGCAGAAAGAGGAAGTTTCTCTAGTCGAGTTGGAAGAGTTAGATGAGGGTGAGAGGCCTTGTTTTGATGAGATTGCAAGGTATTGTCAAGATCAAACATATCCACCTGGATCGAATGCAAAAGAAAAGAAGGCCATCAGGAGAGTATCCCAGAGGTATACCATCCTAGGAGGGGTGCTCTACAAGAGGAGCCTGAGCGGAATTTTATTGAGATGCATTGATGAAGAAGAGGCAGAATTGGTGCTTAAGGAAGCACATTCCGGGGTCTGTGGAGGCCATGTCAATGCTCAAGCCCTTGCCAAGAAAATCATCAGGCAGGGGTATTATTGGCCAACCCTAGAAGAGGATTGCTCCATCTTTGTCCGGCACTGTCATTCTTGCCAACTTCATGCCGACAAGATCCATTCTCCCGCATCTTCCCTTCATCCTATTCATGCCCCATGGCCCTTCGCCATGTGGGCTTTCGATATCATTGGCCCTCTAAGTGATCTTAACTCTGAAATCCGTTCCAAATCGTTCATCCTGACGGCAACAGAGTACTTCACCAAGTGGGCAGAAGCGGAAGCGTTCGTGGAGATCAAGGCATCAACACTGTGCTCCTTCATCAAACGCAACATCATCGCCAGGTTCGGGATACCCAGCGACATCGTCACCGACAACGGACCGCAATTTCTCTCTCAAGATCTGCGTGATCTTTGCAACAGGTACCGCATTGCATTGCATCATTCATCTCCTTATTACCCGCAAGGCAACGGTCAAGCAGAAGCCACCAACAAAACTTTGATTAAAATCATCAAGAAAACCTGTAAGTCTAGCAAGTTCGCAGACTGGCCAGATAAGCTTGTAGATGCCCTATGGGCTTATCGTACTTCTGTACGGACCCCCACTAGTCAAACCCCGTATGCTCTTACATATGGGATGGAAGCGGTGGTCCCGTACGAAGTACTCCTTCCATCACTCCGAGTTCAACTCGATAGAGACATCCCTGTCGATGAGAGACGAGAATCTCTCCTTGCACAACTTGAACTCCTAGATGAAAGAAGGTTGGCTGCCTCCGAGCATGCCCGGACTTATCAGAACCGATTGAAAAGGTTTTATCAAAAGAGGGTGGTAGAGAGGAAGTTCGAAATCGGTGAAATGGTAGTTAAACGTATATTCGTTAAGCCGGGTGGTCCCCGCTCCAAGTTGCAACCTAACTGGGAAGGGCCTTTTGTTATAACTGAAAAATATCCAGCCAATGCATATGAGCTAACCAACGCCGATGGAGAAAAATTGAATCATCCATGGAACGGCGTTTACCTCAAAAAATATTTTCCTTAGAAAAGAAAATGGAGAATTTCTAGTATGATATTAAGTCATCGATCCAAGGGTGTTAGCTAGAAGTCAAGGGTAGACATCACCTTGCACACACAACACCTCCCGATCCCAGAATCTAGATAGCCCAACACTCAAGAGAGGCAAGGCAGAACCCTGAAGGCGGAAAGGAAACCTTACCCTATTCTCTTCTATTCGGTCCAAGATAGGTGAAGGGGACTAGAGGAGGATAGTATCGAAAATGCCCGCCGCCTTAGTAGGAGGCCGTCTCATAGGGTGCAAAAGGGTGCCAAAAGATGGGCAATGAACCCCACAGGTTTAAACAAATATGGGCACATTCGAATGAGTACCCGAAAGAATAGAAAATGAAAAGAAGGCACCAAAAGATGGGCAATGACCCCGCAGGTCAAAGACTTGTCTAAGTAAGTGCCACATGTAGAAAAGACCCGAAGAGGCCGAACCCCAACGGGCAATTTGGGCATGAGTAGAGAAACCCTCCTCAACACCCCCAAATCCTATCAAAGACTTCCTTTATTATTCTTCCATCTTAAAACCCCTAGGGTAGGGTAGACTGTCCAAACTCAGGGGGAATCCAAACCGATCAAGAGAAGAGGGCAAGAAAGATTCTGGGTATGGAACCTTATTTTCACGTGGTGTTTATCACTTAAATCTTGATTAACACTCAAAGATCGATGAATAGTCTCAATACTGGCACATTCTCCACAAAATCCAAAAAAAAAAAAAATTTGAATATTTTCAAAAATCCAAGGAAAAAATGAATATTTTCAAAAATCCAAAAAAAAATCAAATATTTTCAAAAATTTGAAAAAAAAAATTTGAATTTTTTTCAAAAAAAAAAATCCAAAAAAAAAGTTGAATATCTTCAAAAATAAAAAATTGAATACTTTCCAAAAATATAAAAAAAATGCATCATCTAACTTGGCATAACCTTGATTTTTGCCTTTGCTAGCATTCATGTTTATCTTTATGTCTTGCATGTTTCATTTCCGCATTGCATATTTATCTTCATTATCACCCCATTGAGAGGGCTCCTCCCTTTGACCTAAGTCAAAGTTGGCCATAATAGGCAAAGGGATGAGTCGTTGTGAAGATCTAATCCTCTTTTATCAAGTGTTTTCAGGGACTTTAAAATAAGAGGAGAAGGTTCTCTCAACGACAGTCAAGGCAGACAGCAATAGGCAAAGAGATAAGCCATGGTGAAGATTTAATCCCCTTCATTAAGCATTTCAGGATTCTGAGATCAAGAAGGGAGCAACTCTCGCCATAGCAGGTAAGCACTCGTAACTTTTACCTCGTCTGTCATTTTGTGCATTCTACCTGGTTGATAAGGCTACCCCCTTGACATATAAGCAAGGCAAGACAACAATAGGCAAGGGGGTAAGCCATAGAGCAGATTTAACCCTTCTATTAAGTATTTCAGGAAAGAAACACAAGTCAAGGAGGGTGAGAATCTCGCCAACAGGTATGTCTCTTAACCCTACATCTATTATTTACTTTTATTATTTGCCATCCCTTAGAAGGCTTCACCCCTTGACAAACTTGCAAGGGGCCAAGCCGGAATTTGAAACTGACTATCCTTTCAAGAAATGTCAAGTAGGTCAAACAACATTGAAGCAAGAAGTGCTATGACAAGGAAGAAAAGTAGCTACAACACCAGAAGAAGATTAAGCCTGCTATAGATATCAGTGTCTGATTGCCACTGACTCTAGGAGAATGACCACGTGGAGAAGGCATGGAAACCATACCGCCGCAACCGCCTCGTTCCGGTGATGCTCCAAAGGAGTGGCCAAGACAGGAATTGCTCGCGGAAACAGAAGAACGGACATGGGAAACCCCCATAACTTGCCGACTAGCATATATGTCGCTAGTCGTGTATTATTATCTTATGCATTATTTGTTGAAGACCATGAGCACGGAGAAGACTTGACCCGAGATCCCCTTCATCAAAATCTACGACGGTCGGGTCATCTCTAATGCTCACGGATAAGCCAAAGTTGTGCTGTGAGGGACGATAGTTCCCGAATGGGTATCTTGACCTCATAGACAATCTATATCTTCAACTATTTGTTATACAAGTTTTGTTTTATTTTCTTGAGCCCAACATGCATCATGTAGTATTAATTGCATTACTTTTTGTTTTGTCATTGCATACACCATTTCCTAATCTTCACCTTCTCACCCTCTCGATCATTCTAAATCCCACCGTGTCATTCACCATATTCTCTAGTCCCACCAACCCCTCTAATATCCCACCGTGTCTATTAATCCCACCGTCTGCGGTAACCACTTGTTGCCCTCAAATCTTTCAATTCTTTTCACCACAGAGGCCATTGCAACTTCTTTTGCTACTTATCCCACCGTGGCAGCCATTTCGTCCCGCCAAGGGCCTTCTATTTGATCAGAACTTGCACCATCACTATCTTCACGGTCTATGCTTAAACATTTGCCTTACGGAATCTGAGATCATTCCATTCCGAATTGAATCTTGTCTCTTGAAAGACTTAAATGAATCTGAGAGCCTGAATGTGCTCGATTGGTATTCTTTTACTTTTTCAAACAAATCTCTTTTTAAATTTTAGCCCATCACAGTACAGGAACACCGCAAAGATCGGGTTACCGGCTGATGATGAACCTACGAACCCATGTTTCGGGGACTCCCCACCGCGTTGGGGGTTGGCTATTCTTCTCTCGTGCCAATGGCACATCTATTACCAATCGAACACAGGAAGACTTGATGAAACATGGCGGTTAACCAAGAGACTTGAGGAGATTCGTCTTGCCGAATCTGGTCGTTGAGCGTGTCTATATCTACACCTTGATGCCACCTTTTCAGTCCATCGCCATTTCGCTCCACTACATTCCACTACGATTCATCTCGCTTCGCTACGCTTTCTCTACGTTTCACTTCGCTCCGCTACATGCCATTCCCTTGCAAAGCCGACATCAAGGCGAGGCAAGCTGTAGACACGCCAAATTGGCTTGATTCGGAGCACTAGACTCTTATTCCATAGGCAATATCTTTTATCCGACCGTTATCTGATCTGGATTACCTCGTGGACATAAGCTAAGGACATTGGTGGAGCCCCTTGTGAGTTGAGAATGGACCGAAGATTTCCGGAATATTGCCGTAACCTTCAAGCGAGAGCCGCACGTGAACTGTAAAAACACGAAGCCGGCTCGATGACCGACCTTGAATGGTCCATAATTGAAGGTCTCGGGAGTCCCGCATGTGTTCCGTAACATTCAGGGTTTCCGAGAAGTCATTTCGGTAGGCGTCGGTCAATGACGGCTTTCGTTACGGCTTTTCGATGCAGGCGACACGGCTATCCCGGACCACATGTTAGGCCTTTCCGGTCATCACCGGGTCTTTTCAGGTCATCCGGGTCGATTCTAGCCGTATATTTTATCAACCGGGGCTATAAGGCCGGTTCGGTCAATTTTAGGGTTTCGTGGCTTTTACGGCTTTCGATTCACGTTTACCGGGTTAATCTCAGATTTTTCGATGACTTCGGATTGTCCGATCGTACCGGACTTGTTCGGTCATCATTTCAAGTCATCCCGAGTTGACCCGAGATTTCTCGACCGGAACCGTGCTCTTTCGGATCTTCGCCCCGGGTTTCGGCTTTCCGCGAGAGGGTAAACCGGTAGAAAGCCCCGTACGAACATATCGGGAGTCATACGGCTGGTTTACTGACTTTAGGAGGTGCGGTTGAAGGCCCTCTTTCCAACGCGACAAACTGGAGCCGAATCGGACATCCCGTTTGCAAGATACGGCTCGCGGAACACGCGCGGGAGAGAGAGTGTACCGCGCCCCCACTCCGCTTGAAAGAGTAGGGCGCGCCCTGCGCGCCCTCAACCCGGGGCGCGCCCGCGCGCCCTCAACCGGGGCGCGCCCCGAGCGCCCGGTCCCTTTGAAAGGCGGGGGCGCGGTCAGTTGCTTTAAATCGGAAATTACCCCGATTAGCACCTTCTAAACCGGGTTTTTGGAAGGTTTCCGGGCAAAGATTTTCACTTATTTGTACCGCGCCCCCGGTTCGGGGGCGCGTTACGTATGTCAAGTCGATTTTTAGCAATTTCCGGAAGTTTCCGTCGATTTTTAGCAGTGAGACGCCGAACGCGCCCCCGCCCCCTTTGGAACAGGGGGGCGCGGACGCGCCCCCGGGCGGGGCGCGCCCTGCGCGCCCTTGTTTTGAGGGCGCGCCCTGCGCGCCCTCGTCTCCTTTGAAACGTGGGGGCGCGGTACATCCAGTTTCTAAATTTTGCACCGGCTCTCTTCCCCTATAAATTGAGGGCCATTCTCAATGACCCAAGGTTGAACCCCCGGTGCCTAGCTCGTCCCAAGGTCGTCCCAGCTCTTCTCCAAAGCCGTCCCGACGTCCAAAGGCGATCCGAAGTCAAGAAATCGATCCCGAGGTGAAGAAGAAGGCTCGATCCGGGTGTTCTTCATCAACCGTCTTCATCGACTTCTGGAGAAAATCCGAGGCTTCTGCTGCAAAAGTCTTCGACATACAAATTGTCCCTCTCTTCGTCCTCTTTCGTCCCCAACTGACGGCACTCCATTCCGACTTGCCGTTTGTTCGTGGCGGTTGCTACACTGAGGGCGCGCATCCAGGTTCTATTTTTGATATCCTCCCACTTTCAGAATTTTTACTGACTTATACAGGAGGATTTCGGAGAAATCATCAACATAGAAACTCTTCCTCTCTGAGTCCTCCGTCTACTGCAACAAACGGAACTCGATTCTGACATCGGGGTCGTCCGTAACATCCTCTGCACTTAAGTTGCGCCAGAAGGGTGCAAAGCTACCCGAACCGGCCTTTTCTCAACCAACTCGGCTTCAACTCAAGCCGATCCATTCTATAAGCTTTCTCAACTCCATTAACTCTGTTTATTCATTGTTTTAAAGCATCTTTTAGTTCATTTATATCATTTTTACCTAATCAAAAATACAAAAAAAGGGGTTAGGACTCACCCCAATCCGGTGAGTTCGATTCCAATTGCTTCTCTCTCATATTCTCTCTACGGTTACTACACTTCACAAGTCTAACCAAATTCTTCACTTGGTTTATTGTTCTAGTTGCACGGAGTTGATCAAGCTAGCATCGGATTGGAGACTCTTCTTCATCGGCCGGCCGAAGAAGAAGAAGGTTGAACTCACATCCCTTTCTCCCACGCTAAGGTACACACGGTCAACTTCTTTCTATTTCCATTACATAAAGCGGAGCCCGCGGCTCCTGGCGACCACACTTTATTTTTATTCATGTTTTAATTTCATCTCCTCCTCACTCTCCTCCCACATGACCCGAACCATCTCCGGTGCTCGAGCGACGCCGTGAGATGAAAGTTCGGGGATCAATGTGAGTGTGGGACCGAGGTGAGGAGTCTTTACCGCTTTCCGAGTGTCTTTCGATTCACTCCCTTTCCCCAATTCCATCTTTCACCTTATTATCTTGAGGTGCCGATCCGGAACCCGTTTCTGGAGTCGACAAGGAGGAGGTAGGGAGGAGGCTTGGGACGTGGTTTTCACCCTTGGCTTGATGGGGTTTGGCTGAAACCATTAGTATTTATAGAGAATTATAGAATTTTTCATAAAAACCCAAAATCTCTATAAATTACGTCCTTGCCCATGTACTTGTGGATAAGTCCTTTTGTGTGTGACCCACTAGGCCCAATAACCTATTTGGTTGAGGCCTAAATAAAATAGAACAATTCTATTTAATTTAATTAAATATGTTATCCAATAATAGATTAATCGGCCTACCGATCATGAAGGGTACAAGCCACATCCCAGGATCCCAAATGGCTATGGGGATAATCTCATCCCCATTAAGCCTTTCCATCATCGGTTACCACATGGATATAAACCCTCATCCATCCAATGTCCCGGTTGGAAAGGAGTACAGCATCGACTGTCAACTCCTTAGTGTACCGACTCTATAGGATCTTGTACTCAGAATTGAATCAATTGAAAAACTCCTTTTCCAATTATCCTATCTACCCTGGCCAGGTATTTAGAGTACTATCCCATAGGACATTCACTCTCACATACCGAGAGTGGATGATCCCTTGTTGTCCGCTCAATTGCCTCCATCGGATTTTCCTTGTACCCGATCCATCGCTATATAGGACCATCTAAATTGTGATCCATAAGTCAATGGTCAAAGCACAAGTTCCACCCAACAAGGCATCTTTGGCGACTCAGGTCAAAGATCCAACTATGCAACCGTGATGATAGAAAACCCTGATAGACAGTTCGGTAAGATACCATTCAGGGTTTCTAATTCGGTCAGTTCAGTGAACTCATTCAACTAATGAACACCTGTATGTGTATCTCAGTGTCTCCACACTAATGACCAATGAGATCGGTCGTCCTCATCACATGAGAAGACATCACATACACTAGTCTATCCGGATCCTTGATGTCCCGTCTCAAGTATCCTATGACTAGGAACATTTAGATCAAATACCTCTAGATGATCAATCTCATTATCATGATCTCATCATGATTTAATCATCATTGTATTTGATCAAGGACTTCATTATGATATTCGCTTCTAATAAGAGCTTATAATGAAGATTTGCCTAATTAATTGAATGAGAAATTTCAAGAAATGTCGAATCATATCATATATGATTGGCTTGTAGGGCATACATTTCTATCAATCTCCCACTTGCACTAAAGCCAATCACCCATCTGGCTGATCTATATCAGCTCGAGGTGAAGCTCAAACACTCTTTGAGTAACTACTTCAGTTAGTGGATCTGCAATGTTATTAACGGTAGATACTTTATCTTTAATTATATCTCTATAAGCTGCAATCTCTCTGATTGTATGGTATCGCCACAGAAGTTTTAAACTTCTGATGAGACATCGGCTCTACTCCATTGTTTTTCTCAAAACAATGATACACTTTCAGAGAAAATTGAGACAATCCCATACCTTAGATGAGAATCTTCATCTAGACTACTTCTCAAGTAGTGTGCAACCACCATGTAAACTTGTTTACATATGTTGTAGAATTTACAGTGTTCTATCACATAGAACTCTTTCAACTCAACTGCACCATCATTATTCGACTTAATATCAAACTTATTTGATTAGAAGCTTGTGTTTGTAAAACTACAAGACTTCAAGTCTTATCCTCCAGTGTATAGAGATACATTCTCAGTGCTTCTTAAGTACCAAATGATATATCTCTAAACTATCCAGTGACTCTCACCTGGATTTTTCTTGATGAATGCTCATAACACTTAGAGCATTAATCACATCATGTACGTAGCATCATATAAATAATAGACCCTATGACAAAGGCATAAGGGCTCTATTTATGTGATCTCTTTATCTTTCAAGAAGTCTACAAAGACAACACTTTACAGAGATCAACTCCACACCACATAGGTAAGAAACCTATCTTGGAGTTTATCATGTCAAACCCTTTGACTATGGTGACTACGTACATTAATTGAGCATTGATTTTAGATCTATCTCCATAGATCTCAAAACCCAAATTGTGTTTGGAGGATCAATATGATAGCTAGGTTCACTTATGATAACACACCTACTTCATTCTCAATGAGGAGTATGTCATCAACATAAAATGTCAAGAAAGTAATAGCACTCCCACTTATCTTGTTGAATACACAAGGCTTCTCTTCGTTCTTAACGAAGTCATAAGATTTAATCTCATTAAACCTTATATATGATCTATGGGAAATTTTACTTTAGTCCATAAATGAACTTAATACACACTCTTCTTGGATGTTATTGGGATTTGATTCCCCATAGTTGTATCATATACACCTATTCCTCAAAATACTTTAGAGGAACACTATCTTAACATCCAATTAGCTTATCTCATAATCATAGAGTGTTACAATCAAAATCCGAATGGATTAATCCATGGAATAGGTAAAAGATCTCATCATAGTCAACCATTTGACTTCAATGATATCCTTTTCAACTATTCTCACCTTTGAAGGTATCTACCTTCTAATCCACTCTAATCTATTCTTTAGTGATCCATTTATTCCTTATGGATGCTATATCCTTAGGTGGATCTATCAAGTTCTAAACTTGATTAGAATAGATAAAGTTTATATCAGATTTTATTGTCTCTTCCCATTAATGAATCAATATCTCATATTGGTTCTATATAGATCCTAGGATCAATATCCTTATTATCTTATGCCTCATTTCATCTATCAGAGATATGTCTCACATATCTCTTAGGTAGAATGGACACAAGTAAAGACCTATCATTAGTCCTTGTGTAATTATTAACTAGCACCTTAATAGAAGTGTTATTGGGTTGTGGGACTGGAACATCTTCCATATATACCTTGCTCCCACTATCTTTCTTAAGAAGGAACTTTTCCTTTAGAAATATAGTGAGCTGAGCAACACATACCCTTATACATAAGGGTCGTATATTTAATATCCAAAAGTTTCCTTAGGATATTCCACAAGCCAACACTTCATAGTCTTATATTCCAACTTGTTAGAGTTATACTTCTTCACCAGGTCGGACATTCCGAAACCTTAACTTGCTTAAGGTCAAGTTTTAACCCCTTTTCCATATCCTATATGGAATGATCAGAACAGACTTAGAAGGTACCTATTAAGAACAAGTGGTTATAATGAGTACTTAGCCAAATTAGACAAGAGGAATTTTGCAAAGCTTGTCATTGTTCATATTATGTCTTACATAATATGACTTCTCATTTTAGCTACTCAATTAAGCTAAAATGTGTAAAGAGGTGTCCATTAGATTCTAATATCCTTCAATTATATGTGAATTATGTACTTAAGTATTCCTCTCTTTGATCTCATCAAAGAGTTCTAATACTAGTTCCATTAGTATCTCTACTTCATTCTTAATCTCAGATAATTTCTCAAAAGTCTTAGATTTGTACTTCATAAAGTACATGTATCCATACCTAGAGACATCATCTTTGAAATAATGAAGTAGAAATATTCTTCTTTAGCCTTACTAGATATGGGCTAACATACATCTAAATGTATGAGTTCTAATAACTCATTAACCCATTCTCCATGTCTATATAAAGCTAAAGTGTAGATTGATCTAAATCAACCAATTTCCTCTTAAAAGGAATATTCACACATAACATGAGAGCTAACATATCAAATATGATTAAACAATTCATTAAGCTCCCACTGGCAAACACTTTGCCATTCAATCTATTAGAACATCTATCAATTCCATAGCTTAGAATAAATCAACATTTATTCAAGTAGGAAATCATATAAAGTTCTTGTAGAAGGATATAATAGCAATATTAATTACTAAGACATCTCCATAAGGCTATTAAAGAATTGCACCTCCCACTAATAATGATGCAACTTTTGCACCATTTCATATGTAGGTCAATATCTTCTTTATTAAGCCTTCATTTACTTGTCATCATCTACAACTCCTTGTAGATATAAGATGCATATCTGGTATCTCATACCATCGATGCATCCATAGTATCTAATATTATGATATACACATATAGTATCTAATACTATTAAGTGTATATTTAAAACAAGTAAGTGCCAATGACTTGGATACATGAAGCTTCTCAAGCTCCACCTTTGCATTATATACAAAACACTTTGTACTTCCTCTTCCACTTTTCATCATGATGAGGATAATGTAAGAATCCTGTCTTATTCGGCTTTATTATCTTGACCACCTTCTTTTACTATTAACTCTCTCCTATTTTTATCTAATGATTTTACTTCTTACTATTGGTCTCACCAACAAGAAGTAATTAAGATGTATTGTTGATCTAAGTTGCCCTTTAGTTAACTCATCAATATGAGCCATGATGGATCTCATATCCATCTATCCATGTTGTCTCTACAATTTATATCTTATAGAGACTAACATCTAATTTAAGGCAAACAATGCATCTTGTCCATGAGATAAGATCTTATCTTTCATTCATATCACTAGATAATTTAGGAGACACATACTTCTCAAGTAGAATAGTTAATTGGTCAACTATGAGAACAATTCTCTTAGTTCTAAACTAGTCTAAGAAGTGTGATCCATTAAGCTATATGGCATCTAATATGCCATACTAATGGTGGTTTATTATCGTATTCTACAACTGAGATATAATTTTATCAATATAACATTGCAAACATTCATTAAAATTAAGATATGGTCTTTTATCCTAATTTATGCTCCCACTAATTTTCGACGAATTTGCATAACCCTCATTATGCAAAGACGGGATATCACGATGGAATCCTAGTGGGGACTAAGACCCTATTAACTTTATGGTGATGACCTTGTGGTAGCACAACAAATCACCCCATACTTAATAGGTAGGCAACTATTGTCAGTTGCAACTCTTGCAACTCTTAGTCATTTAGCCTCTAGAGTTATGACCTTGTGGTAGCACAACAAGCCATATACTCTAGTTAGGTCAAACCCGCTTGTTACGTTATGAGAATGGATTCTTCACACAGCCCTTGTGGTAGCACAACAAAGCCATGCAAATGGTCCACCCCAAAGTTCGGCAAATGCCTTAGCCATGATCACCAATCCCTTGCTGAATGAGTCTTGTGGTAGCACAACAAACCCATCCAATCTAAGATTGGCTCATCAAGACCATAACAACGGATGGCTACGTGAGTCATTCTTAATGTCACACGTTTATCAACCTAATTATGACAATGAGGGATTTTATTTTAGTCTCATCAATAATATGTGCTAAGTATATATAATACCTTTGGAATATCATATATCTAAGGTATAACCTGTAGCACACATCCACATATCAAATATGCACAAAATCAGGTGATCATGGTCTTAACCCTAAGCATGCACCTAAGGCATCCCTATAGGTGCAAATCCTTGCTTCAGATGCTTGAGTTGGTATGCTCCCACTTCATAAGGGTGCTTCTCCAAGTGGTCCCGCTCTCCAACCTTCCACGAACCAGCTTCTAACTCTTACAAGCGGCTTAAGGGTATGCAGACCCCACAAATGTACATAACTCAATAAGAAACCTTGGTTTTAACCAAGGGGAGTACATTAATGGAGGGAGGTAGAATGTACAATCAGATTGTATAGAGAGAGAGAGGAGGCACACGCAGGCCCCATTTAATAACATAACCAACATAATTAAAAGCAATCACAAGCCAAGCACAATTAAGTCCATGATCACCTCCATACACACACTAACATTCATCACATTAACATAGAGCGCATACGTGATAATTATATAAGATATATCATATATATCAGCATAAAATTATATATAATTTATTTTGAAATTCTCAATTTCATGCATGTCGAATTTTCATGAAATAAATAACATGAAAATAACATGACAACAACATATAAACAATTCATATAAAATGAACATACAAAACTAAACTATTTAGAACATTCATGCATTCCCAATACTGTGCAAAGTCAAAAATTAATGTCCCAATTTATATTCTGTAAAATCTCATTTTACAGAATTAATTAAGACACTAATAATTTAAGTTAAACCTTTAAAACAATTTTAAAGTTTAACCATGAGTGAATCTATGTAAATAGAACTAAACATCATCTAACATGTAATTAAACACTTTAAAACATGTTAAATAATATGATAGATTTTTTCAGAAATTTTTATGGAATTTTCTGGCAATTTTACGGAATTTTCTATGATTTTAAACACTTTAAAAGCATATAAATAGTGTCTGGCGCAATGCGCCGCACATGGCGGCGCACTGCGCCCGTCCGGCGTGCGCCGGTGTGCGCCCTGGCGTGCGCCAGTCCTCCAGCGGGTGTGTGCCGACCGCCGGTGCGCCGGCGCGTGCGCCGACCGACTGCGCGTAATAGCACTGTTCATCCGGGAGAAAATCCATCCTATAGAATCGGATTTATCTGCTTATCCCGGACTCCGAAAAATCCGAAAAAATATGCGTTGGAATCCTTATCGAATAAGGAATCCAAAACAGTCGTCCTCATATACAGGAAAAATCCTAATAGTCCGAAAAATGAGGAAGAAGAGGCGGAGGTTACCCAAATTCCGTAGCAGAAATCTCAATTTTGTAACGAGGATAACTCTTTATCCAGGAAGCAAAATATTCTCCAAAAATACAATTTAGAATAATAATCATATGAAGTTTCCAAATATATATATATCCCTTCAGAGAAAAATTCTCTATCAACGGGAAATCAGGAAGAAACAAGTCGGCGCCGCCAGACTCCGCAGAACCCTAGTTCGTTGAAAAACTCAAAAATTCTCATCCTCCGCCGTCGTTCAAAGCTGGATATCAAAGGTAAAGGCTAGGTAATCACATTACCCATCTCCCGAACCTTTTCCAAGCCTCAATTTCTTTTGTGGACGGAGATTTCACAAAATCCCCAAATCCGGGTGTCGGTTCGGGCATGACAGAAACACCAACTTTTGAGGCTTCTCCCGAACACTACAGAGATACAAACTTCAAACGGTTTGCAGAGTTGGAAAGCCCTATATCACGAGATTCTACCAAGACCAATAAATCTTTTATCTGAGTCATACACAGAATATGGTGGCCTTGTCAAAATAGACGTTTGCACAGATTCGGGAACACAAATAACATGAAATAATGTTGATTCGACGTCGGTTTCGACCGAGACTTGAACCTGGCTCTTATACCACTGTAAGGAATTGTCCATTAAAATTTGGTGCAGCGGAAGCGACGATTTCTATGGGTTCCTTTAGAATCCGTCTCAATCAGAACCGAACGACGAAAACCGAAAACCGATCAAATCGGGTTCGAATATACCTGATAGGGAATCATATAATCCCATGGATAGGAAGGAGATGAGCTTATCAAGCTCTCCAAACCGTTCAAGCGTCCGGTCTCCAGCAGTATCCACACGAACTTCACCCACAGCAGGTTCTCCCTTCGCGCCAGTCTCGAGAACTCTTCCCGAACGGAGCTCCATCGACCATGGACACCTTCTAAAGAGAGGAGGAGGTAGGGAGGAGGCTTGGGACGTGGTTTTCACCCTTGTCTTGATGGGGTTTGGCTGAAACCATTAGTATTCATAGAGAATTATGGAATTTTTCATAAAAACCCAAAATCTCTATAAATTACGTCCTTGCCCCTGTACTTGTGGATAAGTCCTTTTGTGTGTGACCCACTAGGCCCAATAACATATTTGGTTGAGGCCTAAATAAAATAGAACAATTCTATTTAATTTTAATTAAATTCATTATCCGATAACAGATTAATCGGCCTACCGATCATGAAGGGTACAAGCCACATCCCATGATCCCAAATGGCTATGGGGATAATTTCATCTCCATTGAGCCTTTCCATCATCAGTTACCACATGGATATAAAACCTCATCCATCCAATGTCCCGGTCGGAAAGGAGTACGGCATCGACTGTCAACTCCTTAGTGTACCGACTCTATAGGATCCTGTACTCGGAATTGGATCAATTGGAAAACTCCTTTTCCAATTATCCTATCTACCCTGGCCAAGGATTTAGAGTACTATCCCATAGGACATTCACTCTCACTTACCGAGAGTGGATGATCCCTTGTTGTCCGCTCAATTGCCTCCATCGGATTTTCCTTGTACCCAATCCATCGCTATATAGGACCATCTAAATTGTGATCCATAAGTCAATGGTCAAAGCACAAGTTTCACCCAACAAGGCATCTTTGGCGACTCAGGTCAAAGGTCCAACCATGCAACCGTGATGATAGAAAACCCTGATAGACAGTTCGGTAAGATACCATTCAGGGTTTCTAATTCGGTCAGTTCAGTGAACTCATTCAACTAATGAGCACCTGTATGTGTATCTCAGTGTCTCCACACTAATGACCAATGAGATCGGTCATCCTCATCACATGAGAAGACATCACATACACTAGTCTATCCGGATCCTTGATGTCCCGTCTCAAGTATACTATGACTAGGAACATTTAGATCAAATACCTCTAGATGATCAATCTCATTATCATGATCTCATCATGATTTAATCATCATTGTATTTGAACAAGGACTTCATTATGATATTCGCTTCTAATAAGAGCTTATAATGAAGATTTGCCTAATTAATTGAATGAGAAATTTCTAGAAATGTCGAATCATATCATATATGATTGGCTTGTAGGGCATACATTTCTATCAGTTTAAATCCTTTTGGATCATTCCTTCTTGCCCATTTTTGTGGCCCACATTCGGACAGGTCATTTTTTGCCTGAGGGGTTCATTGCCCATCTTTTGGAGCCTTTTCTTTTTGGGGCTGTTTTTAAGCACTCATTCAGACAGGTCTATGCATTTTTTTTTCGGTTGACCTGAGGGGTTCATTGCCCATCTTTTGGTGCCTTTTTCTTTTGAGAAGACAGACCCTCTAGGATTTTCCACTCTTCCCAGATGGTGGATATTTTCGGTATTCCTCGCCCGAAGTCCCTTGAATCTTTCCTCGGGCCGAAGCGAGAGAAGAATAGGGCATGGTTGATCTTCTTTGCCTAGCGCTACCTGATTTTCTTTTCCGGCTTTGACCGTCGAATCCCGGAGCCTAGGCGTGCGATGTGCATAGTGTGATGCTTATCCTTAACCCTCACTTGGACGGGTGGGCCTAATAGCAAGCAAGGACAGGTGAGCACAGACTCCTCCCACAATTTTGAGTGTTTTACATCTTTTTTTTTTTAGGGAAAATATTTCTTAAGATAGAGTCCATTCCAAGGGTGGGTCAATTCGTCTCCATCTGCATTAACTAGCTTGTAAGAATTGCCAGGGTATGTTTCTGAAATCACAAAGGGTCCCTCCCAATTTGGTTGAAGCTTTGAGCGGGGACCGCCCGGCTTTATGAAAATTCTTTTAAGCACAACCTCACCGATTTCAAATTTTCTCTCAACCACCCTTTTCTGATAAAATCTTTTAAGCCTATTCTGGTAAGTCCGGGCATGTTCGGCGGCGGCCAGCCTCTTTTCGTCCAAGAGTTCGAGCTGTGCTAGGAGAGATTCCTGCCGATCATCCGTAGGGATGTCTCGATCGATCTGAACTCGGAGGGAAGGAATGAGTACTTCGTATGGGACTACCGCCTCCATTCCGTATGCCAAGGCATAGGGAGTCTGGTCCGTTGGGGTTCGGACCGAAGTGCGGTAGGCCCATAGAGCATCGATCAACTTATCCGGCCAATCCGCGAACCTGCTGGACTCACATGTTTTCTTAATGATTTTTATCAGGGTTTTGTTAGTGGCTTCTGCTTGACCGTTGCCTTGAGGGTAATATGGGGATGAATGATGCAATTTTATGCGATACCTGTTGCAAAGGTCTTGCAGCTCTTGAGAAACAAACTGAGGCCCATTGTCGGTGATGATGTCGCCGGGGATTCCGAATCTGGACAGGATGTTGCGCCTGATGAAGGTGCACACCATTGATGCCTTGATCTCCGTGTGAGCTTCTGCTTCGGCCCATTTGGTGAAGTACTCCGTCGCGGTGAGAATAAAAGACTTGGTTTTGTTTGTGGAGTTGGGATCACCAAGGGGACCGATGATATCAAAAGCCCACATAGCGAAAGGCCAGGGGGGCATGAATAGGATGGAGAGAGGATGCCAGAGAGTGGATCTTATCGGCATGGAGTTGGCATTGGTGGCAGTGCCGAACAAAGATTGAGCAGTCCTCTTCCAATGTAGGCCAGTAATACCCCTGCCGAATGATCTTTTT
Organism: Cryptocoryne crispatula var. balansae; assembly: GCA_036172225.1. Classification (NCBI taxonomy): domain Eukaryota; kingdom Viridiplantae; phylum Streptophyta; class Magnoliopsida; order Alismatales; family Araceae; genus Cryptocoryne; species Cryptocoryne crispatula. The sequence goes on along the minus strand of CM069926.1, from coordinate 12,581,450 downwards.
GGCAAGGGCTTGGGCACTAACGTGGCCCCCACACACCCCTGAGTGAGCTTCTTCAAGTACTACTTCGGCTTCTTTTTCATCTACACAACGCAACAGAACCCCTGTCATGCTTCTTTTAAAGAGTGTCCCGCCCAGCACTAGATATTTCTGGGAAATCCTTCTGACAGCTTTTCTTTCGTCGGCTGTAAGCTCGGGCGGGTAGGTCTGATCCTGGCAATATTGAGCAATCTCATGGTACCATGGCCTCTCTTCTTCTTCATTTAATTCTTCAACCTCAATGATTGACAATTCCTCCTTTTGCTCAAGCAATTCCTTTCTTGCGAACTCCTCTTGGACATCGAGAAATCGAGCATCCTTAATAGCAGGTATCATCTTCCGCTGGACATAAATGGTCCTATCAGACATGCTTAGCGGGATTGATAAAGAGGATGCCAACGATGCTAGAGAATCAGCGAGGATATTCTGAGCACGAGGGATATGGACAAATTCGAGTTTGGTGAAGAGTTTGATGTAAGAAGAAGTGAGTTCCTGATATGGCTTGAGTCCAGGATGAGATGTTCGATATCTGGAGAGCACTTGCCGAAGAATCAGTTGGCTGTCGCCTATAATTCTTAACTTGGTGGCTCCGTGGAAGCGAGCAGCCTCTAATCCAGCTAAGAGGGCCTCGTATTCAGCAATGTTGTTGGTGGCGGGAAAGCAGAGTTGGAAGGCTTGGGGAATAACAACCCCTTCCGGGGACAGAAGGGCAACTCCGATTCCTCTTCCTTGGGAATTTAAAGCACCATCAAAATAAAGGGTCCATAGTTCAGAATGATGGAGGGACAAGAGCCCTTCGTCGGGCAGTTCAGACTGGACCGGGTCAAAGTTAGGGATGGGATGATGAGCCAAATGCTTGGCAATAGCGTACCCTCTGATTGATTTCTGTTGAACATAAGTGATGTCAAATTGGGAGAGAAAACTTTGCCATCTGGCGAGTCGGTCAGTGAGGACAGATTTCTCGAGGAGGAACTTGATAGGGTTCATTCGGGCGATGAGATTGACCTCGTGAGCAAGAAAGTAGTGCTTGAGTTTCTGTACCACCCAAACTAGAGAGACACAGGTCTTCTCCATGGTGGTATAGTTCATCTCACAAGGGTCAAAGATTTTAGAAAGATAGTAGGCAGCCCGTTCTTTCCCTTCCTCGTCTATTTGTGCCAACACGGCACCTAAGGATTCGTTTAGAACCGAGATGTACAAAATTAAAGGCTTGCCTGGATTCGGGGGTTGGAGTACAGGAGGGCTAGAAAGGTATTTCTTCAAACCGTCAAAAGCCTCCTGGCACTTCTGATCCCATTTAAATTCTGTTTTTGCCCTGGTTAACTCATAAAAAGGCTTACACCTTTGAGAATGCTGCGAGATAAACCGGCGGACAAATTGCAATCTTCCAATCAACCCCCTAAGTTCTTTCAAATTCCTTGGTGGGGGCATATCAATGATAGCCTTGGCTTTATTGGGATCAATCTCAATTCCCCTTTTGCTAACAATGAAACCCAGTAATTTGCCGGATGCTACACCGAACACACATTTCTTCGGGTTCATCTTTAGCTTAAACTCTCGAGCTCTCTGCAAGACCTTTCTTAAAACCTCAGAATGTTCACCTCGGGTTCGGGATTTGACCACTAAATCGTCCACGTACACCTCTACACATTGATGCATCATATCATGAAAGATTGCCATCATTGCCCTCTGATAGGTAGCTCCTGCGTTCTTTAGTCCGAAAGGCATGACGACATAACAATACGTTCCCCAAGGCGTAGTGAACGATGTTTTCTCCTGATCCTCTTCTGCTAGCCGAATTTGATTGTACCCGAATATCCATCCATGAACGAGAGGGTTTCAAAACCGACCGTATTATCAACAAGTACATCGACGTGAGGGAGAGGAAAATCATCCTTAGGGCAGCTTTGTTCAAATCTCTAAAATCAATGCAGATGCGGACTTTGCCATCTTTCTTCATTACCGGGACAATGTTAGCCACCCATTGAGGATAAAGGATGACTCTAATGAATTTGGCTTGATGCAATTTATCGACCTCTTCTTTCATTTTTAGGGCCACTTCTGGGTGAAATCTTCTAAGCTTTTGTTTTACTGGGATAGCTCCATCCTTAAGTGTCAAACGATGTTCGACCAGTGAATTGTCTAGTCCCGGCATATCCTGATAAGTCCATGCAAATGTATCCCGGTATTCTTGCAAAGTCCCTATCAAATCTGATTCTTGGGAGGGAGATAGACTAGCACTGATGAGAACAACTTTTGGATCATCCAACGTTCCAAGATTAAGTTCCTTCGTAGGCTCATCAGCAGAAGCTAAGGGTTCTTCAAATCTCCTCAAGCCTGAAGCATAGGCATCTGTTACATCCTCTTCCTCATCTGTATCAATGTCCTTTTCTGAACCGACTTCATATACTCCCAAAGATTGATCCATGTTTTCTTCGTCCTCATAGAAGACTTCATCCAGCTGAATACTGTTATCCCAAAATCCTAGCAATTTCGCACATTCTAAGCTCTTGCCAGCTAGTTGATATAAACCGATTTGGTACCTTCTTACCCTTAGCCTGGACTCTTTTGGACACTAACCCTAGGGGAAATGAATGAGATGATGAGGAGGGGAGGTTAGGAGAAGTGATATCTACAGGGGGTGAAGGGCAGAGCAACTCGCTCAAAGACTCGGTCCCCGAGGTCGGAAAGTCCTTGGGGGCAAAGATGGATGTTTCCTCGATCGAAATGCGAGTTGTGAGAAGGACATTTTTTTTTTGGGTGGTGCCAATCATATGTACAGGACGGGTCATGGCACTGTTTTCACTACGAAGGGAAAGGAATGTGAAAGTTTGAGAAAAATTTTGGACGGGGTCGTGGTCCTCCTTGATCGGAGATGAGTCGGTTGACCCTAGAAGGGGAAGATTTAGTGGATCGGGCGGGCCATCTGGTCTGACCCAGGATTGAACTTGCTCAATGGCCAAAGAGGCAAAGGCCTCGATTAATGTAGAATGGAGAGGGCTCTCGGGCCCAATGGTGATGATTGTGTGGGACGGGGGTAGTTCATTCCTTGCATGGGCCGGGAAGGGCCTGCCATAGAAGGACATTGGGAGCCCATGGGAGAGGCTTAATTGAAAGAGGGGCTCAGCCCCAGAGAATGAAAAGTTGAGGGAAGGTCCTCGTGGAATGATTAGGGGGGAATGGAAAATTTGACTGCCGGGGTGCTTACTGATCCTTGGCGACTCAAGCGGTTCTTTCCTTGATTCTTCTTCCTCGACCAGAAATAATAATGATAAAGGTAAGAACAATTTATCCTCGCCTTCGTCGATCTTCTGCCTTTTCCGTGGATGATTGTTGATGTCGTTGAGATAGCCTGGCTCCTCTTCTTTAATCTGGATTATTTCCCCTTTCAGAAAGTATTTTGCAAGGCCTTCTGCTACTGACTGTTGTTCGGGCATTTTGTCATTCTGGATTGTCCCATCATATCCCAGGCCAGTTTTAGTAAGTCGATTGGCGGGGCTGATGGGTTCTGTGATGCCTTGCAAGAATTTGCCCAACCCTTGGCCCTCTTGATACCCCATAATTCTCATGATGTGCCATCATATCGGTTCTTCTGTGTTCTTCCTTTTTTGCTTTGGCTGCCATCTTTTTCTTGGTGGTTCTATTAATGTGAAAACTGGCTGGCTTGGTAATCCAGTAGCTGGCGTCACTGTTACATAACTGGTTACCTTTACAATTTGCCCCTTGTGAGGGAACTTGATACACTGATGATTAGTAGATGCTACCGCCTCTAATGCTTCAAGATAAGGACGGCCCAAAATGACCCGGTAGGTAGGATCCATCTCCAACACATGGAAGTCAACTGTGACTGTCTTGGGACCGAGCTCGACATCAAGAAGAATGGTGCCGTGCGCGGGTCGCTTCATGTTATCAAATGCCGTCACAGTGATGTGAGAAGGCTGGATCTCCGCTTCTGAAATGCCGCAACAGTTCAATGTCTCGGGAGGTATGATGTTTAAGGAGGCACCGGTATCTACCAAGCATGAATCTATCGGGGTGCCTCGAATGTTTATCGTTAAGCACAATGCACACCTCCCGACTTCGGGGGCTGCCAACTCCTCATCGGTGAAAGTTAGGGCTGGATGTTCACTCCGGGAGCCAAGACGGCGGTGGTTCTCTCGGGAGGGAGTCTTTCACTGACAAACCCCTTTTGTAGATACTGCAGGAGCACCTCTTGGTGAACTTTGGACAGCTTGATTAATTCCAGAATAGAAATTCTGGCTAGTGTTTTATCGAGGTGTTTCAGCAGATCATATGTAGTTCCTGGTATTGGTTCCTCAACTAGTTCTTCCTCAATTTCTGGGGCTGCTTGCGTTGCACCGGCTTGGGGAAAGACGCGTTGGACCATACGTCCGCTCCGTAGGATGGCGGCAAGAGGTGGTGTAGGCCCGGCGAGTGATGTTTTGACAGGGACTGGCGTGTGATCTAAGTGACTGGACTGGGTATGCTTGGGTGGAGGTGGTGGGGCATTGACAGGGCTAAGCGGGGTTGTTACTGGGCTAATGGGCCGAATGGGGAGGGGTGATGGTTGTGGCATTTTTACTGGCATGGTGGATGCTGGGTTGGTCAACGGGGGTGCTGGTCTAATGATGGGTGGTCCGGGGGGTGTGACAGCTAATGGAGGTGGTGCACGTGGTCGGATAATTGGTCCTAAGAGAAGAGGGGTTGCGGTGACAGACCCCTCCGCAGGTCGTGGCGGTGTACGGATGATAGGTGGTAGGTTGGAAGAGGTACGGGGGATGGACAAGATGGCCCTATCAGGGTGGTGAGGGGTGTATGTTTGGAAGGAGGCGGTAGCCGGGTCCATTTGCCAATCTTGTCCTCGGCGGGACGATTCTTCGGCCGGGGTTAGGATAGGATTTATGGGATGGTGAGGGGGTGCTGCTATCGTAGCGGGTGCATGGTTTGGCAAAGGGTTGCGCACTATCCCAAGGCCCTGATCATGCGGCTGTTGTTGTTGTTGTTGTTGTTGTTGTTGTTGTTGTTGTTGTTGCTGCTGCTACTGCTACTGCTGCTGCCCTCGAGGTCTTGACTGTTGTGTTTTCAATGACTCAATATATACCCCCATTTGTGCCCAATCAATACTCCCTTGATCGTGAAGATCATGAGTGTAGTCTCTGAATTGAAAACAATCCTCGATCATGTGACCCGGGTATCGGTGATACATGCAATACCGTCCAGTGTTTGCCGTGCCTGGACAGACAGGTCTTTCTTTTGGGAGCTCTATTTGTTGTGCGGCCATCAAGGCATTGAAGATATCTGTAAGTGAGTAGGGCAATGGCGGGTAATTTTCTCGTCGGGGATCGGTTTTTCTTGGTTGGTGTGCAACTGGAGGAGGGGCCTGGTGGTAGGTTTCTGGGGCCCTGGGTTGTGGGGCTCGAGGAATCAAGGGTTGTTGGTTCTGGGGTCGGTATTGTTGGACTTGGTATTGGGGAGGCCGTGGGGGAAGTTGGGGCCGGGGCTGGTGCTGGAGGACTGGAGCATTCCTGTTAGGAGGAGGGTTTCTATGTTGGTGTAGGTAATTGTTAGGGGGATTCCCCACAACACTAACATGCTCATGGCTTACTATCCCCTCAGTTACTGGTCCGGAGGTGGAAGGAAAGGTTTTCTTGGTGACCCGAGGTCGGGGATCAAATAGGTTCATAATAGGTGAATCCCGGAGCTGGGTCTGGATGTACCGCGCCTTTTCATATAACTCACTCATGGAAGTGGAATGGTGAAGGGCAAGCATGTTCTTCATGGCCGAGGTTGCATTTGTTATGATCAGCTTGACCTGCTCTTGTTCTGACATCGGATCTGTGAGCTTCTCTGCCATGGCCCTCCATCTATCTGCATACCTGATAAAATCCTCATCTGCTTTCATTTTCTCAGCTACAAGGTCGGTGATGGAGTAGGCTATTCCAACTCGGTCTTGATATCTCTGCAAAAATTTGGCTTTGACAATATCAAAGTTACCGGCCTCCGTTGAGTCAAGTGAATAGAACCACTCAAGCGCCGAGCCCTCCAATGATCTTCTAAATAGAAAAGCAAGGGCTCTTGGATCATTTTGCCATGTGATGGATTCGTATAGGAAGTCTTTGACGTGGAGGAAGGGGTTGCCGGACCCATTGTAACGGCGGAACATCGGCATTTCGGAGTGAGGAAGATGGAAAGTAGGGAGCGAGGGGAGAGATATTTCAGGGGCAACTTTGGTGCCAACCAGACGGCGAATTTCTTTGTACTGCTCCTCCATCTGACTTAGGCGGTTTAGCATGGCCTGGTCAATAGAGGGCTCTCGAACAATTGGAAGGGGAGGGGGTGTTTGATACACCGGAGGGGGGGCTAAGTAGGCCGAAGCGGCCGGACATGGAACATGGGTTGGCGGGCAAGCTGTTTGACGGGGAAGATTGAAATGATTAGAAGAGAAGACTGGTGGCCGTGATGGTGCTGCCAGATTTGGATCCGGGTGGTTTAGGATAGCCACCAGATGAGGGGAGTTTAGGGGCGATGGCCCGGTATAGGAATGGCCTTGGGCGGCCGCATCGGGTCGACGTGCTACTGAACGAGGGGTAGAAACACGTAAACCACCAGTGAAAGAGTCATGATCGGCGGGCGACTTGCCCTTGAGAATAGCCTCGATGGCTTGAAGTTGGGTGGGGTCGGCATGAGAGAATGCCTCCCAAAGGGAACCCGGGTTGGGTGGAGGAGAAACTTGATCCGGCTCAGCGGGAGCTCCTGGTTCGTTAACGGCATAGACAGCGTCGGGGAGGAGTGATGGCTCGCCTTCTTCCCCAAAGTAGGCCTGTTCATACTCTGCTTGCTCGCAGTGTTGATCCATGATGACTCATCTGGACCTGAGCGACATAGGCATAAAGCAAAGAAAGACGAAGTTTTCTTCTTTTTGGGTGTTTTCTTTTGAGCAGATTTTTTCTTTTTGGGTTGTTTAATTCTAGAAGACAAGTTTTTATCCGAAAGCAAAGTTTTCTTTGACAAAGATTTTTTTGGATTGCTTCTTAGAGGTTATTTTCTTTGATTGTCGTGATCAGAGAAGTTTTTTATCTCAAAGGAACAACTTCTTTTGGTTACTTTTTTAGATTTTTTTGTAGGAGAGAGTCCCCCCCCCTTTTTCCTTTTTCTTTTGGTTACACAAACAAGTTAAAGCAAAGACTTGGAATGCTTAGCGCAAATTTTTGTTCCAACCTTAGATTAGTGGCTTGTTTAGCAAAGTATTGTCCACTCAAATAAATGGGTGGGACCCTATGCTCACACAACGCCGAGCAACGTAAGGTGAAACGATTTCTCACACGGATAGGTAATGGGTAAACTTCGGGTTTTAGGGAAATGGTACAACCAGCCCGATCGGTGAAGAGGGAATCCTTCACATCTGGGGACTTACGGAGGCCTTGGCGGAAACCAACTTAGTCAACCGAGAGGGAATCCCCGGAAGAGAAGTCGAGATCCACCAAGAATGGTGTTTTGGATGTGTATGGCTTTGGGAGGAGAGTGAGCCCCCCTTCTCGGATGACCTACGAGGCCGGATGGAACCGGTACCTCGATGCAAGCTAATGCAAGAGAATAAGCAAGGATAAAGGAGCAAGCAAAATAAAATAAAAGCAACACAACGTGAGAGAAGTACAAAGAAGCTTAAGAGATGATGGTGCACAAAGAAATTTAAACACTAAGACAGGTTTGCATGCTGAAAATTAGAAGGTAGTAAGAGTGATAAGGGTTGGAAGTGAAACAAGAAGCAGGAACTAAAAGCAGTTTCGGGGAATTTCAGGAGCTCCGATACCGCGCCGCCAGGCGTCGCGGTATCAGGACGCTTTTAACGTGAATCAGCAAATTTTAAGAAAGCTAGAAAGCAAGGGTCCCGCGGGGACATAAAAGGGATATGATGCTGAGAAAGCAATAAATGACAATGCTTTTTAAATGAAAAGGTATTAAAAGTAGAGTTGACTCGCGCGGGAGTCGGTGCTTGTAGATGCTTCGGGCTCGCGGAGCTCGGTTTGCAAACGTCCTAGCAAAGGGAAGCAGTTGGTGCCCCTTTGATAGGATCAACAGAAAGAGATGGCCACGTGGGGCTGATGATGTACCACTCACGCGGTGAGTGGGGAAATGAGAGGTGGCTCACGCGGGAGCCAAGGAGTAGTGGCCCACGCGGTGAGCAAGAGAGGTTCTGACTTTAAAAGGAGGAGAACGAAATACAAATAAACGTGGAGATAAAGAGAGTGAATAGAAGACTTACTTGATGGAAGAGGCTTTCATTCAAAGATATATGGCAAGCGACTTTCCCTTGGCTTTAGATGTCCCACCGTGGTCGCCAAAGGATGTGGACGCCGGGAAAGAGGGGTGGAGAGGGAGAGAGGAAAGGAGGGAGAGACGGGTAGATAGGTGCGCGTGTGTGTGTATGTTTCTCCTTCCTTACGGTTTTGATAGGGTGGGTTTGTGTTAATCATGCCATAGGCACAGTCGTGGATGATTCCAACGAACCAGTCTATTGCCCGCTTCTCTTCCTTCTTTCCTTCTCCACACTCACCTTGATCCCCGAACTACTCAACCCTTGATGTCACTTGGGCATCGAAGGACCGGTCCGGGTCGTGAGGAGAATCGAGGGGAAAGAAGATCAGATAGCCGGTGGCATTATCAACACTAATTTAACCTACAAACCGAAAGAGGAAGGGATGGTGTGGTCGCCAGGAGCTAGAGAGGCTCCGATGATAGAAATAAAAGAGATGAACTAGTAAAGAAAGTGAGAGTGACCGGTTACCTCGATAAACTGAGAGATTGCGGGGGTTCTATCTTCTCCTTCCTCGGCCGGCCGGGGAAGAAGAGCCTTGGAGAAACTCGCTTGCCTGAAAAGAAAGTATAAATGAAAGCACAACGATTAGAACTAAAGATGGAGCAGTAACTATTCGTAAGAAAGAAGAGCAATGGCAAAAGGGGTTGAACGAACCGGATTAGGACTAACTCCTAACCCCTTCTTAAGGGAGGATCTAAATGACCTAAGACTAAGATGCGTTATGCCATACTAATGCAACATGCATAATGAAACCTAAATGAACAATAAAGGAGAGGGTAAGGTAAGGAAGAAGATCGTAGAGAAGCCCGGTGCTTCTGGCTTCTGGAAATTGCAGGCGCTCTGACCACAGGTCGCCTGGCGTCGCGTCGGGGGAGCGCTCCAGTCCTTCTGTGGCAGTCTTCAATACAATCTTCTCCCGGTTCCAATGACGAGAAATCGGATTCCTAGTCGGTTTTGGAGGTTTCTTGGTACTCTTTGTGATGGTTTACAATGGCTTTCAATGGTATGATGGCAGGGGTCTTGAATGGTTTTTGAGTGGTATTGAATGAGCGGAGTGAAAGGGGTGTAATGGAGGATGGAAAGGCTTGGGAGGGAGATGGGGCTTGGAAGGTGGTGGGAGGATGTTGGAGGGCTCAAGAAAACTCTTGGGAAGTTAAGGCTCTGGGAATCCTTCCTTCAACTCCTTGGAATCTCTCTCCTGGAACCTCTCTCTCGGAACCTCTCCTTGGAACCTCTTAAATGTGGGAGAAGGGTCTCCTTTTATAGGTGCGCAAAAGTGACCCTAGCGCTCCTCCCTGAGGACGCCTGGCGTCGCGGCATGGGAGCGCCTGCAAATCCGCCGACAAGTCGGCGGATCAGCACGTCCGACCATACCTGTCGCCACCTACCACCCTGCGTGTCAGGCGGCGGTTGTCAGCGGAAATCCTGGCGCTCTTACAGGGGAGCACCTACGACCTACGGTTGTCAGACTGTAAATTCGGCGCACGCGAAGCCTGCGGTGACAGTTGTCAGGTGGGAATCCAGGTGCTCCGACGGCGGAGCGCCTGGACCCTTGGTACGATTTTGACAACGCATCGCTGACCGTCTGAAAAGCCGGCTGTCACGCGCGGAATTGCAGGCGCTCCGGCAGAAGAGCGCTTGTACTTTCGTACGTCTCTGGGCACGAAGTCGTCCGGCCGGATGGAAGGGTGAAAAGGTGGGAAATTACAGGCGCTCTGACGTCGCGACGCCAGGCGTCGCGACATTGGGACGCCTCCAGATTTTCTGGAATTTGATCATCTTTATGTTAAATCGACCTCTCTGATTGTGAGAAAACAAGTGTTATCTATAGAAATGAGATTGTACCTTCTGTAATCGGGCCGAATTCGCGTATCTACACCAAGGATTTAGAATACTATCCCATAGGATATTTACCTTCACTTACCGAGGTTGGACGATCCTTTGTTGTCCACTTAATTGCCTCCATCGGATTTTCCTTGTACCTGATTCATCACTATATTAGACCATCTGAATGGTGATTCATAAGTCAATGGTCAAAGCATAAGTTCCACCCAGCAAGACATCTTTGGTGACTCAAGTCAAAGGTTCAATCATGAAACTGTGATGATAGAAAATCCTAATTGACAATTCAATAAGATACCATTCAGAATTTTTAATTCGGTCAGTTCAGTGAATTTATTTGACTAATGAGCACCTGCTATGTATCTTAGTGCCTCCACACTAATGATCAATGAGATCAGTCATCCTCATTATATGAGAATACATTACACACACTAATCTATCTGGATCCTTGATGTCCCATCTCAAGGATCATATGACTAGGAACATTTAGATCACATATATCTAAATGATTCATCTCATTATCATGATCTTATCATATTTCAATCATCATTACATGTGATCATGGGCTTCATTATAATGTATGCATCTAATAAGAGCTAATAATGAATATTTGTCTAATTAATTGAATGAGATATTTCTATAGATGTTGAATCATATCACATATGATTGGTTTATAGGGTATATATTTCTATCACATCCAACATAATACTTCTTCCACATTAAAGTAGAAGCCATTAGTGCTTTACAAAAGCAACTTTTACTTGCCCATTATCTATTTGTAATATTAATATACAAAAAAGAAATGCATTAAAGCTAAAACATAATTAGAGAGGTTTTGTTGAACCCCTCTTTACATCACTTGTGGCACAGATAACAAAGGAATAGTCCTGATTTAACTTTAGTTTTTTGTAGATAATATTAGATTCTCTTATATTTAGAGACCAAATAAAGTTCTTCATTATTCCTATACAAATGAGACAATGGAGGTCGGAAGTAACATATACAATATCATACCATGAAGGTTGTCATTTGCAATGCCACACATGATGTATATATATTTCTAATAGACAGAATATCAATAATAAAAATGATACATGTTGACACTTGATAAATAATAAATTTAATATCAATATAATATCAATTTCCAAACTAATAATCATTAGAACATTTAATATTTTACCAAACATGCTATAAGGCATTAGTACATGTGTGTTAGTATAAATTTTACTTCTAATTTTCTTTAACAAGACTAGAACTTTCTTTTAACTTAGCAGATCCAACTTGGTCAACTTCAAGGTTTTCAAAATATTATTTGACAAGGCATGAAAATTTAAAATTTTTATGGAGTCCAAATTTTCAAGCAATTTGACTAGAAATGTTGTATCATTAAATATCAATTAAAAATTAGTTAATTCTTATACAAACACTTTAAGTTAAATAACATCATGACTCCTCTTTTATTAGAGACTGAGAGTGTTTTCTCTCCTAGCTGCTCGAGTTGATCTAGACTCCATGCATCTATGGGGCACAAACAAGCTAAATACACTAGAAAGTAGTGCTAGAATACTCAACACCTTTGGGCCATCACAGACTTCCTCACTGCCTTTAGGCTATCCCAGTCATCATGGATGGGCCAATCTAATCTAGATCAACCTATCACCTCCTTTTATTTTTGTGAAAATTTGGGTGGTAAAATAACTTAACTTGAATGTTTAATATGGTAGATGATAAGATTTAGTAAGAGTTGATGAGCATCTTAGCCGAGTGCATCTCAATGTGTGTCAGGTGGATCCCGAGGTCACTTGAATGGATTTCAATTTGCTTAGCATCCTTCTCCACCATCTCCAGTTGTTGATTCTTAGTCTTCTCCATCGACACCATGCCATGTTGGTAGTCTGGCACCTGTTTCTATAGGTATATATTTTATTAAATAATTTAAAATCTTTATATACACATTGGGGTCTAATAAACTCTTTTTCTTGTAATTAGTTTCATCTACCAAATGTAGGAGAGGTCTTGCCCAAATCCTATGCGGTGAAGACTCTACCCTCGAGACAACGTGTATTGGTAGGGGGCTAGCTATTAGGCCATATGCTAAAAAATTTATCACATATCATGGGGATGGCAACAGAGTGCATTGCAATTTATGGTAACAAAATTACATCACTCTTGCACCCAAAAATAAAGAAGAAATCTTCTAAAATCTTGAGGTAAACATACATAGTAGTCTTTACTATAATTTAATAATGATTGTTAATAGAATAATACTGATGCTTATCAATATGACTATTATGCATCCATAGTTTAGGTATGAGAAATTTGCATCTATAGATGCAAATATCATAAGACACATGAGGGTAATGTAAAGAAAACAAAGAAATCACTTGAAAAAAGGATAAATAACATATTTAGTTTTTTAGTAACTTATTTGTTGTCTATAACTAATGGTTTTTGCCATGTTTAGTATTTTATAGAATGATTGATAAAGTAGACATATGAGAATATGTCTCCACAATGTGATGCTAATAAGTGATGTCTCATGTGTGACTTATCATTAAGGTGAAAAATCAATGGCTTTTTTAACATGATATTTATTATTTATTAAAATCTTATCAATTTGTTTGCAGGTGCTTAACATAAAAAATAAAGAAAATAGAGATCAACTATCAATGTTGCATAGAAGAAAAAGGATAAACATTCATCAATTAGAAAGAGAATTTGTAAGTATTTTGTAATTGTTAATTTATTGTTGAGTTTATTTAATATGTATTCTAAAATAATTAAATGTTCTACCCAATTACAAAACAAGGATGTCCTCCTACTTGACTAGAGATGTTCTAGATGATACAAACTTATGAAGAAGTTGATGGTGCCATTGTCTGGAGTAATGAACAAAGTTGTTAAATGATAGTAAGCATTTTAATTTGTTTTATCTAAATTGTTGTATATTAGTTAGAAGTGTTGATAAATAAAATATTTACTTTAAGAGAACATGACACAATTTTTGAATTACTTAACATCAAAGGAATTGGATGATCAACATTTGTTCAGTGTTGAAGAGACATTCAACACTGTATTTGATAGAGATAGATTGGGATGGATCAAATATGGGGGAAGGATAGATTCACAACACCAAGTATGGTAGAAGTAGTGGAAAAGAGACTTTCTTCGTAGCTCCACTAGTCTAGGAGTTGATGGCTAGGGTAGACAAGCAATCAATCTAGATTGAGATGCAGTCAAGACATATTGGACAACAAAAATATTGTAATTGATTCTCTTAAGTAGCGATGTATGATCAATAGAAGATTTTTGCATAAACAATTGAAAGACTAGCTCAACAAATGTTAGCTAAAATTGGTCAAAGATTCCCCCCTCAGATTGATCTAGTGAGCTCAAGACCACCTTTAATATAAAGAGAAGAAGATGTAGAGGAAAAGGACGAGGAGGATAATAAAAATGAGAAGTGTTCCTTTGGAGAGAATGAATAATTATACATTGTGCTCGTTGATATGAATGACTAATTCTATATAATTGTCTGAATTATTTGTGCATTTCTAATTTTTCATTGTTACTTCCTCTACGATATGTTTCTCCTATGATATGAGATATATGGTTGTCTTTCTTCATTATGTGAACATGTTGTGATTGAATACAAAAGTTGTCAATGTGATTGAATACCATTGAATACATAAATGTACATGTTGTTAATGTGATTGAATGAACAAATGTTGTTTATTGTGTTTTAAATAGAGATATATATGGTTAAATGTGCTTAAATGTGTGAACAAGTTATGTTTAATTGAATGTAATATGATAAAGATATATAAGTGTAGATGAAATTGTATGTGTTTGTGGTTTTTGGATTGTGTATGAAAGTGTAGGTGGAATTGTATAGTCTGAGGTGTGGATAAAAGTTTGGTTTAAATTGTACGTGTGTGGTTTGTGTGGATGAAAATATGAAAGAAATTGTACAACTTATGCTTTGTGGGTTGTAGATGAAAATATACAAGTTGGTTGTATAATCTATACATGCATGGATTACACAAACATGCATGGGTTTTTTACAATATTATATTTTATAAATAACAATTATTTGTGTTGGCCAAAGTCATCTCTAATACTTTTGTTGATGACTATAATTATACTAGCGATGGTTTCAAGCCATCACTAGTGTGGTCTTTCCCCCCTCGAAGAACATCTAGGTATTGAGAGTAATTACAAAGAAGTCACTAGTACTTATGTATAGAGACTAGTTGTCACTAGTGTAAGTACTGGAGATGGCTTTAAGCCTTCAACAGTAACCTACCTTTGACGGCCAGCTTATGTTATTAGGGATGACTATAAAGTTGTTGCTCATATGCATGTTAGTGATAGTTTATTGAAGCCATCGCAAATATTGATTCATGTTGGGTTGGCAATGACTTTTAACTGTCACTATCATATTTTTGCAACCGCCTTAAGTCATTGCCAATAACTATTTTCTTATAGTGACATTTTTTCATCTTGGGTTGCTTTAATTAATTTCACCTCTTAAAGAGAATAACTCCAAATGGCTTAATTAATCAAACAGAATTGATTATGACAATATTTCATGGCTCATATATACAAAAAATCTATGTAACTCGATGTTGCTCCCAAAATCTATCAACAAAAAGATGAGCTTGGCAAAATAATAGTTCTTTGAATACATCACTATACCACAAGTAATAAACTAGGAATATCTCGAGGTCAGTATCATAAATTATTTTTCATCTTCTATTAACATTCTAAGTGTTATATTTATCAAGCACATCAAGTTATCTCAAAACTTGAAATGAATGAAACAAGCATCATATTTTTATATTTTTTGTACTAATATGTTTCTTCATATCCAAATTTTTTACTAGATTATGTCACATGTATCATAACAGTGTGTAAACATATCATTTACATAATCTCTCACATTGTTTTCTTGAAAATTTCATGGATTCTAGATGTCAACATAATTTGCTTTAGAGTCACATTTGACATGTTAAATGGAGTCGTCATCATTTTATTGGTAAATATTCATTTCTTGTTAGTGTTGCTACTATTGCGACAACTATTCCCTTGAGGATGATTGTCCCATGTTGAAACCGAGCCTCCTCATAGGAAGGGTAACATGTCCACAGGATAGGATATCATGCTCGAATAGTAAATATTATAAAAAATAATAAATATAAAATAAAGCGATAGAAATGTCTTCATGTTCTCCAAACTATTCCTCGTGGGATGGGTAACACAAGATGGGACATCATGGTCGAACAGGAAATATTAGTACAAAAAATATGATAAATATAAAACAAAGCGATAAAAATGCCTTTATATTCTCAAATCTAAATCACTATTGCTTGCAAGTCTACTAAAGATTGGTGTATTTGGTTGTATATTTAACTAGTTTAGAGATTTTTAATGATTAAAATTTCTTTGTAAATTCCTACCAAAAGCATTTTTAATTTATCGACTCATTTGAATCCAAATTTTAATATACTGAATTAAGTATGTATCATATTTATATTATTACAAAACATCTATAAGAATAAAGATTACTGTAAGACAAGCACAGGCTAAATGACTAATTAACTGAAGGGTTCAGAATGAATTGTAAGATACGAAAGAGATATATAGTCTGATCTTTTACAGTCTCACACAAAGGTCTTCAAAAGATCTCGTCGATGTCCAGGCTATCTGATATCTGGAATTCCAAGGGGCCGCCACTGTAGATGTCCCCGTTGTCCTCCGCGTGGGTGACAATGTTGTGAGTGCAATACGACGGCGAGGAATTCAATGACGTAGTGCTTGAACTCGGAGTTGATAGTCCCATAGGAAAAGTGAAGTAATCATGGATGCTAAGGGCATCTGAAGGTTGATTGTTGATGTTTTCTTGAATCTCGGAAGACCCAAGCATCTGAAAGCCATACTGAAGGTCTCCCGACAATTCACCATTAATCGACAACAACGTCGCTTGATCGTCCAGAGTGTGGAAATTCCCCACATCCTTCGACAATGGAAAACTACTCGGATTTGTGTAAACGGAGGCTGTCGAAGAGAGAAGATGTCCGATGGTAGGATCATATAGTACCAATTGTTGATCTTCTTTCTGTCGAAGCTCATTCAGGCGGATGGTTGTGGTGGTGGCATGCTGGGTATGGAGAAGGCTGCCGACTATCTTGATCAGGAGCTCCGTGTTCAAGACGGGCTCTGTAGCCATGAGCCTGGACGGCCCAAGCGCAGAGGGGGCGGCGAAGAGGGATGACAAGGCGAGGAGATCAACAGGTGGAGGTCCATAGAAGAGGCGCTTTCGGATGTGAATGTTCCAAAAGTTCTTGATCTCATTGTCTGTTCTTCCAGGCAACTGGGCAGCTATCGTCGACCACATAAATCAACACAACGACACGATATTGTTAGGGTAACTGTTAATTCCAATCGTGTCAATCAAGGTGGTTTTATGATTTTTATAGAATTAAACATTTATATCACTCTTAATTTTGAAATAGACTTTTCATAAAAAGGTGTTTGATTATTAATATTAATTTTAAATTTTATAGTGCGAAGAAAACATGATGTTTCCACCTATATCAATTTTGATATTGTGATATTGTCCTATAGTGTCATGTTTGGTACTCTAACCAAATAGGATATTAAGTTCAACTTTAACCACAACTGATCCGAGTAACAAAGTACTAAATTTTATTAAAACAATAGCTTCTTAATTTGTTTGTTGCCACTCTTAATTAAAATCGGAACCACAATTATTCACTTACTACCTCGATTAGTTAACTGTTTAAAGGTTTCAAAATAAAAGTTGATGATAATCTAGCATTAAATATTTTAATATTATTTTAAAGCATAAAAAGTGCTTCAACATAGAGTTAACCAGATATATATACACAATGGATGTAAGTAGCCATTCCCATTTCTCACTACCAATAAATAATTAAGAGAATATAAGTATGGAATTCTTTGAGAAACATAAAGTTCAAATACAATTTTAGACAAAATAAAGAATACGGGATTATATATTACTTTTGCCTTGAATTTTTTTCAGAAACAAAGTTGGAGACTTTGGAGAACCCTGCCAACGAAGAAAAGTCACGGGCACTCCCTACTCTGTAAAAGTAATAGCTAGTCAAAATTTCTTAAATTTTAACAATAAGATCTAATATTATTTTAGAACATAAAAAGTGGTTCAAACGTAGAGTTAGCCATTATGTAGATCCTTGAGAATTATAAAGTGTAAAGGCAAGTTTAGAAAAGCAAGAGAAGATAAGATTATATATATCAGCTTGCTTTGGAAGAAAAAGAAAAGTTTCAGAAACATCGTTCTAGGCTATGGAGAACCCAACCAAAGGAGAAAAAGTCTAGCACTCCCTCCTTTGAAAAGATCAATGTTAGTCTAACATCACTTAACTTTTAACAGGAAGATTCGGACACAAGTGGCTATTGAGATTCTTTTTGCTTAACTGATTGCTTGATGTTGTCTCTTATATATCTATGTAACATCTAAAAGATACATCTTAAATTTTTATAGACCACTTAAAAATAAGCTGTATGATCTAGTTTGTTTTTATTTTGTAATCCTTAATAAAGCATAGAATATTACACAAAATATATATCTTTATACAAACAATTAAATTGACCAACATACAAGCATCTTAATTAAATTAAGTGCTTAATTGTGACACAAACTATATTTTAGATATGAATTTAAAAATTTACATTTTTTATATTAAGTCAAAACAAATACTACAAAGCGGCTCGATCGGACAAAATTTCAAACATTCTAAGATGTCAATCTTCTGACAGAAGTTAGAGATATATTCATGCCCGCTGCTCGTGTTGCTTACTTGTTCCCGAGTACACTGTGGAGTTGGACGATAATCTCCTCCTCTTCGAAGGAGAACCTTCCCCTCTTTATACCAGGCCTCAGATAGTTTATCCACCGAAGCCGGCAGCTCTTGCCACACCTCGACAGCCCTGGAAACAAGACGAAACCACACATGAGAACGGACGCACCAGGCGGTGATCGAGCTTGCAGGTGCGGGGAGCTCATAAGCCGGCGCCGGCGCAACTCACCAGCATCCTGCGGCAACGAGCGCCACCGCCCCGGCCCGTGCTTCTGTATGTAGTCCATGAGTCGCTGGTCTTCATCCGGCGTCCACGGCCCCTTCTTCAGGCCATTTTTGTCGCAGCAGGGTGTTCTACCCATGACGTACGTTGGCTAGAGAGATGGCAACAAAAGGCACCGATTTCTGTTTAGAAAGGGAGGAGTGTGTGGATAACCTAATGAGCGTGCGTTCACGGTGAGGAGGAGATCGATGCAGAGATTTCTCAGCTATATGTAGACGCGAGGAGTTGTGTGTTGGCCTGTGAAGTCAACAGGATTTGGTGCCGGCCTTTGTTTATCAACCTAGCGACGTGTCCTCCTCCACCATTATCCACTTCTCCACGGAATCAGAAGGCTTTCACATTCACCCGTCTCTCTCTCTCTGCAGCTCTGCAGTGGCCATCTAATTTAGTATATGTGCAGGTTTCTTCTAGTATTTTTTTTCTTCTTTTTAACAGTTTTTGTCAAGTGACGATCCAATCAGTAATAAGTTGGTGAGAGTTCTCTCCAACCTCTACATATACACAAGAATATGAGACTCACAGTAGCAATTTTGTTGTTGTTTATTTATTGATGGGTTGGCATGATTTGTGACTAATGGGGTGTTTGGTTGCATGATAATTTTTTGTACACTTTCATGATAAAAAATTGTATTAAAATAAAAAGTAAACCAACTCATGACATAAAATTATCATGTTTGGAGGGATGTGATTACAAAAAAAGAGTAACCACCGCACATGACCAAATAAAGTGGGGGACCACAAGAAAAAAGAAAGAGGTGAGACCCTCTTTTTTTGTTTAAGAAGAAAATTACTTTCAAAACATAAAATTGTCATGGTTGTCAAACACCTCTTTTAACCAGTTTTCTTACAATTTTTAAAAATTAAAATAAAAACCTCAATTATCATGCAACCAAACACCCCATAAGAGGCTGTTTGATTACACACTGAGTGTGACTCTGACGTCCGCTTTGGTTAGACATCAGAGTTTTATGAGATGTTTGGTTGCATAATAATGAAGGTTTTTGTTTTAATTTTTAAAAATTGTAAGAAAACTTGTTAAAGGAGGTGTTTGGTAACCATGACAATTTTATGTTTTAAAAGTGATTTTCTTCTTAAACAGAAAAAGAGGGCCTCACCTCTTTCTTTTTTCTTGTGGTCCCCCACTTAGTTTGGTCATGTGTGGTAATTACTCTTTTTTGTAATCACATCCCTCCAAACATGATAATTTTATGTAATGGGTTGGTTCACTTTTTATTTTAATACAATTTTTTATCATGAAAGTGTACAAAAAATTATCATGCAACCAAACACCCCATTAGATGGTTTGGATCGATATATCTCTCAAGCATTACTTAAATATACCTTATCAATCCGAGAAAGAATCTTTTAAAAATAAGACAAACATCATTGTTTTTTTATTATTTTGGTTAGATTTTGAGAGTTTAACCTGTGTCTCTTCTCTGCAAACCATGGGATTGAATGTGTAATTATCTTATGTTCGTAGTATCTTAAATAAATTAAGTATTTATTTTTATCACAAACTAAAGAAGATAAATATAAAATTATGACTTCAGATTTTCAACTAGAACCAAAATAAACCACACCTAAGTTAAAAGAGGATACTCTCCTAGAGGCAAAAATATTTCTCGTATATTTGAAAACTTCTTTTTTTGTAATTTTTTCAGTAGTGTCATCTCATTTACTATATTTATAGGTGTGCTCTTGTAATTTTCTGGTTAACAAAATTCATTTTCTAGTGAGAATTGATTCAGTCACGAGTTGGTGAGAGTTCTCTTGGAGAGTATCCGCTTTAGGGTTCATTTTAGATCCATGTAAAATAAAATCAAAGTGAAAACATGTTCTGTGGATAAACTTTTCCAAGGAAAACAAAAATATATTCTACTATTTGGTAAATTATATACTCCAAAACTTTTTCACTCATCTGGATGTTTGTAAATCACTCTCTAAACTTTAATATTTTAGAATTTGATATAATAAGAGTTATAAAATAATATAAAAATAATAAAATAGTTTTGTTCCATATATTCTTTTCAGACAAGTAATTTCCAAGTAAATAAGAAATATACTTTTTCTCTAATAATTTATTTGATGTAAAATATTTTACTGTAAAAGTTGATTTCTTTGAAATATTTGACTCCATCTTCTTATGCTAAGAGTAAGGGAAAACAATGAAACCACTTTACAAAGAATCAAATTTTCAAGAAAAAAAATCTCTTATTTGGTAGATCTGAAATTATTTTTCAGAAAGTGACAACATCTACTTACATAGATTCAAAATACTATTAAATTATTTAATATTAGATTGTTTTAAAAAGCTTTTAGATTTTTTACTGCAAAATTTTATTGCCTATTATATTTATTTTTTAAAATATTTTTTATATTAAAAATACTTTTAATTATATAAAATATATTTAAAATTAAAAATATCCATCCCCTACTCTTGGAAGGTGTGAACCCTTGCACATTGTCTTGGACGGTAGGAGTTTTGGGTCGACTACGTGGGTGCTTCCCTAATCTATTTTTGAAACCTTTTGCAACATTCTTGTTTTGTATATACGAATCCTCCTCCCAAGCACAACTAAGCAGAATGTTTGGTTGTGTGATAAATTTTTATGTACTTTAATGATAAAAATATTAAAATAAAATGTAAACTAATTAATGACATAAAATTGTCATGTTTGTGGAAATGTGATAACAAAAAAGAGTGAGATATCACCAATAAGGTGAGGGACCATAAGATAAATAAAAAGCATCGCACATCTTTTGCCAAAGAAAGAATCTTTTTAAAATTATAAATTTGTAGTGATTGTCAAACATATCTTTTTAACAAGTTTTTGTTTACAAAAACCTAAAAATATAGTAAAAATTCAATTTATCACACAACCAAACATATCATAAAGTCTATTTGGATCCATAAAGTAAATATTTTATAAATTAACGTTTAATAAAATAAAAAATATAAATATATGTGATGACCTTCTTGGTGTTCATGAGATCTAGATTGAGAAAGCATGATCATTGGATCACGAATATGAGGATAAGAACAATCTTTTTAGCGTGAACATTAATTCTAAAAACATACATGACTTGCTTTAATCTTTCATATGTACAAATATTATAAGCATAGTCTTGGATCTATTGATGTTAATGTGGAACTTAAAGAAATTACATATCTAATAAATTTTCACTACAAGAAAAAGGCTTAATGGTGACAACTTTAGGCTTAATTGTGATAGTTTCAAGTTGTCGCCAACATGACAATAGTCATCACCAATACTTTTTTGTGACAACTCCAATGCCATCGCAAATAAGTTCATCCCCAATGATATTGGTGACTACCTAAAAAAAAGATGTCATTAAGAAGAGTGTAATTGATGGCTTGGTGATAATCGCTATTAAAGGCAACAGCTTGAAAATCTTCACTAGAAAAGGTATTGGCAATGACTAACAACTACTAACGCTAATATCTCTTTGTGTAAGAGAAAGAGAATTGGCGACAACTTTCAACCATCTTAAATATTATTCTAGCGACGGCTTAAGGTCATTGTCAAGGTAGTCACTCCATCTCCTAAAGTAGTTTGGGGGGCTAGAGTGTCTATTTTGAGATGTCGCTAGTGATTCATAGAAATTGCTAAAATCTAATGTAGTGACAACTAGAAGTTGTCACCACTAAGTCATGTTAAAAAAAAAGAAATAATTTTAATATTGTAAAATAAAAATTACATGTAAGATTACAACCATATAGCATTATACAACCAGCATGTATATTTTTATTCACATTTTACAAACAAAAATTACTAATATTTTTTCCACATTTTACAATCCACAATCTCGATTTGCATCCACACCATAAAGTAAAAAAAAATCATTAACAATTCCATACACATCCGCAAAGCACAATTATACAAATATAATTGACACTTTTATACATAATTTACAAATAAAAGTACAAACAATGGATAAATTGCATAGCATATAAATAGATGAAAGGTAATACAATCATATCCAAAAACTAAACATATATATGAATATCTTTCAATCATCCTCTCTAAATGTTGCCTCATCATCCTCATCCTTGTCGTCATCCTCTCTATCGTCTTCCGCTTTTTATCTTGGAGGTTGTCTCAAATTTGATACAGCAACAAGTGGGAGAGCCTTTGATTAATCTTGGCTAACAATTGTTATGTTAGCCACTTGATTCTCTACAAAGTTCTTTTGTTGGCTGAATATCTATTGTTGTAAAGAATCAATCATCGTATTTTGCTTCTCTATTTGGTTATTTTGCCACTTCACTTTTTCCATCAAGTCCTAGACTATTGAAGGCGTGGTGGTACTAACACATCCATTACTTACACCATATTAGGTGTTTCAATTCTATCCTATTCCCCCACATTGGATCCATGAATAGTGGAGCACTCTACTCACCACACACTCTCTTTAAAATATAATAAAATATAGTTGCTATGAAGAATGGCTTTGCAGATTGGGAAGCCCCTTTCAGTATAGAGAGAGAGGGGGGGGGGAAGGGGTGTATATATGATCATGGGAAAGAGCAATATTGAGGAGGGGGTTGTCCCCCTCTCCCTGATCTCATCAGGCTAGAAACGTCTTCTCTTATTCCGGAACATGAGACCATGAGAGCAATAGGAAGAAGAATCCATGTGTGGAAGAGACATCATATATTTGTAAGCTAATTATATATATAAGGTCCTACTGTCCAGAATACCTTCCTCCACTGATCGGGAGGAAGGAAAGAATTCTCAATCTAAGTTTTGAGAGAAGAGGAGGGTGTGCCCTTGTTACCCTCGTATATTAATTGATGTAATTGGGGATAGAACTCTCATCCTAGGGTTCCGAGGGAGGACTTTAATTCCCCCCTCTCTCTCAATTAATTCTAACTCTGATTTCAATAAATTATAAGATACAAAAATAAAATTTAAAATTGTTAACTTTACTGAAATTGAATCAAAATTTTGAATGGTTGAATTCAATTTTCACCTTTACTCGGGTAGTAGCAACACTCTCTCTCCACCCTCTAGGTCATTTAAATTAATTATTAATAAAATGTATAGATAATAAAATTTTATTTCAAAATAAAAATAATTTACACTCAACGTAAAATTATGACATCTTATTTAGTCAATATAACAATTTATGGTTAAAATAAGACATGTTTTATTTAATATATAATTTATTATTAACATAATGTAATAATATTATCATATTTATAAAAAATAAAATATCTTATTTTTATCAACATTTAATTTTTCTATTAATTATTCAAATATTAAATATTATAAAATATTGTTAATCTTCTGAAAAACATAAATAAATAATTTATTTATTGATTATATTTGATTTCAAATATAAATAGTAAATAAATTGTATAGTACTAAATTATATCAGATTTTAACTATAAATTAAAATAGTGACAAAATAAGATGCCATGATTTTATCTTGAACATAAAATATAATAATATTTTATAATTATAAATCATATAGTGATGAATATAAGATAATAAATAGATTAATATTTGAATAATTTATTTTAAAATTAAATATTGTTATAAATAAGATGTCATAATTCTTGGGGTAGGAGAGAGAGAGCATGTGGCGAGTAAAGTGCTCAACTAATAGAAGAGATGAGAGAAAAGATG
Organism: Cryptocoryne crispatula var. balansae; assembly: GCA_036172225.1. Classification (NCBI taxonomy): domain Eukaryota; kingdom Viridiplantae; phylum Streptophyta; class Magnoliopsida; order Alismatales; family Araceae; genus Cryptocoryne; species Cryptocoryne crispatula. The sequence goes on along the minus strand of CM069926.1, from coordinate 12,557,450 downwards.
TAAGCAATGAATAGAGTCATCCATGAATAGTACTTAAAGCATAGTCTATCTCCAATTCAATCTTCTAATCTCATCCATGAACAGTTGTAAGTATATACACATACCAAAAAAAAGGAATGATTCATTGTGAGGGCGATGGTGGTGGCCAGTATGGAGCACCAGTGGAGATGACCTTGTCTTGAGAAGAATCACCGAAGACATATGAGGGAGAAGAAGAAGAAGTACTGGCACTGAAGCTCCACATGGTGTGGGCAACCAATAGCGGCGATGGTCGTGATGGCAACAACAACAACTAGCGGTGGTGGAATTTATGACGGAGTGAGGAGTGTTGATAGAAATGTATGTCTTGCAAGTTAATTATATATAATATGATACGACATTTCTAAAAATATCTCATTCAATTAACTATGCAAATCTTCATTACTAGCTCTTATTCGAAACGAATATCGTAATGAACTCCTTGATCATATGCAATGATGATTAAATCATGATGAGATCATGATAATGAGATTGATCATCTAGAGTTATGCGATCCAAATGTTCCTAATCATAGGATCATTGAGATGGGACATCAAGGATCCGAATAGACTAGTATATGTGTGTGATTTAGGGGTGTAAACAGAATCCGATATTCTGATATTTTGATTCGATTTTGATAAAAATTAATGAGTTTAGAACTTGTTTTTGTATCTTATAAACTATCAGAATCAGAATTGGATATTCCGGTAGCTTATCAGAATCGGAATGAGTTGATTCCATTTTTGTTAATCCAATTTCGATAAAAAATAAGTATATATAAATAAAATTAACTAAAATAAAGTTAAATAAATTATAATATATAATATATAAAATGATAAAAATAAATAAGAAGATTATATCAAATTTTGGTAATTATATATGAATTATTAACTCAATTTTTAATAAAAATTAATATTTAATATGTATTTCAAAATTTATCAGATTCGATTCTAATTCCAATAACAAAATCAAGATCGGATCAAAATCAGAACATCGTGATTCTGAATTATCGGAATCAGAATCAGAACCCCTTAACCCTTATCGAAATCGAAATCAAATTCTAGTGATTCTACTATCGAATCCAACCCATTTATAGTTCTAGTGTGATGTCTTCTCATGTGATGAGGATGACCGATCTCATTAGTCATTAGTGTGGAGACACTGTGATACACATACATGTGCTCATTAGTTGAATGAGTTCACTAAACTGACCAAATTAGAAACGTTGAATGGTATCTTACCAAACTGTCAATCAGGATTTTCTATCATCACAATTGCATGGTTGGACTTTTGACCTGAGTCACCAAAGATGCCTTATTGAGTGGAACTTGTGCTTTGACCATTGACTTATGGATCACCGTTTAAATGGTCCAGTATAACAATGGATCGAGTATAAGAAAAATCCAATAGAGATAATTAAGCAAACAATAAGGGATCATCCATTCTTAGTAAGTGAAAGTGAATGTCCTATGGGATAGTACTCTAAATCTTTGGCCAAGATAGATAGGATGATTGGAAAATGAGTTTTTCAATTGATCTAATTTTGAGTATAAGATCCTATAGAGTCGGTATAATAAGGAGTTGACAATCAATGTCGTACTCCTTTCTGATTAGGACATTAAATGGATGAGAGTTTATATCCATGCGGTAACTAGTGATAGAAAAGTTCAATGGAGATAAGATTATTCACATAGCCATTTGAAATCATTGGATGTGGCTTGTACCCTTCATGATCGGTAAACCAATTAATTTGTTATCAAATAATAGATTTAATTAAATTAAATAGAATTGTTCTATTTTATTTAGTCCTGAACCAAATAGGCTATTGGGCCTAGTGGGTCACAGACATAAGGACTTATCCACAAGTACATGGACAAGGGCGTAATTTATAGAGATTTTGATTTTTTATAAAAAAATCTAAAATTCTTTATAAATATTAATGGTTTCAGCCAAACCCTATCAAGCCAATGGTGTAAACTACGTTCTTAGTCTCTTCACTACCTCCTCTCTTTAGAAGGTGTTAATGGGTGATGGAGCTTCGTTCGGGAAGAGTTCTCGAGGCCGGTGTGAAGGAAGAAAACCTACTATGGATGAAATTCATGTGGATACCGCTGGAGACTAGACATTTGAACGATTTTAAGAGTTTCAAAAGCTCATCTCCTTCCTCTCCATGGGATTTAATGAATCTCAATCAAATATATTTGAACCCGTTTTGATCAAATTTCGGTTTTCATCGTTTGTTTTCGATTGAGACAAGTTCTAAATGAACCCATTCGAATCGTCGCTTCTACTGCACCAAATTTGGTATGACGATTCCTTATAAGTGTTTCGCGAGAGAGGAAGAAATCAAATGAATAAATAATGGGGGAAGGGTATGGGTCTTTAAAATCCGAATAATAATTTATAATGGCTCTAAAGAATCACCAATGGTACCTTTAATGTCATTGGCAATAGCTTCAATTATTGTTATTACCATCCAACCATTAAACGATCGGCTTCTAGTTACTAGTGACAAGTTAAGCTATCGCTAATGATCTTCCAAAGATGAGTATATGAAATTTTTTTGGTTTCAGAATGGCTTAAGTTGTCAAAATTAACTTTTCTAGCCATGTCTAGATAGAAGCCATCGCCAATAATTTTGTAGTTGCAATGGCTTTGTTCAGCCATTGTCAATACACGGACAATGGTAATGACTTGCAAGAAGTCATCGCTAATATTCATTAATTAGCAATAACTTTTGGTCACCATTAAACTATCCATAATGATAAAATTTTTTCATGATGCATATATACTTGCCCCAAATATCTACGTCACTTTAAAATAATTCTAAAAAAGAATATCAACTTTTAAAAGAAAAAATGTTTCTTTTGGTCTACAGTACTTGGACAACAATGCATTGAATTTCTATCACTTTTTATTTATTTATGCAAGAATACAAGTAAATTGAACACGAATCAATAGTTATCGTGCATGTATGACCACAAAATCGAGTGAAATTCTCATATATGGATTTAAATGTTGACATCCTAAAATTTATTGCTGCTCATAAGTTCTCTAAAGATAATAATTTAGCATTCGTTGAGAAACTATTCTTTATCATCATTTAAACAAAATAAAAATTATATATTTTTAAAGTACTTCAGCTTTCTTCTCTAATACATGCTCGTAATCCACGGGCCGCAGTACACTTGCAATCTCAGAGCTAGATGGGAGACTCACGTGTCACGAAAAACACAAAACCACCGACTCATCCTCTTAAAGAAGCCCAAGGGTATTATATGAGTGCAAATTAATATTTATTATGTTAAATGAATAATAAAACTCACTACAAGAAATATGGTTATTGGCGATGGCTACCAGTCGTCGCCAATGACCCTAAACCCGTCACCAATACGTATTGGCGATGACTTCACGACCGTCGCCAAATTGTCGCAAATAAGCCCGTCGCCAATATTATTGGCGACGGCTTCCACCAAACCATCGCTAATAACCCTGTAAATGATGCTTGATAGCCATCGAACCAACCATTATTGGCGACGGCTTGAGCTGTTGCCAATAAAAATATAAGCGATGGCTCAATTAGCCGTCCCAAATATAGGTATTGGCGATGGCTTAAAGCCTTTCGAAACTGGCGGAGGTGTATTGGCCATGGCTAACAGCCGTCGCCAATAGTTATACTTGTTGCTAGAAGTCTTATTGGAAAAGGCTGATGTAAGCCGTCACCAATACTTCTGTAATGTAAAAAAACAGCTTCATTTGCTCACCGGATTCATGCAAGTTTACGTTCATACATGAATATACATTATGGGAATGATTATCATCAACCCATTCATACATTTTCACAACACAAAGTATACTTCTATTCATATTGGCACCTTAATTTCTAAATCACAACCTTGTACAGTCAAACCAAATAACAATCCACAATACAATCAAACCACATGTCATTGAACATCACATCTCAAATGTCATTCCATAACACAATATATCACATACACAATATCCATAATAAGTTTTGGACAAAAAGAGTACAAAATGGATTGTCTAATGAGAAAGAATAAAAATATCAATCATCTTCAAACGATCCTTCCTCATCATCATCCTCGTACTCTTCATCGTCCTCGTCTCCGTCCTCGTCTTGATGGGATTGTGTTGGAGGTTGCCTCGATGTGGATGGTACATTGGCCGGGATCCTTTGACTCATTTCTTCGTACATTTGTGTCAGGCGTAGGACAGTTTCTTGAAATGACCTTTGTTGATCATCCAACTATTACTTCAAAGAAGAAATCTCATATCTACATTCGACGTTGACCTGAGCTTGCTTCTACACCTGCTATCACTACAGGAAATAAGGTCATTAGCGACGGCTGACCACCGTCGCCACAAATACAAAAGCCGTCGCCATAAGGCAATAGCGACGGCTTTTCCGCCGTCGCAATCCTGTCGCAAATAAGCCCGTCGCCAATTTTAATGGCGACGGCTAATGATAAGCCGTCGCTTTTAGTATTATTTGCGACGATTAACGCCGTCGCAATTAAGTTATTAGAGACGGCTGAAACCGTCCCTCATAAAGTTTTTAGCGACGGAATTAAGCCGTCGCAAATAAATTTAAACCCGTAATAGACATTAGCGACGGCTTAGAGCCGTCGCTAATACCCAATTTACAGCCCCGGAAACACCCGCGGGGGTGCATTTTCTGGTTTTGGGACGGCTTAGAGCCGTCGCTAATACCCAATTTACAGCCCCGGCAGAACCCCCGCGGGGTGCATTTTCTCGGTTTTGCGGCGGCTTAGAGCCGTCGCTAATACCCACCCCATGCCCCCGCAACACCCGCGGGGTGCATTTTGTTTTGCGACGGCTTAGAGCCGTCGCTAATACCCAATTTACAGCCCCGGCAACACCCGCGGGGTGCATTTTTCTGTTTCGGGACGGCTTAGAGCCGTCGCCATTACATACACAACATCGCTAAAGTTAATAAGAGCGACGCTTGCGGGAGCCGTCGCTAAAACCCATTTTTGGCCCCGTCAATGCCCGCCGGGTGCATTTTCTTTTTCGAGACGCTTTGAGCCGTCCCTATTACATGAATAGCCGTCGCTTAAACGAACTTTGGGACGGGCCGAGAGGAGCCGTCGCAAATAACTTACGCTTTTTTAAAAAAAAAATTTCCACACAATTGTATTCTCGTAGCAAGACCTACATACACAAATAATTTGTCTGGGCTTGCCCGATCGAAGCCATTCACATTCATTCATACATAATAAACACCGACATTCTTTAATAAGAAAAGTTCATATTTATAAAACGTATCATTACACAACAACTATCTCAAATACAAAGAAATAATAAAATAGAGAGTAAAACTCTCTCACTCATCCTCCCCAAAAGAACGCTCATCGTCTTCTCGCGTCCTCGTCATCGTCCTCCTCCTCCTCGTCTCCCCGTGCGCCCTCTATGGCCTTGGGTTGGCCTCGAACTAGACGGATCCGCAGTGGGAGCCTATCGTTTTAATCGTCAACATTTCTTGTGTTAGCCGTGTCATCGACTCTTGAAACCGTTGACGTTGGCGTCCGCTGTTGTTGGAGCGAGTCGATCATCGAGTTTTGTTTCTCGATTTGTGTAGCTTGAGCATCGACTTTGTCCACCAACTCCTGGTAGCCCGGACCCGCAGAGGTACTCGCACCTCCACTGCATACACCATACCAGTGTTGCGGGTCCGTCCTCTCCCCCACATCGGCTCCGTCCCGGCCTGCCTCTGCCAAACACGGTGATAAATGCATCCTCAGCAGAGAATGGCTGCTCGGAATTCCGAGCATCTGATTCCTCTGACTGGGGGGCATTCATCAACTGGCGCATCTCATCCGACATAATGTAAATAGAAAGTAATTAGTTATATGAAATACAAATTGACTAATGTTGATACAAATAAAGACATTGAGTACCATAACTTGAGCACCTTCCTCTATGCGCCATACGAGGGATCCATCCTCTCGCCTCTTTCGTTTGGGTCATCTCGAAGACCTCTCGGGACGGGTAGGACGACGCCCTTCTTTGTTTGTCTGTTAAAAGAAAACATTATGAACACATTAGTACTATTATCGAGATATACAATAGTGAATAAGAAAAAAATTATAAACTTACAAAATCTCTCTGCAGCTGATGAATGTTGGTTCTACCTCGCCTATAAGGCATGCTCAAATTAGCCCTGTTTGTTTTATTCCTTTGGCTAAGTGCCTACAAACAAGTTCATAACACATTAGTTTTGTTAAGACAAGCTAATAAAATGAGTTATCAAATGTGGATTACTTTTAAATTAAATAAATTATTTACCCTCTGCCATATCTCACACATATGACGACACTGGTCCGGATCGCATTGTGGAGGCACAACGACAAGTGCCTCCTCCAAAGGAGCGGCCCCGCAAAATACTGTACGCCAAAATTGTATTAGTTACAGTACATAATCGTTTACTAAAAAAATAAATATGAAATTTTTACCTTCTTCTTAAGATGACCCCTTTGTTTTCTTTGCATCTCTCTCATATGCCTTAAAATTTCCGCATCTATGGATGGAGACCGCTCAAATGTAAAATGTTGCTACAGGAAAAATACATAGATTAGTAATTTTAAAGTGAAAAAAAACAAATAAGCTCAAGTACTTTTATTTACCTCGAGGTCTCTAAATATCGCCTCCTTCTTGTCATCCGGAAGGGTCATGTAATCCCGTTGCCATAAGTTACAATGTACCCCGTTGCAAACTCCAAGATATGAGGTGAACTCCCGGCCATTCGGGCCTACACCCGATCCTCCAATGACCCGACGTTCAAGGTCTCCCCCAGCGCTAATGTCCGCACATTATACGCCTTTAGGACCTCTCCCACGTCTAGCAACCGTAGCCGCATGCCAAAAATTTTAACACATTTAAAAATTGATATTTATAAATCTACAAAATATAAAAAATTGATATTTACCGGAGGCGGAAGAAGATGGACAACAGGGGGCGTCGCCGTAGTAGGGCGAGTGTCAACCGCCCGAGATGGTCCACCTCGATGGCATCGCATCCCCGGGTAGGCCGAGATGGGCCCCCGAGAACCACCGGCCCCGATCGGTGGATCCACCGGTTGTCCCACTCCTCGATGTACGTCGACTCGCTAAATTTCTTCATCCGCAAAATATTCTCTTTAAAATTGCAATCCGGCCTCGGGTGGGGTGTTATGCATTTTTCCAAGCACCGGCCGGTTTGCCCGATCCTGCCGGAATCCGGCTTCGATCGGGCAATCCGCCTTCGGGTGGGGTGTTATGCATTTTCCAGTATGCTGCACCACGGCTTGTTGAACCCAAGCCGAATCCGGCTTCGGGCAAACCGGCTCGGGGTGGGGTGTTATGCATTTTTCCAGCTAATCACCGGGCGAACGGTGCCTGATCCTGCCGAATCCGGCTTCGATCGGGCAATCCGCCTTCGGTGGGGTGTTATGCATTTTTCCAGCTATCCGCCGGTTTCGATCTGCAGCCGGAATCCGCCGATCGGGCAATCCGGCCTTCGGGGTGGGGTGTTATGCATTTTCCAGCTATCCGGGTTAGCTTCGATCCAGTCAATCCGCTTCGATCGGGCAAAACCGGGTCCTTCGGGTGGGGTGTTATGCATTTTTCCAGTTATCCGGCTTGCCGATCTGCCGAATCCGGCTTCGATTGGCAAAGGGGCCCGCCTTCGGGTGGGGTGTTATGCATTTTTCCAAGCTATCAGCCGGGTTTGCCCGGATCTAAGCCGGAATCCGGCTTCGATCGGCAACCGGCCTCGGTTGGGGTGTTATGCATTTTTCCAGCTATCCGGGCTGGCTTTGCCCGATTCCAAGCCGAATCCGGCCGATCGGGCAAACCGCCTCGTTGGGGTGTTATGCATTTTCCAAGCATCTGGAGGTTTCCCCGATCCAAGCCGGACCGGGCTCGATCGGGCAATCCGGCCTCGGGGTGGGGTGTTATGCATTTTTCCAAGCTATCCGGCCGGTTTGCCCGATCCAAGCCGGAATCCGGCTTCTATCGGGCAATCCGGCCTCGGGGTGGGGTGTTATGCATTTTTCCAAGCTAACCGACCGGTTTGCCCGATCCAAGCCGGAATCCAGCTTCGATCGGGCAATCCAGCCTCGGGGTGGGGTGTTATGCATTTTTCCAAGCTATCCGGTTGGTTTTCGGACAATCACATTTTCACTTCTATCTGATAGGTTGTTTGTAGTTGTACATCTTCATTGGCTACACCAAATGTGACGGGTACGCTCACAAGTTCATCTTGATATGGTTCTACTTCTTCATCGCTTCCTTCCAATAAGTTATAGTAGCTACGTGGAAGTGACTTCACTGGTATCATCCATCGCTTACTCATATTGTCTTCCACATAAAAAACTTGTTCGACTTGATTTGCAAGTGCAAACGGTTCATCTGTCCCTAATTGCCTTTGTGTATTCAATGAAATAAATCCATACTCATTAATCTTAAATCCTCTCGTCCTTATTTTACACATCCCACCATTGACATTCAAACAATACTAAACGACTATTCCTATCAAACGATACCTCTACTATATCTAAAATTCGTCCATAATATCCATCACAACCAGATGGAAGTTCTGAAGTTACAATGACCCCACATAGTTGAGTGGCCTTGGTTGAATCCGAATTCATTGTCCGAAATCTAAACCCATTGCAAATATACCCGGATAATGAAGATGCAAAACGGGATGGACCAAGTGATAAAATCTCTAGATCCTTAACGATACTTAAACTAGGTTCAATTTCTCCGTGACTTATCCACGTTCGATAATTGGACCATATGCCATCACATATTAGATGTTCTTTAACTACATCTCTTTTTAAAGTAAATGTGTTACAACACCGTCTACATGGACATTGAATCAAAGTTTTGTCTAATCCATGTCTAAATCGAGTCCTACATTCATCGTAAGCATAATCTAAAAATTCTTCTACTCCTTGAAGATACCTAGGACTTAATCTGTTAGGAATATCTATCCAAGACTTATCTAAGCTCATCGTCATGTGTTAATATAAATAAAGATATATATGCACAAAAATAAACAATGAGATAAGAAAGTCTCGAAACAAAATAAACACAAACCAAACCACCTCCAAGAGAAGAAAGTCTCGAACGAGAATGTCGTTTGAAACTACCTCGAAATAAGAATTAAAGCCGTCATAAGATAAACATATTAATGACATTGAGTTTCATTAAAAAATTCTTATAAAATTTTTATCTTCTACTCTTGTTAAAGAAAAATCCAACTACGTAATAATATGTAACATAATATGTATTTATAATAATATATATTTATAATTGATGTAATATATATATATTTAAATGTAACATAATATGTAAATAAAGGGGTCAAATTTTGACAAATTCGGGGTCAACTAGTTTACCGGTTCGGTTCGATTCGGGAGGTGCCGAACCGAACTAAATCGATAAAAAGTTATCGGTTCGATTTGGTTCAAAAAACCAAATAGATAACTTATCAAACCGAATCAAACTATATACATATTATTTTTCTTAATAATAATGTAATGTTTTAAACAATTCGATCCAAGCAAGCTTCGGTCCGGCTTTCATTCGATTTGGTGAGCCTTCCGAATCGATGAAATCGAAAATAGGGGTTCACACCGAGCCGAAGAAGCCGGATCGTTTAGCTATACGAGTGATCTTTTTTAATTCATGCCGTACGTATAATTTAAAGAAATCAAGCATAATCTAATTATAAAAGACTTAATACACTACAATACGGCTATTTTTCTAAACAATTTATTACACTAAAATGCTTTCTACTTAATTTGGCATATATCATGATTTCCTAAAAAAATTACATGGTCTCAAAACACACGAGTGCTAGATGATTGACCACACAACTAACCCTAGCCGATATGAAATGAAAGATTTATCAATAAACATCCACATTTCATAAGACTTAAAAAAAATTCAAATAGAAACTAATGAATAAAATAATTTCGCTAAAATATACCTTGGAGGATAATGCCCGGACGGATGTAGCGAGGAGGGCGCCGGCGGCACGGCCGGCGCAACAAGGCGCCGGCGCCGGCTCAAGGAGGCGTGGCCGCGGCGGCGCAAGGAGGCAGCGCGGCGGCGGCGGCAGCGCAGCGGCGGCGGCGGCGGCGGCGCGGCCGGCGGCGCGCGGCGGCGGCGGCGCGGCAGCGCCGTCGAGAGCAAGCGGGGGGGAAGAGGGAAGAAAGCCGACGGGGTTTTGTAAACCCCACTGGCGACGGCCAGCCGTCGCATTTGGTACGCGTTTAGGTACAACAGCGACGGCTCAGGCCGTCGCAAAATTAGTCGACCGTTGAACGGGCGAAAGGGCTTTATTGCGACGGCTTCGAGCCGTCGCTATTAATCTGCTGGCGACGGCTATCGGTAGCCGTCGCCATTAACCCGGACCGATGGGTGTTCCGGGTGCATTTTCTGGTTTGGCGACGGCTTAGGCCGTCTCTAATAAGCGATATTGCGACGGTCTCATAGAGCCGTCGCTTATATCTTTGTATTTGTCGACGGCTTTAATAGGGACGGCTTAAGCCGTCGCAATTAACTCTTATAGAGACGGCTTAATAAAGCCGTCGCCATTAAACCGTCCCTAATAACTTTATTTCTTGTAGTGTATCTAAGCTCCTGGACCTCTTAGGTCGTGCAAGAAGAAGAAACTCCACTGGACCCACCATTCCAAGTGTTACGAGTTTCACCTCGCCCACCACATTTGATCCATCCCGGTCTATCTCTACCGAAAACGGATACAAAAGCTTCCTCCGGAGTAAGTGGCTAAGATACCCCAGCATCAGAAGAATCAGATGCTGGGAGATTCATCAATTGTTGCATATTTTCCTACAATGAAAATTTGAGTTAAAAGATATGGGTATTAAATGAAAAAAAAATGAGAAATCAAATTGGTATCAGTATATACTATCATTTGACGACTCTGATCGTTATTCTATATGACTATTCCATCTTATTTTTTTTATTGACTTGATAAATTTGTGAGCAATTTGATTAAATATTTTATTATATTATATTTTTTAAAATTTAAATTAAAAATATTAACAATTATATATTAAATAATTTAAAATTTGAGTTCAAACTTAACCTTCATTTGATAACATTGAACCAATATCTTATCTCTGATTCGGTCAAAGATTTTAAAATTTTGTTTGTTTCATAAAATGGATGAAGACATGTATGAATGAACATCTAATGTCTGAAAATCATCTAAATCATCAAAATGGAAAGAATCGGTTTTTCATGTTCAGTGGTCATTGCCGAGGCATCCAAGATGTGTTATCACAAAGGAAAAAAAAATTAAATGTAACAACAATGTGACATTGTCGGCAGGTAACTGTACCTAGGATGCTTTTCCAACAAAAAATTATGTTAATCATATTTTATTTTATTTTTATATTTTTTTATAAAAAATAGATATATTTTTATTTATTTGAGTAATAATTATATTAATAACGCCAATATATTAAAATAATATTTTTAATTATTTAAAAATTTTAAAAATTAATTGTGATTTAAAAGTGTAGATTATATTTTTATTGGAAACACTCCACCGAGAATTAAGGTGATCCGAACCTTTAAAATAACCATGTAGACATCCATTTTTCTAATTTATCTTAATTTTAACTATATTTTTTAAAACTCTAAACGTCCATGATCGGTGAGGATCTTTGTATGCACTGTTTATTACTTTAAATAGAATGATGCTTGTGTTTGAAAAAAAAATTAAATCTTCTCCTTCTCGAGAAGTAGAAGAGCTTCCACGCATCACCTATGATCAAATGACACCCGACCCACCTAAAATCTCGTCGACGTACGTCAGCACGTGCTACCCTTCCCCAACTTCTCGTACCTAAACGACGATGGCATGACTTCGACCAACGGCCTAAAGTTTAAATTATGTGCACAGACATAAACAAGCAGGGGTAAATTTACAGATAAATTCTTATAAAGTATCTTAATTTTAATTTCTTTTAAACTTTAATTCTTTATTTATTTCCATTAGAGAGTCCAAGCGGTTTAATCTTGGTTAACTTGTACGTTTGTTTGAAACATCAACTGATTGAAATTCCTAAAATATCATCATTTAGCTAGACTCGTGTCTCTTGGCAGCAGATTGATGAGTACCTTAATTAGTTATTTGACATATAATTAACTAATAATTTGACTAAAGTAGTATACATGGATAGGCTAATTTTACAATAGAGTAAGATTTGACGAGTGCAAAAAGATTCAAAAAAATCAATATAAATTGAAAGGACAGATTTCTAAAAGCCCTGTATATAATATTTTGGACTAGTTAGAAGACCCAAGAGGTACTGGTCTTCAGGAGGGCCTGTCTCAGTCCTCGTGTCCTCGCTTTCCCAGAGAAGTAGAAGAGCTGTCCATCCAACCTCTAACAATCGCACAGTGACTGTTGGAGGGTAGCTTCCCTTCCCCGGGTTAATTAACTAGCAGCATATATAAGCTTCCATTGAGAGTTGTTCTATGTTGGTAAATGCCAGCTTCCATTTCTCTCGCACGTCCGGAGATAGATGGCTACCAGAAGGTCAGATGAAGTTGGAAGGAGGCTTCCGCTCGTGACCCCCGAGGTGAATACTCAACTCTTTTTACATCGTTATAATACATGTAAGCATGGTTGAGCATGTTAATATGATGATTGTCATGGCTAAAGATTTGGCTACTATTGGAACCGAGATTTCGGAGAAAATGCAAGTGGCAACTATTCAAAATAGTTTGCCGGCTTCACTTGACATGGCAGCCACAACTCTTAAAATGAGTGATTTCACTTTATCTGTCCCTAACTTGCCTTCAAGATTAGCTATAGAACAAGACATTGCTAGAGGAAAAGGACTAGAGGCAAACTTAGAAGAGGCTAATGCAATGAACAGAAGGCCTATTGCTCAACATCGATTTCATAAGCCACAGAAGCCACAATTCAAGAATAAATTCCAAAATAAAGGTAAGAAAGTTCCTAAAAGTGCTTGCTATACATGCAAAAACTTCAGTAACTTTAAGGCCAATTGTCCCAACAAGTAAGAGAACAAGGGTGTAAATAGGCACCCAGGCAATAAAGGAGCTAGAAAGCAGGGATTTATTGGAGTAACTGAATGCAACACTGCTTTGATAGATTCAAACGAGTGGTGGATAGATTTGAGAGCAACAAGGCATATTGCAAAGGCCAAGAAAGGACTTGTCTCCTTCCTGAAGCTTAATGTTGGTGAGCAGAGGATATATATGTAGAACAACACCTATCTCGATGTGGGGGATGTTAGAACTTATAAGCTGGATCTTGGGGATAACATCATATTTTTCAAGGATGTGTTTAATACACCAAAAATCTGGCGGAACCTCATTTCTGTACCAGCATCGATGAAGAAGGGCCTCGAAGTCAGATTCTATAATCAGAAGGTGTCTATAAGGAAAGACAAGAAAGTGCTTGCTATGGGAAATTTTGTTCCCGAGCATGATTTATTTCGTATCCCTATAGCTGAAACTAAAATAAATGAAATTGAAATTTTTGATTATTTTTATGTGTCTTATCTGAATGTGATCTATGACATTTTAGATTGGGTCATCCTGAAGAGTTTAAAATGAAAAAATTAATAAAGATGAATTTGCTACCAGGTTTAACTAAGGTTGAGTTATCACCTTGTGAACATTGCTTGGTCAAAAAGATGACTAAGAAACCATTCTTGGCAGGACATAGATCACAAGAATTGTTAGAATTGGTCCACTCAGATATTTGAGGCCCATTAAGCATAAAGACATACAATAACAAAGAATATTTCATAAGTTTCATAGATGACTACTCAAGGTATGCCTATGTGTATCTTATTTCTACTAAGTTGAGGCATTCAACTATTTTAAAAGATATAGAGCAGAAGTAGAAAGGCAATTGGGTAGAGATATTAAGGTGTTAAGAACAGATAGAGGTAGAGAATATAACTCGAAAGAGTTTGAACCATATTTTCAAGAGCATGGAATAAAATAGCATGTAACAATTTTGTATACACCACAACAGAATGGTGTGGCAGAAAGAAAAAATAGATGTATGCTATCTCATTCTAGTCTTCTCAAGAAATTCTGGGGAGAAACATTGCTCACGGTAAGTTTTATATTGAATAGAATACCCACCAAATCTATCGAATGTACACCTTATGAATTGTGGAATGGAAGGAAACTAAATTTGAGTCATCTCAGGAAATGGGGTTCCATAGCCTATGTTTTCATTCTAGAATAGCTTAGAGATAAGTTGGAATCAAAAACTTTGAAGTGTAAATTCATAAGATATTATGAAAAATCAAATGGCTATAGGTTCTTTCATAAAAAATGGATAATTAAATATAGAGATACTACATTTCTAGAAAGTCTAGAGGAAGAGGAATCACATGAAAATGAGAAGGAACCTCTAATTGTGATAGATGATGACTATTACAATGACGACTCTAGAAATGATCCAATAATTGAGGAGGAACCTAGAATAACATAACCAACTCAACAAGAAATAGTTGAGGAACAAAATGATCCTATGATAGAAACTCCACCTATGTGGATGGATGATTTCTATTTATACTTATGTGAGCCTTCATGTTTGACAGTAGACATAGATGAGGAAAATCACATAGATCCGGTAAACTATATTGATGCCATAAAATCATGCGAATCAGAATTATGGCTAGATACTATGAAAGAAGTGAACTCTATGAAAATTAATGGAGTATGGGAATTGTGTGATTTACCCAAGAATAAAAAGGCTATTGGGTGTAAATGGGTATTTTAGAAAAAGCTTCAAGTTGATGAGTCTATAGAAAAATTTAAGGCCCGATTAGTTGCCAAAGGTAATAATCAGAAAGCAAGTATAGATTATCAAGAAACTTACTCACCAGTTGTAAAACTTGAATCTATAAGAATAATTTTGGCTATTGTAGCGCATCTTGACTTGGAATTACACTAGATGGATGTCAAGACTGCATTCCTTAATGGAGAGTTAAGGGAGGATATTTATATGCTAGAGCCTAAAGGATTTCAGGAGGAAGGCCAAGAGGAAAAGGTATGTAAAATGAAAAGGTCAATTTATAGTTTGAACAGTCAACTAGACAATGGTATCTTAAATTTCATGATGTTGTTATTCAACTCGGCTTTATTCCAAATCAGTTGGATAGCTGTGTGTATGTCATGAAAAGTGGGAGCATGGTGATTATATTATCCTTATATGTGGATGATATATTGCTCGCCAGAAATGACATCAGATTGTTAAATAAGGTAAAAACTTAGCTTAGTGAGAAATTTAAGATGAAGGATATGAGAGAGACGTCCTATGTCCTTGGTGTCCAAACAAGAAGTCTAGATTGTTAAGTATGGAAAATGGTTGGGAAAGGAGCAATGTCCAAGAGAGGGGCAAGGTCCGCTCAAGGTGTCGTATGCTGAGGCAATTGGAAGCCTAATGTATGCAATGATGAGTACAAGATTGGACATAGCATATCCTATGAGCTTGGTTAGTAGATACCAAGCTAATCCTAGTTCAGCACATTGGGAAGCTGTTAAAAGGATAATGAAGTACCTAAAGGGTACGGTGCACCACAAGTTAGTTTATCAAGCGAAAGCACTTGATGTGCTTGATTACTCTGATACAAATTTCAGAGGGGATAAAGATGATGGAAAGTCTACTTCGGGACACTTATTCATCTTTGGTGGTGTAGTTGTTTCTTGGGGAAGTAAGAAACAAGGGTGTGGCACAATACACATAGGAAGCTGAGTATATTACCTGTAGTGTGGCTACTACTCATGCCGTCTGAATTAGACGGCTTTTGATACATTTAGGTCTTAATTTGGTTGATGGGCCAATTGAGATCTATCGTGATAATCAAGCCGCCATCAACTTGATTAATAGTAAAGCAAATAGCTCAAAAGGAAAACATATAGAAATATAATATCATTATATTTGGGATATTGTACAGAAAGGGAAAGTAAAGGTAATTTATATTCTCACCAGTGATATGATTACCGATCCATTGACAAAAAGAATGTCAGCAGAAAGTTTCATTAATTAAGCATGTAGACTTGATGGAATTCAAGAATATATGAGTTAAATAAAATGATTTTGCATCCCACGGATAATGGGAATGTATAAGAATATATATGTATCCCATAAATGGTGGGAGTACATGAAAATATATATCTCATGGACAGTGAAAATGCATAGAAATATTATATATCTATATGAATAGTGAGATAGGAATATCAATATATCTCATGGATAGTAGGAGTACATGAAAATATCTATGTATTTCATAGATAGTGAGAATACATAAGAAAACTATGTCTTTTATAGATAGGTGAAGTATAAAATATTTTTGCTTCACATAAAGAGGGAATATGTTTATTTATTGGTCAAGTGGGAGATGTAAGAACGTTACATGTTTTTAAGAAATGGCCAATAAAAATAAACCAAGGCCAATAATGGAAAAATTCAATGAGAAAGTATTCCCCTCTTTATAATCAGTATTAATGATACAATATTCTCCTTGGTGTTAAGAAGGAAATAAAATTTATGGGCGATATTGATTTGGGATGGAGAGAATGAGGTCACAAGTCTTACATATAGGTGGTGTGAGAACCTCGTTTTTTCTCTTTTCATTTCAAAAATTCCGTATCTCCTTTGGACTACTTAGGAAAATAGGCGATAGCCTATAAATATATTAAATAGTCCGACGATATATTTAAAAGTATTAGAACCGAGGTTCGGGTTCTGTGAAAATTTAAATTTGACCTCTCTCCGTCGGATGGTGCGAATATCCGACGTTAACTTACATCGAGCTACTACTCGAATACCCTTGATTAATTGCCATAGCAAACTAGTTTGAAAGAATTTGCACATCCACATAACAAAAGATAAATCAAAAGGGCCTAGCCTTTCGGGCTTGATAAGATGTGAACGAGTTGTCTTAAATTTGTTGGATGTTGATTTTTATTTTTGTTTTGAAAATGAGTTTTTGATTTAATTTGAGATTGGTTTTATTTGATTTGAATTGTGAATTTTCAGATTTGATTATGTTGATTTTGAATTGTTTGATTTTTATTTGGGTTTGATTTGATTTCGGTTGCTTTAATTTTAATTGGTTGAAATTTTTTTGTTGAGTTTGGAATTTAATTGAATTTGATATTTTAAGCAATTTGACTTATTTATTTTGATCAACATATGAATTAAGATATTTTTGTTGTTTTCTTATGTCGATTGATATTTTGGTGTCTGTTTGAGTATGTTTGGTGTGTTTTAGGTGTTTTGACGTTTTGATTTGATTTGATCAACTTAAACTTTTAGATTGTTAATTATCTGATTTTTTTGTTTTATGACTGATTTTTAGTGTTTTAAAGTATTTTCAATGTGATTTGCTTGATTGTTTTGAATTATTTAATTTTCAATTGATTAAGAAGTGGGCTTCTATTAAATTAAATGATTTTAATTGGAATTTTCCAGATTATTAGAAAACTGATTTTTCTTTCATTTTTCAGACTTAGTGACCTGTATTGAGGTATTTTCAAATTTGTTTCATCTCTTTATTTATGTTTGGTCCGCATCTCATTCGGTCCGTTGGGCTAGCATTAGTGCCCAGTTTCTAATGATCCACATCAGCATTTGAATGTCATTTCATTTCATCCCATGTCGGGGTACATCATGTCGGTTTACATTGGATGCATAAAAATCTGAACTTTGGTCATGTCCTTCCCTTAGGCAATTCCCATAATATTGAGAATAAAATTCGACATTACAATGGTATGTCGACCCATTCTCGATAAATGGAATTTATCCATCTTACATGGTTGAGTCTTTCGACTTTTCCACATAGTGGGAATGGTCCGTCTGCAGTGGGAGCTTGTCCCATGCCTACGCCCGGGTCAACGTACCATAAGCTGGTCCGGACTAGCCACCCAATTGTGGAGTGCCCACGATGTGGTGTTAACTCCTTATTTAATTTTGCTTTCGCATTTCAGAATTTATTTAAATTTATTTTGGTACAAGGCCCGATGGGCTAGCTGCGTGTCCCATGGCCCAATAAGGCCGGCTTCATGTCTTCTTGGTCCAATTAGCCCATTTTCTTCTCCTTGGGCCCTGGCGGCCTGTTTTGCACCTTGTTTGGACCAGAATTGAGTGCCGCCCTTTCAGCCCTTGACCCGTCTTGCGAGCCAAGGGGGCCGGACCGTCGCCCCCAACCCGGTCCTCACAAGGACCTGTTTGTAGCACCGCACCGAGGCTTGTCTTCTAGCCGAACCAGCACCTGTTTTGATATCGATCCAGCACCTGTTTTGGGACCGAACAAACACCTGTTTTGGGGTGTTTAAGGGCTGTGACAGTGGGTTGAAGTGGGCTGATTTAGAAGTCGATTCCAGGGGCTGCTGTGGGACAGATTTAGGACCTTAATCATGCCACTTGGGAGACTGCTTTGGGGAGCTGAAAGTAGACTGTTTAGGAGACTGATTTGGGATTTTTCTTTTGAGTTGAAACGAGAGCTCATAAGGGGTAGAGAATGGGGGCCCATTCGAGGGGTTCCTCAACCCATCCTGTGCGCAAGGGGTCCGAATGTCGACCCTCTCCTCATCCCCCTAGCAAGGTAGGACAAAAGGAAATGCTCTGCAGATTTTTTTTTTTTTTTGGAGGGGGAGGGGACAACAAGGACTATTTTAGGTCATGCTTCAGGCCTGTTTAGGGGTCTATCGGCATGGTCGAACCAAGGAATTTCGGACCAGATTAGGATGCCGCGAAGGAGGTGCTGCGGCAGGTTAAGGGGTGGCCGAAAGGGTGCTTCCCTGACCTGTTTGGGGTTTGATTGAAGGTGGACAGATAGAGTATCAAGGGGCAGACAGGATGGTGCCCAAGTGGGGGGTCGAACAAGGCCTAAACAAGAGGGCTTTGAGATGGAATTTTCAAAGGAGTTTGAAGGGGAATGTAAGGAGAAAATAAGGGAGAAAGTGCACCGATGAGGCTCTTCCCTTACCTTTTCTCTCTTCTTCTCTTTCTCAGTACGGCTTCAGCAGAGGAGTGATATGCCCTCCCCCTCCTTCAACGGCGCAACAGATGATCGGCTGCTGTTGTCGACGAGGAGAAATCGTAGGTAGTCCTGTTGATGCTGTCGCTACTAGAGGATGAAGCCCTGTTGCTGCAGCCAAAAAGGGAGGTCTCCTCTTGTTGTGGATGCTGATGGATGATTCATAGGTCGCTGGAGGCACTGTTGGAGGATGAGGAGACTGCAGGAGCTCCAACACCAGGAAGGGAGGTCGAAGCTCAAGCCACCCTCGTTGCTGCTCCTGTTAGGAGAACAGAGGGCATGTTACGTAACTAGTTAGTTACGTACGTACGTACGTACGTATGGGTTAATCCTCAAGTGGGATAAGGATCCGGTGGTTGTTAGCCGGATAGGCATCGGGCTATCCTAAGTCTATCAGGACTCTGGATAGGGACTAGGAGAGTTCTAGTCGGGATGGGTTTCCTGGGTTGTTCTCCCTATAAATAGCCCAGGCCGGTGGCTCATTCGGGATGTCGGGTGTCGAGGGAGCCACCGGGGGAGAGGTTGTACGTTTGCAGTTTAGTGGAGTTCGACTTCTCCAAGATCTCGTCGTCTTCGTGGTGTGTGCGTCTTGCTCCGAGGGAGATCGATCGCCGGGTTTTCTGCAACATCTGGTATCAGAGCTATGGCTTGATCGTTCGGAGTTGAAGACGACGCAGTGAAGACGACGTTAGGTGGCGGCGTTCCTACACCGACCGATTCTGCAGCAGGACCTTGCTGCAGGTGGAGCGACAGCAGCGCGGTGGTCTGGCAGTGGTCTTCAGCGTTGAAGGAGGTCGGGGACCAGAAGCGGCGGACCCAAGCGCAGGGCTGCAGATGACGCCGGGGAGGACCAGCAGCGGCGTTGGGGTTGGCTCCGGCGAGAAGCTTTAGTTGACGACGAGCACACGTCGCCAGAGAATAAGGCGGTGGGAGACTTTCCAGTGGCAGCGGACCTTCGGTGGGCAGATCCGACGGCAGGCAACTCTGCAGATGGAGTTCATGCGAAGGTCCTAGGTGCAGCGGCGGGTTGTTGCTGTGCGGCGCTAGGTTGTTGGCGACGTGCGGCTGTGGTTGGTTAAAGCTAAGTTTTTTTTTTATTTTCTTTCTTTCTTCTTCTTTATCTCCTCTTGTAATCACATGGGAGCACAAAACAGAAATTTGACTGTTGGGTGCAGACGTGGGGGTGTGAGAGGAGAGAGAAAAAAAAAGAGAGATGAAAAAAAAAAAAACCGTAACATGATCCAATATTTAAATGGTTATTGGGTCGGGTTAGTTCTTGTCGGATCTAGTTATTAGGACTTAGATTTTAAGTCCGGTTGGATCCGATAAAGTTAGGTTTCTAGTTCTGGGTTTCGGATAGGGTTATCGGGTCTTGTTTGTACCCGTTAACAGGATCCAAGATCGGAATGAGCAGGTTTTACTGATCGGGTGGCTGAGGTTGTTTCGGCTTGATCGTGGGCGTTCGGTGTCGGAATCAGGTGATCCAGGAGTCCAAGCCTAGGTTTTCAGGCGCTCCGGGTTCATTGGATGGTCTGGATCGGGCGATTTCTGAACCGACAGTCTGATTTGTGCAGGTACGGGTGTGCGTCGATATCGATCAAGGGTGTACTTGATCAGGATCGATCGATGACAAGGCAAGAAGGCACAAGTCAGAGGTCCGTTGGAAGGGTTACAAGCTTCTCCATAGAACCCTTCAACGGTTATGGAGACTTCACTCTATGGCAGCAGCGCGTGAAGAATATTCTTACGCGGGAAGGACTGATCAAGGCTCTTGGCAAAGCGGCAGACAAACCGGAGAAAGTAACAGAGGAGGAGTGGGTTGAAAAATGGGCGTTGGCGAATAGCACGATTCAGCTATTCTTGGCGGACAACACGCTCCGGGAGGTGATCGGCTTAGAAGATCCGGCGGATGTTTGGGAAAAGCTCGAGAGCAGGTACATGTCCAAGTCGTTGACAAACAGGTTGCTAGCGAAGAAACGGCTATATGGCTTGAAGATGATCGAGGGAACAGGGATCGAAGCTCATCTCGACGACTTCAACAGGATTCTGACGGAGGTGCTGTCTCTAGGTGAGGAAATCAAAGAAGAGGATCGAGCACTTCTCTTGTTGTCGTCATTGCCGATGTCGTACGATCACATCATGATGACCATGCTGTATAAGACCGACACTCTCAGGCTAGATGATGTCATAGCCTCGTTACTTTCGAACGAGTCTCGTCGAAAGAGCAACGAAGCAGGGACGTCAAGTGGGAGTCAGGCTTTGATTGCAGGTGGAGGTCGTGGAAGATCAGACAACCGGCAGGGGAGACGAGATGACAAAGGACAATCCAAGACTCGGGGTCGTAGGTGCTATTACTGCGACGAGGAAGGTCACTTCAAGCGGGAGTGCCCACAGCGTAAGAAGAGCGAACGGCTGCAGGAGGCAAAGTTGGAGAAGGCAGAGGCGTCAACAGCAGAGGATAGCGAGGAGGACGTGGATGACGTCCTCTGTTTGACATCTGCATGAGAGGGAGATTCAGGTTGGGTTTTAGATTCTGGCTGCTCGTTTCACGTATGCTCGGACAGGACGATGTTTCACAGGTATCAGACATGCGAAGGCGACGGTCCGATTGGCAAACGGAGCTGTCGACTCCAGAAACGGGTTCCGGATCGGCACCTCAAGAGAAGGTGAAATATGGAAAATGGAAAAAAGGGAGTGAATCGAAAAACACTCGGAAAGCGGTAAAGACTCCTCACCTCGATCCCACACTCACATTGATCCCCGAACTTTCATCTCACGGCGTCGCTCGAGCACCGGAGATGGTTCGGGTCATGTGGGAGGAGAGTGAGGAAGAGATAAAATTAAAACATGAAAGATGTGGTCGCCAGGAGCCGCGGGCTCCGCTTTATGGAATGAAAATAGAAAGAAATTTGAATTTGACCGTGTACCTTAGTGTGGGAGAAAGTGTGTGCGGGTTCAACCTTCTTCTTCTTCGGCCGGCCGATGAAGAAGTGTCCAACCGATGCTAGCTTGATGTATTTGTGCAACTAGAAGACAATAAGACAAGAAAACAAGTGAAGAAGGATTAGAACTGAGTGAAGTGTAGTAACTTGTAAAAGTAATAACATAAAACGACAATTGGAAACAAACTCACCGGATTCGGGGTTAGCCCTAACCCCTTTTTTTGTTTTTTTATGATGTATGAAATGATGCAAGATTGAATAAAATGATTCTTAAATATGAACTAAATGATTTGAATGAAGAAAAAAGAATATAAATGGTTAAAGACAACACAACCCAGGCAAAGTGGCAACTGGGTTGGACAGATTTAATGTAAACTGCGCGGCTCTGATGCAGAGACCGTAGAGGACAGCACCGATGTAAGAATAAAGTGAAATTTATTTCAAAATAAATATAACTCACCGAGGGTGGTTTGATATGAAGACAATTTTTCCTGAATATTATGATAAGTAATCTGAATTTACCTGATAAGCTGGATCTTTGGCAGTGAAGTTCTGGAAACTCCCAGCACAATGTCGATGTAGGACATGCTATGGGCACCAAAGATTTCCAAATTGAATGATTCTTGTTTTAGATAAAATATAACTCACTGGGTAACAATTTATATGAAGGATGCATAGGTTTAATCCACCATTAAATGTACTTAAATTGACTGAGAACATGATGACTTATAAGAGAAGACTTCGGATCTGTCTGTGCAGCGCCGGTGTTGAAGACATAACAAGCCGAGGGAATGTCAGAATTGATCTCCGTTTGTTGAATATGAAATATATCTTGATGAAGAACACTTCTTATGAAAGAATTAAGGCCGGAAAATGATAATATAGATCTGTAGAAGCCAATGATCAGCAGTGCAGCACGTCGGAGCATAGATCGGCTTCTTCTTCACTTTGGGATGATCTCTAAGCACCGGGACAAAGATAGAACGATTTGGGGAGATTGGGAAGAGCCTAGGGTGGCTGGAGGACGAAGAGAGGAGTGCTGGAGGATGGGGATTCCCTTCTTAGGTCGTTCATATGAGTCTCCCTTTATAGGGGATGAGAACCAGGTCAAAAAATAGCAAGTTTTAATACATCCGACCATAGGTTGGATTTCCTTCAATTAATGTTGCTAATTTTCATACTGAAGCATCTAGAAACTTACCTAAATGATTGAGAGATATTGAAAACCGTGGATCACCTTTTCCATGTTCAAAATATGTCTCCACTTGAAGAGGAAACAAATCTGGTCAAAAAATGGCAAGTCTTGATATACAAGACAACAAGTTGGATTGCCATCATTAGATGATGCTAATTTCGACCATGAAGCTTACAGATACTATAAAAAGAGATATGGAGGAGGAAAAATTAAGGTAAGGTCGTGAATTGGTCAAATATGTGCCCAATGGGCTGGGCTTGCATGCAATTGGGCTTGAACGGTGCTGCGTGCGGACAGAACTGCGCATCTGACTTCTAAAAGGTGCTGCGGACAAATGGGAGATCAGAATTGAATGCCGTTTGTTGCAATGGAAAGATAACTCATATAATAAGATTATTTATGTTGAATACTTCTTCATTAGACGTCCATATAATCCTGTGAAAAATTTACAAATAGAGGATATGCTAGGAAAAGCATAATCTGGCACACCACCAAGAGTCTCTTGTTCGGTAAACACGGATTTGATTAAAAATTAGCAAATGATCCTCATATTTCCAATAAGAACCTCAGATCATCCAAAAGGGTGGTTCATCATGATTTTTATGGTCTACAAGAGATGTTGCCAATGGAATAATGGTTTAAGCTCTAAATAAGGCCAAATTGGCGTGTCTACAGCTTGCCTCACCTTGATGTCGGCTTTGCAAGGGAATGACATGTAGCGGAGCGGAGTGAAATGTAGAGAAAGCGTAGCGAAGCGAGATGTATTTTAGTGGAATGCAGCGGAGCGAAATAGAGATGGACTGAAAAGGTGGCATCAAGGTGTAGATATAGACACGCTCAACGACCAAATTCGGCAAAGAGAATCTCTTCATGTCTCCTGGTTAACTGCCATGTTTCATCAAGTCTTCCTATGTTCGATTGGTAAGAGATGTGCCATTGGCACGAGAGAAGAATAGCCAACCCCCAACGCGGTGGGGAGTCCCCGAAACATGGGTTCGTAGGTTCATCATCAGCTGCTAACCTGATCTTTGCGGTGTTCCTGTACTGTGATGGGCTAAAGTTTAAAAAAGAGATTTGTTTTGAAAAAGTAAAAGAATACCAATCGAGCACATTCAGGCTCTTAGATTCATTTAAGTCGTCTAGGAGACAAGATTCAATTCGGAATGGAATGATCTCGAATTCCAAATGGCAAATGTTGAAGCACAGACCGTGAAGACAACAGCAATGCAAGATCTGATCGAATAGAAGGCCCTTGGCGGGACGAATTGACTGCCACGGTTGGATGAATAGCAAGAAGGGTGTTGCAGTGGTCACAGTGGGGATAGAAATAAAAGATTTGAAGGCACAAGGTGATTACCGAACATGGTGGGATTAACAGACACGGTGGGATATTAAAAAGGTTGGTGGGACTAGAAAACACGATGGAATTAGAAAACACAGTGGGATTTAGAATGATCGGGATTCAGAATGATCAGAATTATGATACAAGAGGGTGAGAAGGTGAAGATTATGAAATGATGTATGCAATGATAATGAAAAATGCAATGCAACTAATACTATATGATGCATGATGGGCTCAAGAAAACAAAAACAAAACTTGTCTAACAATTAGTTGAAGATATAGATTGTCTATGAGGTCAAGATACCCATTCAGGAACTATCATCCCTCATAGTACAACTTTGGCTTATCCGTGAGCACAAAGAATGACCTGACCATCATGGATTTTGATGAAGGGGATCTCGGGCCTGGTCTTCTTTGCATTCACGGTCTTCAACATCAATGCATAAAATAAATAGTAATGCACCTAATATATGCTAAGAAAGGAAATGATAACGGTGAGTTTGCGGTGTGATGACATGCATTCTCACAAAAGAGTTCATGTGTCCTAATGAGGACACAGAGTGAAAATTCCTCGGCAAAGTTGAGGCCGAGGTAATGATGACACCTCCTCCTGAGAATCCTCAAGGGAGGGAAGTGGCGAGCATCGCCTGCAAAAGGTTTCTCGGCAAAATTAAGGCCGAGGTTATGGTGACATCTCCTCCTAAGAATCCTCAGGGGAGGGAAGTGGCGAGCATCGCCTTGTTGTGAAGTTCTCCTCATTTGTTCTTCGTGCCTGAAACACTAGAAAAAGGAGATTAGAATGCCAATATGGCTTATCCCCCTTGCAAGTTGCAGTATTCCTTGACCTTTGTCAAGGGGTGTAAAGGTTTTCTTGTGCCTGAAACACTTAGAAGGAAGAGATTAGAACAACAATGTGGCTTATCCCCCTTGCAAGTTGCAGTATGCCTTGACCTTTGTCAAGGGGTAATAGCCTTCTTATGGGTGTAAAAATAAAGCAACAAATATACAATGAATGTAAATACAAGAATTCAAACCAAGCATGGTGATGAAAAAGAATATTTTTTTGAAAATTTTGGTTGGGATTTGAAAAAACAAGTTTTCTTCTTCTTCTTTTTTTTGAAAAGATTCAATTTTTCTGGATTTTTGAAAATATTCTTTTTTTGAGTTTTTGAAAATATTTAATTTTTTTGGAGTTTTTGAAAATATTCAACTTTTTTTGAGAGTTGTTTTTTTGAAAATATTTGTTTTTTGGGAGAGAAAAATCAGTATTGACACAAGTTCTCATCACTTGGTTGTTTTTTTAGGTTCGTTGGTAGACACCATGTGCAAAATGGGGTTCCTTGCCCAGAATCTTTTCGGCCTTCAACCTTTGATCGGCTAGAGTTTAGCTTTGATTTGGTTAGTTCACCCACACCTTGGTGGCAAGAATGAAAAATTGAGGGAAAGTCCTTGATAGGCTTTGGAGATGTCGAGAGGGATTTCTCTACTCACACCCAATTGCCCGTTGGGGTTCGGCCTCTTCGGGTCTTTTCTTCTTTATCGACAAACCTATTTTTGTGGCACACATTCGGATAGGTGCTTTGACCTGTGGGGTCATTGCCCATCTTTTGGTGCCTTTTTTCATTTTCTGCATTTTTGGGTACTCATTCAGACAGGCCCATATTTGTTTAAACCTGTGGGGTTCATTGCCCATCTTTTGGCACCCATTTTTTTTTCTTTGAGAAGTTGGACCATTCGAGACGGCCTCCTACTAAGGTGGCGGATGCTTTCGATACTCTCCCCCTCTAATCCCCTTCACCTATCTTGGACCGAATAGAAGAGAGTAGGGTGAGGGTTTTCCTTCCACCTCTGAGCCTTGCCTAGCTTCTCTCGGGTGTTGGGTCATCAGGATTCTGGGATCAGGACGTGTTGTGTGTGTAGTATGGTATCTACCCTCGACTCCTAGACAACAATCTAGAACATGTGGACTTAAGTCATACTAGTAGTTCTCTCCATTTTTTTGAGGTAGATTACATTCCATAGGTGAATCAATTAAAAACATGCCTTGCATGGTAAAAAATTGTTTAATAAGAACAAGGTAGCTAGAAATATCATGAATCATGAATTTCTCTCAATTAAAATTGTCATGTGAAATTCAAAATCATTTTTTTAAAAAAAAATATTGCTTTGCAAATGACATAATGATAATGAATGCAATTTCATGTAATACCTGAGAGAAGAAGAAGTTCATTGCTGATGACGGCTTTGCTTGTACTTGCCTTGCCTTGTCTGCCATGCCTTGCCTTGCCTTGCCCAACTGCTTCCACTGTTGATATGCACCATATTGCATTGGATTGATGATTCATAGTCATAGGATGAAGTGAAAATGTGGAGGATCTAATTTAGCATGGCGGAGTCAACATTAATGATGTAAAAGGCAAAGATTGTGGTATCACCCAGGAAATTTCTCTACCTTGATTTTTTGTTGAAAGTAAAACTTGGAAAAAGAAAGAGAATTCAAAAAAGACAAAAACATGCTTGGAAACAAAAGTTAGTTAAAATGGGCTCTTGGGCTCGTGAGTTGAAAGTGGGCTTGAAGGCCCGGGAGTAGTCGGAATCAGGGGGCACGTGGGCCCAAGATTTGAATGTGGGCTAGAGAGGCCGGTTGATGTTGATGGGCATGAGGGCCCGATTGAAGGTTGAGCCCGAGGGACCCAATGAAAAGAGTGTGCACATGGACCCGATTTAGATGGTTGGGAGCAAGATTGTGATTTGTGATGGGCTCGCTGGCACCATTGAAGAGTATGGGTGCGTAATCCCAAAGTTGAAGAAGTGGGGGCACGGGGGCCCGATTTCAAAGAAGTTTGGGCATGTGGGCCCGATGGTGAAGAAATGGGGGTATACAGGCCCGAAGTTGAAGGAGTGTGGGCATGTGTGCCCAAGTTTGAGGGAAGGTGGGCACGTGGGCCCAATTTAGAAGAAATTTGGGCACATGGGCCCGGTAGTAGAAAAACATGGGCATGTGAGCCCGGTTGAGGTAAATTACGGGCACGTTGGCCCGATTGAGGTGAATTGTGGGCACGTGGGCCCGATTTAGAAAAATTAAGGGCACATGAGCCTGATTGGGAAGAATTATAGGCACGTGGGCCCGATGGAAGGAAAGGGGAACGTAGGCCCAGTTGGGGAAAAGGGGCATATGGGCCCAGTTGAAGGAAAGGGGCATGCAAGCCCGATTGATTAAAAGGGACACGTGGGCCCGGTTGAAGAAAAGGGGCATAAGAGCCCGGTCGATTAAAAGGGGCACATGGGCCCGGTTGGATAAAGGGGGCACGTGGGCCTGGCTGATGGAAAGGGGCACATGGGCCAGGTTGGATGAAAGGAGCATAAGAGCCCGATTGACGAAAAGGGGCATAAGTGCATGAAAATGGGGCATAAGGGCCCAAAAATGGGGCATAAGGGCCCAATTGAGTGGGATGGGGTGTAGACCATGGCCCTAAGATTGACAGATTTTGGACCCATGGGCCTGATTGATGGTTATAAGAAGGATAAAGAAAGGGCAGTGGCCCTAAGATTGAGGAATTGTGGGCCCATGGGCCCAATCGTTGATTTGGAGGAGAATAAAGAAAGGGTGGTGGCCCTAAGATTGATTGATCGTGGGCCCGTGGGCCGGATTGTTGCCTAGGAGAAGAATGGGGTAAGGGTCGTGGCCCTAAGATTGATGTTAAGGGCTTTCCCCGCCTAGCTGGAGGAGGTCCTAGTATCCCCTTGCTAAGGTTTGCATCCTCCTTCTGTTGGTTTATAGATTCCTTTCCCATTTCACTGACCAATTCGGTCTCCTTACTTCCCAGCTCAGGGGTCAATTTACTCTGACAATCTTCAGGGATCAATTCCAATAATGATGATAGTTGATCTATACCTGAAGAATCCTTGCCTAGTCCTTGACAATCAACTAAGTTTATGATTCCTTCATCTAAGCTCCCTATAGCGAGGCTTCTCCTCGGGATGTTCTATGGAAGAGGGCATGCCTAGTCTAGGGGATTCCAAATAGGTAGAAGGGTTTGGTTCGACCTCCCCTACTAGATGACTTTGATCTTGAGATATAACAATGACATGATGAGAAGCTGATTTCTCTGCCATGGCAGGAGCACAAATGGTTGGAGTGATTGATTCCTCTGCCAGGGCAGGAGAATGAAGGGTCAAAGTGACTAAATCGTCTACCATGGTAGGAGCATGGATGATCGGATTGACTGGATCCTCTACCAAGGTAGGAGCATGAATGGTTGAAGTGACTAAATCATCTACCATAGTAGGAGCAAGAATGATTAGTTCCTCTGCCAAGGCAGGAGCATGAATGATAGGAGTGACTAGTTCCTCTGCCAACCATCTCCGGTGCTCGAGCGACGCCGTGAGATGAAAGTTCGGGGATCAATGTGAGTGTGGGACCGAGGTGAGGAGTCTTTACTGCTTTCTGAGTGTTTTCAATTCACTCCCTTTCCCCTATTCTATCTTTCACCTTCTTCTTGAGGTGCCGATCCGGAACCCATTTTTGGAGTCGACACCAGGAGCCGTGGGCTCCGCTTTATGGAATAGAAGCAAGAGATAAGTTGATTTGACCATGTGTACCTTAGCATAGGAGATTGAGATGTGAGTTCAACCTTCCTCCTCTTCGGCCGGCCGATGAGTGGGAGTCCAACCGATTCTAGCTTGATATATTGTGCAACTAGTAGAAAAGAAGACAAGATAACACATGAAACAAGGATTAGGACTGAGTGAAGTGTAGTAACTATAAAAACAATAACATAAAATAGTAATTGGAAACAAACTCACCGGATTCGGGGTTAGCCCTAACCCCTTTTTTGTTTTTTGTGATTTATGAAATGATGAAAAATAGAATAAAAATAATGCTTAAATATGAACTTAATTATATGAATGAAGAGTTGGCAAAGATAATATGGATGATTAAGGATAACACGACCCAGGCAAAGTGGCAACTGGGTTGGACAGATTCAATGTAAACTGGCGTGGCTTTGATGCAGAGACCGTAATAGATAGCACCGATGTCAGAATTGAGTGCCATTTGTTTCAAAATAAAGAGAACTCACTAAGGGTAGTTTGAGATTAAGACAACTTTGCTTGAATCTTATGATAAATAATCTTAATTTACTTGATAAGCTGGATCTTGGACAGTGATGTTCTGGAAACTCCGAGCACAATGTCGATGTAGGACATGCTATGGACACCACAAATATTTAAATTGAATGATTCTTGTTAGATATAAAATAGGACTCACCGGGAACAATTTCAGTGAAGGATGTATAGGTTGAATCCACCATTAAATATACTGAAATTGGCTGAGAAAACGATGACTCAGAAGAGAAGAGTTTGGACCTTTCTCAGGCAAAGACCGGTGTTAAAGCCGTAACAAGCTAAGGAAATGTCATAATTGATCTCCGTTTGTTGGAGATGAAATATATCTTGATGAAGCAAAATTTTTATGAAGTAAGTCAGGCCGTAAAATGACCAAAAAGATCTTTAGAAGCCGATGATCAGCAGTGCAGCACGTCGAAGCATAGACCGGCTTCTCCTTCACTTCAGGATGATCTCCGAGCACCAGGAAGAAAAGAGAACAATTTGGGAACGTTGGGATGAGCCAAAGGTGTCTGGAGGATAAGGATAAGAGTGCTAGAGGATGGGTATGCCCTCTTAGGTCATTCATATGAGTCTCCCTTTATAGGGGATGAGAAACAAGTCAAAAAATAGTAGGTTTTGACACATCCAACCATAGGTTGGATTTACTCCATTTAATGTTGCTAATTTTCATCATGAGGCTTCAATAAAGTTACCCAACTGATTTTTAGGGATAAAAAAGTGTGGATCACCTTCCCCATGTTCAAAATATGTCTCCACTTGAAGAGGAAACAAATCTAGTCTAAAAATAATAAGTTTTGATGTATAAGACAACAAGTTGGATTGTCATCATTTGATGTTGCTAATTTCGACTATGAAGCTTCTAGATACTTTACCAAGTGATATAGAGGATAAAAAAGAAAGGTAAGGTCATGAATTGGTCAGATATGTGCCCAATGGGCTGGGCTTGCATGCAATTGGGCTTGATCAGGGGTGCGTGCAGACAGAATTGTGCATCTGATTTCCAAAAAGTGCTGCAGACAAATGGGATATCAGAATTTAATGTTGTTTGTTGCATTGAAAATAAAACTCATAGAGGAAGATTATTGATGTTGAAAACTTCTTCATTGTACATCCACAGAATCCTATGAAAAAATTTTAAGTAGAGGATATGTCAGAAAAAGCATAATCTGGCACACAACCAAGCGGCACGATCTTGGTGCAAAGACCACCAAGAGCAACATAGAAGTTAGAATGGGCTCTCATTTGGGAAAAATGGATTTTATTAGAGATCAACAATTCTTCTTTAGATTTCTAGTGAACTCCTTAGCTCATCCAAAAGGATCGTTCAACTTGATTTTAATGGTCTAAAAGAGATGTTGCCAATGGAATAAGGGTTTAAGCTCCAAATAAGGTCAAATTGACGTGTCTACATTCCCTGTGGAGGATGGCTTCTTGGATCCTGATCAACTACTGTGCATTAGCAGCATTTGGAGCGGCATGCGGTGGAGTCCTTCAATTATGGGCTTCTTCTACTACGAACTATCCGCAGCTTTAGTGGGCCATCCTCCCTTTGGCAGTGCTCTCCTACTAGCTTGCTGGGCTGATATCTGTAGACACGCCAAATTCGCCTAATTCAGAGCATAAAACTCATGTTTTATAGGGTAACACGCATGATTTATCATATGATGATGCCGGGTCCTTTTAAGTTGATTTGGTACTTTGCCGAACGAAATCGGATGCTTTCCGAAGTTTTCCGCGAAAAGTCGTAATTTCCGAGCGAAAGCTGCACGTAAATCGTGTGAACACGGAAATTGGCTGAATGACCAATGCCTAATGATCATGCATTGAAGGTTATGGTCATATTTACATCCCGGACAAGTTTTGTTGCATTCCGCGCCTTTCCGGTTTGCCGTCGAAGTCATTTTGACCTATATCGGACCTTCTGTTCACTGCCCTAACTTCCGGACAAAATTCTGAAGTTTTGGAGGGTGTGATGGCTGATCCGATGCTGTAGAAAGCTTCTTCGGCCTGTTATCTTTCCAACGCAACAAACGGCGTCGAATTTCGAGTTCGGGAGTGTTCGCAATGGCTTCCAGAAGAAGGACGCGCAGAACCAGTCCCATGCGCCCAGGTTCCTGGTCACAGGGGCCTGGGACCCAGGGCACATGGCCATGCGCCCTACCAGTGAGGGACGTGGCCTTGTGCCCTCACTTGAGGGCACATGCGCCCCACCCTTGAGTCAGTCTTTCACCCGGACTCTGTCGCTGAACAGACGGAAGAGATAAGACCTTTATTTTCGGAGAAGATAAGATATGCCCCCCCTGGGGGGCGCATGCGCCCTTCAGTGGGGCGCATGCGCCTGGCACCAGGGCGCATGCGCCCAGGGCCAGGGCGCATTCATCCCTATTTTCTAGCTCCGATGACGCCCTCTGTTCTCCTATAAATGGACTCTGATTCCGGTCATTCCAAAGAGAGGAGCACGACTCCCCAGGCATTTCAAGACGTCCTATCACCCTCCTGCATCGATTTTATGATTTTTAGAGAGAGAATTTCGAGTTTTTAGAGAGAGAAAAGTCGGTTCAAGAGAGAGGAAGGCTGTTCTGCAGGTGATCTGCCAAGTCTCTCTTCTTCGGCCTCTACAGCAGTGTGTGGACGTCTTCTGCCTGAGCTCTCTTCATCAAAGTTCTTCCTCTCCAAGTCTTCTTGAGTTTACAATCGACGGCACTTGATTCCAAGGTCAGGGCTGATCGTGAAGAGCGCAGAAGCAAAGTCGCGCCTGGCAGATCCTGGACTGCTGCTCGGCTTTTTCGACAATACAGATTTGGCTATATCTTCCTCTATACAACTCAGAATCTTTCTGTTCTTTTTTCTATCTCTTTGTTTAGTGATTCTCCATCATCCTATCATTTTTTTTACATTTTTTTGCATTACTTTTACTCTGTTAATCCGAAAAAATAAAAAAAGGGGTTAGAGATAACCCGAATCCGGTCAGTTTCTAGTCAATTGTGTGTTTTATGTTATTCTCTTTACATATACTCCACTTTGTCTAGTTCTAATTGTCTATTTCACTTGTTTATTTGTCTAGTTGCACAGAACATCAAGCACCCACCGCGTTGAGGACTCTTCTTCATCGGCCGGCCGAAGAAGGAGAAGCTTTAACTCACATTCTTCACGCTAAGGTACACACGGTCAATTTTAATTCTATAAATCGGAACCCACGGTTCCTGGCGACCACGTTTATTTCTTCTCACCCTCTTCCCACATGACCCGAACCATCTCTTTGGTGATCGAGCGACGCCAAGGGATGAAAGTTCGGGGATCAATGTGAGTGTGGGACCGAGGTGAGAGTTGCTTTCCGAGCTTTATTCCTTTCTTTTCTCATCCCCTCTTGAGGTGACGATCTGGATTCACGGACTTCCCTGAAAAGGAGAGGACCCCGTCGAATTTTCAGAGTTGACAATATCCACTTTAAGTTTGATCCAACCGGTGAGGTGACTACCAGGTCATAGCTCTTTCACTGTAGCCCCTTGTTACTGTACGCTGCAACACTCAGCTTTGGCAAGAGGGTTGCTAACAAGTGTGCTTCAATGAAGAAGAGACCAGAGTGGCGTCTGCATTTTGCCTCTATAAAATGTTCTAGCTTCCTACACTCTTATGTTGCCACGACGTAGAAAGATTTCCAGGTGTGTTTTGCGACCGGTGTGGACCGTCGCTTAATCACTAGTTTAGCTTTTGTGTTACACAATGCCCATCGCTGCCATTCTCAGATTGGCTTGCCTCGTCATGAGTTGCCCAAGTTGTCCCACCTGCCCCCATCAAGGGCAAGCAACTTGGTTCTGTGGACGACGAGGTGGAAGCGATCTCAATAGTTGACTTGTAGGAGATGAGTCGGCTATGCCACTCGAGTCTCTTGATTGAGGAAGACCCTAGTCATAAGTGCCATTATGTCTCCAAGCTGAAGCTTTTGCTTTCCTGAGGGTCTTCTTTTCTGTTCTCATTTGTCGAAAATATGTTGTTATTTTTAAATAAACAACGAATTTTATATAACAACTTTGAGTGAAAATTCAATGAAAATTCATTTTGTTTCATAAAATTCAGGGACAGGTGTTGACAATTATGATGAATGTGCCTTGCTATATTTCAACCACATGGATGTTTTTTAATATGAAATGAAGTATTTTTTACTGGTTTTACAATGTCTTTTTTTTCAACTAATTTTTCAGAGCAATCCGTGAGTCCGATAAATATTCTTTTGATGGCTCCTTGATTAGCTTGATTTTATGAATAGCATGTGCCTTCTAAAATTTTTGCAATTTTTGTCAATTTTAAACATGAAAAAATACATTTTTAATTATTTCTAGCTAAGAAATGCATAAGATTTTCTCCTGTCACCAAAAAAATGATAGCTACTAATGATAAGAAGTACCAATATGTCTAGATATTTTAGAACCTAAGGCATTCAAAGTTATGTGAAAGGAGAGATTTTTTGGGTAAATTACAAGAGAATTTTTATATGCAAAATTTTTTAGGGCAAACCACGCATCGGATTGAAATTCTTTCAGTGGCTTCATGATCAGCTTGATTTTATAAACCTTAGGTGATTTTTATAATTTTCTCTCATTTTTACATTTTTATGCTCTATAAATAGCCTTTGATGTTAGAATATCTTCATTTCTTCCTGCACACTATCTCTCCACACCTAGAAGCTCTATCAGTTCTAACTCATTTTTGGAGTCTGAGACACCTTCAAAGGTTTGTGCTTTAATCATAAGAAATGTAGACCATGACTTTCTCTTTGATTTGGTTTAAGTTTCACATGATTCTGAGCTCATTTTCTCAAAATATCCCAAAAATAAGAATCTGGGGTTAAGGGGGATGCAATCAACGAATTGCGTTGACCACGCCATCAACCTGGGGGCACGGCCACCACACCCTCAGTATTGATGCAGCGGAAGCGACGATTCCTATGTGTTCCCTTAGAATCTGTCTTAATCAGAACCGAACAACAAAAACCAAAAATCGATTAAATCGGGTTCGAATATACCTGATAGAGATTCATATAATCTCATGGAGAGGAAAGATATGAGCTTCTCAAGCTCTTCAAACTGTTCAAATGTCCGGTCTCCGGTAGTATCCACATGAACTTCATCCACAACAGGTTCTCCCTTTGCACCTACCTCGAGAACTCTTCTCGAACGGAGCTCCATCGCCCATGGATGCCTTCTAGAGAGAGAAGGAGGTAGGAAGGAGGCTTGGGACTTGGTTTTCACCCTTATCTTGATAGGGATTAACTGAAACCATTAATATTTATAGAGATTTTTGGAATTTTTCATAAAAATTCAAAATCTCCATAAATTACGCCCTTGCCCAGTACTTGTGGTTAAGTTCTTTTGTGTATGACCTGTCGACTCTGAAAATTTGATGGGCCTCTTCATTTTAGGGAAGTCCGTGAATCCAGATCATCACCGCAAGAGGGGATGAGAAAGAAAGGAAGAAAACACGGAAAGCAACTCTCACCTCGGTCCCACACTCACATTGATCCCCGAACTTTCATCCCTTGGCGTCGCTCGATCACCAAAGAGATAGTTCGGGTCATGTGGGAGGAGGGTGAGAAGAATGAAATTAAGACATGTGGTCTCCAGGAACCGCGGGTTCCGATTTATGAAATAAAATTGACCGTGTGTACCTTAGCATGAAGAGTGTGGGTCAAAGCTTCTCCTTCTTCGGCCGGCCGATGAAGAAGAGTCCTCAACGTGTGGGTGCTTGATCTTCTGTGCAACTAGACAAACAAACAAGTGAAAAGACTATTAGAACTAAACAAAGTGGAGTACATGTAAAGAAAATGACATGAAACACACAACTGACTAGAAACTGACCGGATTCGGGTTATCTCTAACCCCTCTTTTTTATTTTTGGATTAATATATTAAAAATTAAAAAAATTTAAAAAAATTATAGGAGTATGTAGAATCATGAAAAAAAATATATAAAAAATAACAGCAAGATTCTGTATAGAATAGAGAGAGATATGGCCAAATCTGGGTTGTCGAAAAAGCCGAGCAATAGTCCAGGATCTGTCAGGTGCGACTTTGCTTATGTGCTCGTCATGACCAGCCCTGACCTCAGAATCATGTAACGTCAATTTTAAAATAAATAATACTTGGAGAGGAAGAAGTTTGATGAAGAGAGCTAGGGCAGAAGACGTCCACACACTACTATAGAGGCTGAAGAAGAGAGACTTGATAGATCACCTGCAGACCAGCCTTCCTCTCTCTTGAACCGACTTCTCTCTCTCTAAAAACTCGAAATTCTCTCTCTAAAAATCAAAAAATCAATTCAAGAGGGAACTTGGACGTCTTGAGATGCCTGGGGAGTCGTGCACATGTCTTTGGAACAACCAGAATCAGATTTTATCTATAGGAGAACAGACAGTCTTATCAAGGCTAAAAAAAAGGTGACCTTGCACCCTACCCCAGGGTGCATGCGCCCTGGTGCAGGGCGCATGCACCCCACCTTGGGGCGCATGCTCCCCGTGGAGGGGGCGCATCTTATCCTTCCAACAGATTCGGTCTGATCCGGTTTGATCCGTTCAACGGTAGAGTCCTGGTGAAAAACTGGTTCCCTCGTGCCTCATGGGTAGGGCGCATGTGCCCTCAAGTTAGGGCACAAGGTCATGTGCCTCAGGGGCAAGGCGCATGGGCATGTGCCCTGGGTTCTGGGCGCATGTGACCAGGGACCCGGGCGCATGGGACTGTTTTGCGCGTCATTCTTCCGGAAGCCATTACGAACACTCCCGAACTCGAAATTCGACGCCGTTTGTTGCATTGGAAAGATAACAGGCCGAAGAAGCTTTTATAGCATTGGATCATACATCACACCCTCCAAAACTTCATAATTTTGTCCAGAAGTTAGGACAGTGAACAGAAGATCTGATACTGGTCAAAACAACTCCGACGGCAAACTAGAAAGGCACGGTATGCAACAAAACTTGTCCGGAGTGTGAATCTGACCGTAACCTTCAATGCATGATCATTAGGCATTGGTCATTCAACCAATTTCCGTGTTTACGTGATTTACGTGTGGCTTTCGCTCGAAAATTATGGCTTTTTGTGGAAAACTTTAGAAAACATCCAATTTCGTTCGACGAAGCTCCAAATGAACTTTAAAAGACACAACATCATTCTAAGGTTAATCACACATGTTACCCTATAAAACATGAGTTTTATGCTCTGAATTAGGCAAATTTGGCGTGTCTACATCTTGCCTCGCCTTGATGTCGGCTTTGTAAGGGAATGGCATGTAATGAAGCGGAGTGATTCAGAGTGAACTGTAATGGAATGCAAGTGAGTGTAGATGAACATAGTGGAATGGAATGGTGATGGACTGAAAAGGTGGCATCAAGGTGTAGATATAGACACGCTTATCTACCCAATCCAGCAAAATGAATCTCTCTAAGTATTCTAGATTGCTTTCATGTTCTATCAAAACCTCACATAATTGATTGGTAAAGACATGCCATTGGCATGAAAGATGAAAAATAAAGGATAAAAGATAAAGGATGTAGCCAACCCTCAACGCGGTGAGGAGTCCCCGAATTCGTAGGTTCATCATCAGTCAGCAACCCGAACTTTGCGATGTTCTTGTACTGTGATGGGCTAAACTTTAAAAGAGAAATTGATCTTAAAATAAAAAGAAAACCAATCCATCATATTTGGTATCTCAAGTTCATTCAAGTTTCTCCAAAATACTCAGTTTAATTCTGAGTGTAATAATCTCAAATTCTAAAATCAAAATCGCTCGGGTATTGTGAAAACCATGAATCATGCTTTGGCAGAAAAACCGAGTATTCAGAAAATGACAAAACAGACTTAAGCCATAGTGGGATTGAAAGATAATGGTGGGACTAACATAGAATGAAGGGACAGAAGAAACAATGGTGTGACAAACATGACACAGTGGGATAAAAGAAAGGAAAGAATAAAACATGGTGGGATAAAAGAAAGGACAGAATAAAACATGGTGGGATAAAAGAAAGAAAAGACATGGTGGGATAAAAGAAATAAAAAACATGGTGGGATAAAATTGGTAATGATGAAGAATTAAAAAGATATGGACATGAAAATATAAAAAATTATGTAGAAAATAGTTGAAGATATAGATTGTCTATTGGAGGTCAAGACACCCGATTAGGAACCATCATCCCTCCAATGTTCAATTTTGGCTTATCCGTGAGTGTGAAGAAATGACCAAGTCGTCGTAGATTTTGTTGAAGGGGATCTCGGGCCCAGTCATTTTCACTCTCAAGGTCTTCAACATTAATGCATATAATACGTATCAAATGGACCTAACATAACTAAATGACAAATGATAGGAGTGATGTGAAGTGCCAAATGGAATATTGGTGATGATGTGAGATTGATGAGAATGTGGATGAAATCTTCAAGCATGATTTATCAACTTGCATCGACTACCTGATTCATCAACATCTCTAGTCCATCCTTGTCTTGCCTTTTGACGGAATACAGCTCCACGATAATGTTTAGCTGGGTGGCGCTTCTTCTCTTTTCACCACAAGCTTGGCATGACATTCCTTCCGGAACACTGATCTCATCAATTCACCTGTTAAGACTTAAAAGGTTGCCTGATGGCCCTTCTCTTTTGCTTCTTCAGCTCCTGAAAATACTTAACAAAGATGATTAAATTTTTATCATGACTCATCTGATAGAAATGTATGCCCTACAAGCCAATCACATATGATATGATTCGACATTCCTAGGAATATCTCATTCAATTAAATAGGCAAAACTTCGTTACTAGCTTTTATTATAAGCGTATATCATAATGAAGTCCTTGATCACATGCATTGATGATTAAATCATGATGAGATCATGATAATTGTCGACTCCAGAAACGGGTCCCGGATCGGCACCTCAAGATAAGGTGAAATATGGAATAGGGAAAAAGTAGAGTGAATCGAAAAACACTCGGAAAACTGTAAAAGATCCTCACCTCGGTCCCACACTCACATTGATCCCCGAACTTTCATCTCACGGCGTCGCTCGAGCACCGGAGATGGTTCGGGTCATGTGGGAGGAGAGTGAGGAGGAGATGAAATTAAAACATGAATAAAAAAGAAAGTGTGGTCGCCAGGAGCCGCGGGCTCCGCTTTATGTAATGGAAATGGAGTGAAGTTGACCGTGTGTACCTTAGCGTGGGAGAAAGGGATGTGAGTTCAACCTTCTTCTTCTTCGGCCGGCCGATGAAGAAGAGTCTCCAATCCAATGCTAGCTTGATCAACCTGTGCAACTAGAAAAATAAACCAAGTGAAGAAAATAATTAGAACTATGGGAAGTGTAGTAACTGTAGAGAGAATATGAGAAAGAAGCAATTGGAATCGAACTCACCGGATTGGGGTGAGTCCTAACCCCTTTTTTTGTATTTTTGATTAGGTAAAAATGATGTAAATAAACTAAAATATGCTTTAAAACAATGAATAAACAGATTTAATGGAGTTGAGAAGGCTTATAGAATGGATGGGCTTGAGTTGAAGCCGAGTTGGTTGAGAAAAGGCCGGTTCAAGTAGCTTTGCACCCTTCTGGCGCGACTTCGGTGCAGAGGATGCTACGGACGACCCCGATGTCAGAATCGAGTTCCGTTTGTTTGAGTAGACGGAGGACTCAAAGGGGAAGAGTTCCTATGTTGATGACTTCTCCGAAATCCTCCTGTATAAGTCAGTAAAAATTATAAAAGTGGGCGGATATCAAAAGCAGAACCTGGATGCGCGCCCTCAGTGTAGCGACCGCCACGAACAAACGGCAAGTCGGAATGGAGTGCCGTCAGTTGGGGACGAAAGAGGACGAAGAGAGGGACAATTTGTATGTTGAATACTTTTGCAGCAGAAGCCTTGGATTTTCTCCAGAAGTCGATGGAGATGGTTGATGAAGAACACCCAGATCGAGCCTTCTCCTTCACCTCGGGATCGATTTCTTGACTTCGGATCGCCTTTGGACGTCGGGACGGCTTTGGAGAAGAGCTTGGAAGACCTTTGGACAAGCTAGGCAAGGGGGATTCAACCTTGGGTCGTTGAGAATGTCTCTCAATTTATAGGGGAAGGGAGACGGTGCAAAATTTAGAAACTGGATGTACCGCGCCCCCGCGTTTCAAAGGAGACGAGGGCGCGCAGGGCGCGCCCTCAAACCAAGGGCGCGCAGGGCGCGCCCCCAGTTTGGGGGCGCCGTCTGCGCGCCCCCCTGTTTCAAAGGAGGCGGGGGCGCGTTCGGCGTCTCACTGCTAAAAATCAACGGAAATTTCCGGAAATTGCTAAAAATCGACTTGATATACGTAACGCGCCCCCGAACCGGGGGCGCGGTACGAATAAGTGAAAATCCTCCCCCGGAAACCTTCCAAAAACCCGGTTTAGAAGGTGCTAATCGGGGTAATTTCCGATTTAAAGTAACTGACCGCGCCCCCGCTTTTCAAAGGAACCGGGGGCGCTCAGGGCGCGCCCCCAGTTTGAGGGCGCGCAGGGCGCGCCCCCGGGTTGAGGGCGCGCAGGGCGCGCCCTCCCCTTTCAAGCGGATCGGGGGCGCGGTACACTCTCTCTCCTGCGCGCGTGTTTCGCGAGCCGTATCTTGCAAACCGGATGTCCGATTCGGCTCCCGTTTGTCGCGTTGGAAAGAGGGCCTTCAACCGCACCTCCTCAAGTCGGTAAACCAGCCACATGACTCCCGAGATGTTCGTACGGGGCTTTCTACCGGTTTACCCTCTTGCGGAAAGCCGAAACCCGGGGCGAAGATCCGAAAGAGCACGGTTCCGGTCGAGAAATCTCGGGTCAACTCGGGATGACTTAAAATGATGACCGAACAAGTCCGGTACGATCGGACAATCCGAAGTCATCGAAAAATCTGAGATTAACCCGGTAAACGTGAATCGAAAGCCGTAAAAGCCGCGAAACCCTAAAATTGACCGAACCGGCCTTATAGCCCCCGTTGATAAAATATATGGCTAGAATCGACCCGGATGACCTGAAAAGACCCGGTGATGACCGGAAAGGCCTACCATGTGGTCCGGGATAGCCGTGTCAGCACAGATCGAAAAAGCCGTAACGAAAGCCGTCATTGACCGACGCCTACCGAAATGACTTCTCGGAAACCCTGAATGTTACGGAACACATGCGGGACTCCCGAGACCTTCAATTATGAACCATTCAAGGTCGGTCATCGAGCAGGCATCGTGTTTTTACAGTTCACATGCGGCTCTCGCTTGAAGGTTACGGCAATATTCCGGAAAACATTGGTCCATTCTCAACTTGCAAGGGGCTCCACCCATGTCCTTAGCTCATCTCCATGAGGTAGTCCGGATCAGATAACGGTCAGATAAAAGATATCGCCTATGGAATAAGAGTCTAGGGCACCGAATCAAGCCAATTTGGCGTGTCTACAATAATGAGATCGATTATCTAGAGGTATGTGATTTAAATGCTCCTAGTCATAGGATCCTTGAGACGGGACATCAAGAATCCGGATAGACTAGTGTGTGTGATGTCTTTTCATATGATGAGAATGACCGATCTCATTGGTCATCAGTGTGGGGACACTGAGATACACACATAGGTGCTCATTAGTGGAATGAGTTCACTGAACTGACCAATTTAGGAAAACCTGATCGGTATCTTACTGAACTGTCTATCAGGTTATTCTTACATCTCAATAGCACAGTTGGATCTTTGACCTGAGTCCTCAAAGATGTCTTGCCAGGCATACTATGTACTTTGACTATTGACTGATGGATCACTTAGTAATCAAATCTGTGATGGAGCATGATGGTGCCATCCGGTCTTTGTATCTTTGCAAAAATTTGGTCTTGACAATATCAAAGTCTCCTGCTTCAAATGGGCCAAGCGAGTAGAACCATTCTAATGCAGACCCTTCTAGTGATCGACGGAACAAGAAAGCAAGAACCCTATGATCATTTTCCAGAATGAGGATTCATAGAGAAAATCTGTAAGGTGAAGAAAAGGATTGCCAGTACCATTGTAGCGGCGATAAACTGATAGCTCAGAAGGTGGCAGGTGGAGAATTGGCAAAGAAGGAATAGAGATCTCAGGAACTGATTTGGAGTCCATGCGACATCTCAGCTCTTCATAGCATTCATTCATCTGTGTGAGCTGATTCATGATTGCCTAGGTGAGAGCAGGCTCTTGGTTTACTGGTGGGGGTATGTGGTTAGAGGCATGATTCTGGAATTGAGGAGCATGACTTGGCAAATTTACTAAAGATTGTCCCATGACTTGATGGGTCAGGGGAGCAACATGGTTAAAATAAGATGGCTGAACAAATGATGGTTGAACCACGTATGGTTGAACTATAGATGGTTGAACTACAGATGGTTGAACTACAGATGGTTGTGCTAATGATGGTTGAATCACAGATTGTTGAACAATAGGTGGTTGAACAAAGGGTGATTGAATGAGTGGTGGTCGAACCAGAGGACAAGGAGATGAGGCAACTTAGTTGGCTTCAGCCTGATCTGAAGCAATTTTTCCCTTCACCATGGATTGTATACGAGCGTAGGTTTCTGGGTCGGTATAGAGAGACAACTCCCTAAAGAGTTGTTCAACTTCACGAGGAGCAGATGGTTAAGGGACCTCTTGCGCTTCTGACTCAAACAATAGATTAACATGACCATCTGACGGAATTGGTTGGTGACCCATCTCGTGCTCTCGATGTTCAGCTTGTTCCGCCATTCCAACATGCCTTCCAAACCTTAATTGCATTGAACAAGTTGGCAAAATAAACAAAGAACTTTTTTCTAGTTTTTAGTATCTTGCAAAAAAATGTTAGAGGTTTGAATTTTTGTTTGACAAACAAGTGATGCAAAGACTTGAAAGCAAAATTATGCAATGATTTTGATTAAACCTTAGGTTTATGGATTTTGTTAAGAATTGTTCTCTCAACAAATGGGTTAGGATCCTAACTCCAATCTCCAATGACCTAGGTTTCACACAATCTCACCACGTGTAGGTAACATAGGATGCTTCGGGTTTTGTGGAGTGGTACAACCAACCCGATCGTGAAGAGGAATAATCCACGTATGAGGAATTACGGAGTCCTTGATGAAAGCCAACCAAGTCAACTAGGAAGGAATATCCCAGAAGAGAGGTCAGAATCCACCAAGAGGGTGTTTTGGATGGGAGGGGTAAATGGGAGAGTGAGCTTCCGCC
This sequence comes from Cryptocoryne crispatula var. balansae, assembly GCA_036172225.1. Classification (NCBI taxonomy): domain Eukaryota; kingdom Viridiplantae; phylum Streptophyta; class Magnoliopsida; order Alismatales; family Araceae; genus Cryptocoryne; species Cryptocoryne crispatula. Next base: position 12,514,521 of record CM069926.1, on the reverse strand, counting down.
TAAAAAAAGTGTAAAAGAAGGAGGTAGAAAGAAGGATCAGAGAATGCAATCAAGTAATAAAGCAAGTAATGAGCAAAACATTTGCATGGGGCTTTCTACCAGTTTACCCTCTCGCAGAAAGCTAAAAACCGCGACTGAGATCCGAAGAGGCACGATTTCGGTTGAAAAATCTCGGGTCAATTAGGGATGACTTAAAATGATGACCGAACAAGTACAGTACGGTCGGAAAATATGAAATCATCAAAAAAATCCGAGGTTAATCCGGTAAACGTAAATCGAAGCTCGAAAAAGTCAGGAAATCCTAAAATCGACCGAAATGGCCATATGGCCCCGGTTGATGAAATATATGGCTAGGATCCACCTGGATGACTTGAAAATGCCCGGTGATGACTAAAAGGGCCTAACATGTGGTCCAAGATAGCCGTGTCAGTACATATCAAAAAGCCATAATGAAAAGTCATTATAGACCAATGCCTACCGAAATGACTTGTTGGAAACACCGAATGTTATGGAACACACGCAGGACTCCTGAGACGTTCAAGTATGGACCATTCAAGGTCGGTCATTAAGCAGGCTTCGTGTTTTCACGGTTCACACGCGGCTCTCACTTGAAGGTTACATCATTATTCTGAAAATCATCGGTCCATTCCCAACTCGCGAGGGCTCCACCAACGTCTTTAGCTCATCTCCAAGAGGTAATCTGGATCAGATAACGATCAAATAAAGAATATCACCAATGGAATAGGAGTCTGGGGCTCCAAATCAGGCCAATTTGGCATGTCTACAGTTGGGAGTGAGATTTATCTTAAGAATAAGTGGTAATGAAAATGGGATAATCTTTAAGAAAAGATGGGTGTTGGCACACCCATTCCTAGATTGTAGGGCATTGAGCACTCAAAGCAGTTGAAGGAGGAGCAACAGAAGAAACAACTGGTTTGACTGACTGAGGGGGAACCCTATGTTGAGGGATTGATTGAAGTGGTGCTGGCATAGAAGTCAGTTCAGGATGAAGAGCTATTGATGTAATTAATTGAGGATTCATGGCTTGGATGGTTGGCTGAGGAGTTGTTGGTGGAATAGGCTGAGAAGCCAAGGGACGGATGATTGGCTGAGGGGTTGTTGGTGGAATACGTTGAGAAGCCAAGGGCTGGATGATTGGCCAAGGGGTTGTTGGTGAAATAGGCTGAGAATTTGATTTTGATAGTGAGGTGTTGGCACAATTGACATGAGGAGCTTGATTGTGCACAATTGATTGTGTCGTTGACACGGGTTGCATGTCTGACTGAGATTATGGCATGGGTGGCCTAATCAACTGACGTCGAGGAGTTGGCTGAAGATGATGATCTGGGTGAGGTTGGAGAGGGCTCCTAGGTTGGTTCATAGCATCAATGCTCCTCTCAAGCCTGGGCCTCAATTCATTAGAATATCGCATTAATTTCACATCTTCTTTTGCTTCCCCAATTATTGAATAGCCTAGCCCATATCGTCTCAAGAATTTGGCCTTGACAATTTCGAAATCCCATATCTCTACTTCATTCAATGAAAAAAACCAATCTAGGGCTACACCCTCTAAAGATCTCCTAAAAAGAAAGGCAAGGGTCTTTCTATCATTATGCCATCGAGATGATTTGCTCAGGAAATCATTGACATGGGTGAAGGGATCACCCGAGCCATTGTAGGGATGGTAGGGTGGCATTTGTGATTGGGGGATGTAGATAGTATAGAGGGGGAATTCGATGGTTTCTTTATCCTTGGCAACGAGGTGGGGAGGAATTCACCGGGGGTGTGCTTGTGGCACCTGGATGGGAGGGAGGTGGGTTGGTGTGCGAGCTGAAGAATGACCCACAATGGGGTGAGTAGGTGAAGTAACATGGCGGGGCTGCCCGAGGTGGGGTTATGACAAGAGGTAGAACTGTCGATTGGGGAGGCAAAGTAGCTCGGTTGACTTTGGCCGGACCTTGATTAGCGGTGCATCTTGCCCTTCACTAGGGATTGTATGAATGACAAGGTGTTGGGATCAAGATGAAAAGATAGATCCTTAAGAGCTTGTTCTATACTAAATGAAGCGGACTGATGGGCATCCCCTTGCACTTCAGGTTCCATAGCAGCATTGACATGGCTCTCGGGTTGTTGTTGGAACTTGTAGAGACCTTCCCCGTACTCTTGTTGCTTGTAGTAGTACGACCTCCCAACGTGGCTTCCGGACTTTAGCATCATGGGCATCATGTCAATCTTTCAAGAAAGATGGTTAGAAAAGAGAGCAATCAAAGCACACAATTGAAGATATTTTTTTTTATGTTTTGTTTTGTTTGATTTTGTTTTGTTTCAATTGGTTGTTTGGAAAACAAGTTGAACACAAAATTAAAAAGGTTTTTGTTTTGTTTTGTTTAGGTGTTTTGTAAGAAATTTTTTTTGGTTGTTTTCAATTGTTGTGAGCAAGCAAGTTGTGCAAACACGTTTTTAAAATGACTACTCGACAATTTTTGGGTTGAAACCTTAGATAAGATAGATTGTTAACAATTGTTCACTCAAGTGGGTATGGTTCCTATTGCTTCAATCTTCAAGACCTAAGGTTGTCACTCAATCACCACGAGTAGGTACTTGGGTTCTTCGGGTTTTGGGAAAGTGGTACAACCGGCCCAATCGTGCAGAGAGGAATACTCCACGGATGGGGACTTACGGAGGTCTTGATGGAAACCACCAAATCAACTAGGAAGGAATATCCCAGAAGAGAGATAAGAATCCACCAAGAAGGTGTTTGAAGGGTGAGGGTGTGTTGGGAGAGAGAGCCCCCGCCTCGAATGCCCTACGGATCGGAGCAAGTCCGGTACCCGATGCAAAAAGCTAATGCAAAAGTAAAAATGGAGGGTAAGAGGAGAAGAAGCAATCAATGAGCAAAAACATGAAATGAAATGAAGTAAATAGAGCATGCGATATGTAAACAAGACAAGTAATCATGCAACAAAACAAACAATCTAGTGACTAGAATTCAATTAGAAAGAAACTAGTTGCACAAACAAATCAAGCTAGCACGGTTAAAGACATTGGTTGTCCCACCGTGGTCGCCAAAAAGCTGTCGACTACAGAAAACGGGTTCCGGATCGGCACCTCAATATAAGAAGGTGAAATATGGAAAATGGAAAAAAGGGAGTGAATCGGAAAACACTCGGAAAGCGGTAAAGACTCCTCACCTCGATCCCACACTCACATTGATCCCCGAACTTTCATCTCACGGCGTCGCTCGAGCACCGGAGATGGTTCGGGTCATGTGGGAGGAGAGTGAGGAAGAGATAAAATTAAAACATGAAAGATGTGGTCGCCAGGAGCCGCGGGCTCCGCTTTATGGAATGAAAATAGAAAGAAATTTGAATTTGACCGTGTACCTTAGCGTGGGAGAAAGTGTGTGCGGGTTCAACCTTCTTCTTCTTCGGCCGGCCGATGAAGAAGAGTCCAACCGATGCTAGCTTGATGTATTTGTGCAACTAGAAGACAATAAGACAAGAAAACAAGTGAAGAAGGATTAGAACTAAGTAAAGTGTAGTAACTTGTAAAAGTAATAACATAAAACGACAATTGGAAACAAACTCACCGGATTCGGGGTTAGCCCTAACCCCTTTTTTTGTTTTTTATGATGTATGAAATGATGCAAGATTGAATAAAATGATGCTTAAATATGAACTAAATGATTTGAATGAAGAAAAAAGAATATAAATGGTTAAAGACAACACAACCCAGGCAAAGTGGCAACCGGGTTGGACAGATTTAATGTAAACTGCGCGGCTCTGATGCAGAGACCGTAGAGGACAGCACCGATGTAAGAATAAAGTGAAATTTATTTCAAAATAAATATAACTCACCGAGGGTGGTTTGATATGAAGACAAGTTTTCCTGAATATTATGATAAGTAATCTGAATTTACCTGATAAGCTGGATCTTGGGCAGTGAAGTTCTGGAAACTCCCAGCACAATGTCGATGTAGGACATGCTATGGGCACCAAAGATTTCCAAATAGAATGATTCTTGTTTTAGATAAAATATAACTCACCGGGTAACAATTTATATGAAGGATGCATAGGTTTAATCCACCATTAAATGTACTGAAATTGACTGAGAAGATGATGACTTAGAAGAGAAGACTTCGGATCTGTCTGTGCAGCGCCGGTGTTGAAGACATAACAAGCCGAGGGAATGTCAGAATTGATCTCCGTTTGTTGCATATGAAATATATCTTGATGAAGAACACTTCTTATGAAAGAATTAAGGCCGGAAAATGATAATAGAGATCTGTAGAAGCCAATGATCAGCAGTGCAGCACGTCGGAGCATAGATCGGCTTCTTCTTCACTTTGGGATGATCTCTAAGCACCGGGACAAAGATAGAACGATTTGGGGAGATTGGGAAGAGCCTAGGGTGGCTGGAGGATGAAGAGAGGATTTCTGGAGGATGGGGATTCCCTTATTAGGTCGTTCATATGAGTCTCCCTTTATAGGGGATGAGAACCAGGTCAAAAAATAGCAAGTTTTGATACATCCGACCATAGGTTGGATTTCCTTCAATTAATGTTGCTAATTTTCATACTGAGGCATCTAGAAACTTACCTAAATGATTGAGAGATATTGAAAACCGTGGATCACCTTTCCCATGTTCAAAATATGTCTCCACTTGAAGAGGAAACAAATCTGGTCAAAAAATGGCAAGTCTTGATATACAAGACAACAAGTTGGATTGCCATCATTAGATGATGCTAATTTCGACCATGAAGCTTACAGATACTATAAAAAGAGATATGGAGGAGGAAAAAGTAAGGTAAGGTCGTGAATTGGTCAAATATGTGCCCAATGGGCTGGGCTTGCATGCAATTGGGCTTGAACGGTGCTGCGTGCGGATAGAACTGCGCATCTGACTTCTAAACGGTGCTGCGGACAAATGGGAGATCATAATTGAATGCCGTTTGTTGAAATGGAAAGATAACTCATAGAAGAAGATTATTTATGTTGAATACTTCTTCATTAGACGTCCATATAATCCTGTGAAAAATTTACAAATAGAGGATATGCTAGGAAAAGCATAATCTGGCACACCACCAAGAGTCTCTTGTTCGGTAAACACGGATTTGATTAAAAATTAGCAAATGATCCTCATATTTCCAATAAGAACCTCAGATCATCCAAAAGGGTGGTTCATCATGATTTTTATGGTCTACCAGAGATGTTGCCAATGGAATAATGGTTTAAGCTCTAAATAAGGCCAAATTGGCGTGTCTACAGGAGCATGCTGCTCAGTTGCTGGTATCGGATCCGTGAGGATACGCATGTTTGATGGAAAGGTGCGAAAGCTCGTGGAGGTCTGACATGTGCCAGATCTGAAGAAGAACCTGATCTCACTGGGAGCCGTGTGTTCAAGAGGATACCGATGCACTCTTGAAGGTGGAGCTCTCAGGGTGTGCAGAGGAGCACGGATCGTGCTAAAGGGGCTGTTGACCAAAGGTTTGTACAGGCTCATAGGGAGGGTTGACACCGGTGTAGCTACAAATTCCCTGGTGAGTAGTACGGTTCAGTGGAAGACGATATCTGCTGAAGGTGGAGCGCGGAGGAAGCGTGTGGCGTTCGCTTCCAACGACGGTGGTCGATATCTCTCGCGTCAACCGAGAGAGGAGGGGCCATGTCGGGGCGTGCAGCGGAATCAGGCTGTGCGGGCACCTGGTATTGGTGCGGGCCATGCTGGTGGAGCTGGCGGACGGACGGAGACTTGTGGAGTTAACCCAAGGTGGAGAATGTTACGTAACTAGTTAGTTACTTATGTACGTACGTATGGGTTAATCCTCAAGTGGGATAAGGATCCGGTGGTTGTTAGCCGGATAGGCATTGGGCTATCCTAAGTCTATCAGGACTCTGGATAGGGACTAGGAGAGTTCTAGTCGGGATGGGTTTCCTGGGTTGTTCTCCCTATAAATAGCCCAGGCCGGTGGCTCATTCGGGATGTCGGGTGTCGAGGGAGCCACCGGGGGAGAGGTTGTACGTCTGCAGTTTAGTGGAGTTCGACTTCTCCAAGATCTCGTCGTCTTCGTGGTGTGTGCGTCTTGCTCCGAGGGAGATCGATCGCCGGGTTTTCCGCAATAGGGCTGCACCTACCGGCGTGGGTTGTTGTTGCCTTGGAGGAGATCCGCCAGAGAGGGAGAGAAGCCCCCAGCCAGAGAGCACCAGAGAGGCCCCGAGAGAGATCGCCGCAGCCTTCCCCCCTTTCTCCCCTTTTTCTTCCTTGCTGTTTTTTTAATCTCTCTCCCTCTCCCTTCCGTTGGCAGGTCACGTATGAAATAAGAGTTCGGATCGCCTCAGGACCCCTCCTGAGGCGAGTCCCTCAGTCGCCAACCGCGTGGGGCCACGTTTTGTCTGGATAAATGCACCAGACGGCTGTCGAACGGTAGCAAACCCGTTAACGGTGCCGTTTCTCACTCCTGTTATCCTTCCGTGGCCTCATCATTAATGATGATGTGATTAAAAAATTCAATGTAAAGTAGCGCGCGCTGTCTCACCGTTTGAACAGCTTTCTCCTTCTTGACTACCCTGGCAGGTGACAGTTCTATTTCTGAATAAATTTTATTTATTTTTATAAGACAGTAGCTACGTTTCCCTTCTTAGTGAAAGAGAATTTAATGGAGAAAATCAAACTATATGCATGATTGAACTTATTTAGGAATTAAATATTATTATTATAAAATCACCATTTAATATCATATTGTTAAATAAATAAAATGGTTAGACATAGCTAACATAATTTTATCTAGGCACTCTTTGTAAAAGAGAAAATTACATTCTATCCGATTTTTTTCATAAAATATGTCAGCAGTTCTTTATTTTCACCCATACGAAATATCTAATATGTCTACTGATTAGGTCAATATAAATATATATCTAATATATCAAATAAGTCATAATTAGTATAATATATAAATTGATAAATTGATAAAAATAAAGTTTTAAAATATTATATTAAAATTTACTAATTATATGTGAATTATTGATAAATTTTTGAATAAAAATTAATATTTAATATTAACCCTTTACATAGCCCCCTGAACCCATTTTTCGGAAGTTACTGACCCTCTCCATATGTTACTAACCCTTTACATGGCCGCCTGAACCCATTTTTCACAGGTTACTAACCCTCTCCATATGTTACTAACCCTTTACATAGCCACCAGAACCCATTTTTCGGAAGTTACTAACCCTCTCCAAATGTTACTAACCCTTTACATGGCCCCCTGAACCCATTTTTGAGAGGTTACTAACCCTCTTCATATGTTACTAACCCTTTACATAGCCCCCTGAACCCATTTTTCGGAAGTTACTGACCCTCTCCATATGTTAGTAACCCTTTACATGGCTCCCTGAACCCATTTTTCACAGGTTACTAACCCTCTCCATATGTTACTAACCCTTTACATAGCCCCCAGAACCCATTTTTCGGAAGTTACTAACCCTCTCAATATGTTACTAACCCTTTACATGGCCCCCTGAACCCATTTTTCCGAAGTTACTAACCCTCTCCATATGTTACTAACCCCTTACATAGCCCCCTGAACCCATTTTTCGGAAGTTACTGACCCTCTCCATATGTTACTAACCCTTTACATGGCCGCCTGAACCTATTTTTCACAGGTTACTAACCCTCTCCATATGTTACTAACCCTTTACATAGCCCCCAGAACCCATTTTTCGGAAGTTACTAACCCTCTCCATATGTTACTAACCCTTTACATGGCCCCCTGAACCCATTTTTGAGAGGTTACTAACCCTCTTCATATGTTACTAACCCTTTACATAGCCCCCTGAACCCATTTTTTGGAAGTTACTGACCCTCTCCATATGTTACTAACCCTTTACATGGCCCCCAGAACCCATTTTTCGGAAGTTACTAACCCTCTCCATATGTTACTAACCCTTTACATGGCCCCCTGAACCCATTTTTGAGAGGTTACTAACCCTCTTCATATGTTACTAACTCTTTACATAGCCCCCTGAACCCATTTTTTGGAAGTTACTGACCCTCTCCATATGTTACTAACCCTTTACATGGCCCCCAGAACCCATTTTTCGGAAGTTACTAACCCTCTCCATATGTTACTAACCCTTTACATAGCTGTGGACGCCGGGAAGAAGAGGTGTGGGGAAGAGGCGGAGATGTGCGTGTGGGTGGTATGCTTCTCCTTCCTTACGGTTTTTATAGGGTGGGTTCGTGTTGATCACGCCATAGACGCGGTCGTGGATGATTCCAACGAACCGATCTATTGCCCGCTTTTCTTCCTTCTTTCCTTCTCCACACTCACCTTGATCCCCGGACTACTCAACCCTTGATGTCCGGGGATGCTTTGCAATGGCTTTTAATGGCGTGATGGCAGGGGTCTTGAATGGTTTCTGAGTGGTATTGAATGAGCGGAGTGGAAGATGTGTAATGGAGGATGGAAAGGCTTGGGAGTGGGATGGTAGACTCTAATGGGGCTTGGAAGGTGGTGGGAGGATGTTGGAAGGCTCAAGAAAACTCTTAGGAAGTTAAGGCTCTGGGAATCCCTCTTTAAGCTCCTTGGAATCTCTCTCTTGGAACCTCTTAAACGTGGGAGACGGGTCTCCTTTTATAGATGCACAAAAGTGACCCTGGTGCTCCGTTCTGAGGACGCCTGGCGTCGCAACATAGGAGCGCCTACAAATCCGCCGACAAGTCGGCGGGTCAGCACGTCCGACCATACCTGTCGCCACCTACCACCCTGCGTGTCAGGCGGCGGTTGTCAGCGGAAATCCTGGCGCTCTGACAGGGGAGCACCTACGACCTACGGTTGTCAGACTGCAAATTCGGCGCACGCGGAGCCTGCGGTGACAGTTGTCAGGCGGGAATCCAGGTGCTCCGACGGCGGAGCGCCTGGACCCTCGGTACGATTTCAACAACGCATCGGCGGCCAGGTACGAAAAGCCGTACGTCACGGGCGGAATTACGGGCGCTTCGGCGGAAGGAGCGCTTGTACTTTCGTACGTCTCAGAGTACGATGCCGTCCGGCCGGACAGAAGGGTAAAAAGGCGGTAAATTAAAGGCGCTCTGACGTCGCGACGCCTGGCGTCGCGACATCGGGATGCCTGCAGATTTTCTGAAATTTCATTGTTTTTATGTCAAATCGACCTCTCCGATCGGGAGAAAACAAGTGTTATCTATAGAAATGAGATTGTTCTTTACGCCAATCGGGCCGAATTCGCGTATCTACAGCTTGCCTCGCCTTGACGTTGGTTTTGCAAGGGAGTGGCACGGAGTGTAGTGGAAGCGACCGTAGTGAGATGAAGCGAAGTGAAGTGGTGGCGGACTGAAAAACTGACGTCAAGGTGTAGATTTAGATACGCGACTCCTGACCTGACCAGGTGAATTGAGCTTTTTCAAGATCCAGGGGTCTTGAATGGTTTCTGAGTGGTATTGAATGAGCGGAGTGGAAGAGGTGTAATGGAGGATGGAAAGGCTTGGGAGTGGGATGGTAGACTCTAATGGGGCTTGGAAGGTGGTGGGAGGATGTTGGAAGGCTCAAGAAAACTCTTAGGAAGTTAAGGCTCTGGGAATCCCTCTTTAAGCTCCTTGGAATCTCTCTCTTGGAACCTCTTAAACGTGGGAGAAGAGTCTCCTTTTATAGATGCACAAAAGTAACCTTGGCGCTCGGGTACGGACGCTGGCGTCGCAACATGGGAACGCCTACAAATCCGCCGACAAGTCGGCGGGTCGGCACGTCCGACCATACACGCCGCCACCTGCCACCACTGCGTGTCGGGCGGCGGTTGTCGGCGGAAATCCTGGCGCTCGGACGGGGGAGCACCTACGACCTACGGTTGTCGGCCTGGGAGTCGGCGCACGCGGAGCTGCGGTGACGGTTGTCGAGCGGGAATCCGAGGTGCTCCCGGGCCGGCGGGCGCACGGACCCTCGGTACGATTTCAACAACGCATCGGCGGCCGTCGAAAAGTCGTACGCATCACGGGCGGAATTACGGGCGCTTCGGCGAGAGGAGCGCTTGTACTTTCGTACGTCTCGGGAGTACGATGCCGTCCGGCCGGACGAGGAAAAGGGTAAAAAGGCGGTAAATTAAAGGCGCTCGACGTCGCGACGCACGCGTCGCGACATCGGGATACTGCTGCGGATTTTACGAAATTTCATTGTTTTTATGTCAAATCGACCTCTCCGATCGGGAGAAAACAAGTGTTATCTATAGAAATGAGATTGTTCTTTCTGTAATCGGGCCGAATTCGCGTATCTACAGCTTGCCTCGCCTTGACGTTGGTTTTGCAAGGGAGTGGCACGGAGTGTAGTGGAAGCGACCGTAGTGAGATGAAGCGGAGTGAAGTGGTGGCGGACTGAAAAACTGACGTCAAGGTGTAGATTTAGATACGCGACTCCTGACCTGACCAGGTGAATTGAGCTTTTTCAAGATCCGGGGTCTTGAATGGTTTTACGAGTGGTATTGAATGAGCGGAGTGGAAGAGGTGTAATGGAGGATGGAAAGGCTTGGGAGTGGGATGGTAGACTACAATGGGGCTTGGAAGGTGGTGGGAGGATGTTGGAAAGCTCAAAAAAACTCTTAGGAAGTTAAGGCTCTGGGAATCCCTCTTTAAGCTCCTTGGAATCTCTCTCTTGGAACCTCTTAAACGTGGGAGAAGAGTCTCCTTTTATAGATGCACAAAAGTAACCTTGGCGCTCCGTCCTGAGGACGCCTGGCGTCGCAACATGGGAGCGCCTACAAATCCGCCGACAAGTCGGCGGGTCAGCACGTCCGACCATGCACCGCCTCGCCACCTACCACCTGCGTGTCGAGGGCGGCGGTTGTCGGCGGAAATCACTGGCGCTCGACGGGGAGCACCTACGACCTACGGTTGTCGGACGCAAGTCGGCGCACGCGGAGCTGCGGTGACGGTTGTCGGGCGGGAATCCGAGGTGCTCACGATGGCGGAGCGCTGGACCCTCGGTACGATTTCAACAACGCATCGTGCCCGGCCGTACGAAAAGCCGTCTGTCACGGGCGGAATTACAGGCGCTTCGGCAGAGGAGCGCTTGTACTTTCGTACGTCTCAGAGTACTATGCCATCCGGCCGGACAGAAGGGTAAAAAGGCGGTAAATTAAAGGCGCTCTGACGTCGCGGCGGCACAGCGTCGCGTGTCGGGGCGCTGCAGATTTTCTACGAAATTTGATTGTTTTTATGTCAAATCGACCTCTCCGATCGGGAGATAACAAGTGTTATCTATAGAAATGAGATTGTTCTTTCTGTAATCGGGCCGAATTCGCGTATCTACAGCTTGCCTCGCCTTGACGTTGGTTTTGCAAGGGAGTGGCACGGAGTGTAGCGGAAGCGACCGTAGTGAGATGAAGCGAAGTGAAGTGGTGGCGGACTGAAAAACTGACGTCAAGGTGTAGATACGCGACTCACGACACGACCGAGTGAATTGAGCTTTTTCAAGATCCGGGGGTCTTGCATGGTTTACGAGTGGTATTGAATGAGCGGAGTGGAAGAGGTGTAATGGAGGATGGAAAGGCTTGGGAGTGGGATGGTAGACTCTAATGGGGCTTGGAAGGTGGTGGGAGGATGTTGGAAGGCTCAAGAAAACTCTTAGGAAGTTAAGGCTCTGGGAATCCCTCTTTAAGCTCCTTGGAATCTCTCTCTTGGAACCTCTTAAACGTGGGAGAAGAGTCTCCTTTTATAGATGCACAAAAGTGACCTTGGCGCTCCGTCCTGAGGACGCCTGGCGTCGCAACATGGGAGCGCCTACAAATCCGCCGACAAGTCGGCGGGTCAGCACGTCCGACCATACCTGTCGCCACCTACCACCCTGCGTGTCAGGCGGCGGTTGTCAGCGGTACAGCGCTCGACGGGGGGGGGGCACCTACGACCTACGGTTGTCGGTACACTGGGGTCGGCGCACGCGGAGCTGCGGTGGCCGGTTGTCGAGCGGGAATCCAGGTGCTCCGACGGCGGAGCGCCTGGACCCTCGGTACGATTTCAACAACGCATCGCTGACCGTCTGAAAAGCCGTCTGTCACGGGCGGAATTACAGGCGCTTCGGCAGAGGAGCGCTTGTACTTTCGTACGTCTCAGAGTACGATGCCGTCCGGCCGGACAGAAGGGTAAAAAGGCGGTAAATTAAAGGCGCTTTGACGTCGCGACGCCTGGCGTCGCAACATCGGGATGCCTGCAGATTTTCTGAAATTTCATTGTTTTTATGTCAAATCGACCTCTCCGATCGGGAGAAAACAAGTGTTATTTATAGAAATGAGATTGTTCTTTCTGTAATCGGGCCGAATTCGCGTATCTACAGCTTGCCTCGCCTTGACGTTGGTTTTGCAAGGGAGTGGCACGGAGTGTAGCGGAAGCGACCGTAGTGAGATGAAGCGGAGTGAAGTGGTGGCGGACTGAAAAACTGACGTCAAGGTGTAGATTTAGATACGCGACTCCTGACCTGACCAGGTGAATTGAGCTTTTTCAAGATCCAGGGGTCTTGAATGGTTTCTGAGTGGTATTGAATGAGCGGAGTGGAAGAGGTGTAATGGAGGATGGAAAGGCTTGGGAGTGGGATGGTAGACTCTAATGGGGCTTGGAAGGTGGTGGGAGGATGTTGGAAGGCTCAAGAAAACTCTTAGGAAGTTAAGGCTCTGGGAATCCCTCTTTAAGCTCCTTGGAATCTCTCTCTTGGAACCTCTTAAACGTGGGAGAAGAGTCTCCTTTTATAGATGCACAAAAGTAACCTTGGCGCTCCGTCCTGAGGACGCCTGGCGTCGCAACATGGGAGCGCCTACAAATCCGCCGACAAGTCGGCGGGTCGGCTGTCCGACCGTACACTGTCGCCACCTACCACCTGCGTGTCGGGCGGCGGTTGTCGGCGGAAATCCTGGCGCTCTGACAGGGGAGCACCTACGACCTACGGTTGTCAGACTGCAAATTCGGCGCACGCGGAGCCTGCGGTGACAGTTGTCAGGCGGGAATCCAGGTGCTCCGACGGCGGAGCGCCTGGACCCTCGGTACGATTTCAACAACGCATCGCTGACCGTCTGAAAAGCCGTCTGTCACGGGCGGAATTACAGGCGCTTCGGCAGAGGAGCGCTTGTACTTTCGTACGTCTCAGAGTACGATGCCGTCCGGCCGGACAGAAGGGTAAAAAGGCGGTAAATTAAAGGCGCTCTGACGTCGCGACGCCTGGCGTCGCGACATCGGGACGCCTGCAGATTTTCTGAAATTTCATTGTTTTTATGTCAAATCGACCTCTCCGATCGGGAGAAAACAAGTGTTATCTATAGAAATGAGATTGTTCTTTCTGTAATCGGGCCGAATTCGTGTATCTACAGCTTGCCTCGCCTTGATGTTGGTTTTGCAAGGGAGTGGCACGGAGTGTAGCGGAAGCGACCGTAGTGAGATGAAGCAGAGTGAAGTGGTGGCGGACTGAAAAACTGATGTCAAGGCGTAGATTTAGATACGCGACTCCTGACCTGACCAGGTGAATTGAGCTTTTTTCAAGATCCGCAATTCCCTTTTGTATCTTCTGAACTGCTTCCGTGGTTGATTGGAGATGAGATGTGCCGTGGGCACGAGAGAGGAAAATAAAAGCCTGCTCCCTGCGTGCGGGGAACCTCCGAGCGCGGCTCGTGAGTTCATCTTGGTTAGCGGCCCAGCTTTGTGGTGTGCTTGTACCAAGAAGGGCTGAACGGAAGTTGATTTTAAAATCAAAAGAACCTCCAATCAACGGGGATTAAGTCTTTAGGATTCATCCAGGTCCTTGCGGGAACCTGATTCAGCTCGGAGTGGAATAACCTCTCAACTCAATAGAAACACTTGTTTGCCCTGTTAGAGAAAACGACCTTTCACGAAGACAACCACAATGATGATAGCCAAATGCAGATGATGCATGCAGATGTATGCTGGATGAAAGAAAGAAATAAAAATTAATATTAAGAAACATAGTTGAAGATATAGATCATGAGTAATGGTTCAGGACACTGATCAGGAACCGTCGTCCCCATAACTCGTGATTTTGGCTTATCCGCAAGTTCATTGAACAACCGTTCCGTCCTTGATTTTGTTGGAGGGGTTCTCGAGCCCGGTGTTTTCAGAACTTGTGGTCTTCAACATTTCAAATACTACTATAGTTAACATGCAAGAAAATACCAATTTTTGACCATTTTCAATTATTTTTCTTCCTTTTTCCAAATTTATTCAAAGCGCTCCTTCGACGCGATGTCAGGCGTCCCTCTGCCAAAGCGCCTGAACTCTTCACTTTTGGAGGAGGCAGAGATCCTCTTGGAGGCAGAGATCCTCCTCGGTTTTCAAGCAGTCCCTATCCGGCAAGAACTCTTCACTTTTGTCCCCTCTGATCTCTTGTCTTCTCAGGAATTCCTCGAGGAATTCATGAGTCCTACTTCAGCCCGTCAAATCATCCTGGGGGACAGGATTAGTGTAGAGGGCCTCCTGAAATGGATCATTGGTGCCATAGAAAGGGCGGGTAGTGATGTTGACCTCCTCCCCGGCATGAAAGGGGCTGCCACCCTCCTTGTCTCTGCTTTTCTTTTTCCGGCCGAGCACGGCTGGATCCACCCCGGGTGCCTATCTAGTATCCGGGGTGTTTGGCGGAGGGAGAGGATCATCACCTCCGTCCTCGGTTTCTTGTATGATGGTCTATCCTCGGCCTGCATTGGCCGACCTATGCATGGCAGTCTTCTTCTTTTAGCATCATGGGCCGACTGGCATTTTAAGCTCAGCGTGACTGGTCATCGCGTGTCTTCTTCGCGCTATTTCCTCCATAGCCCTCTTCACACCATTACCCATGTCTTGGGTATGGAGGAGAGGGTTGTGAACACTTGTCCATCGGTGAAGACTCGCCAAGATTGGCGTGCATATTTTCTGGCCAATGACCTTTCTGCCTTTCTATGCCCTCCTCCTCCCATGGTAGGGAAAGAGGTTCGAGTCTGCCACTCTCCTGGTGTGGACCTGAGGCTGATCACCAGTTCATCATTTGTCTTGTACAACCCACATCGCTGCTTTCCACAGATCAGTGTCCCTCGGTCCAGGGTGCCCTGTCTTTCTCACCTTCCCGCGATCAAGGATCGCCATTTTGGTACCCCTGATGACGCGGAGGAGTGTCGCAGCATCATCGAGCTCTGGAGGGCCTGTAGGACTTTCCGAGTGGGTGAGGCGGTGCAGGAGGACGGTGATCGAGTGGCACGTTACTCTGCTAGGCTGCGGGCCCTTCTTCACTGATCGGTCCTGACGTGCAGTCTCTTCTGGGCCGTGAGTGGCCAAATTATGTTATTGTACTTCCGGGCCCTGCGTGGCCATTTATGTTGTTGTACTTTCAGGCCGGGTGTGGCTATTTGTATCAAACTTGCTTTTTCTGCAAAATTGTCAGGATTTTCCAAAAGAGTGCATGTGCATGGATATATGAATCGAGTAAACAAGTAGAAAATGTTATGACATTTGGCTAACAAAAGGCGAGAAACGCTAAGACAAGGATTTTGGCTACTGAATTTCTAGGCGCTCTGGTAACAAGTCGCCTGGCGTCGCGATAGCACGACGCCAGGCATCTCGGATCCGGACTACCGGGCTTTTCAGTGACCCTTCACGTTCCCCTCGATTTTCGACCCATTTGTTGACGGGAAATCCTCGAGGTTGGTGGTTTTGTGACTTTTGTAATTTTTAGGGAATTATAGAGATTTTTCCAGATTTTTTTTTTGGAATTTTTTAAAAAATTTTACCTTCACTATATATACAGAGTTACTTTAGTAACTTCATTTTCACGCGAGCATTTTCAGTTCCAGTTAAAAAAAGTCACATCTTCTGGGGCTTTGTGCATCTTCCACGTACATCCAGGTCATTTGATTCCTTCTTGGAAGTTGTAGAATAGGTTGTGAACTTTCCGTTTGCACGAGTTTTCCGAGATTTCCGGAATTTTTCGACCGGATTCGAGGACGTCAAAGTCAGTCGAATCTGGCTAACCCGGCGTCGCGAAGCGGCGACGTCGGGAGCCTGGCGTCGCGAAGGGAGAGCGCTATTTAAGCGCTCTGTCTTCGCGACGCTTTCGGTAGCATCGCGAAGCTGGAGCGTTAAGCTAGCACTCTGACTTCAGGACGTCAGCGCAAGCACTCTGAAGGGGGAGCGCCTGCTATTTTCGGAAACTGGTTTTTTCCTGATTTCAGTTCATTCCTGCATGATACTGACCTGTTGATGCCTTGCCTTGCAGATGACGCGGCGACCACGCTCCTCCCGAGCACGCCGAAGATCTCCCCCGCCGGCCCCGGAGTCACCTCCCCCAGCCGAGGAGGTTCCTTTGGTCGCGCCAGAGGCCCGGCCGCACCCCCGCCTTGAGGTAAGTCCCTTTTCTTTCCTTGCTTTTGACAATTCACCTGTACTTTCATGAAACTAACAAAAATATTCTTTTCTGTATGCAGGGCAAGCTCCGCTCCCGCATCTCGTGGGAGTTGGTCATTTGCGTGTACGAGGGCCTGCAGGAGTTCCAAAAGAGCAGACTGAGTGCCATGGGCTTCGGTCCTAAGGGAGCGGTGGGACTCGGTCTCCCGCTCCTTCATCTTCCCCTGGGGGCACATGGTGCCTTCTTTGGAGGACGTGGCCCGTATTACGGGCCTACGCGTTCACGGCCGGCCGGTGACCGGCAAGACCTACGAGGACTACTCCGGTTTTTGCCGGGACCTCTTGGGTCTTGACATTCCGACCCTCCCCGGTGGCATGAGGATGCTGGAGCGAGAGGCCATCGGGCAGATGGTGGGGTTCCGCTCGGCAGCGGTCCCTAAGGATGGTGCCCTTCTCTCAGAGGTCAGGGGTCGCCTGACCGCTGAGGTGAAGGAGGAGCTCTGTGGTGAGGAGGGCACGGAGCAGGCAGACAGGGACCTCCGTCGATTCCTGTTGTTCTTGCTTACCCGGCTTTTGCTGGGCAGCAAGGGCGACAGGATCCACTTGAGGTGCCTGCCTTTACTCGCCCACCTTTCGCGGGTAGGCGAGTACGCCTGTGGTGCTGCCATGCTGGCGCACCTCTTCTCCTCCCTTGCCATGGAGTCGGGCCCCATCGGCGTTGCCAGCTTCACCCCTTTCCTCCAGGTAACCACTTTTACACAGTCTATTTTAAATAAATTGCATATTTCATACCTGTGTATCTGACATGTTTGCCATGCTTAGGTCTGGAGTTACCTGCACTTGCTCCTCCAGTGGGCGGTGCGACAGACGGGTCCAGTCCGCTACCCGCTTCTCTGGCAGTGGGTGGCACACCGAGCCGCGTCTCCCCACCAGTACCAGGTGGAGAGCCTGCGGAAGGCCCTGCTCCACCTTCCCCACGACCGGGTAAGTGTTTTGCTTTTGCTCCTTTGGTTCTTTAGCTTGTCTGGTGCTGTTTTCTGACATTTGTTTGCCTCCCTTGCAGGTGATGTGGAGGCCCTATCTCCTGGAGGATGACACTGCCCAGCCTTGGGTGGTGGAGTCCCGGGCAGTGTTTGGTTGGGACACCTACCTTATCTGCCTGAACGAGATTGAGCCCCTGTGGCAGCGTCTCTCGATGCGGTCACTGGGGTTCAACCAGGAGTGGGTGACCCTTCCTCCCTACCCGAAGATGGGGAGGAGCACTCGTGGGCTGGTCCACAAGGTGGACTGGCGGGAGTCGGGCCGGCTGGCCCTGGAGATCTGGGATCGGGGCGGCACCCCGGTGGTTTCCCAGGCGACCGACTGCTCGGAGTATCTACGGCAGTTCTTCAAGTTTTACGGTCACCTGTTTGCAGTGATCGACATGGTACGTTGCTTCACCTTCTTATTCTTCTTGTGTTTGCTTGTTCTGCTCTGACCAACCCTTCCTTGTAGGTGACCCAGACGGAGCTTACCCGTCTTCGCGACCAGATCGCGGAGCGGGATGACAGGATTTGGGAGCTGGAGGCCCAGCTCGCACAGGTTCGGTTCTCTCCTGATCATTTGTTCATGGTGATTCTTTCCTTGCCTTCACATCATCTTTTCTTTTCAGCGTGCCACGGCTCCATCTCCGAGGTCGCAGGGAGAGGTGGGGCCGTGTGGCATTTGGCGGCCTCCGCGGGTGCGCAGACGTTGCCGCACTTCCCAGGGGGCGCCTTCGATGGAGGAAGGGGAGCCATCCACTCGTGGTTCTCCCGAGCAGGAGGAGGATGAGCCGGTGGCTTCTGAGCCGGCAGTAGGGAGTCCGGCGACGGTGGAGCCGACAGCGTACTTCCGTTGGTGGCAGAGCCGGCAGTGGAGGTCCCAGTAGAGGGACCATCAGAGGCGGAGACCCTACTCTGCGAGGAGGTGAGTCTCTGCTTTTCTTCCTTTTACTGTTTAGTTGTACTGCTCTAATCCTTGTTTCGTGCAGGTTCGAGAGCTTCGGGCCCGGGTGGCCGAGCTAGATGGTGCCTGAGGAGCTGCCGAGGAGACGGAGCGAACCCTCCAGGATCAGGTATGCTCCCTGCTTTGCTTCATTGTGCTTCGTTGTGGTATCTAATCCCGTTCTCTGCAGGTCGCTCGACTTCAGGCCCAGGTGGCCGATTTGGAGAGTCGACCTCCTCCGGCCGATTCCGCCCTTCTGACGGAGGTGAGTTTCTTGAGTTTGTTCCAGTCTTGTTTCTTCCCTTGCTGGTCGTTGCTGATCTTTGTTTGACCTTGCAGCTGGAGCAGTTGAGGGCCCGGGCCCTCCCCGAGAGTGAGCAGATCCTCCGGCTGCGGGTCCAGCATCTGGAGGAGATGCGGGCACTGGAGTCGCGGCGGGCGACGGAGCTGCTGGAGCTGGCCCGCTCCCGGTCACAGGGTCGGTCATACCGGACCGACTCTCGGCGGACGACGCTTCACGGCCCGAGCCGGTCGGGCACCACTTCTCGAGCGGGCGGCGAGAGGACTCCCCTTCCCCCTCCTGTAGTAGAGCCAGCTCCTCAGGAGCCAGCGGCGGAGGGAGGCGGTGATTCTGATGTGCCGGCCCCCTCTGCCACATGATACACTTGTACATTTTTGAGCCCATAGTGGATTTATTTTGGCCATTGTTTCTCCCTCTTTTCCTATTTTCGCACCTGTTGACTGTTTTACTGATCTAGAAGAGTGGTTAGATTTCGTTTTAGGCTTAGCCTCTTGCAAGATGTCAAGAGGCATGGGCCTTCTTAACTAGGCGAATAAGAAATATAACTATGTAATGCAGAAATGAAACGTGCATGACACAAAATTAAACATGAATGCAACTAGACATGCGGTCAATTTACAAGCACTAACTCTTTAGTTTTGGAGGTTTTTTCTATTTTTTTGGATTTTGAATTTTATGGATTTTTTTGGGGTTTCGGATATTCAAATTTGTAGGAGGTTTTTTTAAAAAAAAAATTGCATATTTTTTTTGTTCTTTTGAAATTTCTAAATTTGTTTTGATTTTGGATATATTCATTTTTTTGGGTTTGTGGATGGAGTAGATGTTCTCACCATTTGCCCTACTTGCAACTGGGTTCCCCTTTCACAGTACGTGTGGTAGCTAAGAATAAGCGCCACGTGTAGGTGATATGCCTTTTCCGGGATTCTTAGGCTTTCTGCCTTCAATATACCAGGGTCTTGCTTGGACTTAGTCGATCAACCCTACTCATGGTGGCTGGAGAAGGAAGAAATTGAGGCAAACCTTCGGTCAAACTCGAAGGACATCAAGCGGGTTTCCGTACTAATGCCCATCTGTCAAGTTTAAATCCTTTTGGGTCATTCTTTCTTGCCCATTTTTGTGGCCCACATTCAGACAGGTCATTTTTGCCTGAGGGGTTCATTGCCCATCTTTTGGAGCCTTTCCTTTTCTTGGGGCTATTCTAGGCACTCATTCGGATAGGTCTATGTACTTCTTTTCGGTTGACCTGAGGGGTTCATTGCCCATCTTTTGGTGCCTTTTCTTTTAAGAAGTCAGACCCTCTAGGATTTTCCACTCTTCCCAGATGGTGGACATTTTCGGTATTCCTCGCCTGAAATCCCTCGAATCTTTCCTTGGGCCAAAACGAGAGAAGAACAGGGCATGGTTGATCTTTTTTTTGCCTAGCGCCACCTGGTTTTCTTTTCTGGCTTTGACCGTCGAATCCCGGAGCCTAGGCGTGCGATGTGCATAGTGTGATGCTTATCCTTAACTTTCACTTGAACGGGTGAGCCTAATAGCAAGCAAGGACAGGTGAGAATGGACTTCTTCCACAATTTTGAGTGTTTTACATCTTTTTTTTTTGTCATTTTTAGGGAAAATATTTCTTAAGATAGAGTCCATTCCAAGGGTGAGTCAATTCGTCTTCATCTGCGTTAACTAGCTTATAAGAATTGCCAGGATAAGTTTCTAATATTACAAAGGGTCCCTCCCAGTTTGGTTGAAGCTTTGAGCGGGGACCGCCCGGCTTTACGAAAATTCTTTTAAGCACAACCTCACCGATTTCAAATTTTCTCTCAACCACCCTTTTCTGATAAAATCTTTTAAGCCTATTCTGATAAGTCCGGGCATGTTCGGCGGCGGCCAGCCTCCTTTCGTCCAAGAGTTCGAGTTGGGCCAGGAGAGATTCCTGCCGATCATCCGTAGGGATGTCTCGATCGATCTGAACTCGGAGGGAGGGAAAAAGTACTTCATGTGGGACTACTGCCTCCATTCCGTATGCCAAGGCATAAGGAGTCTGGCCCGTTGGAGTTCGGACCGAAGTGCGGTAGGCCCATAGAGCATCGATCAACTTATCCGGCCAATCCGCGAACCTGCTGGACTCACATGTTTTCTTAATGATTTTTATCAGGGTTTTGTTAGTGGCTTCTGCTTGACCGTTGCCTTGCGGGTAATATGGAGATGAATGATGCAATTTTATGCGATACCTGTTGCAAAGGTCTTGCAGCTCCTGAGAGACAAACTGAGGCCCATTGTCGGTGACGATGTCGCCGGGGATTCTGAATCTGGACAGGATGTTGCGCCTGATGAATGTGCACACCGTTGTTGCCTTGATCTCTGTGTAAGCTTCTGCTTCGGCCCATTTGGTGAAGTACTCCATTGCGGTGAGAATAAAAGACTTGGTTTTGTTCGTGGAGTTGGGATCACCAAGGGGACCGATGATATCAAAAGCCCACATAGCGAAAGGCCAGGGGGCATGGATAGGATGGAGAGAAGATGCCGGACAGTGGATCTTATCGGCATGGAGTTGACATTGGTGGCAGTGCCGGACAAAGATTGAGCAATCCTCCTCCAATGTGGGCCAGTAATACCCCTGCCGAATGATCTTTTTGGCAAGGGCTTGGGCACTAACGTGGCCCCCACACACCCCTGAGTGAGCTTCTTCAAGCACTATTTCAGCTTCTTTTTCATCTACACAGCGCAACAGAATCCCCGTCATGCTTCTTTTAAAGAGTGTTCCGCCCAGCACTAGATATTTCTGGGAAATTCTTCTGACAGCTTTCTTTCATCGGCCGTAAGCTCGGGCGGGTAGGTCTGATTCTGGCAATATTGAGCAATCTCATGGTACCATGGCCTTTCTTCTTCTTCATTTAACTCTTCAACCTCAATGATTGACAATTCCTCCTTTTGCTCAAGCAATTCCTTCTTTGCGAACTTCTCTTGGATATCGAGAAATCGAGCATCCTTAATAGCAGGTATCATCTTTCGCCGGACAGAAATGGTCCTATCAGACACACCTAGCGGGATTGATAAAGAGGATGCCAATGATGCTAGAGAATCAGCAAGGATATTCTGAGCATGAGGGATATGGACAAATTCGAGTTTGGTGAAGAGCTTGATGTAAGAAGAAGTGAGTTCTTGATACGGCTTGAGTCCAGGATGAGATGTTCGATATCTGGAGAGTACTTGCCGAAGAATCAGTTGGCTGTCGCCTATAATTCTTAACTTGGTGGCTCCGTGGAAGCGAGCAGCCTCTAATCCAGCTAAGAGGGCCTCGTATTCAGCAATGTTGTTGGTGGCGGGAAAGCAGAGTTGGAAGGCTTGGGGAATAATGACCCCTTCCGGGGACAGAAGGGCAACTCTGATTCCTCTTCCTCGGGAATTTAAAGCACCATCAAAATAAAGGGTCCATAATTCAGAATGATGGAGTGACAAGAGTCCTTCATCGGGTAATTCAGACTGGACCGGGTCAAAGTTAGGGATGGGATGGTGAGCCAGGTGTTCGGCAATGGCATACCCTCGGATTGATTTCTGTTGGATGTAAGTGATGTCAAATTGGGAGAGAAAACTTTGCCATCTGGCGAGTCGGTCAGTGAGGACAGATTTCTCGAGGAGGAATTTGATAGGATTCATTCGGGCGATGAGATTGACCTCATGAGCGAGAAAATAGTGCCTGAGTTTTTGTACCACCCAAACTAGAGATGCACAGGTCTTCTCCATGGCGGTGTAATTCATCTCACAAGGGTCGAAGATTTTAGAAAGATAGTAAGCAGCCCGTTCTTTCCCTTCCTCGTCTATTTGTGCTAACACGGCACCCAAGGATTCATTTATAACCGAGATGTACAAAATCAAAGGCTTGCCTGGATTCGGGGGTTGGAGTACAGGAGGGCTAGAAAGGTATTTCTTCAAACCGTCAAAAGCCTCCTGGCATTTCTGATCCCATTTAAATTCTGTTTTTGCCCTGGTTAATTCATAAAAAGGCTTACACCTTTGAGAATGCTGCGAGATAAACCGGCGGACAAATTGCAATCTTCCAATCAACCCCCTAAGTTCTTTCAAATTCTTTGGTGGGGGCATATCAATGATAGCCTTGGCTTTATTGGGATCGATCTTAATTCCCCTTTTGCTAACAATGAAACCCAATAACTTGCCGGATGCTACGCCAAACAGGCATTTCTTTGGGTTCATCTTTAGCTTGAACTCTCGAGCTCTCTGCAAGACCTTTCTTAAAACCTCGGCATGTTCATCTCGGGCTCGGGATTTGACCACTAAATCGTCCACGTACACCTCTACACATTGATGCATCATATCATGAAAAATCGCCATCATTGCCCTCTGGTAGGTAGCTCCTGCGTTCTTTAGTCCGAAAGGCATGACGACATAACAATACGTTCCCCAAGGTGTAGTGAATGATGTTTTCTCCTGATCCTCTTCTGCTAGCCGAATTTGATTATACCCAGAATATCCATCCATGAATGAGAGGGTTTCAAAACCGGCTGTATTATCAACAAGCACATCGACGTGAGGGAGAGGAAAATCATCCTTAGGGCAAGCTTTGTTTAAATCTCTAAAATCAATGCAGATGCGGACTTTGCCATCTTTCTTCATGACCGGGACAATGTTGGCCACCCATTGAGGATAAAGGACGACCCTAATGAATTTGGCTTGATGCAATTTATCGACCTCTTCTTTCATTTTTAGGGCCACTTCTGGGTGAAATCTTCTAAGCTTTTGTTTTACCGGGACGGCCCCGTCCTTAAGTGTCAAACGATGTTCGACCAGTGAACTGTCTAGTCCCGGCATATCCTGATAAGTCCATGCAAATGTATCCCGGTATTCCTGCAAAGTCCCTATCAAATCTGATTCTTGGGATGGAGATAGGCTAGCATTGATGAGAACAACTTTTGGATCATCTGGCGTCCCAAGATTAAGTTCTTTCGTAGGCTCATCAGCAGAAGCTAGGGGTTCTTCAAACCTCCTTAAGCCTGAAGCATAGGCATCTGCTACATCCTCTTCCTCGTCTGTATCAACATCCTTTTCTGAACTGACTTCATACACTCCCAAAGATTGATCCATGTTTTCTTCGTCCTCATAGAAGACTTCATCCAGCTGAATACTGTTATCCCAAAAACCTGGAAATTTCGCACATTCTAAGCTCTTGCCAGCCAGTTGATATAAATACCGATTCGGTACCCTCTTACCCTTAGCCTGGACTCTCTTGGACACTAACCCTAGGGGAAATGAATGAGATGAAGAAGAGGGGAAATTCGGAGAAATAATATCTACAGGGGGTGAAGGATAGAGCAACTCGCTTAAAGACTCGGTCCCCGAGGTCGGAAAGTCCTCAGGGGAAAAGATGGATGTTTCTTCGACCGAAATGCGAGTTGTGAAAAGGACGTTTTTTTTGGCGGTACCAACCATATGTACGGGATGGGGCATGGCACCTTTTTCATCACGAAGGGAAATGAATGTGAAGATTTGAGAAAGATTTTGGATGGGGTTGTGATCCTCCTTGGTTGGAGATGAGTCGGTTGATCTTAGGAGGGGGGAATCTAGTAGATCGGGTGGGTCATCTGGTTCGACCCGGGATTGGACTGGCTCGACAGCCAAAGAGGCAAAAGCCTCGAACAACGTAGAATGGAGAGGGCTCTCAGGCCCGATGGTGATGGTTGTGTGGAACGGAGGTGGTATATTCCTTGCATGGGCCGTGAAGGGCCTGCCATAGAAGGGCATTGGGAGCCCATGGGAGAGACTAAATTGAAAGAGGGGCTTAGCCCCAGAGAAGGAGAGGTTGAGGAAAGGTCCTCGCGGAATGGTCAGGGAGGAATGGCAAATCCGACTGTCGGGGCACCTACTGATCCATGGTGACTTAAGTGGTTTTTTCCTTGATTCTTCTTCCTCGACCAAAAATAATAATGGTAAAGGTAAGAACAATTCATCCTCGCTTTCGTCGATCCTCTACCTTTTCCGTGGTCGATTGTTGATGTCGTTGAGATAGCCCGGCTCCTCTTCTTTAATCTGGATCACTTCCCCTTTTAGAAAGTATTTTGCAAGACCTTCTGTCACTGACTGTTGTCCGGGCCTTTTGCCATTCTGGATTGTCCCATCATATCCCAGGCCGGCTTTAGTAAGTCGATTGGCAGGGCTGATGGGCTTTGTGATGCCTTGCAAAAACTTACCCAACCCTTGGCCTTCATGATACCCCAGAATTCTCATAATGTGCCACTCTATCGGCTCTTCTGTGTTCTTCCTCTTTTGCTTTGGCTGCCATTTTTTCTTTGGTGGTTCTATTAATGTGAAGACTGGTTGGTTTGGTAATCCGGTAGTCGGCGTCATTGTCACATAACTGGTCACCTTTACAACCTGCCCTTTGTGAGGGAACTTGATACACTGGTGATTAGTAGATGCCACTGCCTCTAATGCTTCGAGATAAGGACGGCCCAAAATGACCCGGTAGGTAGGATCCATCTCCAGCACATGGAAGTCAACTGCGACTGTCTTGGGACCGAGCTCGACATCAAGGAGAATGGTGCCATGTGCGGGTCATTTCATATTATCAAATGCCGTCACAGTGATGTGAGAAGGCTGGATCTCTGTTTCTGAAATGCCGCAGTAGTTTAATGTCTCAGGAGGTATGATATTTAAGGAGGCACCGGTGTCTATCAAGCATGAATCTACTGGGGTGCCTCGAATGTTCACTGTCAAGCATAATGCACACTTTCTGACTTCCGGGGCCGCCAATTCTTCATTAGTGAAAGTTAGGGCTGGATGTTCACTTCGGGGGGCCAAGACAGCGGTGATTCTCTCGGGCGGGAGGCTTTCACTGACAAGCACCTTTTGTAAATACTGCTGAAGTACCTCTTAGTGAACTTTGGACCGCTTGATTAATTCGAGAATAGAAATTCTGGCTGGTGTTTTATCAAGGTGTTTCAGCAGATCATATGTAGTTCCTGGTACTGGTTCCTCGACTGGTTCCTCCTCGATCTTTGGGGCTACTTGTGTTGCACCGGCCTGGGGAAAGACGCGTTGGACCATGCGTCTGCTTCGTAGAATGGCAGCAAGAGGTGGTGTGGGCCCAGCAGATGATGTCTTGATGGGGGCTGGCGTGTGATCGAAGTGACTGGACTGGGTATGCTTGGGCGGAGGTGGTGGGGCATTGACAGGGCCAAGCGGGGTTGTTACTGGGCTGATGAGTCAATGGGCGAAGGTTGTGGCGTTCTTAGTGGCATGGTGGATGCCGGATTGGTTAATGGGGGTGCTGGTCTAATGATGGGTGGTAGAGGGGGTGTGGTAGCTAATGGAGGTGGTGCACGGGGTCGGATAATTGGCCCTAAGGGGAGAGGGGTTGCGGTGACAGATCCTTCCGCAGGTCGGGGTGGTGCACGGATGATAGGTGGTAGGTTGGGGAAGGTTCGGGGAATGGACAAAATAGCCCTATCAGGGTGGTGAGAGGTGTGTGTTTGGAAGGAGGCGGTAGCCGGGTCCATTTGCCAGTCTTGTCCTCGGCTGGACGATTCTTTAGCCGGGGCTAGGATAGGATTGATGGGGTGGCGAGGGGGTGCTTCTATTGGGGCGGGCCCATGGTTCGGCAAAGGGTTGCGCACTATCCCAAGGCCATGATCATGTGGCGGTTGTTGTTGTAGTTGTTGCTGCTGTTGTTGCTGGTGTTGCTGTTGCTGCCCTCGAGGTCTTGACTGTTGTGTTTTCAATGACTCAATATATACCCCCATTTGTGCCCAATCAATACTCCCCTTGTCATGAAGATCATGAATGTAGTCTCTGAATTGAAAACAATCCTCGATCATGTGACCTGGGTATCGGTGATACATGCAATATCATCCAGTGTTTGCCGTGCCTGGCCAGACAGGTCTTTCTTTTGGGAGCTCTATCTGTTGAGCGGCCATCAAGGCGTTGAAGATATCCATGAGTGAATAAGGCAACGAGGGGTAATTTTCCCGTCGGGGACCGATTTTTCTTGGTTGATGTGCAACTGGAGGAGGGGCCTGGTGGTAGGTTTCTGGGGCCCTAGGTTGTGGGGCTCAAGGCGTCAAGGGTTGTTGGTTCTGGGGTTGGTATTGTTGGACCTGGTATTGGGGAGGCCATGGGAGAAGTTGAGGCTGGGACTGGTGCTGGAGGATCGGAGCATTCCTGTTTGGAGGAGGGTTTCTATATTGATGTTGGTAATTGTTAGGGGGATTCCCTACAACATTAACATGCTCATGGTTTACTATCCCCTCAGTTACTGGTCCGGAGGCGGAAGGGAAGGTTTTCTTGGTGACCCGGGGTCGTGGATCAAATAGGTTCATGATAGGCGAATCCTGGAGCTGGGTCTGGATGTAACGTGCCTTTTCATATAGCTCACTCATGGAAGTGGGATGGTGAAGGGCAAGCATGTTCTTCATGGCTGGGGTTGCATTTGTTATGATCAGCTTGACCTGCTCTGGCTCTGACATTGGATCTGTGAGCTTCTCTGCCATGGCCCTCCATCTGTCAGCATACCTGATGAAATCCTCGTCTGATTTCATTTTCTCAGCTACGAGGTCGGTGATAGAGTAGGCTATTCCAACTCGGTCTTGATACCTCTGCAAAAATTTGGCTTTGACAATATCAAAGTTACCGGCCTCTGTTGAATCAAGTGAATAAAACCACTCAAGTGCTGAGCCCTCCAATGATCTTCTAAATAGAAAAGCAAGGGCTCTTGGATCGTTTTTCCATGTGACAGATTCATACAGGAAATCTTTGACGTGGAGGAAGGGGTTGCCGGACCCGTTGTAGCGGCGGAATACCGGCATTTCGGAGTGGGGAAGATGGAAAGTAGGGAGCGAGGGAAGAGATATTTCGGGGGCAGCTTTGGTGCTAACCAGGCGGCAAATTTCTTTGTACTGCTTCTCCATCTGACTTAGGCGGTTTAGCATGGCCTGGTCAATAGAGGGCTCTCGAACAATTGAGGGAGGAGGGGGTGTTTGATACACCGGAGGGGGAGCTAAGTAGGCCAAAGCGGCTGGACATGGAACTTGGGTTGGTGGACATGTTGCTTGACGAGGAAGATTAAGATGATTAGAAGAGAAGACTGGTGGCCGTGATGGTGCGGCCAAATTTGGATCCGGGTGGTTTAGGATAGCCACCAGATGAGGAGAACTTGGGGGCGATGGCCCGGTATAGGAATGGCCATGGGCGGCCGCATCGGGTTGACGTGCCACTGAATGGGGGGTAGAAACACGAAGACCGCCGGTGAGAGGGTCATGATCGGCGGGCGACTTGCCCTTGAGAATAGCCTCGATGGCTTGAAGTTGGATGGGGTCGGCATGAGAGAATGCCTCCCAAAGGGAACCCGGGTTGGGTGGAGGAGAAATTTGATCCGGCTCAGCGGGAGCTCCTGGTTCGTTAACGGCATAGACGGCGTCGGGAAGGAGTGACGGCTCGCCTTCTGCCCCAAAGTAGGCCTGTTCATACTCTGCTTGCTCGCAGTGTTGATCCATGATGACTCGTCCGGACCTGAGCGATACAGGCATAAAGCAAAGAAAGACGAAGTTTTCTTTTTTGGGTGTTTTTCTTTTAAGCAGATTTTTTTCTTTTGGGTTATCAATTCTAGAAGACAAGTTTTTTATCCGAAAGCAAAGTTTTCTTTGACAAATATTTTTGGGATTGCTTCTTAGAGATTATTTTCTTTGATTGTTGCGATCAGAGAAGTTTTTTACCTCAAAGAAACAATTTCTTTTGGTGATTTTTTTAGATTTTTTGTGTAGGAGAGAGTCGCCTCCCTCCTTTGTTTTTCTTTCTCTTTTGGTTGCACAAACAAGTTAAAGCAAAGACTGGGAATGCTTAACGCAATTTTTTTTGTTCCAATCTTAGGTTAGTGGCTTGTTTAGAAAAGTATTGTCCACTCAAATAAATGGGTGGGACCCTACGCTCACACAACGCCAAGCAACGTAAGGTGAAACGATTTCTCGCACGGATAGGTGATGGGTAAACTTCGGGTTTTGGGGAAATAGTACAACCAGCCCGATCGGTGAAGAGGGAATCCTTCACGTCTGGGGACTTACGGAGGCCTTGGCGGAAACCAACTTACTCAACCGAGAGGGAATCCCCGGAAGAGAAGTCGAGATCCACCTAGAATGGTGTTTTGGATATGTATGGCTTTGGGAGGAGAGTGAGCCCCCCTTCTCGGATGACCTACGAGACCGAATGGGACCGGTACCTGGTGTAGACACGCAATTTTGGCCTAGTTGGAGAGCTCAAATTCTTGTTTTCATGAAGAATATTTAAGTAACCTTTCAAGGGAACCGAGTTTTCCGGAAAAATTAAGGTCTTTGGCGCATTTCGAAGAGGGCAAAACCCTGTGTATAAGGGCTCCTAGCGCCCTACTTATAGGGCACCAGGCGCCCTATAAATAGGGCACCAGGGGCGCCCTGTATACAGGGCGCCTGGATCCAAATTAAATTGATTTGACAGGTTGATTTGACCCCCCGCAGTGACTTGTCTTGTCGATTTGACATATCTCATGATGCTAGCGCCCCATATACAGGGCGCTATGCCACATGGCACTGTTTTTCGAAAATGGCCAAAGTGCCCTCTTTTGGGCTATAAATAGACCCCCATTTGAGACCAAAAGGAAGTTCCAACTCCGTGCCACCCTATAGCTCATCCAACACCACGATTCTAACCCATTCCCACCCCTCATAAGCCTTCAAACCGATTCAAAACTCTCTCCCAAAAACTCCAAAAACCTGCAGTTTCCTTCTTCAGAAATATGATTTTTCTCCAACTTTGAGAGCCTCTACCCTCCATTTCCCTTACATCTAGTTCCAAAACACTCTTCCATTAGCTTCACTTGAGCATTGGTTGCTTGAAGAAGGCCTTTTTCCGTCTTGAAGGTCTCCCTACACTCCGGGCGACGCCGCGAAGAAGGGAAGAAAATCTGCCGAAGCCGGTTCACGGTGCCCCGTATATAGGGCGCTTTGACTTTGGTCAACGCGCCCCATCAAGGGGGCACCTGCAGCAGCGCCCCATATATGGGGCACTAGCGAGGCAGACCCCGTTTTGCATTTTTTTGAGTTTATTTACCTTTCCGGTCGATCTTTTACTCCCCCCTTTCATTTTAACCCTCATTAACATGTTATTTAGCATGCATTAAGCCACTCATTTGCATTTTCATGCATATTTAAACCTTCCAAATAGGGGTTGGGATTTAGTCCCAATCCGGTCGATTCCTTCCCTCTTTCATGTTTACATTTGATTTTGAGCATGATTCTACACTGTCACGAGAACTAATGATCTTTTCACTTGTTTCTATGTTTTCATATGGACATTTTTAGGTAAATCCGATTGGAGTGGAGCTTCAACCGGATCGAAGACGAAGGACTCACTAAGCTCTCTTCTTTCGGCCGGCCGAGGGAGGAGAAGTCGGAACCCAACAATCTCCCCGCTTCCAAAGGTACGACGGTCATTTTCATTTCTCTATTCCATTTCATTTCATTTTACCATATTTTGGAGCCTTTGGCTCCTGGCGACCACACCCACATAACACACCATCCACCAAGTCCCCAAAGCAAGCGTAAGGGGTTCCGGAGGGGGGAGATCCGCGGATGTCCCGTTTCGGGTGCTTACACCTGGATGCAAGCTAATTCAAGAGAATAGGCAAGGATAAAGAAGCAAGCAAAAACAAAATAAAAGCAACACAACGTGAGAGAAGTACAAAGAAGCTTAAAAGATGATGGTGCACAAAGAAATTTAAACACTAAGACAGGTTTGCATGCTGAAAATTAAAAGGTAGTAAGAGTGATAAGGGTTGGAAGTGAAACAAGAAGGAGGAACTAACAGCAGTTTCGGGGAATTGCAGGCGCTCCGGTATCGCACCGCCAGGCATCGCGGTATCAGGAAGCTTTGAACGTGAATCAGCAAATTTTAAAAAAAGCTAGAAAGCAAGGGTCCCGCGGGGACATAAAAGTGATATGGTGCTGAGAAAGCAGTAAATGACGATGCTTCTTAAATGAAAAAGTACTAAAAGTAGAGTTGACTCGCGCGGGAGTCGATGCTTGTAGAGGCTTTGAGCTCGCGGAGCTCGGTTTGCAAATGTCCTAGCAAAGGGAGGCACCGGTGCCCCTCCGATAGGACTAACAGAAAGAGATGGCCACGCGGGGGCCGATAATGTACCACTCACGCGGTGAGTGGGGAAATGAGAGGTGGCTCACGCAGGAGCCAAGGAGTAGTGGCCCACGCGGTGAGCAAGAGAGGTTCCGATTTTAAAAGGAAAAGAACTAAATACGAATAAACGTCTAGATAAAGAGAGTGAATAGAAGACTTACTTGATGGAAGAGGCTTTCATTCAAAGAAATATGGCAAGCGACTTTCCCTTGGCTTTAGAGGTCCCACCGTGGTCGCCAAAGGATATGGATGCTAGGAAGAAGAGGTGTGGGGAAGAGGCGGAGATGTGCGTGTGGGTGGTATGCTTCTCCTTCCTTACGGTTTTTATAGGGTGGGTTCGTGTTGATCACGCCACAGACGCGGTCGTGGATGATTCCAACGAACCGATCTATTGCCTGCTTTTCTTCCTTCTTTCCTTTTCCACACTCACCTTGATCCCCAGACTACTCAACCTTTGATGTCACTTGGGCATCGAAGGACCGGTCCGGGTCGTGAGGAGAATCGAGGGGAAAGAAGATCAGATAGCCGGTGGCATTATCAATACTAACTTAACCTACAAACCGAAAGAGGAAGAGATGGTGTGGTCGCCGGGAGCCGCAGAGGCTCCGATGATAGAAGTAAAAGAGATAAACTGGTAAATAAAGTGGGAATGACCGGTTACCTCGATGAACTGGGGAGATTGCGGGGGTTCTATCTTCTCCTTCCTCGGCGGGCCGGGGAAGAAGAGCCTTGGAGAAACTTGCTTGCCTGAAAAGAAAATATGAACGAAAGCACAACGATTAGAACTAAATATGGAGCGGTAAATATTCGTAAGAAAGAAGAGCAATGGCAAAAGGGGTTGAACGAACCGGATTAGGACAAACTCCAAACCCCTCTTAAGGGAGGATCTAAATGACCTAAGACTAAGATGCGTTATGCCATACTAATGCAACATGCGTAATGTAACCCAAATGAATGATAAAGGAAAGGGTAAGGTAAGGAAGAAGATCATAGAGAAGCCCGGTGCTTCTGGCTTTTGGAAATTGCAGGCGCTCCATCCACGGGTCGCCTGGCGCCGCGTCGGAGGAGCGCTTAAGTCCTTCTGCGGCAGTCTTCAATACAATCTTCTCCCGGTTCCAATGACGAGGGATCGGATTCCTAGCCTGTTTTGGAGGTTTCTTGGTACTCTTCGTAATGCTTTGCAATGGCTTTTAATGGCGTGATGGCAGGGGTCTTGAATGGTTTCTGAGTGGTATTGAATAAGCGGAGTGGAAGAGGTGTAATGGAGGATGGAAAGGCTTGGGAGTGGGATGGTAGACTCTAATGGGGCTTGGAAGGTGGTGGGATGATGTTGGAAGGCTCAAGAAAACTCTTAGGAAGTTAAGGCTCTGGGAATCCCTCTTTAAGCTCCTTGGAATCTCTCTCTTGGAACCTCTTAAACGTGGGAGAAGGGTCTCCTTTTATAGATGCACAAAAGTGACCCTGGCGCTCCGTCCTGAGGACGCCTGGCGTCGCAACATGGGAGCGCCTACAAATCCGCCGACAAGTCGGCGGGTCAGCACGTCCGACCATACCTGTCGCCACCTACCACCCTGCGTGTCAGGCGGCGGTTGTCAGCGGAAATCCTGGCGCTCTGACAGGGGAGCACCTACGACCTACGGCTGTCAGACTGTAAATTCGGCGCACGCGGAGCCTGCGGTGACAGTTGTCAGGAGGGAATCCAGGTGCTCCGACGGGGAAGCGCCTGGACCCTCGGTACGATTTCGACAACGCATCGCTGACCGTCTGAAAAGCCGTATGTCACGGGCGGAATTACAGGCGCTCCAGCTGAGGAGCGCTTGTACTTTCGTACGTCTCAGAGTACGATGCCGTCCGGCCGGACAGAAGGGTAAAAAGGTGGGAAATTAAAGGCGCTCTGACGTCGCGATGCCTGGCGTCGCGACATCGGGACGCCTGCAGATTTTCTGAAATTTGATTGTTTTTATGTCAAATCGACCTCTCCGATCGGGAGAAAACAAGTGTTATCTATAGAAATGAGATTGTTCTTTCTGTAATCGGGCCGAATTCGCGTATCTACAATAGCCCCCTGAACCCATTTTTCGGAAGTTACTAACCCTCTCCATTTGTTACTAACCCTTTACATGGCTGTAGACACGCAATTTTGGCCCAGTTGAAGAGTTCAAATTCTTGTTTTCATGGAGAATATTTAAAGCACATCATGTTTTCCGGACAGATCAAGTTTCTGGCACATTCTGAATGGTGGGTCTATAGAACAATCGAACAAGCCAAATGCCCCAAGAATAGGGCACCTGGCGCCCTATTTATAGGGCACCAGGCGCCCTGTATATAGGGCACCAGGCGCCCTGTAAACAGGGCGCCTGGCGCCCTGTATACAGGGCACCAGGCGCCCTATAAACATGGCGCCTGGAACCAAATCCGATCGATTTGACAGGCTGATTTGACCCCCGCAGTGACTTGTCTTGTCGATCTGACAAACCTCATGACGCTAGCGCCCCATATACAGGGCGCTATGCCACATGGCACTGTTTTTCGAAAATGGCCAAAGTGCCCTCTTTTGGGCTATAAATAGACCCCCATTTGGAGCTTGGAAGGGGTTCCAACTCCGTGCCACCCTAGAGCTCATCCAACACTACGATTCTAAGCCACATTCACCTTCCAAAAGCCTCCAAATCGATCCAAAATCCTCCACCAAAAACCCTAAAACCTTCTGTTTCTGTCACCCAGAAATATGATTTTTCTCCAACTTTGAGAGCCCCTATCCGACTCTCCTCATACATCCAGCACCCAAAACACCTTCCACTAGCTTTATTTGCATATTGTCTACAAGGAGAAGCCCCTACTTCGTCCCGGAAGCCTCCCAGCACTCCGGAGCGGCGCCGCGAAGAGGAGAAGAAAATCTGTTCGGGCCAGACTTAGTGCCCCGTATACAGGGCGCTTTGACTTGGTCAACGCGCCCCATAAAGGGGGCACCTACTCCTGGCGCCCTATATACAGGGCACCAGGAAGGACAGAAGCTTGTTTTGTTATTTTTGGATTCCGATCGTCTGTTTAATCGAGTTTTGTCTTCCTTTTTCATCTTAGCACTGTTCATCAAGTTATTTAGCATGTCTTAGATCATTTTGCATCACATATATATATTTAAAACCTTCCAAATAGGGGTTGGGATTTAGTCCCAATCCGGTCAGTTCCTTCCCTCTTTCATGTTTACATTTGAATTTGAGCATGATTCTACACTGTCACGAGAACTAATGATCTTTTCACTTGTTTCTATGTTTTATTATGGACATTCTTAGGTAAATCTGATTGAGGCAGAGCTTCAACCGGATCAAAGACGAAGGACTCACTAAGCTCTCTTCTTTCGGCCGGCCGAGAGAGGAGAAGTCGGAACTCAACAATCTCCCCGCTTCCGAAGGTACGACGGTCATCTTTCTATTTCATTTTCTTTCATTCCACCATATTTTGGAGCCTTTGGTTCCTGGCGACCACACCTACATAACACACCACCCACCAACACACACCAAGGCGGGCGTAAGGGTTCCGGGAGGGGGAGATCCGCGGATGTCCCGTTCCGGGTGCTTACACCTTTTGGCAACCATGGTGGGACCGACTTTGCTTTAGTGAGTTCTTCTCTTCTTTCCTAAGAATGTCCACTTGAAAACATGCTTATTTTCACTTTAGTTCTCATTTAAGCCATTTCCATTTTCTTGCATTGCTATTTACTTGCTTACATGCTTGTTTGTTTCCTTGAAGCATCATCTTGTTTCTTCCAAGTTTACTTGCTCTCTGTTTATCTTTTTAAAAGCATATCGATCTGATTTCCAACTTTGTTAATCAACTTATTTCACTTTAGTATTTTAGATATCATCTTCTTTCATCCCTTGTTAAGCATACTTGCCTATTTCTTTCTAAGTCTAGTTCTCCTTTAGCAAATCTTTCAAAGCATGCTTAGTTAAATTAGTGCTTTCTTCTATCCTAGTTTAATTTCATATCATTGTCTTGTCCACTTGTTTCCTACAACATCTCATTAATCATTGTATACTTTTATTTTCTTCTTGCTTGCTTCTTATTCCTTGACATTTCACTTGCATTTAGTTCGCATTGGAGTTTCGGGTTCGCCCATCTCCTTAGGACATCCGAGAAGGGAGGCTCTCTCCTCCCAAAGCCCCACACATCCAAACACCCCTCTTGGTGGTTTCCAACTCCTCCTCCGGGGATTCCCTCTAGGAAGGACTGGGTAGCTTCCATCAAGTCCTCCGTAAGTCCCCAGACGTGAAGGATTCCCTCTTCACTGATCGGGCTGGTTGTACCACTTTATCCCAAAACCCGGAGTACCTACTACCTATCGCTGTGAAAAGAGTGACAACCTTAGATTGCTCGGCATTGTGAGAGCATAGGGTCCTACCCATTTATTTGAGTGGACAATATTTCTCTTAACAAGCCATTAATTTGAGGTTGAAACAAAAAAATTGCGTTGATCATTCCAAGTCTTTGCTATTACTTGTTTGCAAACAAAAATTGAAAATTAAACAAAAATCCCAAAATCACCTGAAAAGAACCAAAACAAAAAATTTGCTTGAGGTTAATTTGCTTGACAACTTGCTTGTACGACAAAAGAAAATCAAAACAAAAAAGGGGTAAAAAATCAAAACTAAAAAAATCCTTAAGCTTTTATTTGTCAACCTTCTTTTTCTATTGTGTTTATGAATTTAAGGTCAGGTCGAGTTATCGGAATGGCGGATCAAGGATACGAGCAACTACAGTTGGAGTATGACCAATCTTATTTCTATCCCGATGCCATGTGTGCCGTCAATGAACCCGAAGTTCTCCCCGAACCTAGTCAAAATTCTCCTCAACCCAATCCAAATTCACTTTGGGAGGCATTCTCTCATGCCGACCCTACCCAACTTCAGGCTATCAAAGCCATCCTCAAGGGCAAGTCGCCCGCCGACCACATCCCTCCCGAAGGTGGTCTTCACATCTCTACCCCTCGGTCTGGGGCACATCAACCCAATGTGCCCACTCATGACCATTCTCATACCGGGCTCATGGCCCCAATTTCTCCTCATCTGGTGGCTAATCTAGATCATCCCAATCCAAATGTTGTTGTTCCTTCTAGACCACCAGTTTATTCCTTTAATCATCTCAACCTTACTCACCCTTTGGTGCATCCCCCAATGTACCCTTCTTATCCGGCCACTTCGGCCCATCAAGTCCCAATTCCGGTGCACCAAGCACCCACTTCTCCTCCTCCTCTTAGGGAACCTTCGTCGATCGTGCCATGATTAACAAGATCAATCGCATGGATGAGCAGTATAGAGAGCTTAGACGTTTAATCGACACCAAGGCAGTCCCCGAAATTTCTCTTCCTTCCCTCCCTACTTTTCATCTACCTCCCTCTGAGATGCCGGTATACCGTCGCTACAACGGAACCGGTAATCCTTTCATTCATGTCAAAGACTTTCTTTATGAGTCAGTAATGTGGCAAAATGATCCGAGGGCCCTTGCTTTTCTTTTTAGAAGATCATTAGAGGGTTCAGCTTTAGAATGGTTCTACTCGCTTGACTCTTTGGAGGCGAGTAACTTTGAAACTGTCAAAGCTAAATTTTTGCAGAGATATCAAGATAGGGTCGGACCAACATATTCCATCACCGACCTCATGGCTGAAAAAATGAGAAATGATGAAGATTTTACCAGATATGCTGATAGGTGGAGGTCCATGGCAGAAAAGCTTACTAATTCCATTTCAGAGCCGAAGCAAGTAAAGATGATCATCACCAATGCCACTCCGGCCTTAAAGAATATGCTAGCTTTGCATCACCCCACCTCTATGAGTGAACTCTATGAAAGGGCACGGTACATTCAGACACAGCTTAGGGACTCACCTATCATGAACTTGTTTGATCCTAGACTCCGAGCTGTCAAGAAAACCACTTTTACCACAACCGGTCCGGATCGAGGGCGTAGTGACAAATGAGAACTCCAATGTTGTAGGGAACTCACCTAGCAATCATCAACACCAGTTTAGGAACCCTCAACAAAACCAACCATTTAGAAACCCTCGTCAACCTCAACATCAACCTCAGTTCCAACCCGTCAACAACAAGTTCCGATCCCTCAGCGACCGCAAGCCCCGGTTCCCCAACCAGCGCGGCAACAACTGGCCAACTACAACCAAGCACCCCCTCCCATGGCCTACGAACCCCGAAAGGTTGGACCCAAGAGGAACGATTACCCGCCTTTGCCGTACTCTCTCGTGGACATCTTTAATGCACTTATGGCGGCAGGGCAAATTGCATTGCCAAGGGAGAAATTGGAGTGGCCTCAGAATGCCAACACAGAGAGATACTGTTTGTTCCATAGATATCCTGGGCACACCGTGGAAAATTGTTTTCAGTTCAAAGACTATATCCACGATCTTAATGAGCAAGGCAGTATTGACTGGGACCAGATGGGGGATACATCAGAACAGTGAAAAATCAACCTCAACGGCAGCATGCACCAGCTCAGCAGCAACAACAACAGAACCCCGGCCTAGGGATTATCCAAAACCCTTTACCTCTACATGCACCCGCGCCTGGGAATCAACACGTTAATCCCATCTTGGTCTCTTCCGAGGAGTATCATGATCGGGGCCAGAATTGGCAAGTCGAGGGAGCCACCTCCGCCATGCATGTCAACCGAACCGTCCATTCTATACCCCAAGCTACATCAGCCAACCCCATTACTCCCAACCGGCCACCCATCATCCGAGCACCATCACGACCCATCCTAACACCACCAAACACACAACTCCAATCGGGACGGACCCTAATCCGCCCGATTAATCCACTACAAACATCACCACCACTAGGACCCATCATCATCCTGCCCCGAGCAACTGCACCTTCACAACCTACCTACCCTACTATGCCTCAAACCACCATCATTACACCCATCGCAAGAGCTCCCATCATTCGACCTAACCCACCACCCACCACTACCACCCCAGCTATAGCTCCTCAACTTGCCACAGTACTTAGAAGTGGGCGCATGTTCCAAAGGGTATTTCCCCAGGCCGGCCAATCAGGGTTGGCACCAGAAGCAGAAGAAGAACACATTGAAGAGCCGTTGCCTGGGACATCCTATGACTTATTGAAGCATCTTGATAAAACCCCGGCACAAATCTCTATCTTAGAGTTGATCAAAAGATCCAAAGTCCATCAAGAGGTTCTCTAACAATACTTACAGCGGGTAATGGTGAATGAGAGCCTCCCCCCAGAAAAAATTTCATCAGTTCTGGTCCCGAGAAGTGAGTATCCGGCCCTTATATTCACAAAGAAAGAGTTGGCCGACCCGGAAATAAGAAAATGTGCCTTGTGCATCACAGTCCACATCAATGGTGTAGGCATTAAGTCATGTTTGGTCGATACCGGAGCATCCATTAATGTTCTGCCACCAGAAACATTACATCTTTGTGGATTCTCCGAGGAAGACATCCGGCCATCTCAAATAACAGTGATTGCATATGACAATTCGAAAAAGCCTGCCGATGGCATGATTACATTAAATGTGAAACTTGGACCTCGAACAGTCACTGTTAACTTCCACATACTTGAGATGGATCCAACCTACAAAGCTATTTTGGGACGACCCTACTTGGAAGCACTTGAGGCAGTCGCCTCCACCAATCGCCAGGGTCTTAAATTCCCTTACAAGGGACACGGTATTAAGGTGACTAGCATGCCCTTAGACCATCCATCTTCTCCACCACCACCCCTTGGGTTGCCAAACGAGCCAATTTTGACAATCTTGGATCTTCCAGAAATGAGTAGGCAACCCAAGCAAGTGTGGAGAAGAAAAAGAAAGGAAAATGAAACCATTGGATGGCACATAATGAAGAGTTTGGGATATCGAGAAGGCCAAGGACTAGGCAAAGAACTGCAAGGCATAGCTGAGCCAATCAATCCAGTTGGATATGATGGAACGACAGCCAATGGTCAAAATCTCAAAAGCAAATACTTTTCAGGATGCTTACAAAAGTTTTTCATCAAGAAAGAAACTATTCAACTGGCTGAGAACAAGGAAGAACAAGAGCTGGAGCAAGACAAAAGAAGAAGAACTGACGACCCTGAAGATGACGTGTATCCTGAAATATCTCTTTTGTTTTCCACTGATGAAGAAGGGTCAAGCAATGAACCACTCCAAGCTGAGCCGCCTGTTGACCCACTCGAGGGTCATATTGCCAAACCGACTCAAGAAAAAGTCCAACCAACTCCGCGAGGGCCTTCCCTCATTATCTCCTCTTTTGGGGCCGATGCCCCAACTCACTATGACGCTCTCCCCGGGCTTCTTGAACCGATCCCTATTTCTAGGCCCTCAAGCCCAACTTATGGGTCCACGAACCCACTTGTTGCTCTTGGGCCATCGAGCCCCTCTATTGAATCTGGGCCTTTGTGCCCATTTCCTCCAACTCTTGGGCCATCGAGCCCCTCTATTGAATCAGGGTCTTTGTGCCCATTTTCTCCAACTCTTGGGCCATCGAGCCCCTCTACTGAATCCGGGCCTCTGCGCCCATTTCATCCAATTCTCGGGCCCTCGAGCCCATCTCCTAAACCTGGGCCTTTGATCCCGCATCCTCCTCTTATTGGGTCCATGAACCCATCTTCCTCTATGATCATCCGGCCTACTGGCCCATCACCTCTTTCTGTCAACATTGGGACCGAAAGCCCCCTTTATCAAACATTACTCGAAGTCTTCCCCTCTTTATCAATATCTTCGCCTACTCTGACTCCCGTAGTTGATCTCAACCCAAATCGGGCACCCAAAGCCCATTCCGTCTTTATGTTTAGCACTCCCCAAAAAACAATGCCCTCCTCGAAACTCAAATTTCGATCAAAGAAACATCTCAACTTGCCTCGGAAGGGCATTCGACCCAAGAAGCCACCAGATCCTTGATTGACCTTCTTTGCCCTCCATCCTCTCCAATAAATTCTACTCCATCCACCTCCTCTTCCTCCTCTTATTTACCTTCTTCTTCTTTAGGTTTAGTTTCCAATAAAAATAGGACAAAAATTAGAGGTAGGAGAGTTCCAGAAAGATACCTGCATCGGTTAGCTCAGAAAAGCTTAGAATATGCCAAGCTACCAGAATATCTAGAAAATATGATCCAGTTGGGTGAAATTCGATATGAGGAGAAGGATAACATTGATCAAACTTTGGGGATTTCTTCCTCTCTCAGTTCAACATCACCTACATCCAGCAGAAGGCAATCATCATCACTAACAACGGACCACAGTTCATCTCCCAGGAGCTGCGCAACCTTTGCAACAGGTATTGCATCAAGATTGCATCATTCATCTCCATATTATCCTCAAGGCAACGGTCAGGCAGAAGCCACCAATAAAACCCTGATAAAAATCATTAAGAAGACTTGTAAGTCTAGCAAGTTCACAGACTGGCCAGATAAGTTAATTGATGCTCTATGGGCCTACCGCACTTCTATTCGAACCCCAACGGGTCAGACCCCCTATGCCTTGGCATTTGGGATGGAGGCGGTAGTTCCATACGAAGTAATCATTCCTTCCCTCCGAGTCCAGATCGATCGAGATATCCCAATGGATGAACGTCGAGATTCTCTTCTCGCGCAACTCGAACTCTTGGATGAAAGGAGGCTGGCCGCTGCCGAACATGCTAGATCTTACCAAAATAGACTTAAAAGATTTTATCAGAAGAGGGTGGTGGAGAGAAAATTTGAAGTCGGTGAGGTTGTGCTTAAAAGAATATTTGTTAAGCCGGGCGGTCCCCGCTCCAAACTTCAACCTAATTGGGAGGGTCCTTATGTTATTTCGGTTGTTTACCCCGGTAATTCATATAAGCTAACTAATGCAGAAGGAGAAGAACTAGCTCATCCCTGGAATGGTGTATACCTTAAAAAATATTTCCCTTAGATCACAAAAAAATTTATAAAATCCAAAGGTGTGAAGTATCATGATAGCATCTAACGCTTACTTGCCCAGTGCATCAACTTGTCGCTTAGGGAAATAAGGATAGGCATCATACTGCACACACTACACGTCTAGTCTTGAGATCCGATGATCGAAAGTCAGAGAGAAAGCTAGGCAACGCTTGGCAAAAGAAGGTCAACCCAATTCCATTCTCTTCTCGTTTCGGTCCAGAATAGATGAAAGGGGTTAGAATAAGGAGTATCGAAAATGCCCATTGCCTTAGTTGGAAAATGTCTCCGAAGGTCTGACTTCTTAAAAAGAAGAAAAGGTACCAAAAGATGGGCAATGACCCCTCAGGTCAGCAAAAGAATAGACCTGTCTGAATGTGTACCAACAAAAGCCCAAGAAAAAGGCTCCAAAAGATGGGTAATGAACCCCTCAGGTTAAAATCACGCAAAAAAAAAGAAAGACTTGTCCGAATGTGGGCCATCAAAGAAAAGGGACTAGAAAGAAGGGCCCGAGGATGTCAAATCCCAAGCAGGCAACGCGAGCACCAGTAGAAAAACTAATTCGACACCCCTGAATCTTAGTAAGGACTTACCACCAAACCACTTCCCTCTTTATCCTTGCGAATACGGTTGACCAACTAGATCCAAGAAGAACCATAGCCTATCAAAGGCAAAAGATCAGGAGATCTCATTATAGGCACTTTCTTACACGTGATGCCTACTCTTAGCCCTTAAGTAACAATGAGAAGCACCTATGGCAAGCAGGGCAGAGGATGAAATGATCGTGTCCCTCACACCAAACAAAAAATCAAATATTTCAAAAAAAAAGCACCAAAAAAATCTGTAAAGTCAAAAATCCTAAAAAAGAAAATATTCAAAACATTAAAAAAATCATAAAAGTTCCAAAACATCAAAAACATTATAAAAACATCAAAAACCCAAACAAATCAAAAAATCCAAAACACCCAAAAATTTTGCTTGTTGCCTTTGCATTCATATTTAATTTCAGTCTTGCATGTTTCCTTTTATGCATACTTATTTTCTTCTGTTATTTTACCTTGATAAGGCCTATGTCCCTTGACAAAAGATCAAGGCAGCTTCGCCCTTTTCTTGCAAGGGACTAAGCCTAAATAAAGTTCTAATCACCTTTTGAATACACGCAGGGAAAGAAGTCAACAACTATCACTATGAAAAGGAAAGTACATCAAAAATAGAGGGGACCGGCACATCACAAATCACCGCCTCCCTCTGTTGGTGCCTGATCACCCGGAGGTGGCATGGCAAGTCTCTCCTCATCTCTCCTCCTACGACTACTGGACTGAGAGGAACCCGAGTGGGCAGGTCCCCTCAGTGTGGTCCCTCGAGAGTCGGAGCGGTGGGAGTGGCTCCGAGACCGAGACTGCAACACATGCATCATCAACTGACGATGCTCAGCCTCCACCCGGTTGAGCTCTCTGGAGTGCTCAAGACGAAGAAGGAGGATCTGCTCGGACTCTGGCCGTGAAAACTCGACCACGCGAGCCTCCAGTCTCCCGACCTACGAGATGACAAAGAGATACATCAGTTACAGAAGAAGCAGTTTGAGAAAAAGAATCAGACATGTACCTCCTGTGTCAGCTCCTCTATCCTCTGAGCAGTCTGTGGAAACCAAAGGAAGCGTCAGTCCAAGCATTTCCAGTTTAAAATCATAATGAAAACATCGTACCTCAGACGTAGAAGAACCAGGATCCGGAATGCCAATGAGGGGCTCGAGCCCGAGCTCCCTCTGTAGCTCCATCACCTACCGGGAAAATGTCAGGAAAGAAAGAAAATGATAACAAGCAGAGCAGAAAATTATGTACCTTGTCCTGAAAACCCAAGGGATCATCAGTAGAAGGCGGCCGAAAACCCAAGGGATCACCGCAGGAGGCAGAGCACCCCCTGCGGAAAGATCAGAAATCCTCGCCCAAAGATCCTTGTTCTACAAAAGGGAAAATGTTAGAATCAAGCAAAGCAAAGCAAGAGAAAGTCAAGGAAATTCACCTCAGTAGTAAGGACCTCCACCCATTCCTTCAGCTGGGCAATCTGCAAGAAGAGAAGAAGATTAGCAAGGCAAATGAAGAAAGAAGACAGTATAAGTAAAAGCGGTAATCACCTCAAGAAGGAAACCCGTCTCAGAAGAACTGCTCCCGGGATCGGTGGGAATGAAGGAAGGAGGATCGACCGGCAAAGGGTGAGAAGGTAGCTCGGGACCCGTAGGCTGGCCGAAGTCGAACGGCTCGAAGGGAGGCTCGTCAAAAGCCGTCGGCTCAGGGGCAGCCGGATGGGAACCCAATTCCAGTTCGGCCACGCGCTCGCGGAGCCGAGAAATCTGAAAAGAAGTAGAGGAGACAGTT
The DNA here is from genome assembly GCA_036172225.1 of Cryptocoryne crispatula var. balansae. NCBI lineage: Eukaryota > Viridiplantae > Streptophyta > Magnoliopsida > Alismatales > Araceae > Cryptocoryne > Cryptocoryne crispatula. The sequence continues at coordinate 12,471,422 of CM069926.1, read as the reverse complement.
AACAACATTCATTCAAGGAATTAAAGAAAAAATAAAGAGTGTTACCTGTCGACAGGAACCTCGGTAGCGACGTCGCTGAAAGAAGACAGGAAGGTCAGTTAACCAACAATGGAAAGGTGCAAAGTACAGAAAGTACCTGTCGCTCCAACTCGGCCTCCAAAGATGCTGTCCCCGCCCTCAAGCGAGACAGCTCCTCCTGGATACTCTGAAAGCAACATACAGTTAGACATCAAAGCAAAGGAAGAACAGTGGTGAAAACAACAAGTACGTACCTCTCCACCCTCGGTGAAAAGGTGGGCAAATGTCGCCATGTAGCGACGCAAATAATCATCGCTGTCAAGCGCACTGGAAGTCACTGGGGTGCCACCCCTCTTCCAGATCCGGACACCAAACTGGCCCTCCTTCTTCCAGTCGATCTCCTGGATCAGGCCGCGGGTAGAACGACCCAGGTGTGGGTAAGGTGGAAGATCCACCCACTCCTGGTGAAGCCCCAATGAGCGCATCGTAAGACGCACCCAAAGTGGCTCCATCTCGTTCAGGCAGATCAAGAAGGTGTCACGGCCAAAAGCCGGACAACCCTCCGAAACCCACGGCTGCCGATCCAAGTGAAGGTCTGAAAAAGGATGCCATACCACCTGAGAAAGCAAGGCAGGGCAGTAAACAAGAAGAACCAAAAGTTAAGAAGGAGAAAAGTAACAGAATACCTCATGGTGAGGAAAGCAGAGCAGCTGCCTTCTCAGGTTCTCCACCTGGTAAGGATGGGAAGAAGCAGATCGTGTAGCAACCCAGCTACCGATGAGAGGGTACTCGGGGTCATCCTTCAGCAGAGCACGGCCCAGGGGGATGTAATAGTAACTCTATACCTGTCAAATAAAAGCTCAGTTAGTCACCAAAAAAGACAAGGCAGAATTGATAGTGAACAAAAGAACAAGGCATACCTGAAGGAATGGAGTAAAGCCGGCTACTGAAACCGGACCGCTCTCCATCGCCAGCGAGGAGAACAGATGGGCCAGCATAGCGGCACCCCACGCATACTCACCAACCTTCGACAGGTCAGCAAGAAAAGGGAGGAACCGCAAGTGCACCATGTCTGTCTTCGAGGCTAGAAGAAGATGGGTGAGGAAGAAGAGGAGGAACCGGCGGAGATCCTGGTCGGCCTCAACGGTGCCCTCCTCACCGACCAGGGAGCGCTCGACGCGTTTCGTCAACTCGTCGAGCACAACCGCCACTATGTCATCCTTACCCACACTAGCGTTGCCCAGACCGAGCAAGTTTCCGACGGCTGTGCGCTTCATAACGCGCAGTCCGCCGGGGCAGTGTGGGACCGGATGACCCAGAAAATCCCGGACCATGGCCGAGTAATCGCGATAGGTCTTGCTGGTGACGACACAACCGTGAACACGAAGACCCGTGATCCGGGAGACATCCTCCAAAGTAGGGACCATATGCCCCCAGGGGAAGAGGAAGGAATGGGTGGTGGAGTCCCATCTCTCCCTCAAAGCCTAGATTAGGGGGAGGTCCTCCCAGAAGGCGGAGCAGCGGAGCAATGGGCCAAAACCCATCGCATCCAACCATGCCTTCTGGAAGTCCTGCAACCCCTTGTAGGCATGGAAGACCATTTCCCAGGATATCCGGGACTTGATCTTCCCCTGCACAATCAAACAATCATGTTAGAAACGAAGCAATCATGGATAAATTCAAGAAAGGGGAGGTCGAGATTCGGTTACCGAGACGGTCGGAGGAGGATGGAGAGAGGGTAGCTCCGATGAGCCGGCACCGGCAGAGGAAGAAGCGCCAGCAGAGGAAGAAGCACCGGCGGAGGAAGCGGCTCCGGCGGCACCTGAAGCGTCAACGCGAGACCTCTTCGTCATCTGCAAAGCATTAAAACAGGTCAAGAACAGCAAAATGGAGAAGATGGGGGCCTGGTGACCAGGTGCCCCATTTATGGGGCGCCTGGACCAGGCACCCCTATGGTAGGGCACCTGGCGTCCCTATGATGGGGCGCCAGGCAGGGACCTATGGTAGAGTCAAAAACAAAGGTGTGTGTATCGGGATGCCACATCTCGAGAAGTGCACCCGCCAAAGAAAAATCCCAGAAGTATTTGAGGAGGTGGTTGGCGTGAACGAGGATGCCGTTGAAGCCCCACCCGCTGAGAATGGTCCGCACATGAATGTTGATAGCAGCCATTAAGCGGGCTATCCATAGCGCCTGACCGTATCGGCGAGCCCCGGGAAAATTCGGAAGGTCCTGCAAAATAACCGCGCAATCAGAAAAGGTTTTTGAAACAGAACAAAGAAGGGTGCCTAATAAAGACACTACCACTCCCATGGACACCCGGTTCCGAATATGGCACGGCACTTCGGAGAAACTTTTCATCTCGTTTGAACCGGTCGGGCGGGAGGAGGAAGAAGCCATCAGAGCAAAGGGAGAAGCAAGGAGCACTATAACTGGTGTGGGGGAGAAGAAGGGAAGGTCCCCCCTTCTTATAGAAGCCAAAAGTTGCCTCGGGAAGGAGCAAAATTGAAGTCCGCGCAGGTGCCCCACTTATAGGGCGCCTGGCGCCCTATAAATGGGGCACATAGTGCCCTATAAATGGGGTGCCTGGCGCCCTCTAAACAGGGCGCCTGGATCCCGGAACCTTGCATGTGTTATCAGATATCTCGCATATATATCGTTGAAGACCTCGAGTCTAAAAGGGCTGAGTCAGAGAACCCCTTCAACAAAATCGATGAAGGATTCAGTCACCTTTTAAGCCCGCGGATAAGCCAAAGTCAAATAAACGAGGACGACGGTATCTTCACGGATGTCCTGACCCATTGTGTTTGACCTATATCTTCAACTATTTTCTTATATTTATTTATATTTCTTTAAACTCAGCATACATCATCATGCATTATCATACAACATCTCATGCATCATCTTTTCCGTCACCGTCTTTCTATTGCTCCTTAAGGAGGTTTTGGTCTATCCGGAAGATCTAATTTTAATGGTTTCATCGAAACAAGGAGTTTTTCCATGTCAAACTGAACCGATATTCTTGAGCAAAACCCAATGAATTTGAAGAACCTAACCTTGATTGATTGGCTCTTTTTCTCTCTCTTCACTTTTCGCAATTTACTGCATTTCTACCGAGTCCAACCCACCATGCAGTTCGAGTCCTAGCCGGTAACAATTCTCCCCACGTGGGATTTTAGTTATTTACTTTCATTACTGTTCTTCTCTTTAACCAATCAACAAGAGGAAAGGTTTCGATAAGACAATGGGTAATCTCGGAGTCCGGTAAAGTTTTATTCCACTCAACTAGGCCAATGAGGGCGTGTCTAAATCTACACCTTGGCGTCACCTTTTCAGTCCATTACCACTTCATTTCGCTACGCCTCATTCGCCTACGCTTCATTCATGTCACTCCCCTATAAAGCCGACGCCAAGGCGAGGCAAGTTGTAGATACGCAATTTTGGCCCAGTTGGAGAGTTCAAATTCTTGTTTTCATGGAGAATATTTAAAGCACATCATGTTTTTCGGACAGATCAAGTTTCTGGCACATTCCGAATGGTGGGTCTATAGAGCAATCGAACAAGCCAAATGCCCCAAGAATAGGACACCTGGTGCCCTGTTTATAGGGCACCAGGCGCCCTATAAACAGGGCGCCTGGAACCAAATCCGATCGATTTGACAGGCTGATTTTACCCCCGCAGTGACTTGTCTTGTCGATCTGACAAACCTCATGATGCTAGCGCCCCATATACAGGGCGCTATTCCACATGGCACTGTTTTTCGAAAATGGCCAAAGTGCCCTCTTTTGGGCTATAAATAGACCCCCATTTGGAGCTTGGAAGGGGTTCCAACTCCGTGCCACCCTAGAGCTCATCCAACACTACGATTCTAAGCCACATTCACCTTCCAAAAGCCTCCAAATCGATCCAAAATCCTCCACCAAAAACCCTAAAACCTTCTGTTTCTGTCACCCAGAAATATGATTTTTCTCCAACTTTGAGAGCCCCTATCCGACTCTCCTCATACATCCAGCACCCAAACCACCTTCCACTAGCTTTATTTGCATATTGTCTACAAGGAGAAGCCCCTACTTCGTCCCGGAAGCCTCCCAGCACTCCGGAGCGGCGCCGCGAAGAGGAGAAGAAAATCTGTTCGGGCCAGACTTAGTGCCCCGTATACAGGGCGCTTTGACTTGGTCAACGCGCCCCATAAAGGGGGCACCTGCTCCGGCGCCCTATATACGGGGCACCAGGAAGGACGTGCTTGTTTTGTTATTTTTGGATTCCGATCGTCCGTTTAATCGAGTTTTGTCTTCCTTTTTCATCTTAGCACTGTTCATCAAGTTATTTAGCATGTCTTAGATCATTTTGCATCACATATATATATTTAAAACCTTCCAAATAGGGGTTGGGATTTAGTCCCAATCCGGCCTGTTCCTTCCCTCTTTCATGTTTACATTTGAATTTGAGCATGATTCTACACTGTCACGAGAACTAATGATCTTTTCACTTGTTTCTATGTTTTATTATGGACATTCTTAGGTAAATCTGATTGAGGCAGAGCTTCAACCGGATCAAAGACGAAGGACTCACTAAGCTCTCTTCTTTCGGCCGGCCGAGAGAGGAGAAGTCGGAACTCAACAATCTCCCCGCTTCCGAAGGTACGACGGTCATCTTTCTATTTCATTTTCTTTCATTCCACCATATTTTGGAGCCTTTGGTTCCTGGCGACCACACCTACATAACACACCACCCACCAACACACACCGAGGCGGGCGTAAGGGTTCCGGGAGGGGGAGATCCGCGGATGTCCCGTTCCGGGTGCCTACAATGGCCCCCTGAACCCATTTTTCCGAAGTTACTAACTCTCTCCATATGTTAACTCTTTACATAGCCCACAGAACCCATTTTTCGGAAGTTACTAACCCTCTCCATATGTTACTAACCCTTTATGTTGCCCCTTGAACCCATTTTTCGGAAGTTACTAACCCTCTCCATATATTACTAACCCTTTACATGGCCCACTGAACCCATTTTTCAGAAGTTACTAACCCTCTCCATATGTTACCAACCCTTTACATGGCCCCCTTAACTCATTTTTTGGAAGTTAATAACCCTCTCCTTATGTTACTAACCCTTTACATAGCACCTTGAACCTATTTTTCGGAAGTTACTAACCCTATTCATTTGTTACTAACCCTTTACATGGTCTTCTGAACCTATTTGTCAGGGGTTACTAACATATGGAGAGAGTTAGTAACTTCGAAAAAATGGGTTAAGGGGCCCATGTAAAGAGTTAGTAACATATGGAAAGGGTTAGTAACTTCCAAAAAATGGGTTCAGGGGCTACGTAAAGGGTTAGTAACATATGGAGAGGGTTAGTAACTTGCGAAAAATGGGTTCAGGGGGCTATGTAAAGGGTTAGTAACATATGAAGAGGGTTAGTAACTTCGGAAAAATTGGTTCAAGGGGCTATGTAAAGGATTAGTAACATATGGAGAGGGTTAGTAACCCTGACAAATGGGTTCAGGGGGCATGTAAAGGGTTAGTAACATATGGAGAGGGTTAGTAACTTCCGAAAAATGGGTTCAGGGGGATATGTAAAGGGTTAGTAACATATGGAGAGGGTTAGTAACCTCTCAAAAATGGATTCAGGGGGCCATGTAAAGGGTTAGTAACATATGGAGAGGGTTAGTAACTTCCGAAAAATGGGTTCAGGGGGCTATGTAAAGGGTTAGTAACATATGGAGAGGGTTAGTAACCTCTCAAAAATGGGTTCAGGGGGCTATGTAAAGGGATAGTAACATATGGAGAGGGTTAGTAACCTGTGAAAAATGGGTTCAGGGGGCCATGTAAAGGGTTAGTAACAAATGGAGAGGGTTAGTCACTTCCGAAAAATGGGTTCAGGGGGCTATGTAAGGGGTTAGTAACATATGGAGAGGGTTAGTAACTTCGGAAAAATGGGTTCAGGGGGCTATGTAAAGGGTTAGTAACATATGGAGAGGGTTAGTAACTTCCGAGAAATGGGTTCTGGGGGTTATGTAAAGGGTTAGTAACATATGGAGAGGGTTAGTAACTTGTGAAAAATGGGTTCAGGGGGCCATGTAAAGGGTTAGTAACATATGGAGAGGGTCAGTAATTTCCGAAAAATGGGTTCAGGGGGCTATGTAAAGGGTTAGTAACATATGAAGAGATTTAGTAACCTCTCAAAAATGGGTTCAGGGGGCTATGTAAAGGGTTAGTAACATACGGAGATGGTTAGTAACTTCCGAAAAATGGGTTCTGGGAGCTATGTAAAGGGTTAGTAACATATGAAGAGGCTTAGTAACCTGTGAAAAATGGGTTCAGACGGCCATGTAAAGCGTTAGTAACATATAGAGAGGGTTAGTAACTTCCGAAAAATGGGTTCAGGGGGATATGTAAAGGGTTAGTAACATATGGAGAGGGTTAGTAACCTCTCAAAAATGGGTTCAGGGGGCCATGTAAAGGGTTAGTAACATATGGAGAGGGTTAGTAACCTGTGAAAAATGGGTTCAGTGGGCCATGTAAAGGGTTAGTAACTTCCGAAAAATGGGTTCAGGGAGCTATGTAAGGGGATAGTAACATATGGAGAGGGTTAGTAACTTCGGAAAAATGGGTTCAGGGGGCCATGTAAAGGGTTAGTAACATATGGAAAGGGTTAGTAATTTCCGAAAAATGGGTTCTGGTGGTTATGTAAAGGGTTAGTAACATATGGAGAGGGTTAGTAACCTATGAAAAATGGGTTCATGGGGCCATGTAAAGGGTTAGTAACATATGGAGAGGGTCAGTAACTTCCGAAAAATGGGTTCAGGGGGCTATGTAAAGGGTTAGTAACATATGAAGAGGGTTAGTAACCTCTCAAAAATGGGTTCAGGGGGCTATGTAAAGGGTTAGTAACATACGTAGAGGGTTAGTAACTTCCGAAAAATAGGTTTTGGGGGCTATGTAAAGGGTTAGTAACATATGAAGAGGGTTAGTAACTCGTGAAAAATGGGTTCAGACGGCCATGTAAAGAGTTAGTAACATATAAAGAGGGTTAGTAACTTCCGAAAAATGGGTTCAGGGGGATATGTAAAGGGTTAGTAACATATGGAGAGGGTTAGTAACCTCTCAAAAATTGGTTCAGGGGGCCATGTAAAGGGTTGGTAACATATGGAGAGGGTTAGTAACCCCTGAAAAATGAGTTCAGTGGACAATGTAAAGGGTTAGTAACATATGGAGATGGTTAGTAACTTCCGAAAAATGGGTTCAGGGAGCTATGTAAGGGGATAGTAACATATGGAGAGGGTTAGTAACTTCGGAAAAATGGGTTCAGGGGGCCATGTAAAGGGTTAGTAACATATGGAAAGGGTTAGTAATTTCCGAAAAATGGGTTCTGGTGGTTATGTAAAGGGTTAGTAACATATGGAGAGGGTTAGTAACCTGTGAAAAATGGGTTCATGGGGCCATGTAAAGGGTTAGTAACATATGGAGAGGGTCAGTAACTTCCGAAAAATGGGTTCAGGGGGCTATGTAAAGGGTTAGTAACATATGAAGAGGGTTAGTAACCTCTCAAAATGGGTTCGGGGGCTATGTAAAGGGTTAGTAACATACGTAGAGGGTTAGTAACTTCCGAAAAATAGGTTTTGGGGGCTATGTAAAGGGTTAGTAACATATGAAGAGGGTTAGTAACCTGTGAAAAATGGGTTCAGACGGCCATGTAAAGAGTTAGTAACATATAGAGAGGGTTAGTAACTTCCGAAAAATGGGTTCAGGGGGATATGTAAAGGGTTAGTAACATATGGAGAGGGTTAGTAACCTCTCAAAAATGGGTTCAGGGGGCCATGTAAAGGGTTAGTAACATATGGAGAGGGTTAGTAACCTGTGAAAAATGGGTTCCGGGGGCCATGTAAAGGGTTAGTAACAAATGGAGATGGTTAGTAACTTCCGAAAAATGGGTTCAGGGAGCTATGTAAGGGGATAGTAACATATGGAGAGGGTTAGTAACTTCGGAAAAATGGGTTCAGGGGGCCATGTAAAGGGTTAGTAACATATGGAAAGGGTTAGTAATTTCCGAAAAATGGGTTCTGGTGGTTATGTAAAGGGTTAGTAACATATGGAGAGGGTTAGTAACCTGTGAAAAATGGGTTCATGGGGCCATGTAAAGGGTTAGTAACATATGGAGAGGGTCAGTAACTTCCGAAAAATGGGTTCAGGGGGCTATGTAAAGGGTTAGTAACATATGAAGAGGGTTAGTAACCTCTCAAAAATGGGTTCAGGGGGCTATGTAAAGGGTTAGTAACATACGTAGAGGGTTAGTAACTTCCGAAAAATAGGTTTTGGGGGCTATGTAAAGGGTTAGTAACATATGAAGAGGGTTAGTAACCTGTGAAAAATGGGTTCAGACGGCCATGTAAAGAGTTAGTAACATATAGAGAGGGTTAGTAACTTCCGAAAAATGGGTTCAGGGGGATATGTAAAGGGTTAGTAACATATGGAGAGGGTTAGTAACCTCTCAAAAATGGGTTCAGGAGGCCATGTAAAGGGTTAGTAAAATATGGAGAGGGTTAGTAACTTCCGAATAATGGGTTCAAGGGGCAATGTGAAGGGTTAGTAACATATGGAGAGGGTTAGTAACTTTTGAAAAATGGGTTCATAGGGCTATGTAAAGGGTTAGTAACATACGGAGATGGTTAGCAACTTCTGAAAAATAGGTTGAGAGAGCTATGTAAAGGGTTAATATTAAATATTAATTTTTATTCAAAAATTTATTAATAATTCACATATAATTAGTAAATTATGATATAATATTTTAAAACTTTATTTTTATCAATTTATCAATTTATATATTATATTAATTATGACTTATTTGATATATTAGATATATATTTATATTGACCTAATCAATAGACATTTTAGATATTTCTTATGGGTGAAAATAAAGAACTGCTGACATATTTTATGAAAAAAATCGGATAGAATGTAATTTTCTCTTTTGCAAAGAGTGCCTAGATAAAATTATGTTAGCTATGTCTAACCATTTTATTTATTTAACAATATGATATTAAATGGTGATTTTATAATAATAATATTTAATTCCTAAATAAGTTCAATCATGCATATAGTTTGATTTTCTCCATTAAATTCTATTTCACTAAGAAGGGAAACGTAGCTACTGTCTTATAAAAATAAATAAAATTTATTCAGAAATAGAACTGTCACCTGCCAGGGTAGTCAAGAAGGAGAAAGCTGTTCAAACGGTGAGACAGCGCGCGTTACTTTACATTGAATTTTTTAATCACATCATCATTAATGATGAGGCCACGAAAGGATAACAGGAGTGAGAAACGGCACCGTTAACGGGTTGACTACCGTTCGACAGCCGTCTGGTGCATTTATCCAGATAAAACGTGGCCTCACGCGGTTGGCGACTGAGGGGCTCGCCTCAGGAGGGGTCCTGAGGCGATCCGAACTCATGAAATAAGGAAATAGGGAGGGAGAGACGGAAGGCTCTGACGCTGTCTCCTTGATTCCCACTCTTTTTTTTATTTAAATCCACTTGCTTGCATGGACGTGGGATTGCATGGACGTTGAAAGGGGAGATAAATATGGCATTTCTTCTTCCTTTTTCTTCTCCTTCCTTTTTCTCTTTTTTTTCTTTAAACGGAGATAATGAGAGATAAATGCCTCATTATTATCTCCTAGATTATAGGAGCTAAAACAGGGATGGGAGAGCTGTACGTTGGCAGGAGAGAGAGGGCTGGTGGCTGGCTCTTCTATGTTGACTTTGACCTAGTTTTGATCAAGACGACTTCAATCCGACGGCCGATATTAATTCCGAGTGAAATTAATTTAATTAAGCTCTAAAAATAGTTGGAAAAACCAGAAGATGTCCCGATAGCCGTTGATCTTGTGTACCATCAGATCTGCGGTTAATAACCCTTCAATTGTCCGAGGATCACCGATTTGATAGAATTTCCAATCGGTACGATCTCGGCCTTCAAAAATTCTGAAAATTGCACTTAAAATGCAATTAAATAGATATGCACCAAGACTTTAGTCTTCACCACAAATAATATTATCTGCGAGCGGGTTGGACAAAATTGCCCTTATCTCGAAGTATGTGCCGACTCCGCAAATTTTTGAATTTCATCGATAACTTCCAGGATATAAATCGGATTGATGATCCGATTTCGACATTGTTCTTTTGGATGTCGGACGGACATTCCGGCAGTGCCGGATGTTAATGGGCCTGCCTGGGTTTGTCAGGGTCCAATAGGGGCAAAACGGTCATTTTTTCACCCAGAGTCGGATTTCGACATTCAAGGCACCGTTTCGAAACTTATGACCGAAGCTGTACCGTGGGCCTACTTGTTTGCTCATTTGGGCCCATTAAGGCTTGCAAAGACTGTCCGATAGTCCACTTGATTGTTTTCATCATAACTTGCCGGATATGAGTCAGATTTTCAATCCGACTTCAATGTTGCTTTAGTTGGAGTTAGGCGGACTCAGTGATGTGCCAATACGTTATCGGACCTATCTCGAATTGTCCAAACCTAACAAGAATGAAAGACACCATTTTACTGTTCAAGGTCCTATTGAAAACTAGATTCTGACAATTGAGGTACCGTTGCGAAGGTCTCGACCGGTACAGTCCCATGGACTCACTTGTTTTGTCTTTTGGGCCCAATATGCCCCCAATAAGGTCACCTGAAAATTGACTTTTATTGTTTTTCCCATAACTTTTCAAATATAGGTCGGATTTTCGATCCGACTCTGGCATTGTTCATCTGGAAATCAAGTGGACCTTCTGGTGGTGTCCGATCGTTATTGAGCCGACATTTGGTCAGTTGGATCTAATAAGGCTTATTGGACTTGTTTGGCCCATTGGCCCTAAATGCAATGAAAAATAGATCTAACTTGTCTGTTCGGTTTTATTCAATGTATTTCGTCTGAAACTTGTCATTTTTTGGTGCTGTGACATTTTTAGGTGCCAACAGATGGTTAATCCCTATGAGATGAACACAAGAAGAAGTGCCTATCACTGGAGTCTTAAATCGGTCACACCATCTTCTTCCCCACTTCAGTGAAACAGGGATGGAGGCTGCAAAGATGTCGATGAGGAGAAGACAGAGGCCGTTCATGGCGGGAATGTAAGCCGGCCGGCGCTAGAATAGGAAATTCAGTCGGAATGTTCACTGTCTGCAATATGGTGAAGATACGGTGGAACCGGCGGCGGGTTCACGTCCACAAGCCCCTCGAGGATCCCGACGACCTGCGTCATCGCCGGCCGGTGATCTTCGCTTTTTTGGATGCACCAGCAGGCTGCTTTGCAGGCCCTCGTAAGCTGAAGCACGTCGGCGGCGCCGCCCAGTCTCTCATCGAGCAGCTCAAGAACTTCGCCGGCCCGAAGCTGGAGAGCGGCGCGCAGGGGATAATAGTTGATGCTCCTGGCATCGTCCTTCTCGATGTTCCGCCTGCCGGCGACGATCTCAAGAACCAGCAGGCCGTAGCTGTAGACGTCGGCCTTCGTGGTTATCGGAAGCCCCGAGAGCCATTCCGGCGCGAGGTAGCCGACGGTGCCTCTCATGGTGGTCAGCACCCGGCTGAAGTCTCTGCTCAGGAGCTTGGCCAGGCCGAAGTCGGCGATCTTGGGCTGGAATTCCGAGTCCAGAAGTATGTTCTCCGGCTTGATGTCGCAGTGGATGATGCTCTCTCTGCACTTCTCGTGGAGATAAGCTAGCCCTCGTGCAACTCCGACGATGATCCGGTACCTCTCTGTCCAGGTTAGTATCTCGCCGCCGCCGCCGCCGTTGAACAGATGGGCTTCCAAGGACCCAAGGGGCAGGTACTCGTAGACCAGCAACCTATTGCGGCCTTCGGCGCAGAAACCGTGGAGGCGGACGAGGTTGACGTGATGGACGGTGCCCAGCGTGCTCACCTCCGTGCTGAACTGCTTCTTCTCCCCTTGGCCGCCGTGACCTTGGAGCTTCTTCACCGCCACCAAGGTCGAGTCCGGCAGAGTTCCCTTGTACACGCAGCCGAATCCCCCTCTGCCGAGCTTCTCCGAGAAGTTCTTAGTAATCTGCTGCAGGCTTGCGTACCTAAACGAGACCAGGGAACCTTCTGCCATTCTCAAGACGCCACGTCTGCGCCTCCTGAGCAACGTACGAATCAGGATCAAGGCAGCAAGGAGGAATACAAGCACTCCTGCATATTGAGCTGCAATCTATCTTCAATCAGAGATCAATTATCAGATCTGAAGCTGCAGAAGAAACGATTACCAAGGAGAGTGCCAGAGAGAAGATGCAGAGAAGAATGAGCGCGGGAAATTGCAGAATGCCCAAAATTCAGGGTCTCTGCATCTTCTACGTTTCCTTTATATATGCTCATGTAACTACATTGCGGTTCAATTGAACCGGACATCATGTACAAAAGAATGTAAATGAAAATTCACAGATACACTGAAAATTCTGCCTTGAGTCAACCTGGATGCCACGTATGATTTCTATCATCAATACCCCCCCTCAAGTAAAGCGGGGAATTGACGCTTAACTTGCATCTTAATTGCTCAAATTGCTGACTAGCCAAGGGCTTGGTAAAGATGTCTGCAACTTGATCTTTGCTGGCAATATGTTTAATAACAATAACCTTGTCTTGAACCAACCGCCTTACAAAATGGTAATCAATTTCAACATGACGTGTTCTAGCTCTAAAAGCAGGATTTGCACCGAGATATATGGCGGATATGTTATCACACCATATAATAGGAGCGATTGATAAGAGGAACTTTCAATTCTTTTGTTAACTCGAAGTAACCATAATAAATACATCGCTAGAACAAGAGCACGCATTTACGCCTCGTACTTGACCTTGCCACGCTTCTTTGTTTCTTGGCGGACCAAGATATAAGATTACCACCAAGGTATATTCCATATCCTCCGGGAACCTTCGTCATCGAGGGCATCCGGCCGATCGGCCGTCTGAAAAAACTTGAAGACTGAACACAGTTGGTCTGATCACAAGACCATATTGATGTGTTGCTTTAAGATATCTTAAGATTCTTTTTACCACCACTAAATGAGTAGATGAGGGTGCTGCTAAAAACTGACAAACTTTATTAACGGCCATAGCTGACATCGGGCCTGGTTAATGTGATATATTGAAGTGAACCGACTAGGCTTCGATAGTAAGTAGGATCTGATAATAAATCCCCATCATGCTGTGACAAAGATGTTCTAGAAGCAATTGGTGTAGACAAAGGTTTTGAATCAAGTAATTCTGCCTTTTTCAACAAATCAAGTAAATACTTTGTCTGTGTAAGATGCAGACCATGCACTGTTCTATGTACTTCTATGCCAAGAAAGAAGTGAAGATCTCCTAGATCCTTGAGCGAGAAGGTGTTAGACAAATCAGAAATCAATTGAGAGATAGCTGTGACATTATTCCCTGTTAAGATAATGTCATCCACATATATCAACAAGTAAAGTGAAATACCATTCTTGGTATATAGGAAGAGACTCGGATCACATATAGAAGCCTTGAAACCCACTTTGATAAGATGGGAATACAATCTATGAAACCATGCGCGAGGCGCTTGTTTGAGACCATATAGAGATTTCTGTAATTTACAGACATGAGTAGGGCAGTTTCTGTCAACATACCCCGGAGGTTGAGTCATAAAGATTTCCTCAGTGAGAATGCCATGTAAAAATGCATTATTCACATCAAGCTGTTTGATTTTCCACTGGTTGGTGACTGCTAAAGAGAGAATTAACCGAATGGTTGAAGGTTTGATTACGGACCGAATGTGTCGTTGTAGTCAATGCCATACTCTTGGCTATACCCCTTTGCAACTAATCGGCCTTGTACCTAGCTATAGACCCATCTGAATGCCGTTTGATTTTATAAACCCACTTGCAGCCGATCACATTTACACCGGATGGGGGAGGAACAAGAACCCATGTTCCATTATTTTGTAAAGCCATAAATTCATCAGACATGGCCTGTCGCCAGCATAATTCCTTATTGGCGGAGGTAAAACATGTGGGTTCAACTTCAACTGATTGAACATGTAAGGCATATTTACTAGTCCTTGTACATTCAGTCGGTATGGACAGAATTTCTTTCAATGACCTGTACTTTTTAGGAGGAGATGAACTTTCTGAATTTTCAACACCATTCGGTACAGAAGAGGTAGGTGAAGAAAAAACTGAAGTAGAACTAGAAGAAGGAACCTCAGGTGACCTCTCTACAATAGGTGCAGCATCTGTCACAACTTGTGCAATATCAGACTGATCAACGGTGGGTAAAACAACTTGTTTATTAAGAGAGCTTGCCCTCGGATTAGGAAGAATTGGTGTTGACAAATTAAGAACATGAGATTTTTCCAAAACAGAAGAAGAGGATTGAACCAATTCAGTATATGGAAAAGAATGCTCATTAAACACCACATGTATAGCAACATATGTCCTTCCGGTTCTAGGCAAGTAACATTTATAACCCTTGTGCTTTTCACTATATCCCAAAAATACACAGCACTCTGAACGAAAGGTGAATTTATGTTTGTGATAGGGCCGTAGATGAGGGTAACAGGCGCAGCCAAACACTTTTAGCAAGGAATAATCTGGAGTCTTGTTGAATAATTTCTCAAAAGGACAGATATTGCCCAAAACAGGCGTAGGTAACCTGTTAATGAGATAGACCGCACACTGGGCAGCTTCTTCCCAAAAAATATATGGTAGGTGAGCATGACTGAGAAGACCTAAAGTTGTCTCTATTATATGTCTATGCTTGCGTTCAGAAATACCATTTTGATGATGAGAATGGGGACAAGCCACACGATGAACAATACCAAATTTAACAAACAAGGATGTCAAAGACTGAAATTCACCACCCCAATCACTTTGAAAATACTTGATTTTGCATGAAAAAATGTTCTCAACTTGTTGTTTGAAAGCAAGGAACATGTTAACCACATCACTCTTAACCACAAGAGGGTATATCCAAGTAAAACGACTATAGTGATCAACAAAGATCACATAGTATTTACATCCATTGTTACTAGTATAAGGTGAAGGACCCCACAAATCTGAAGTGACCAACTCTAAAGGACTTTTTGAAACATGAGTAGAAGATGGAAAGTGCAGTCTATGACTCTTGGCTACTGCACAATCCGAACAAAAGAAATGAGATGTACTAATATATGACTCATTAATACCATGAAGAATTTTCTGAACAACTTGTAGTGCAGGATGTCCAAGCCTCTTGTGCCAAACGTCCACTGCTTCAGCTTGTAAGCTTGTTGGATGATGAACTTCTTCATTAGCTAGGCAATACAGTCCATTAGTACTGTACCCTTGTGCCAAAACCTTCTGATTCCGGATATCCTTAACAAGACAGTAGTTAGGAAAGAACTCAATTGAAACATTGTTATCTTTTGTAAACTTTGAGACAGACAAAAGATTTTTCGATAACAAAGGAACATATAAAGTATTGGACAGATGAAAGTGCTTATAACCTGAAGTGCCCACTTGTGAAATATTCGGGGACCGTCCCCATTACCAACTAAAACTTTTTCTTGTCCCGTATAATTCACGACGATTCAAGAAGACTTGCATTCGGAGTCATATATTTGTTTGCACCACTATCCGGGTACCAATTGACATCTTGAGATGAATGTTGAGGTGAATTGTAATTAGCTGTGTGCGCTTGAGGTGATGGAACAGAACTGACCTGATTATTAGTACCATCGGGTCTGAAGTAGACATCAAAACGTTTCCAACAATTTAAGGCACTGTGTCCCCTTTTCTCACATAATTGGCACATGAGAGGATAATTAGGCGAGTTGTAGAAAGATCGAAAAGAGGTAGAATTGTAAGGCTGTCCATAAGAATTCTGGTTCCCTTGATTTCCGTATCCGTCATAAGCATTGAAATTATAATTTCTGACAAAACTGCCACGACCACCAGACCGGCCTCTAAAATTTCTACCCCGTCCCCTGTAATTATTTGAAGTTACAGGTTGTTGTTGATTGGAGTTCACATTGACCCTTGCCATATTGGCAGTGAGATCAGTTAATGCACTCTGTCTTTGGAGTAATAGAATCTCCTGATTTAATAATAAGCCTTGAACCGCATCAAGAGATAAAGATCCAGCATCCGATCTATTGGTTACAGCAGTAACAAATACATCATATTCTGGACCCAGTCCAGTCAATACATGAAGAAGAAGTTCACTCTCCGATATCGGCTCATTAGCCATGCTCAATGCATTAGCAATGTTCTTCACCTTGTGAAGATATTCCGTTACTTTCATTGTGCCTTTCTTAAGTTGTTGTAATTGAAGCCTAAGCTGAAGAGCTCTAGTTTTAGAACTCGATCCATACACAGCAGTGATAGCATTCCATACTTCATAAGAGGTGTCTAGACCAACAATCATAGGCAATATGGAGTCACTAACCGAGGACATAATGAGAGTAATAATAAGATTATCATATTGTCTCCATATATCGGCATCTGCATTGGGTATCACCAATGTAGAATCCGTCGGATCTGTAACAAATTCAGGAGGACAAGGGAGTGTACCATCAACTAATCCCATTAGTCGATAGGTTTTGAGAAATGGAACAATCTGTCCTCTCCATACTGAAAAATTGTCCGCATTAAGCTTAATAGAGAAACGGTGGGAGATACTCGGAAGTGAGGCAAACACAGATCCGGAAGTAAATGGAAGCTTCGAAGTAGAGGAAGCAGAATTCGAGGATGAACTGATCCCCGACTCATCCATAGCTATCAGAGAATCTCAAACTGACACACCAGAAAAAAAAATGAACTGAGATCGCAGAGATGAATGGATCTCACCGGTGCTCTGATACCATATTGAGCTGCAATCTATCTTCAATCAGAGATCAATTATCAGATCTGAAGCTGCAGAAGAAACGATTACCAAGGAGAGTGCCAGAGAGAAGATGCAGAGAAGAATGAGCGCGGGAAATTGCAGAATGCCCAAAATTCAGGGTCTCTGCATCTTCTACGTTTCCTTTATATATGCTCATGTAACTACATTGCGGTTCAATTGAACCGGACATCATGTACAAAAGAATGTAAATGAAAATTCACAGATACACTGAAAATTCTGCCTTGAGTCAACCTGGATGCCACGTATGATTTCTATCATCAATACTGCAATGGTACCGAGGATAAACTTAGGCCTTCTCCTCTTTTGCGTTCACGGAGCTGACGGACGGCATTTTGACAAAGAGATTGCTGGCCGTGCCGTTGCCGCCGTAGAACTTCCGCACATTAAGAAGCTCTCCATGCCAAATCAGGCACCTGCGAATTTTTTTTTTAAAATTAATACATGTCGAAAACAGTTCTCTAAAATGACGTAAAAATTTTATTTTCAAAATTAACACAATTTCTTTGACGTAGGATTTGTAATGAAAGAAAATGATAAAGTTGAATTTAAGATTTACTCGAAAACTGAAAAAGGATTTTAATAGCATTGGGTAATGCAATGATTTCTATCTGTGAGGGAGAGTGATGAGATCGGATTTCCTTGCTTATCAAATAAGAAAGGCGGGGCCTTCACCTCAAGTGCACTTTTAACTCTTTCACAAAAATTTATTAAATACATAATTTGATGAATTATTAAATTATGAACTTAATAAAATATTTAATATATTTTTATGAGAAAGATTAAGATACACCCACACGTGAACACAGAACCTCCGCCCTCAAAGATAAGAGGGTGTCTTCTTTTATTTAATGCCCCCTCCTCCATCTCTTTCTTATATTAAGGGTATTCTATCTTTAATGCGAGAGGGTTAATAAAAACTCTGCCAGACAAAACAAAACAGAACTTGACACCACATCAAAATAGAGCATGATCACTCTTAGTTTTTTTTAGTACAAAGACATGCACTATGTTATTATGGGGTGTATTATATTACTATCCCCCTATTTTGTACTATTAATATTTACAATATATTAGTAATTATTTATAAATTTTTTAACACATCGCAAGATTAATAATAAAAAATTGAGTGACCTATTGCACCACGTATTAGCATAGTGCAGGGTAATAAAAAATATTAAAAAACCTCGTGATCGCATTGAGAGTTCGGTTCATTCAAGAGAATTATTGACTTCTTTAAAAAAATGATGTAGTGATAAAATTTAATAATATTTATTAATGATTTGATATCTTCGTATTATGTTCGGGGCAAAGGTGCTCGTCTCAAAAACTCTGAACCGGACTCTTGGATCGACGGGGGCGGGGGAGAGGGGAGCGTGGTCTCCCGTTTTTGGGGACCGCCGCAGTCTACCTCATCCCAGGGACTGACCTGATCCATTCCCGTGAAATGAAAGTTAATGCCCTGTTTGGTAACACTATTAGACACCTCTATCACTATTATTTTTAAAATTGATATTGTTGGTAATCACTTTGGAGTGTTTGACTAATATTATTAATTTTGAAATTTGTAGTGCAAACAACACATGTTATGTTGTACAAGTGTCAACTTGTATCAATTTTGATATTGATATCCCATCTTCTACCTATCTTCTAGAAATATCAATATCAATACCAATATAGTACTATTTTTGATATTGTAACCAAACCGGCCATAAACTAGTTACCTACTATCATACGAGTACGCAACGCAATCGCAGTCTTCCCGGCATGCGCGCTCGCAGTCTCCGGCGCCGTTGACTGCCAAGACCCGCGACCCAACGGGCGGCAACAGCAGGCCCGGGGTGGCCAGGAACTCGACTTCATTTCCGCACCTCAGCCGGCTTCTTCTCGCACATCCACCACTCCAGTCGCCGGAATTCCAGTCTTCCTCCTTCGCCGGCTCGAATCCCCGCAGGCACTCGCAGAGGGCGACGCTCCGCTCGTCGCAGACGCTGTGCGCGCCGCAGACGGCGTAGACGTCGCAGTGCAGGATGGGCTGCGACCACACCTGCTGCCAGTCGTGGGCGTCTCGCAGCCAGACGAACAGGTTCATGGTTCCGGTGGTATCGAGCGTCCCTCTGGTGTAGACGAAGCTGGCCTGAACAGAGTAGGTGTAACCCCTTCTCCGGCGGTCGTCGACGTAGGTGAAGTTGAAGTTCTTGGATGATTTCACCTCCGGCATCTTGGTGAACTTCCCGGTCCAGTCGCCGGTGGACCAGTAGCTGACCGACCCCTTCCACCACAGGTTGAACTGGCTGGATCCACCTTCATCGATGCCGTAGGAGAACGGCCCGGGCGCAGGGTCGTCGGCGTTCCTCCACGAACGCAGGGACTGGTATTCTCCGGTTTCCTTGTTCAATCCCACCCATCCTCCGGGCAGCCACGTATCCGTCGGATGATCGAAGCTCTGCCAAAGAACGGCGGAGGGATCGGACTGCCGCCGGAGAACGAGGTTCCCCGTCTCCAGAAGCTCCGCCACCAAGGGCTGATCAGCCGCCACCGAGGAGTAGTTGCCGGCGGCGACACTAGTGTTCGATGACCACACCGGCGAGACCATGGAATGGCTCAGCAGGACCAGACTCCCGGTCTCGGAGACGACCCTCAGCTCGGCGGCGGAAGGATCGGAGATGGGTGCCTCCCGGTTGGCCACCCAAACGAGGGTCTGCTTGGGGATCTTTCCGAACCATATGCCGATGTAGTGGTGACGGGACTTGCCTGGAGAGAAGAAGCCGAGCACAAAATGGCCGTCCCGGGAGACTAAGGTCTGGTTCCCAGACAGGGGCTGGCCGAATGACAGGGAATCCGGGGCTCCGCCGACAGGGGCGGCGCCGGCGGCGAAAACCAAGAAGGCCGGCAGGGCGAGAACACGAAACAACATCGCCGAGGCTCAAGAAACCGGAGAATACCGCTGATTGGGCGGAATACCGCTGCGTTCTAGGTTGAAGATCAACCACTCCAAGATTATTAATATTTAATAAAGCAACGCCTGCATCACCAGCTCGATGGATCATCTGGCGTGCAGGTTACACCTTCTCCGCGACTAAAATTGTATACACCGTGACGATAAAAAATCATATTAAAATGAAGTTTACGCCTTATTGAGTAACACTATTAGTATCTATATCATTATTAATTTTAAAATTGATATTGATAAAAATTATTAAGAAATATTTGATTAATTATATCAATTTCAAAATTTATAGTGCAAACAAAATATATGATATAATATAAGTGTTAATTATATTAATTTTGATATTGATATTTCAACATTTAAAGATATTAATATCAATATTGATATAGTAACAAAAATGAAACTCTAACCAAACAAGATATTAAATAAGACTGACATAAAATTGTATGTTTGGAGAGAGCTTAAAAAAGAGTGATGAAATATATATGACCAAAAGAGATAGGAGATAAATCTCACCTGTTTGTCCAAAAAAAGTTTATTTAAAAATATAACTTTATAATGATTGTTAAACACATCTTTTGACAAATTTTATCATAAAAATATAAAATTATTACAAAAACTAAATTTTTCTAGCAACCAAATACCCCTTAATTGGGATTTTTTAGGTTAAGGGAGTTGACTTGTAGAAAGATTATGTTAATTCTCAATATACATAAAAAACTCATTTAATTGTTATTTCCTTATAACTATATATTTAGCCGTCGTTTCAATTGTTTAAAATTTTTTACTTTAGTTTCTTTCCGAAACTTTCGATGATCTTCATGCAGGTAGGGTACGGTGTCTCCAAGATTAAAATTACCCTGGTATTTTTTCTTTTATGTCAACGAGCTGTACTTGTATAAAGATTCTCGTCAGCTTAATTGCTAATTTGTTAGACCCAATATATTTTAACACTCGTTCAAAATGATTAAAATTGTTAACTGTAAATCCATTCCGTAATTCTTCTTTTACTACTAAAATTGCCCTTCACAGCATCATTAGATTAATATAACATTTCTAAATAAATTTTATTTATTTTTGATATGACATTTAGTTTTTTAGTTTAAGAAGATTTACTAAAGAACTATATGCATGATTGTAAATATTTGAAGCTTAAATTAAAATTATTTTACAATATCATGTTATTAGATAAATAATTTTTTTTATATATTACTAATAAAACCTTTCTGATTATAATCTTTTTTAAAAAATTGTATTTTATTTATTTATTTTAAAATGTCTTTAATATTTCTATTTTCTATCATAAAAATGTCTAATAAAAATTTATTTATTTTAAACATAAATATAATATATGATAAATGAGTCTCAATGTTTATTAGATACAACATTTTTTAAATATTTTGACAAAGGAGAAAATGAGAAATCATCAAAAATAATGAGAAAAGAGTAAATATGTCACTTTACACCTTAAATGATTTCTAACACTACTTAAAAGTGAAACAGAAGTTATAGATATTTGTCGGTTGAGCGTAGCTCGATTAACGTGTTCTCTGCTCTCGGGGGGAGCAGGGACGGGGTTCGAACCTTCCGACTGTCGCCGGGCCACCCCCGAGGGGTGGATCATGTGGAGATCGAATGACACTTGATCTCTTGTCGGACATGACGTGTTAATTTCTCATTCATTTCATTTTTCATATCGTTTCTTCTTGTATATTCATCTTGTATATTCTGTTATGGCAGAACTGGAACAGAGGTGAACCAGGCGGTTCATTTGTTATTTTTCAACTGTACATTTTACCTGGCTCGACTGGCTGAACTCATATATATGTCATATTGGTCGGCTGCAGTGAGTAAGCCGAAGTATTTTCCAGTTCTTGTTTTCTGTTGAGCTCCCGTTTTCTTCCGTCTCTCGGTTCTGCATCTCCGGCGACTGCAGAAGTTCGTCAAGCAGCTATATAGCACATCTCAAGCTGCATTTTCTTCAAAATCAACTTGGTATCAGAGAATATCAATGGCTTCCGCATCGAGCTCGGTTCTTCGTAGTGGAAACAGTAGTTCTGATGGGTATAGTGATCCGTTCTTTTTACATTCTTCAGATAATCCAGGTACAACTCTTGTTTCCTCTTTGCTTAATGGAAACAACTATATCGTATGGCATAGAGCTATGAGCATAGCTCTTTCTGCAAAAAATAAACTCAGTTTTGTCGATGGAACTATTCTAATTCCAGAAATCGGCAGTGAGAATTATTTTACCTGGAGAAGAGTCAATAGTATGGTTTTGTCTTGGATTTTAAATTCAATACATCAGGATTTGATTCCTTCCGTTCTGTATGCTGAGACTGCTAGCCAGGTTTGGTTAGATCTCAAGGAACGTTTCTCACCTTCCGATGGTCCTAGAATTTATGCGCTTGAAAAATCGATAGTTGGATGTTGTCAAGGGAATGAGCCTTTGGCCAAATATTTTTCTGTTTTGAAAGGGTTATGGGATGAATTAGCGCATTATGAGCCAAAAATTCCAGCATCAGTTCATAACCGAAAACAGTTGATGCAATTTTTAATGGGTTTAAATGAAGCTTATAGTCATATACGTAGTCAAATATTGCTCATGGATCCTTTACCCTCAATTGGGAGAGCTTATTCTCTTGTTTTACAAGATGAAGCACAGAGGTCTATTAATGTTACTACTCAAGTTGATGTGTCTGCCATGGCAGCCAAAGTGAAAGGAAATAAACGTCAAAAATCAAAAGAGAAATGCTCTCATTGTCAAGTGGTAGGTCAAAGTAGAGAACAGTGCTACAGAATTATTGGATTTCCTCCTCATTTCAAGTTTACAAAGAAACCATATGATAAAAATGTTGAGCAACAGAATACTGAAAAGTTCCAGCAAAATATCAAGACAAATGATGGGAATCATATGTTAACCTCGGAGCAGTATTCACAGTTGCTGAAACTCCTCAATTCTGCCAATTTAAAAAATCATAAAGCTAATATGGCAGGTAATTATACCAAAACTCACAGCTGGATAGTAGATTCAGGGGCTTCAGCTCATATCACAACACATCATTTTTTTCCAAGCAATGGGATTAGAAAACAGAATTTTGTTTTGCCCGATAACACCATGTTACCTGTCAGCAGCTCAGGTTCAGTTTCTTTAACAGAGGAGCTAGTTCTTGATGATGTTCTTCATGTTCCAAGTTCCAAATATAATTTGTTATCTGTCAGTCAATTGACAAAGAATGGTAATTGTTCGGTAACTTTCTTTCCAAAATATTTTGTTATACAGGACTTGGAAACGAAGAAGAAGATTGGGGAGGGCCGTGAGCATGATGGGTTATATTTTTTCACAACTCAGAATAAAGTGTGCTTAATGACTAAGCACTTGATTGATACAGAAAAATGGCATTGTCGTCTTGGTCACATTTCAAATTCTAGGTTGACTTCTTTAGGAAATTTTCTGTCATGCAAAGTAGATCAAGATTTTAGTTCTCATTTGTCCTCTTGCCAAACAGAGTCGTACTCCTTTTGTAAATAGTACAAGCATCAGCAATAAAATGTTTGATCTTCTTCATATTGATATATGGGGCCCTTATGCAGTTGAATCAAGGACCGGAGCACATTATTTTCTTTCTATTGTAGATGATTACAGTAGATTTACTTGGGGTTTTCTCATGAAGTATAAGTCACAAACTTATACTATTTTCACAAATTTTTTAGCTTATGTTCAAAGGCAGTTTCATTCAGTTGTTAAAAAAATTCGGACTGATAATGGATCAGAAATTTTTTCTAAAGATTTTCAGCAGTATATCACATCAAATGGGATAATTCATCAATACACTTGTGTAGCCACTTCTCAACAAAATGGGGTGGTTGAGAGGAGGCATAGACAAATTTTGGATGTTGCTAGAGGTCTTCGCATACAAGCAAAATTGCCCAAAATTTTTTGGGGAGATTGTGTTTTAACTGCAACATATCTTATTAATATACAACCATGTTCTGCTATTAGTGGAGATGTTCCTTACCATAATTTTTTTAATGAAAGTCCTGATTATCAGCGGCTCAAAATTTTTGGGTGTCTTGCTTTTTCTGCCACAAGTCATTTGGATTTTGACAAATTCAATCCAAGAAGCAAACGTTGTATTTTTATAGGGTATCCAGCTTCACAAAAGGGTTATCGATTATATGAAATTGAATCTGGAAGAGTTTTTATTAGTAGAGATGTTATTTTTTTTGAATATATCTTTCCAAGTTTGTGTGAAGATGAGAATGAAGAGCTTAGTATACCATTATCTATTGAAGAATAGAACATGAATTCAGGTGGACATAACATGATTGATAATTCATTGAATGGTACCAACGGAAGTGAAGAAAATCAATCAGAGAATTTTCAAATTCAAGGTATTACTGAAGAACATAATAGAGGTGATTCAAGGAATGTTAGAATCAGAAAACCACCAGCATACCTGAAGGATTATCAAACTTTTTTTAGTGCTGATTTTGTTGAAGATCAATTTTCTACTAAGCATCCTATTCAAAATGTTTTGTCATACAAAAGATTCAATGCTCATCATGTCAATTTTCTGGATAGTATTACAGAAGCTCAAGAACCAGATTCATTCTATGTGGCAAACAGGAATCCAGAATGGAGATTAGCAATGTCTAAAGAGCTGGAAGCTTTATATCAAAATAAAACATGGAGCATTGTTACTTTGCCACCAGGAAAGAGAGCTATTGGTTGTAAGTGGGTATATAAACTCAAGTTTAATCCTGATGGGAGTATTGCAGGACGTAAAGCGCGACTTGTTGCTAAAGGTTTTTCTCAAGTAGAAGGTTTGGACTTTACCGAAACTTTTGCTCCAATAGTTATAATGACTACAATTAGAATACTTTTTTCTATAGTTGCGATTAAAGGATGGAAAATACATCAATTTGATGTGAACAATGCTTTTTTACATGGTGATTTACAAGAGGAAGTTTACATGAATATTCCACAAGGATTACATATTCAGGGGGAGAACATGGTATGTAAGTTACACAAGTCTTTATATGGTTTAAAACAAGCCTCTAGAGCATGGTTCCAAAAATTGACTTCTGTAATTACAAAATCTGGTTTTGTTCAGTCACAAGCAGATTATTCATTGTTTGTTCACAAAGAAAATGGATTGTTCACTGCTCTTTTAGTTTATGTTGATGATATTTTAGTTACCGGTAACAATGATTACATGGTAACTAAAATCCAAAATATATTAGATGAATTGTTTCATATTAAAAAGTTGGGTGCACCAAAGTATTTTTTGGGTCTGGAAGTTGCTACTTCTAATGCTGGAATTTTCATAAATCAGAGGAAATATGTGTTGGATTTGCTAAACGAGATGGGTTTGATTGGTGACAAACCTGCTTCTACTCCTCTTGAGCAGAAGCATGAATTGCATGATAGTAGTGGAAAAAAACTTGAAGATCCTACACAATATAGAAGATTGGTTGGCAAGCTCATTTATTTGACTATCACTAGACCGGATATAACATATGCAGTTAATATGCTTAGTCAACATATGCAAGACCCTTTTGAAGTACATTGGAAAGCTGCTGTGAGAGTTGTGAAGTTTCTTAAAGGGTGTCCAGGAAGTGGAGTTTTATATCCAGCAAATAATCATTTGAATGTTCATGTTTACTCAGATGCCGATTGGGCAGCTTGCCCTAAGACAAGGAGGTCTATCACAGGTTATGTTACTTTTATTGGAGAAGCTCCAATTTCTTGGAAAACAAAGAAACAGGTGACTATTTCTAGATCTTCTGCAGAATCTGAGTATAGAGCACTTGCCTCTGCAGTTTGTGAAGCTCAGTGGGTTTTATATATTCTTAAAGACTTTGGAATTGATCCCGGAGTTGTGAATGTATATTGTGATAATCAGGCTGCTCTGCATATTTCAGCAAATCCGGTATTTCATGAGCGTACTAAACATATAGAAATTGATTGTCATTTTGTAAGGGAGAAAATACAAGATGGTACAATTCAAACCAAACATGTAAGCACTAAGGAACAACGAGCTGATTTGCTTACAAAGGCGCTGAGCAAACAAGATTTTTCACGGTTACAGGTCAAGTTGATTCGACATATGTTCTCTCCAACTTGAGGGGGAGTGTTAATTTCTCATTCATTTCATTTTTCATATCGTTTCTTCTTGTATATTCATCTTGTATATTCTGTTAAGGCAGAACTGGAACAGAGGTGAATCGGGCGGTTCTTTTGTTATTTTTCAACTGTACATTTTACCTGGCTCGACCCGCTGAACTCGTATATATGTCATATTGGTCAGCTGCAGTGAGTAAGCCGAAGTATTTTCCAGTTCTTGTTTTCTGTTGAGCTCCCGTTTTCTTCTGTCTCTCGGTTCTGCATCTTCGGCGACTGCAGAAGTTCGTCAAGCAGCTATACAGCACATCTCAAGCTGCATTTTCTTCAAAATCAACTTGACGGTGTGTGCACTTCTGACGGTTGTGCCATGTGACCAAAAAAAGAAACGAAAGTTGTAAATATTTTAACTCTTTTTTTTTTAATCACACGTGGTCGAGTGGCCGCGAAACCTACTGCACTACAGACAGCGGAGGTTCGAACTCCGCCCGAACCTCACCTTTCACCCCTCCTGCGGGGGCGCCCGACTTTGACGCCACCAAGAAGCGAACCGCCACCCTATGCCGTCAGAGGGAGGGTGTCAACTGATCTATGCTCAGCCGACTATAAATATTTTAACTCAAGAACCGAGTGTTAAAAAAAAAAGAAAAGTCTGGACTCATGGTAAAGACGGTCCTTCCAAACAAGTTAATAAACGGACGGGGGATTGACATCGGGAGATTCTTCTTGGTCCACCTTTTGCCAGTCGCAGCTGCCCAGATTTGAGAAGGCTGAGTCCTGTCTCGCAGACGCAGACGTCTGACGAAGAACAGCCGCCCCCACCAAGTTCTGTAATGTATGACGAACGCAGACATTAAAAAATGAAAAAGTATATATTTTTAACGTGCAGTCCACTTTAGGCACTGTCCTTCACAAAGAGGTCTATTCATAAATTTTTTGACTGTTTAAACTTAAAAGGACTGGAAGAATCAGAAAATGACTGCTCCGTGCTTTTTCACTATTTATATTTTAAATTAGTATTCTTGTAAATAATTATTATATTTTATTATATTTTATTTTTAATGAACACAGATATTTTAACCTTTTATTAATATCTTGATATTTATAGATATACGAATTCGGTCTAATTACATGACTAAAATCTCTTATTTTCATTGGCGAGACTTGTCTTTTTTAATCGAAGAATCTGACTCAACATGAAAACAACCAAAATCGGAGAGCTGTAGCCAGTGTCCCGACTTCGCAATGCTTGGTGTTATGTTGTCGGAGCGCCTGGCACTCCTGCTCATTTTTGCTCCGCATTTCAAATCGGCCGGCAACGTGACAATGTCGTATGAAGCTGCAAGTATCCCACTAGTAGGACGTCAGAATCTCAGGCTGATTTGTCAGAGATGGTTAATGATGCTTTGCATATGGGACACCTGGCATCTCGGTCATAGAGCGCCTAGCACCCGGTATGCCGACTAGCACCCAATAGTCTGCATGAGTAGGGGTGCAAACGAGCCGAGCCGAGTAGTATGGTGTTCAAGCTCGGCTCGTTTATTTTACACAAGTTCGAGTTCGAGCTCGAGTTTTAGTGAGTATGTGGAACTCTTGTTCAAACTTGGTTCGTTTATTAATCGAGCCGAGTCGAGCTCAAACTCGAGTAGTTGTTAGACTAAAATTCAATTCACATTCAAGCTTAAGCTATATATAAATTCGTTTATAATACTCAAAATCAATAAAAAATCATTTGTGAAACTCTAGATTTAGCTCATTTATGAAACTCAATCTAAGTTTAAACTTAATTTTTGAATTATTTAATATATTTAAGTAACAATATATAATTATTAATACTCATAATTTAATTTTTAAAAATAAATATATAATATAATATTTAATCGAGCTGCTCGCGAGTTTATCGAGCTAAGTAGGAGTCTGTTCAAGCTCGACTCGTTTAATGAGTCGAGCTTTATTTTTTGTTCAAGCTTGTTCATTTAACATAATAAACGAGTCGAGTCGAGTTTTTATCGAGTCGAGCTTCGAGTTACTTGTCGAGTGTATTGGTTCGTTTGCAGCCCTACGTGAGCTAGGGATACACGCCTGCCAAGGTCAAAGCGGTTATGAACACTTTGACAGTGCGACGACCAGTGCTCCCAAAGCACAATGTTAGGTGACGTGCCAAGGGAGTGTCCTAGTCATCTCGCGGGTTTATAAAAAGAGACCCTTCTACCACATGCAAAGAGTTCCAAGTTTTGACCCAAGGTGCCAATTCCGAAGAGAGAGACCCCTGAGAGCTCTTCTGAGTTACCCTGGCATCTCCCCAACCCATCTAGGCAAGTTTAGAACTCCCCATCTCCATTCTCGAAAACCACCCACTACCATCACAAAGATCTTATCATCTTACCCACTTTGCACCACCGAAAAACCACCTAAACACCTCCACAACATCACCTAAAGGACATCAACCTCTTCACCTCATCCCAAAGAACCTCCAAAAGTCTCCAAACTGAGCTAAAGCCTTTGGTAGCTCCCATTAGAATGGGAGAAGACCGTATTAAAAATTGTTTGCTAAGGTCTAAGACGCTCCCCCGATAGGACCAATAGGCGACCCTAGTCGGGAGTCTCTCCAGAGGCTGACTAGCCAACAACTCACCAACAATCTTCTCCCTTATCTTATTCTTCATTCATTTTACGTTTGCTCTTATTATGCATGTCATGTTAGCATAGTTTAATGCATTTTTAGTTTTAGATCATTTAGATCCTCCCTAAGAGCAGTTATGAGTTAATCCTAATATGGTTCGTTCAACCCCCCTTTTTGTTATTTCCCTTTTCTTTAGATCAGTTGCTACTCTTTATTTAGTTCTAATCGGTTGTTTGCATACTTTCGTTTGTGATTTTTTTAAGGTAAGTAAGGTTCTCCAAGACTCTTCCTCCTCGGCTGGCCGAGGAATGAGAAGATAGAACCCTCCACAGTCTCCCTGTTCAAGAGGTAACCAGTCAACCTTTCCATTTCGTTTCACTCTTTTGGAGCCTTTGGCTCCTAGCGACCACACCCCCTCTTCTTTTCTTGATTTCGTAATGTCTTAGTTTTGTCGAGTACATCAACTCCTCTTCACAATCTTCTTTCCCTTCCGTTCTCTGCAGACCCAAGTTGGTTCTTTGATGCCTAAGTGACATCAAGAATTGATAACTCAGGGATCAAAGTGACTGTGGAGAAGGAAAGAAGAGGAATGAGTGGAGGATAGGCCAGAGCCGTGAGAAGAAATCTCCGTCCGTGTCAACCAGCATACTTAACATAAATTAGCTTACAGAATCCCAAAGAAGAGAACACACACCACGACATTGACACATCACGATCTGAGGGTCAGAAAAAACTGCCCACAATACTATTTATTAAAACAACATACAGATGTATTTCTTTGAAATTATTAAATAATTTTGTAAAAATAAAAAAACCATACATAAATAGAAGGATTAAATTAATATTTTCTCTTTGAGTCCATTATATACCATTGCATGTTTTTTATGTCAAAAACTCCTGAGCTGCTTGATACTATCTATCTTCTTCATCCTTAATTCATAAAATAAAAAAAGGATTTATAGACCGAAAGTTAACCAAATTTTGTCTCTGAATTGAGAAGTTACTACAGTAGTGACTTTAAGTTGGAATCAATTTTACAAAAAACTTAACATATTGTTTAATAACACTACTAAGTACTTCTGTCACTATTAATTTTAAAATTGATATTGATAGAAACCTTTAAAAGATGTTTGATTAATTGTATCAATTTTAAAATTCATAGTACAAACAAAACATATTATGTAATACAAGTGTTAATTTATATTACTTTTGATAATGATATTTTATTATTTAAAAGTATTAATATCAATATTAATATAATACTAAAAATAAAATTCTAACCAAACAGAGCATAACGTAACCTTCTGTCCAAAAGGGTAGCACTGTTCTATAGCAGGCCCTCCTTCCACTTTGCACGTGGTGGCATTGGAGTACAGCCTGCCCTCTACTCTTTTTTTTTTTAATAGTGTCGGCTGGTACGAATTAATAAAGAACCTGTCTAATATTAGGGTTTATTTCCTTTCTTTGTATAATTTATTGGGGTTTCAAAATTATTTGTTTAAAAATAAAACTCTTTCTGAATTTAAAATAAGATTTTTTTGGGTTAAATGCATAAAAGAAGTATCCGGCAACCACACTATTTTGTTTTGGTTTCCACTCCTCTCCTCGAAGAGTCAATTTTTAAAAGTGTATTATTTTAAGCTAATACAATAATTACAAATTCTGCAAAATGAAATAGGTGTACTGTTTTACAAAAAAATTACAGTCAACTAGCGAGATCTTAAGCTGAAAAAAAAATCTTTTTCATCATTTTAATAGATAGGTATATCAAAATTAATACGCTAGATTTAGTACATTTCTGTTTAAATTAGAGATGTTGTTCCACTGAGACATTGAAAATCATGGAATCGGTGGGCAACGAGGCAGATCGGTTGGCAAACACAATGCTTGTCAGACCGCTCTCTCGCCCCGGTCAACGGTCGTCGTCGGCGGCACCGCCGCTTTCTTCGGCGCCGCAAACTCCAAAGCGGCCCTTCTTTGTAGCAGGAACCAGCAAGTATTCTTTACTCGAAGAAAGAGGGGTCTCCCACTAGACCAATAATTCGATAAAAAATTGAACCAATGAAAATTAAAAATAGTATTCAATATCTCCGGTCAAACTTGGTCGGGGATAACAAGACGTAGGTTGTTTTGATGTTATCTGTTTGCCAATCTGTTGTGCCCTGTTTGGTTAGAGTTTCATTTTTGGTACTATATCAATATTGATATTAATATTTTCAAATGTTAGAGTATCAATATCAAAATTAATACAAGTTGACACTTGTATTACATAATGTGCTTTGTTTGTACTACAAATTTTAAAATTGATATAATTAGCCAAACACCTCTTAATGGTTCCTATCAATATCAATTTTAAAATTGATAGTGATAGAGGTACTTAATAGTGTTACCAAACAGGGTGTTATATAATAAAACATCTGATTGTTGCTCGGAAGCTTGACAAACGAAAATGATAATTCATCTTCGCATGGTTTTTTTCACGGCAACGTGAAAAGTAAGATCAGATACGTGGCGCCAAGTTGGCAACACCCTGCACCGGGGGGCGCAGGTCCGGGTTTGCCTCCCAGCGGCTGCAAGCCAGGCGTCCCATGGGGAGATGACTTGTGGGGATCGAGAGGTTTCGATCCCTCATCACCCGCGTATGCGGCGGGTCTCTGGCCGCTGGTCATCTGTGTTCAAAATAAAAAAAAAAGTGTGCATGGGAAGGGAACGGTTTGGATTGGAGTTCAGATCATTTAGTATACATAGCCCCTATAAACTGAAATCAGGATCGAATCATAAATTCTATAAAGTAAATTTTTTCGATGTATAGTGTCGATCCTACTACAAAATAAATTATGTAGAATCAGGAAACATATTTCATATTTGTAAAATGGCAATGGGTTGGGCTGGCCCACGGGGTTCTTGACCACCCTCGTGGTGGGTCAGGCCAAATATATTGGGCAATAAGTTATAATCCGGCCGTTAAAAAAAATCAGAGATAAGTTAAAAGAGATCAAAGAGATTTCAACTTTTATAACATAATTTAATTAAAAATATTATTTTTATTTATTAAATATATTTTTTGATTAAATTATTATCAATTTTATAGTACTATTAATTTTTAAATTAATTAATTTTATTGAATTTGATAATAATATGGTAAATTGGGAGGGGACAAGTTAACAATTTTTTGACAATATAATATTTGTCTGGTTAGCCTGACATAATAAATTTTAGACCGAGTCTTAATTAAGCCGGGTTATCCCATTGACACTCGTGTATATTTGGATCTTTTCAGTAACAGCGTCAATGTTATACAGCTGATGAGTCATGTGTCTACATATTAATGTATGCACCACATAAGTAATCCATTTATAGAAACGCAGTAGAACAAATTTTTTTGCAAAATGAACCGTTGTATTTGTTTGTTGTCGAGAATATTTGAGGCAATTTCCTTGAATAAGTAAAAGGATATTGAGCTAAGAAAATACCATGCACTTCAACTAATCATGGAAGCAACTTCTCCCCCGATGTGGCCATGCAATGAGTTTTCTCCATGGCATGGTACTGTCTGTCTTGGTTTAACCCAATGTTTGCGCATAAATTAAGATAAAGATTGGATATTTCATCTGGTCAATTACGGAGGATATACATGGCCATATGTATGATAAGTTTATTTACCAGCTCAACTAAACGGTATAAGAATTCTACCCACATGATCACATCCAAATGTTTCTCTTTTTTTACGTTTGGATTATAATAATTAATTGAGTTGAGAATTACTTGTAAACGTCATCGGAGATAAATTATAAGAATTATTAATTATCATGCGACGTAAATTTTTGAAAAAATAAAGGTGATAGTGATTAATGATTAATTTATTTTCTTTGTAATTACAACCAAACTCAAGTAAACGGATAAACTTTCAACCTGTTTAATGTTTCTCAAACAGTGTGGCCGTCAAAAATACTTGAAGTGCAAAAAATATTTGTTTGTGCAAACTGTATAGCATATTTTTCTTTTCAAGTCAAATGAGCAGAAAAAATAGATAAATATATATATACACATCCAATTTTATCTATTTAGAAAGTATATTTCAATTCAAACATTGGAACGTGCAGTTGGAAAAATATGGTAGTAATGGAACTAGTGGAGAAGGTAAATATATCTTTTAAATTAGATAACCTCATTTGATAAAATCTTGTTTTCCTTCAGATTTTATTATCAATTAGTTGGTGTCTAATCCCAGTCAAACGCTCCCAATGGCTTGTTTGGTATTGGGATAAAATAGTTATGATA
Source organism: Cryptocoryne crispatula var. balansae (assembly GCA_036172225.1). Taxonomy (NCBI): domain Eukaryota; kingdom Viridiplantae; phylum Streptophyta; class Magnoliopsida; order Alismatales; family Araceae; genus Cryptocoryne; species Cryptocoryne crispatula. The sequence continues at coordinate 12,438,529 of CM069926.1, read as the reverse complement.
GGTATAAGATATTTAATTACTTTATATCACTCCCTTTGGTTGCATGAAAAAATGAGTTTTTTTTTATAATTTTATATTTTTGTAACAAAACTTATTGTAAGAGATGTTTGACCGCCATTACATATTTTATAATTTAAAGAGATTTTCTTAGAAAATAAAAAATAAGATGTTCACGGCAAGAAAGAAGATTAATGACGATAGTCAGTATCCGTCGCCACTAAGTCAAATGTCATCGCGAAAAGACCTTGACGATGGCTTTAAGTGTTCACCATGCCGTCACAAAATACCTTTCGCCATAGACATTGGTGATGACTAAAAGCACAGTCCCCACTATTAAGTTTATAACAACAATGATAAAGTCATCACTATTAAATTATAAACGATGGCTTCAAAAATTGTCACTAGTGTATACATGTAGCAATTGTAACTGACGTTGAATCAGAACAGAAATCTCTCGTAGGATTTAAGTTGTCGCTAATATTTTTGGCGATGGCTACAACTATTGCTATTATCATACGTAGCAACGGCGTGCAGCCATCACTAATAATTTTAAAAATAAAAAATAATTTTAATTGTTAAAATTTGTCCACAATGACCTAGACTTTTATACAAACCTATCATATACATTTACATGTTAAAAAAGTCCACTAACCTTCGCAAACATATTTCATTTAAACCATAATTTACAAACTATGATCCACAATCACAACCCACAATTCATAATTCAAAATCACACAAGTACAATCCACACAACCATATAATGTAAATTGACATAATCCACATAACTACAAGGTAAATTCTTATTCATACCATTAGTCCACTCCAAACAATCCCTCGTCATCCTCATTCTCCTCATCGTCCTCATCATCATCCTCTCTCGGTATTGGAGATGGCTTCGAGCTCGATGGATCATCCATGGAGAGGACTAGTAGAGTTGTGGAGGAAGTTGCACCTCCACTGCTTCACCCATACCAATTGTTGCGAGTCTATCGTTACCCCCATATTTAATCTGTCATGCCCTATCTCTGCCGAAAATAAAGATGAATGCCTCCTCATCACTAAATGGATGCTAAACATTTGATTCCTCCGATGCAAAAGGATTCATCAATTATGTCATGTTGTCCTAAAAAATTATTTTATTTATTAACCCCTATAACTAAATATACAATTATTTAGATAAATAAAAAAATAAATTTACCAACATTTGGTGACTCATTGCTCAAGACAATGGATTTGTCACTTTGTTCACAAGTTTGGGTTATATAAAACATCTCCAGATGTGTAGGACAACATCCTTCTTTTTGCACCTATTTAAAATAGTTAATAATGTCATAATACATATTAACAGAACTCAACAATAAATTAACACATGCAAAAGTACTTACAAAATCTCTTTCTAATTTATGAATGTTTGTACTTCTTCTTTTATACAACATTGACAATTAATTTCTATTTGATTTATTTTTTGCACTAAATGCCTACAAATAATATGACAACATTTTAATATATAATAAACAAAATATTTTAATAAACACATTGATTTTTACTTTATTGTTATCTCTTGACCATATATCACACATGTAATGCCACTATTCGATATCACATTGTGAAGGTGCATTCTAATATGCTTCATCTATTGATCATCCTGCAAAATACTAAACATGACAAGCACCATTAGTTTATAGAGAACATAAACCATTATAAATTAATAAATGTGTCATTTATCTATTTTTAAGTGATTCCTTTGATTTTTCTATATCTCCATGTATCTTAAGATTTAAAATATTGTTGCATAATATCCATATTGATAGTCATCAGCATTAATCTTTTAACCATCATTAATAAATTGTATTTAGTAAATACTAACAAATATGTTTAACTCAAGATCTTTAAAAATGTCTTCTTTCTTCTTGGGTGGAAGAGCGACGCAATCTTGTTATCATAAACTATAGTGCATTGTATTCATCACCCTAAGATATATGTGGTAAACTATTGGGCATATGGCCCAACAACTGATGGGGAGGGTCTATCCCCAAGGTAGAGTACTCATGAAATGTGATTTGGTGGGACCTCTCATATGTCTAGAAGATAAAGCTAATTATAGAAAAAATTTATTATATGCCAATATTGTTAGAAGCCAATGTATTTATAATGATTTTGAAATGTCTAATAAAATATATGCCAAAAGTAATAGAAGCTGGACTGCCAGCATTGCATGGTGTCAATGGAGAAGACTTAGAATCGACAGTCAGAGACAAAGATTGTAGGGAATGATGAGATGCACTTGGCCAAGATGCTAACTGAGATGCGTAAGCACCCATAACAGATCCGAAGGGTCCCTCCTTTTCTCTTGTCCGCGGGAACCTATGCCCGATCCGAAAACTCGGCGGATGGTGGTTGTGTGCTTGGGAAGAGAATGTTAGTGATTGCCAGGAGTTGAAGGCTCCAAAGTATAGTGAAACGGAAAAGAAATAAAGTAGGGAATAGGGATGACCATCGTACCTTGGTAATCGATGGGATTGTAGGTTCTGACTTCTCCTCTTTCAACCGGCCAAAAGAAGAGAGCTTTAGTGAGCCTTTCACCTTCGATCCGGCCGAAGCTCCACCTCGGTCGAGTTTACCTAGGAATGTCTGAAAGAAAACACGAAAACAAATGAAAAGGATATTAGTTCTGGCAAAAGTATAGCATCATGCTTAGAATGGGTTTTAAACATGCAAAAGGGTATGAACTAACCAGATTGGGACGAAATCCCAACCCCTATTTTTGGTAGGTTTTTCAATATATGAGAGATGCAAAATAACCTAATGCATGTTAAATGAAACGATGAAAAGTTTTAAGATGAAAATGAAGAGCAAAACTCCGATCGGATGGGCGATCGGACTCCAAAAAATGCAAAACCGACTTCTGCCCCTACTAGTGCCTTGTATACAGGGTGCCAACTGCAGGTGCCCCCTTTATGGGGTGCGTTGACCAAGGTCAAGGCACCCTGTTTATGGGGCACCAAGGTTGGCTCGGGCAGACTTTCTTCCCCTCTTCATGGCACTGCCCCAGAGTGTCGTATGGCTTCCAAGATGAAGTGAGAGCTCCTCCTTGTAACCAATACTCAAATGAAGCTTATGGTAGGCGGTTTGGACGCTGGATGGAAAGGAAATATCAGGTAGAGGCCTTCAAAATTGAAAAAAAAATCATGTTTTTAAATGGCGGAAACAACAAGTGTTTGGGTTTTTTGGAAAGGGAAATTTGGATCGGTTTGAAAGCTTATGGGGGATGCTAAGGGCTTGAAAACGTAGTGTTGGATGAGCTCTAGGGTGGCACGGAGTTGGAATCCCCTTTAAGCTCCAAATGGGTGCCTATTTATAGCCAAAAATAGGGCACTTTGGTCAAATCCGAAAATCTGTTCCACGTGGCAAAGCACCCTATATATGGGGTGCTAGCATCATGAGCTGCGTCAGTTCGATAAGACGAGTCCTAGTGAGTGGTCAAATCAGTTGGTCGGATCAATTTAACCAGGTGCCAGGCGCCCTGTTTATAGGGCACCTATATATAGGGCGCTTTGACCCTGGTCAAAGCCCCTGTAGCCCTCTTTGAAACACATCGAAAACCTTGATTTTTTTGGAAAACCCGATTTCCTTGAAAGGAAATCACATGTGCTTCATGAAAACAAGAATTTGAGCTCTCCAATTAGGCCAAAATTGCGTGTCTACAGCTTGCCTCACCTTGGCGTCGGGTTTGTAGGGGAATGACATGAATGCAGTGCAAACGAATGTAGTGAAGCGTAGTGAGGCGTAGCGGAATGAAATGGTAATGGACTGAAAAGGTGACGCCAAGGTGTAGATTTAGACACGCCTTCATTGGCCTAATTGAGCGTGGTGGAACCTTACCAAATCTTGAGATCTCCCTATATCTCGTTGGAACCTTTCTTTTGGTTGATTGGTAAATAAGAAAGACAATATTGAAAGTAACTAAAATCCCATGCGGGGGAGAGTTGTTACTGGCCAGGACCTGAACTGCATGGTGTGCTGGACTCAGTAGAAAATATGGTAAATTACGAAAGTAAAGAGGAGACAACCAATCAACCAAGGTTAGACTCTTCAAATTTATAGGGTTTACTCAGAAACACTGGTTTAATTTAGAACGGAGTAACTTCTTGTCTTGGTGAAACCATCGTCAGAACATGGCTAAAACCGATTTTCTGGAAGACCAAAGCCTCCTCTAAGAGCTGTAAAAAGACCATCTTTTCAGGGGGAGGTCATGGTAGGATTGGAATGAGGATGGTTATGATGGGGTTAGGAAGCGGAGACTGGTTGTGATGAGATGATGCGTAATGATGCATGAGATTATGCATGCTAGGTTTAAAGAAATATAAATAAATATAAGAAAATAGTTGAAGATATAGGTTGAACACTATAGATCAGGACACCCGTGAAGAAACCGTCGTCCTCGCATATTTGTTGAAGGGGTTCTCAGGTGAACCCCCCTTAGACTTGAGGTCTTCAACATCTTAAATATCATTTATTTTGATAAATGCAATACTAAATGCAAGTCCTAATAGGGGTCGAGGTAGTCCACTTTTAGTTTTTCAATTTTTGATTTTTTTGTCATTTTTGCTTCTTCCAACTTCCAAGTGTCTAGGGATATGAAGTCGGTATGCTCCTCTTGTTCCTGCATCCACTTGAGAGAGGAGATTAGAAACTTATTTTGGCTTCGTCCCTTGCGAGGAGTGGGCAAAGTTGCCTTGATCTTTTGTCAAGGGACATAGGCCTTATCAAGGTAAAGATAACAAGAAAAACATAAGTATGCATAAAAAGAAATATGCAAGACTGAAATTAAACATGAATGCAAAGGCAACTAGTCAATTTAGAGAGAAAAATTTTTAAGTGTTTTGGAAATTTTCGATTTGTTTGGGTTTTGATGATTTATAATGTTTTTGGTATTTTGGCATTTTTATGATTTTTTTGGTGTTTTGGATATTTAATTTTTAAGATTTTTTTGATTTTATGAATTTGTTTGGTGTTTTTGAAGTATTCGATTTTTTGTTTTATGCGGTGTGAAGGAAACAACCATCTCATCCTTTACCTTGCTTGTTGTAAGTGTCCCTTATCATTACCCAAGGGTTAAGAGTAGGTATCATGTGTGGGAAAATGCCTTGTTCAGAATCTTATGTCATTCTGCCTTCGATGGGCTATGGCTCTTCTTAGACCTAGTTAGTCGACCGTGCCCACAAGGTTAAAGAAGGAAGAGGATTGGTGGTAAGTCCTTAGTAGAATTTATGATGTCGAACTTGTTTCTCTACTAATGCTCGCATTGCTGTTGGGATTTGACTTCATTGGGTCCTTCCTTCTAGCCCATTTTCTTTAATGGCCCACATTCAAACAGGTTTTCTTTTTTTGCTTGGTTTTGACCCGAGGGGTTCATAGTCCATCTTTTGGAGCCTTTTTCTTTTTGGGCTTTTGTTGGTACACATTCAGACATGTCTATTCTTTTGCTGACTTAAGGGGTCATTGCCCATCTTTTGGCACTTTTTTTAAGAAGTCAGACCTTTGGAGACGGCTTCCTACTAAGGCGATGGGCACTTTCGATACTCCTCATTCTAATCCCTTTCATCCATTCAAGACCGAAATAAGAAAAGAATAGGATAGGGTCGACCTTCTTTTACCAAGTGTTGCCTAGCTTTCTCTCTGGCTTCTAGTCATCGGATCCTGAAATCTAGGCGTGTAGTGTGTGCAGTATGATGCCTATCCTTATTTCCCTTGAGTGACAAATTGGGACACCGAACAAGCAAGCATTAGATGTTACTATCATCTTTCACACCTTTGGATTTTACAAATTTTTTGTGATTTTTACTTTTTTATGGGAAATATTTTTTGAGATATACACCATTCCAAGGATGAGCCAATTCTTCACCTTCTACATTAGTTAGCTTGTATGAGTTACTAGGATAAACATCTGAGATTACATACGAACCCTCCCAATTAGGTTGAAGTTTAGAGCGAGGACCACCTGGCTTAACGAATATTCTTTTAAGCACAACCTCACCAACTTCAAATTTTCTCTCTACCACCCTTTTCTGATAAAATCTTTTAAGTCTATTCCAGTAAAATCTAGCATGTTCAGCAACGGCCAGCCTCCTTTCGTCCAAGAGTTCGAGTTGCGCGAGAAGGGAATCTCGGCGTTCATCCATCGGGATGTCTCGATCGATCTGGACTCAGAGGGAAGGAATAAACATCTTCTGTACACAAGTCAAACTATCATTGTTTGACTTTGTCTATCTCCAAATATTCTATTTTTGGCAAGGCAAGTCAAACAATGATAGATTTTACTTGTGCATGTCTTTTGTACAAGTCAAACAATGACAGTTTGACTTGTAAATGGATATGCCATTGTTGGACTTTGTCCATCTCCGAATATTCTTTTTTGGCAAAGCAAGTCGAACAATGATGAATCAACTTGTGCATAAGTACTTGATGTAACCTCAAAAATTAAAGAATTCTTTGTTTTGGAAATTCATTTTTCTTTTGAATTGGGATTAGATTTGATTAGACCTTAGCATTGACTTCTTAGGAAAATAGATGGTATTCCATAAAAGTACTAACTAGGGTCAAAATTGTATGTTGAGGTTGTTAGGTTCTTTGAAAATTGATTTTGACCTCTCCCCATCGGATGGTGCGAAGATCTGACGTTAATTACATCGAGATTACTCGAAAACCCTTGATTATCGTCATAGCAATCCAATGGAAAGTAGAAGACATGCATCCAAAAAAATAAACATTCATACATAGAAGAAAACAGTCCCATGAAATTGACGGAATGCAAGCATTTGATTCACTTTGAATTCAATTTGAGTTTAGTTTGGATTTGATTTGAATTGAGTTGATTAAAATTGATTTGAGTTGAATTGGTTTGATTAAATTTGTTGGTTTGAATTTTTATTTGTTTGGTTAATTTGGATCTGTTTGAGTTGAATTTAATTTGTTGATTGCTTGATGAATTTGGATCTGTTTTATTAAATTTGACTTGAATTTGATTGGTTGAATTTAATTGCTTTTGGTTTGGGTTGAAGTTAGATCTGTTCATCTTAATTGAATCAATTTATTTGAGTTGTTTATTGATTTAAGTTTGGTTCAATTTGAATTTATTTGTTGATTTAGACTTGATTTGAGTTTGAGGCAGTTTGTTTATTGTTTGATTTTTAAATGGTCCATTTGTTTTATGAGTTTTAATTAGACTTCTGGGAGTTTTAAATTTGACAGTTTATGGATTTGTGTGAAATGATTTGAGTTGGTTTTGAATTTGCAGGTTTTGAGTTTTGCCTCAGAAGTTTGGTTTGAAATTGAGTTTATTCAGTTTGGTTTACTTGATTGAAATTGATTTGAATTTGGGTGAAATTAATTTAAATTTGTTCAAGTCAGATTTGGCTTGAAATGAAGTTTGTTTGGTTTAATTTTGTTTGATTGAAATTAACTTGAGTTTAATTTAAGAGTTGGATTTGAATTGAATTTTGATTAAAATTGAGGTTGATTTGAGTTTAATTTTAATTAGGTTGAGTTTGATTCATTTGATTCATTGGTTTAAATTAGATTTCAGTTAAATATGTGGAGTTTGTGTTTTATGAATTTGACATTCTTTGAGTTTCTTTCATGAATCTGTAAGTTTCAGATTTATATAAACTGATTTGGGTTTGAGCTTGAACTTGAGTTTTATCTGTTTGAGTTCATTTGAATTTCATTTTTTATTTAACCGATTTGAATCTGTTTGGAGCTTAAGGGTATTTTTGATTTCTTTGAACCTGGCAGATCATGATTGATTATGACTTATTATCCTTGAATTCAATTTGCTTGTGGATGTCAGTTCGACTTGCTTAAGTTAAATTTGTTCAATTTTGATTTAGAAAAATTGGATGGAGTTGCTTAAGATTTTGAATTTGTTGAATTAAAATTGACTTGGACAGGTTGTTGTTGGTTTGGGCTTATGGGATTTGGGCTTTACTTGCAGAATTTGATTTGTTTTGATAAGTCGTGTTTGAATTTGGTTTGTTTTAAATCAAATTTGTTTGCTGGAATGGATTTAACTTGAGAAATTTGGGTTTGATTTTTAAGCTTCTGCCTTGATTTTCTTTGGTCTTATGTAATTTGGGTCATATCAGATTTGCTTGGATCCTCTGAAGAAAATTCTTAATCCCACAACTTTTAATTTACAGATTTGTGCAGGTTCTGATTTGGTTTGGGGTTTGATTTAAGTTGTTTGAGGATGCTCTCAATTTTGCAGATTTCAGATTTATGAATTACAGATTTTTGAAGTGTCGGCTTCCAGATTTTCAAGTTTTACAGATTTCAGACTACTGATTTCATATTTTCAGATTTCTCTTGCAGATTTTACAGGTTTCGGTTTCTTGTTTAAACGTGAAGTTCAAATTTTCTGGATCTACTGTAGACTTCGGACTTCAGACCTGTATATTTTAAGTTCAGATTTCAGATTTGAAATGTTTCAGATTTTATACATTCTCACTTCCAGATTGGCATTCTTTGGATTCCTCTTCTCTCTTTTTAGATGATAGATCCCGGATGTTTTCATTTGCAGATTATTGCATTTTCAGAATTTTTAGATTCCAGATTTTAAATTGTCCAGCATATTTCAATGGATTTCCATATTTTGGGCATCCGGACCTCAGCAGATTTTTCTTAGTTCAACTCTCCTTCAAATTCACAATTTCCAGATTTGAAATTCCCAAATCTTTGTTGCAGATTTTGTAGATGACAATTTATGAACTTTTCAGAGTTTACAGTTTTTCTGGATTTTATGTTCTGACTCCTGATTTTCATGTTTGTTTCAAACTTCAGATTTTTAAATGGCGGTTCTGCACATTAGATTCATATTTCAGATTTTTTTTGCTTTGCTTCAGACTTTGTTTTATGTCAATTTTTGTTGTCTTGCCCTCCAGAAAATCTCAAGTGATTGTTCTCTCCTTGTAGCATCAATCTATGTGCCGAACATGAATTTCATTTGTTCTCTCAAAAATATGAGACATGATTTACAACTTGAACAGCAATCCGTTCCCTTCGAGTCCTTGATGAACATGTAGCTTGTTTGATGATGAAAAAAACACCCGGTCTTTGATAGACTTGTGGGGACTCATCTCATTGATTTGAGATTAAATACACCCGGCTTTTGATAAGCTTGTGGGCAATCAACTCACTGATTTGAGATTGAGCACACCCGGCTTTTGACAAGCTTATGGGCAATCAACTCACTGATTTGAGATTGAGCACACCCGGCTTTTGACAAGCTTATGGGGACTCATCTCATACCTCATGAACCTCATTAGATCATAGTTTGGCATATCGGCATGTTGATCATGCACAGCCTTCCCATGGCATAATGGGTAAGTAACTCCTTCTTGGGGTATGGTAAGATATTGGGGTCTTTTTAATAGACCTTTGTATGTCCACCTTAAAAAAGTTAAGGGGAAGGTTTGGAACCGACCCACAAATTCTTTTAAGTTTAGCCAAGACCATGTGGCGGGTTTTTAGCCGGCCAGATGCTCGCCTCGGTTTGTGAAATTAATTAATAAATTTTTATTTAATTCCTGTTGATTGTTTGTTTTTATTTTATTTTTGAATTATGGGTCAAGAGGCGTGCTTAAAGCCGGCCTATTACTTTCCCATTTATTTTCATTCTTTTAAGTTATGCCGAGACCATGTGGCGGGTTTTTAGCCGGCCAGATGCTCGCCTCGGTTTGTTTAATTAATTGATGAATTTTTATTTAAATTTTACTTGAGGATTTGTTTTAAGAAATCTGTCTTGTTGAAGAAAGTCCAGTGGGACACTGTTCAGCCGAGATGGGAGGCTTGCTCCACTGTTTGGACCGGCTGGGGCATCCCTGGACCGGCGGATGTTTCTGCGGGGGCCGGCCGGTTTCGCCCGGTCGCGCTCCCTCTTTTTTTCTTTTTTTTTTCTTCACCGCGTGGGCCCCGCTGTTTTTCCACGCTGGACGTAGGTTCGGGGGGCATTATTTCCCCCCGCTACAGTGTCTTCTCGGCAGCCTCCGGCTCCCGATGGCACCGCGACGCCATTTCCGGTAGCTTCCGGCCTCGTTCGATGGCAGCGACACCGGTGGAGGAGAAAGGAGGATCCGACAGTCTTGGGGGAAGGTAGAAACCCTCTCCGGCGACGGTGGCAAGGACCAATAGGCTCGATGGCGTCCGCTGTGGCCCGTAGAAGAAGCGACGGCTTGATGGCCTCCGGGGGAAGATGAACTCGACGACTTAGCTAGCTCCGGCGAAATGGGGGACGGCAACGGTAGTCGACACTCTCTCCTCCCTCTCTCCCGCTTCTTCTCCCTCTCTCCGCCTTTGACCCCTGCGCAACGTCGGGCTCCTCCCCTCTTATAGGCTTCCCGCTGCCGCAGTTCCGTAAGGTAATTGGGAACAACCGTTTGAGTCCGACTGGGAGTCGAACTCTCTAAGTTTTATCGGAATCCCCCTTCTATACCCGGCCTTCCTTCATTGAGGATTGCTCCGTCTCCGAGAGAGAATCGGAATGGCAACTTGAATCCGGGTAGAAGTCGGCCACTGCGTGACCTCCAGAACTACCCTGGATAGACCTTCCGACTTCTAAAAGGAGATTCCGGCTATACCATTGAGTCCTAATCAGACTTGAACTTCCTCTGGCTTGACCGAACTCTGCACTCCCTAATTATTTCCATTTTTTTCTTGATGACGTGGTCTCCTTCGGTACAAATCTGTCGTAGAGGGAACATGCCAGAATTTGGTATTCCAATGGGTCCATTTTGCACCTGAATTAAACCCCTTCAATGGTATGTTTACCCACCAATAAATTGACCTAGAAGTGGGCCTACAAAGCTCATTACATGCATGGAAATAGGCTTAATTAAAAAAATCAGTGCCAACAGTACTGTACAAGTCGACTTGTCATTGTTTGACTTTGTCCATTTTTATTCAAAAATTGAAAGTCGATGTTTTCTATATCGATTTACACTAGTTAACTAGTTAGCAAGTTGTTTCAACATAAGTCGACTTTAACTTTAACAAATTGGTCATTTTGTTTGACCACGACTTTCTTAAGTCAATGAAATATGTGTCAATTACTTTTTAGGCATTCTAAACAAATCGAGTTAGGATAACCTGGCTTTACAATTTAAGCTCATAAGTTGATTTGTGAACATCAACTTTATCCAAAACGTGCTAGTTCTGAAAAAAATTTAGTGTGTTAGACTTAAAAATTTTAAAATTAATTGTGTTAGATAAAAAAACCCGCATCGTAGTGGTGGAATGGAGGCACTCCTGATGGTGTGTGACGACAGGCTGCGGGTATCATGAGGGCGTTCGAAGAATGGGATGGACTGTGGGGGTGTGTAGCTAGCTGAACACGCGCCCAAGCCCATGATAAGGTGACAACATGCCCTAGAACCTTATGGATTTAGGGCTTCTTTTCATCACGGTCGTGTGTTCAGATGGCAGAGAGTTGCAGGTGGTCTAGGGAATGCAGAACGGCGGCAACAGGTGGTTGGGCACCCTCAATGCCTTCGCTTTATTTTCTTATCCCTCTTCACCTTCTTCTTGTCTTCTTCATCATCTCCTTCATTAACGGCAGAGAGCAGGGGAGATGGCAGAGGAGGTTGAGGGTGGAATAGGGGGAGGCAAAGATCACAGGGTCTTTGAAGGCACCTTAAGGGTGGAGACATTGAAGGGGAAGGAAGACGAGCCTCTAGGGACCATCGGAGTTAGCCTCGAATGTCATGGAGATGGTGCATGTTGAGGGCATCGTAGAAAGGAGAGGGCACCAAATGGATTTCGGCATTGTTGTGGAGGGATTCTAAGGATCTTTGGACAAAGGTTGCAGTCGGTGACAATGGTTCAAAGTGCAGGGTGTGAAGGTGATGGCAATGCTGTAATCAGGAACCATGAACCTAAAAAGGAGCAGGTGAAGGACAATGCATGGAAGGCAGACGAGGAGAAAGGAAGAAGAAGATGGGAGTTGACCTACTATTAGAGGTGAATTGAAGCTGACCCCTTGTCGAAGGTGAGAAGGATAGTTTTCATTGTGTAGGGGGTGAAGACAAAGAGGCCAAGGTCCTTGCGCATGAACCAAGCCCGCAAGGTAAGCTCCAAAAATTTCTTCAATTCTTGATTACTTTCATTCACATATGGTGCCCTTTATAAAAAGGATCTCTCTTTACAAAAAAAAAGGATCTCTAAAGAATTGTTTGCAGCTGTGCCCACTAAAACATAAAAGATTTTAAATATATTTCAAATATTTACAAACAAATCATTGATAATTGAAATGCAAACATACTTGGCAAAATCAACTCCCGCCCCTATTCTCTCAACCTGATTTATTTTTTAATCCCATGTCATGACTAAGTTATTTATTAGTCCCAAAACCAAAAGTCATACAACTCCCGCCCCCATATGTAACTGACGGTGGAAATCCCTTCCGTTATATGATTAAAATACCAAATTTGCCCTGAACAACAACGCTGCTTAACATCAATCAGTTCCACTAAATTAAAACCATGCACCCAGTTAAAATAACATAGAAAATTTGATTTCAGTCATCAACTTAATAGTTAAAAACGAGATTTATTTACTGACATTAATTTAAATATTTTTGAATATATAATTTATAATTTATATATTTATAAATCATTGTATTGATTATACTTCTATTAATTGAAATACTTGTAAATCATTATACTAAAATAGGTTTTACATGTAATAAAATAATATTTTTATATAAATAGTTTTAGTTATTTATTTATTATTTTAAATTAATTATATAATAATATATAACTTAAAAATTTTAAAAATGTAATAATAATATATTATTTAATACAATGTTTTTTAAATAAAAATTGATGATAAACAAAAAAAAGATAAAACTATTTATTATAATTTTTAAATGGTTTATTAAATCTGTATAAAAGTAAAAATATAATAAGTGTTATCACATTTAATGTGATTTTCAATGGATTTGAAAATATAATTTTTATTTACTTTTTAAGAAAATATTTTAAATAATATTTATGTCATTTTAATATAAAATATTTCTAAATCTTACGTCTTGCATAATATTTATGTCATTTTAATATAAATAATATTTTATTCAAAATATATGTTATTTACTCGAAGGATAAGTTCATGAAAATGACATCTTCTCCGTTCCCGTGCGCGAAAGCCAAGGTATTTTGAAATACGTTGGACCGGAATCAAATAGATCTCATGTGGTGAAAGGGCAAAAGGGGGAAATTGAAGGACAAATGGACAAAGGGGATTGACAATTTTAAAGTTGACAGTTTTGGGAATAGGAAATAACATTTTTAGACGGTGGGACTTAAAAATAATTCTCTTATATATTTAGGATTGAAAATTGAAAACCCCAACATACTTTGCTCTCTAAATTCTAAACGAGTTTCCGGCTCCCCCTCAAGTTCTTCCTTCTTCCCCATCGCGAGAACCACTCACGTTCTTCTTCCTTTCACCGGGGGGTAGACATCATTGGCGATGCATGAGCCCTCCTTTTTCTCTTCATTGTCTTATTTGCCAGTTCCCATGGTCGACCTTGCTTCTTCTTCTTCTTCCAACGGCTGCACGATGCATCAGGTTCTCCTAGCTCCCATCCTCTTCTTCTCTGGTAGCTTATGTGGACTTTAATTTTTTTGGTGTCGTGCGGAGTCCTTCTACTCCTACTTCTTTAGGCGTGCGCGGGGTGGTCGAAGATGACACACCCATCTTCTTCCCTAGCCCACTTCTTCCTCTTGCATTTCTAGCATGATATACTCCTCCCCTGGGGTGACAGCAAAGATGGTTGTGACCATGGTAGTCATAATGCCTAATGTCGACGATCGCAATGACCTCAATTTCTCTTCCTTCCAATGGTGTGTTCTCTCCTTCGAGAACAACGGAAGCCTTGAAAGGTGTCAATGGTGCATGCTTGAGAGATGAAGTTCTCAATTAGACAGATCTCGATCAAGGGAATAACACCACTGGTTGACATAGAGAGATGTCAACGTGTGAGGTCTACCTACTCTCTATCCATAGCACTATTGGACTCAGCCGGATCAGCATTAGCAAAAGAAGTGATTTAGGGGTATTTGTAGGTGACATTGCGAGACTAGACCATTATTTATATACATACATATGCATATATATGTGCTCATTCCTTTTATGATCATCTCTTTCATTTGATCTTCAATGGCATAGCGCTTAGGCTTGACATTTCTCAATCAATCCCTAATGACTCATAACACCTAGTATGTTTGAATGGAGCTGTTCAAGTGGTGAAGAGTCTAAGGATTTCTCCCACTGAGGATAGGGCTGATAAATGGATAGAATTTTGTATTTGATAGCTTAACAATAAATCAAGTCAAAATTTGAGTTGACATCTCCACTAAATAACTTGATAACCCAAGGGCCAGCCCATTGGGCTTACTCCACAGTTGGCCGCAGTCCCCTTCCAGGGGAGAACTATCGCCATTTAATTTAAAGGCTTAGACATGGCCATTAACAACAATCTAGAGAAGGACTGTTCAAATTCTACTTGGTGGCTTCATTTTGACATTGGAAAGGTTTGGGCTGAGGAGGGGTCTTTGCGCTAGCCCGTCAACTTGAACTTAACTAGGAAATCAGTGATCAACAGAGATTAAAACTTTTTCGATGAATGTCCCAACTTTTCCGAGTGGGAAACTCAGCAAAGACACTTGGGTGGTGTTTGTTTGGATAAAATGTAAAAAATCTAATCTCTTAATTTCACTTATAAACTCTTAACTTGTGGCAAAAAGAGATGAACTTAATTAAAATATTAGTGTTCAATTTTGTCTGATAAAAGATGTGAAATAATGTATGGAGAAAGGAATCCACTACTTAACAATCCATCTACCTTTAATGTGAAGAGGAGGTCGACTTCATCGGAGTCTTGATGCATATTGTGTCTTGCTAGTCGCTTATACATTTATAAACATTTGGCGGCCTAAACCTTAGTTTCCCTTGTCAATGGCAGGTAGGATGATGATGTGGAGTTCAAGAACTAGGCTCGTGGGGAGATGAAGACCTTGAGGCACTTCATTAATGATATCATCAGAAATGACTTTCATCGCAAGTTTTTGCTCAAGTATATAAAGTAAAATCGTCTACATGAGTGGGTGGAAGATGTGGCCTTTTGTTGACTGGGGGTGGGTGGCCTCGGTTCTATCTCCTCTAAGATGAAATTGTCGCTATTGCAGTAGTGATTATGTAATTGAAGACTTGAACTTGAAACTCACTTTTTTAACGTTATACGATGAATGGTAAGTGCAGATACATATGCCATATTGTTTACCGGCTCGAGATAGAAAGGAAGACCCAAAAATGGTGGATTGGGATAGTTCTGTCGCTTTTGGTGCTATGTTTCATTTAGTTTTCTTTTAACTCATTGGTGTGATTGGAGAATAGGGGTGTCAATGGGTTAGACCTGGCCCGGTCTAAAGTTGGCCTGTTTATGGCCAGGTCTAAAGTATATCATCAGGCCGGCCCAGCCCAACCCGTATTATATTGTCAACCCGACCTGACCCAGTCTGCAAAAATAAACTTGGCCGAGCCCGACCTTGCCAAAATTTTATTTTATAAAATATATAATTATTAAATATAATAAATTAAATTATTTAAGAATAATATTTTAAAATTAAAAATAATTTAATAAAGAATATTTTTAATAAGTAGAAGTGATATTTTAATTAAGTTATGACATATAAGTCAAAGCCCATTTCGGCTCGTGGGCTAAAACATTTGGCCCATATAATGCCTTGTGATCAACCCAGCCTGCCAACCCACGGGTCAGTCCAACCCATTGCCACCCCTATTGGAGAACACTTTCACATATTGGGTCGAAAACACATGAAATGGTTAATAACTTAGTAACGAAGACAACAAACATAGCAATCCCGCACACGGTTCATTATAACTATGGGATAATCCCATATTGACGAATATGAGAGAGTTTAATTGTTTAAAATATTAACTCTAAGCTTTTGAGATTTGTAAGTTGATATAAGTGCAGCTGAATATTTGGACATTTGTCATTGTGGGAGTATTCTATAGTTTTAACTTTTTCTATTAAAAGAGTAAAATCAATCTAAATTATAATAAGTTTTGATATCATTTTATAAAATTTAAAATTATGATGCCCAAGGTATTTTAAGTAACTAAATCTGAATCTTCTTATATGTATTGATATGGGACTATCTCATAGTTCTAACATTGTTGACTAATACTTGTGCCACAACTAGGTCGTAGAAGATGGGTAGTAGGTGGTCTTGACTGCCGAGTGAGGACACTGCACACAGCTCTTCTAGCCTCAGACTGTCGTAGGACATGGTCAGAGGAACCATCAAGTACCTGGAGCAATCAAACAAGATAAAAGTTATCAACTATTCTTGAGAATCTTACCCGAGTCTATTTTCCTAAGTCCTACTTTTTTATATACTAGTCAAATCACGTGTTTCGCACGTGTTCGAATGATATATTATATACCGGTTATATATAAATTTATAGGATAATTGAGATAAATTCTTATGATAGATAAGTACATTATAAAAAATTAGTTAAATTATAAATGTTATAGTTTACTCTTCAAATATACACATAAACCAGTAATCAAACTGATATTGATTTGAGTGACATTTATATGAATTTAACAACTTTCATTTATAAAGATTGATTATAATATTATAAACAACACTCTTTTTATATTATTATTTTTATTATTATTATCATATTTATTTATTTGCAACCAATGTAAAGTTAGTTATGATATATTTTTATATTTCTAGACTTATACATTCCAAATGAAAATGAACATAATTTTGAAAGCAAAATAAGATGCGGAGAATGAAGACATCCACCACAACTTAGCAAGAAGTAAATATTACAACATAAATTATCATAAATCAATCTAAAATAGGTAGGACAAAAATATTATGTCAATTAGACACGAAGTAACAAAAAGGCCACTCATGCTTTTGATACAAAATTTTTACTTAGTCATCAAAAATCTAAGTCACGATAAGCTATCATCCATGCATGAATACATCTCAAATAAGTTATATAAAGAGGTGAGTGAGGAATATGTTTTCAAATTTTACTTTGTTCATAGCAAGTCAAATTTCGAATTGACAACATTAATGTGTCCCACCTGACCAACAAATTTTCCACTTCACAAAAAAAAATCCTAAAAGAAAGAAAGTGGGGTCCTCTTGCGTCAACAATAACAATGCACAAATATTTTTGGCACACGAAAGAACTTGAATGGGAACGGACATTCAGATCTAGTCTAATTTTCACTTAAACTAAACTCATCTTATGACGACATCACCCGATCCCAATTGGATTAGGTATAACAATTAATCCAAATCTTAATTGGGTTTACAAAGCCTAATTCTCCGAATTGGTCCGCTACTGAGACCTACAGAAATTGCTCCAAATCCTAATTGAGTCTACAAAGACTAATTCAAATTTTCAATTAAACTTCGGAGATAGAAATTTTAAATTTGAGAATTTCTTTTTAGTTAAGAGTTTCAATCTTACTTTATTTCATTTTTACTTTTGACATTTTAGGTTTATAATGTGAACTGACATTTTTCAATTTTCAGATATGATTACCTTGGTCATAATCAAGAAGTGGCAAGTTAGATTAGATGAATTTGATTTAATCATATTTTGAACCAATTTCAAATCAACTCAAGTCCTTCCTTAAATTTTATAAATTATATTAATACAATTGCTTTATCTTACATTCACCAAAAAAATTAAAAATATTCATTTATTTAAAAAATACTAATTATAAGAAATGGCTACCTTCTTTTGTGTGAAACTTTCAATAAAATATCTAAGTATATAATCAGGGCATTTGGATTGGCATTTATAAAAAATAAAGTCACATTTGTTAGACATTTATTTCCAATTTTAGAACCTTTAATTCTATTACACTTCTTGCTAGGTAAGAGAATAATAAATTGGGATTCCCCACCCATCACTCTTTGACTTCTTTCTCATATATAATGAGAAATGCGGGATAGGAATATGAAAAGAGAGTAACCTATGGTGGAAAAGGAATGAAGAAGTAAAGATAAAAAAATGTAACAACGTATGTAAAGAGAAAAACACGAGAAATGTAATATGTGACTAAAGACATCTCAATTGCCAAATGTACACATAAAGAGAAAAGGTATTGAAAAACAAATAGAACATAAAAAAGATAACTGCATATAGAAAAAAAGAAAATATACATAATGAGAAAACATTTTTAACATTACCGTGAAGTCTCCTTATATACTTAAAAAGTAGCATTTGGGTGTGTCAAGACTCTTTTTCATGTAGAGTACAAAAGTTGACGACCAACCTATTAAGAATAATAAGAAAAGAGAGTAAAGTTGCTCCATGAAAAAATGGACGATGAAGTGTAGATAAAAAAATATAATCACATATATAAAAGAAAAAGCATAGGAGCCTAGGGGAAGGGGTAAAGCTACTCCATGGACTGCACTCCAAGGCCACCATTGTCACCATTGAGAGGTCTAGCGACAACTCCTCTTATCGTGTCAAGTTAAGACGTTGTCGGGCAGGAAAGAGGAGAATCATGAAGCCAATCGAGTCCGGAGAAGGTGAAAAACCGACATGAACCGGCGAGAGGTAGGGGAGGGGTCTCATAGGCACGTATATCCTCTTTACTTCACTCTAGCAAATCTCCTCTAGAACGGCAACACTGTAGCCTTGCATAGAGAGGAGAGCGGTGTTTTCTACATGGACGAGGTGTCATTCTCCGATGCATACACCAAGCCCATAATGCAGGGCCTATGGTGTTATGTGGGATGCGACGTGTTCTGTAAGAACGGATGGCTGACGGAAGAAAGTTGGCGAAAGAATTGGAGGACGAATCGAGCGGCTCAATGTTGATCGGACGATCGGGGGAGACAGGATGAACAAACAGCATTCGCCCGAGCAAACCAACCAAGAAGGGAGAGAGAGAGAGAGAGAGAGAGAGAGAGAGAGAGAGAGAGAGACGACAAGGAGGGAGAGGTAGTAACGGTGAGGAGATGGGGGCAGAGATGGCACTGAGAGGTGGAGATGAAAACGGCTAGAGATGCCAGTGCAAGGAGGGAGAGGTAGTAACGGCGAGGAGATGGGGGCGGAGATGGCACTGAGAGGTGGAGATGAAAATGGCTAGAGATGCCAGTAGGCACTTGTAACACAGATGAAAATCGGACGATTGGACGAGGGGACAACACCTCTGTTCACGTAGTTTAAATAACATGATGTATTTTATTTTGAAGACAATATTTTAGATAGTTTGTGGATTTCATGATTATTTATTTAAATGTATTAGCTAGGTTTGAATTAGAAAGCACTTAAGGTTTTTAATTGAATATGAGAGACTTTGAAAATTTAGTGAAAGATCCAAAAGTAACTACTTTGATGACTTAGTTCACAATATGTATCATTAAAATATTATGAGATTTAAAGTAACTACTTTGCTGACTTGGTTTGCAATATAAAGTTTTCTTATTTATTTGACTCTTTCAACTGCCAACATCTTCAACAAAATATGAGAGAGAGAGAGAGAATTGCTCAAATGATAACATTTTGTATTGCAAACCAAACATGTATATTTACATGAAGTGAAATGGTATAAGTCAAATATGCTTTGGTCATTATAATGGATATCAAAGATAATGTTGTGTAGCCCAATAGAAAGTAGCTAACTTCTACTTTAGCGAATAAAAAATGATTAATTAATAGATAGAAAATAGAGAAATTTTCAAAGTAAAAAATTTTAATTAATGTAAAAAATATAAAAAATATATATATTATAGAAACATCAAAAGTTATGAAATCTAAAAAATTAGAAAGGGTAGGGATTCAAAATATGGAAACTCCGAAAACTTGGAAATCTGAAAAGATTGGAAAAATGAAATTTGAAAAGATTAGAAATATGACAATTAATTAAACACTTGAAAAGTTCAAAAATCCCAGAGGTTTGAAATTCTTAAACCGTAAAAAGTAAGATTCTAAAGATACATTAAATCTTGACAGTCTAAAAATTGTGAAAGAAAGAATTTTAATCTAACCCAACCAACAGATTTTTATTATTGAATTCATTAATCATAATGGGATGTTTGTATGCATGACAAATTGGGATTTTATTACAATTTTATATTTTTATAACAAAACTTCTTACAAGAGGTGTTTGACAATCATTATAATTTTATGGTTTTAAAGAGTTTTACTTTATGAACAAAAAAAAAGCAAGTGATACTTTTTGTATCTTGTCATCTCCCACCTTGTTCAGTCATATATGGTATCCACTATTTTTTTATCATCATATCTTTCCAAACCTGATAAATATATTTTATTGATTAGCTTAGACTTTATTTTGATAAAATCTTTTATCATGAAAATGTACACAAAATTATTGTTCAACCAAACACCCTACGTGATGTAAGAGCAAAGCTAGGACGTGAATGAATACATGCCAAACAAATTTTTAAATTTTATAATAGCGTAATGTAGATTATAAATTTTAAAAATAAAACTACACAAATAAAAAATCAAGTCCAAACACTTTATGAATGCATATAATTAAGATGCTGTCAAATTTTCATTTCATGTTACCCGAGAATCTATTAGTAAAATACTTTGTAATTTATCATCACTATGTCCTAGAACTATTCAACCATTGTTGATTTCACATTTATAAAAAATATCCTGATGTCATATTATACTGTTGAATCTTATTTGACAACAATAAGTACCAAGCAATAAATAGATTTATCAATAAGCTTATCATTTTTAGATGCTTTCATTTTTTACCTTTATTTAATTTTCTAGTAAATACATATTTAGATATTTTAAATTTATGTCATACTTTAATAATGATATAGCATTTATATTTACACAAAATACATTTATAATACCAACCGATAAAATAATAGAATGCAATGTTAGTTTTATTTTAAAAAATAGATAATATCAACTATTAAAGATGTGATGTTGACAATTATTATAAAACAAAGTTTGTAAAAATGGTTAATAAAATTATATTTTTTACACACACATAAAATGAGACCGTATAAAGAAAAATAATGATGTCAGATGTTAAGTTTAGAGTTCAGGTACACTCTATTAGTTATCAATATAATAAAATATCATTTTAAAATGTGACAATGGTAGTGGATTTCGGTAATAGATATTTATATTATCATGAAAAGGGTTAAGTTATTTTGAATAAATTGAAACTTTGTTATAATTTTGGTTTTTTATAAAAATAAAAATAATTTTATTTATGAAAATATAATTTACATTAATCTATACAAAAATAAATTAATAAATGTCATATTACTATTGTATCTAATCTAGCATCTTTAGTATTTATTTTTATTTTGTATTCTTTATATAACAAAATTTTAACTATTTATATATTTATTTATCACAAACCTAAGATACTATTAACTAACCATGAATTCACCGTGAATGTATTACTATTACATCTAATTTACTATCATTGATATTTACTTTTATTTTGTATCTTTTGTATGACAAAATTGTAACTATTTATATAGTTATTTATCACAAACCTAAGATGCTATTTAAGTTCAAAGAAAAAGATCACGACGAGTCCATGGTAAATATGGACAATAAAAGACTATTTTTCTAAGGTATAATAAAATGGTATACACCACCAATCAATTGAATATCGATAAATCAAAACTATGAGGAGAGAGGATGTATCTAAACAACAAGGGAAGCTGTATGCTTGATGAAACAAGGACTCCCACTTCTAATAGATAATAGATTTCTTTATTAAATAAATCTCTTGCTTACATTATTAACTAATTTCTTTACTTGTTTTTTCAACTTCACCGTGTCTGCAGCGTCACGGGCACTCCATCGGTAAAATTAGCTGCATGTAATGAGAGGTGTAAAAGCCCGTGGAAAAGATTATAGTTTTCGTTTGGACTTCGAGCATATGCAAAAGAGTATAGTTTTCATTTGAAGCGCATGCAAAGGCGTGCAGAAATAGTGGTAGCGTCAGATATTTGAAGCATACGATCAAATCATTTCACAATCCATCAAAAAAGCTACTTATCTTGAGAAAGAAATCCTAATTCTTTCAGATATCAAGAAAGAAGATATCTGGGCATTTCCATTGAGCCATCGTTTAAACATTAAAATCACCAGAGGGGAAAAAACAAAGACAGAGAAATCGTGAAGACAACATCTATCAAGTTGCATTATTGAACATCAACGTCTACAAAAACATGCTACCAAGAACTTAAAAATATCGTAATAGCCATCGAGCTCATCGCTGTATCTATCTAGAAATTCGCCAACTCTGGCAATTCGAAGTAGGGGTGGCAATGGGCCGGGCCGGCCCACGGGTTCGCGGGCCAGGCCGACTGCAGGTCATTTGACGGGCCAAACATTTTGGCCTGCGGGCTTTAGTCGGGCCGACATACGGGCCGACGCGGGCTAAAATGGGCCAAATAACTTTCAATTTTTTATGTCAAAAATATCATTTTTCTTATTAAAAATATTTTTTAATTAAATTATTATTAATTTTATAATGTTATCTTAAATAATTAAATTTATCATATTTAATAAATATTTATTTATAAAATATATAGTTGGACCCGGCGGGCCGGGTCGGGCCAAGTCAATAATTTTTACGGGCCGGGTCGGGCCGGGCCAACAATATAGTGCAGGTCGGGTTGGGCCGGGCCAATATATTTTGGACCGGACCCTAAACAGGCCGACCTCAGGCCGGGCCGGGCCCGGCCCATTGACACCCCTAATTCGAAGTTGTCACCCACCAGTAAGTGCAAAAGCCTCGTGCTCTTGTGGTGTTATCGATGAAGGATCTGCGTGGAGGCCCGAAACCAATGTTCCTACCATGATTATTGTAAGGTTTTCATGTACTGTATATTAATTGCCAGCAATTGGGAGAAAACTTTATGGATTACTCTGCGCTTAGTGATACAATCATACAATCAACGGGGTTGACAACCGAACATGGATCACCTGAAATTAGTAGTACCGTAATAAGAATCCATTCATCATTGTCATGTTTGGTACACCCCATTAGGTTCTGTAGTCGACTCGAATCTAACCTAAGGAACTTTAATCCTGCATTCCCATTAACCTTTCCGCTTCACATGACATCGATACTCCAAGACCCCTTGAATAGATCTGATCAAAGGTTATCCTGGGCTAATCTGTATTAAGTTTATATAACAAAAGTTTGTTATATTAACACAGAATAACTAATTCCTCAGCTATACAAGTGACCAATTGTGCATCACAAAAACCTTTTATAAAGAAAGAATAAGCCACGCCGGAAGAACTGCATGCAAATTGCTATCCCATTAACATCATTGTAGTTTGCTCTGTTCAAGACCTGAGCCATCGCGTGCATACTCTGTTCACTGGTAAACTGTAATATGAAATTTTTAGCCTTAGCTTCACGAGTTAAGGGTCTATTTGTTTACCTGTAAAACTATATTCATGCGGAGGTTTTCGGGAAAATGAAATGTTTTTAACCATTTGGTTGCATGCACTGATGACGTGGCATACTATACTTTTCCTGGACGTGGCCAAAACCAAGGATTTTGACATCCGTAAAAAAAAGAGCGGAGGCCATTTTCCGGGAGGTTGTTTTTACGTATTTTTCATCATAGTCTTAATAAAAATTATATATATAAATGTAGAATTTTCACTTTTAAATAAAAATAATGTTTAAAGTACGAATAGGATGAGTCTAAGTTAAAAAAAGAATAATTACAATAAAATGTTAATCTTAGTAGTAAAGATACGGATCTTATTAAATAAGTTTTTATTTAAAATAATTTATCGAAGTTAAAGTGCTAATTCTATAAAAAATTTATTTAAACCATTTAATATGTTAAAAAAATTATTTATTTATCATATTTTATTTAAAATTTAAACAGGCCTATTTTGATGAATATAATATTATTTACTTATTGTTGATACAGTAACAAATAATGTCATACCAGATTACAAATGATAAATTTGAAAAAAATAGGAAAACATTTTTTTCTAAGAACCAACCAACCAATTAAAACCAAAATCTGGAAACGTGCATACGTCTAACCAAATAATAAACATGATTTTGGATTCGGTGGAAAAGTCACTCCACAGAAAACATATTCAAAAATTTTAATTTTACATGGAACCAAATGGACCCTAAGTGTAGTCCATTAACACCTGTGACGGGTACATTCAGCTTATATTCTTCACTTCCAACAAACCTCAGCAGTAAGAACCCACTTTCAGGCTTGAAAATCACAACCATTTAGACCATTGCACGTGGAAACTTCTGTAAGACAAATATCCCTAACACGTGAAGCTCACTATGTCCAAATCAAGTATCCAAGGCAGAAAAGAACGGAATGCTCAATGCACCCATGGAAGAGCAAGAGCACTTACAGTCAGACCAGTCAGGAGGGAACCGAGATGTTACCACTTGGTGTTGTCACATATTGCTGCCAACCATTACCTACTGTTGTCAATGATCATGCAGTATGATTAAATGCTGCAACAGCTAGACCAACATGCAAATCTACAGTGAATGGTAGCACATCAAGCCCCACCAAACAAGAGGGCGAATCAAGCATGAAATATACACCCACAGAAGATCATTGAAGTGGTTCCAGTTGATCAGGTTCTGCAATCTTAGCACCATACCTTCTGCTTCTCATAGAACATACCCTGCTGCGTAAATAAGTTGTTTTCCATGTACTTCTCTTCCTCCTGTGCAACTCACGTGATGCAGTAGACGTATGCTTCCCATCAACTCTATCAACATTTCCAATAGTGTTACTAAAGCTCGTAGCTTTCTCATCAGATGACAGATTGGCTGCTAAAAAATGGCCAAAGAAATGCCTAGGATTGGTGTAACAGAAAGATGATGACACAATTCCAATCACCTTAGATGGCATGACAAGTTTCATGAATTCTCTAATTTCACTGAAGCACGAATGAGTAGAATAGGGGACTGAATATATGAAGCAATTACGCTTTTTAGAAGAATTCATCTGTTTTCTCCTATGTCCACTGTCCGTGTTCATGCCTTCTTGAGTTCCACAGCCCTCATCAAGTGCTAAGTTGACAAAAGAATCTTTCTCAAATGAATTCATATGCAACGGAAGGCCAGATGGAGCAATCCCTGCAGTGGCATGCATAGTATTCAGTGCCGAAAGAGTATCGCCTGTCAAACTGTAACGTGGGATGGCCCTGATTCTTGTCTCTTGGGTCTTAGTAGTGAAGAAATCATCAAAACCAAGAAGATGCATGGTCTGCAATCGTTCAGGCCATACCCATACCTGACACATGAACAAACAAATAAAACAAATGCAAAACCTCACCCTTCTCTGCATCCCATTTTTCATCCTTTTTGTTTGTTGGGTGAAGGCCTTATATGTTAGAAGGATCTACTGATTACTGATATTTGTATGTATCTAGCGTCAGCATAGCTCTCCTCCCCTTGGGAGTGAGTTTACATAAAGTTACCATGGCAATATGAAAAAAATTGAAGGAGAAGAACATGAGAACTGCCCAGGTTAGTTGGTTATAATCCATCCAAATTGAATGATACTGATATTGATGTAAAAGGTCCAGGATGCAGATGGGACAAACAAAAGTTACCGTGACTTAACTTGGGATTGGAACAGATGGCAAAGGATGATCCAAATCGACAATACAGAAATTTTAAAACCGTTTCAACTCAAAATTTAAGTGAGTTGTGAAATCCTCCTTTCTTCCTTACAACATGAAATCATTTAAAATAATATATATGAGATACGATATATAGGAGGGGTCGGGGTCAGGAGTGGGTCGGCCAGCCCAAAAATAGACCCAGCTCAGCCAAAGTCGAGACTTGGGTTGACCAAGGTCATAATGAAAAATAATAATAAATAAAGTAAAAACAAATGCCGGGTCGGAGTCGGGATCAGGATCGGGCTGGTCAGCCCAAAAATCAACCAGGTTGGGTAACCTAGCTCAACCCGGTCGAGACCTGGCATTCCATGGTTGTATATATGCAATTAGAGATCAAAAATCTCTTACATGTAAACTTAAGGATATCCCTGTAACTTATAAAATCTTAACATTTAAATTATCTAAGACAATTATGGGAGTTTAAGATCTTTGGAACTCTACACTGTATTTTCTGTAATTCAGTGTTAATTACATCAATTAATAACTCGTATACACTTGATTAACCACCATAACAATGCGAAAACATTCATACATAAGTAATAAACATGAAAACATAAAGGAATTAAGAAATATATTCCCCCATGGCCTTTTATATTCTTTTTTGGTTATACATTTCATTCTTGTTGTTTCCATTGGCAACATATCAATTTCTCCTGAGCTTAAGTCTATTATGGTACTTGCTCACTTCATCTTTTTTTGTCAAGGTGCTCACATAGATGTCATTTAGTCACTGCCTAGACACTAAGACACCTTTTGCAAGGCCAAGGCACAAGAACTAAGAACCCCAAAAGAGCCCAAGGTGCTTCATCAACATGTTAATTAAACAAACTCAAAGGGCATACCCATACCAAGTGGTGTTGTCCCCATGATTGATGCAGGATGAAAATCGGTTAAAACCGGAGTAAACAACTTAAAATGACTAACAACCAGGATAAGTGCTAAATTCTGACTAAACGACCAAAAAGATAAACTAAAAATCAACAATATCCTAAGTCTATTTATCTCCTGCCCAAAACCAGTTCTGCCGCGCTATTTTGAGCCTTGTATACGTACGCGTCTTCGAATCCAGCCCAATTGCGCCTGGTTACGCGGCCCATCTGGAGGCCTTAGTGGCAGACGCACACGAGGGACCAGCAGGACCCATTGGAGCATGCCTCCAGACGCGCGTGAATAGAGGGATGCACCTCAGAAACTTCTGGAAGCCTTTGCATGTGAGGCATCCGCGAATCGTGTTCGTCCCCATTCTGTAGGATTCTCAATTGCACTCGAAGGCGGTGAAAGCCGCGGGCATCGGTCATCCAGACGGCATGGTCGCAGCACTTGGGAGATACTGTCGGCGAATCGGAAAGGCGCGGAGACGGCAGGAGGCGCGCGCTCGAGTGTCCAGGTGACAGGTTCCAGCAAAGGGGCTACCGGGAAGAAGGTTTTCAGAAGACCTCCAAGCACCGCCATCGCCACTTCGTTTCAGATTGGAAGAGGGGTGGAATGGTGTTTGCACACGTGAGAATCCTTCGGTGTAGCCCAGTGCATGCGAGAAGATGGTGCGCAGGCTAGTGGAAGCCAAACAGCACGTGCGAGGCTCAGCAGACGTCCCAATAGCACCCAAACAAGGGAGATTGGGGCGCAGCGACATCGTCTTCTAGATCTCAGGAACTTTGAAGATGCTCGATGTCGTCTTCTCTGCTATGCGCAGGACCGATTGTGAGCGAGGGTGCAGAGGAAATGCAAATCACTGAAGTTGAAGACGTCGCGAGAGTCCGGGGATCACCGGAACCTTCAATGGAAAATATGCCTTCTAATCGGCCATTGCTGATGTTGCCACAGCAGATCTGAAACTTTACACCGACAAATCAGAGGAAGACCAAGCTGATGGGTGCGTTGGTGGCTTCAGTCGACGAGGAAGACGTCGAAATCTTCGTCACAGTCAAATCCAAGAATCGCTGAATCTACTGTTGCCGTTGTCTTTCAATCGTTGTGTCGTCGTTGTGGAGGAACCATGAAAGGGAAGAAGAAAGGAACGGCACAGAAGCCGAAGGGTGAGGAGGGAGGAGGGGGATCGACGACCTCGCCGTTTCTGGAAGGTGGAATGGGAAACGAGCCTTGCTGGAGAGCTAGGGCACTAGTCACCGGAGAAGAAGACGAGGCTGCAGCCCCTATACACGTGGGAGAACACCCGAATGAGAACTCCAAAAATTTCAATTCACTGATGATCTTCATACAAAAGATTTCTCCTTATATAAGGAGTCCTGCCTATTTACAAAAAAGACCCAACCAATTTGATTAAAAACAGTAAACGATAAAAACATGTTTAAAGGAGTATTTACATATTCATAGACCCAAAGTAAAACAATGTAAAAATTATTATTTTTTAACTCCTAAAATTAAGGAAACAAGCTTTTTCGTAATTTTTGTCCCCATCATTGACCCTTCCAACCTGGCCACACAAATAGATCCTCAAGTTGTAGATGTCCATTTAAAAATAGTGACATTAAAAATGATGCGAGACATCACAAGTGGACTGGTGCTAAACGTTGCAAAAATGATGTTAGAAAGCTCAAAATAACTAAAATATTATGAAATTAAGGTGAACCAAGTTTAAATTTGTCAAAATGGGCCAGAACTAGTTTAAATAGAATTGAACCGACTATGGGAACAATGAACCAAGCTTAGACCAGCCTAAATCAGTGTGAACCGGGTTAACAGAGCACATGTATAGTGCAGGGGAGCAACGAAGACAGCATCTTCTCCCATGGCTGGTGGCGTGGTTAGCATCCTTCACGCGCAGAGGGTAATCGTCAGAGGGTGGCAGGACGCCTTGGCGGGAATAGCATGTTCCCTACACCGTCATCTTCATGCTCCTTTCCTCTCCATCTCGCTCTCCGTCTTTGTTGGCTTCCAAAAGGATAGGAGTGGAAGACATGGGAGAAGCAGATAGTGGCAGGGGAGGTCTCGCACGACTAGGAGGAGGATAGAGATGGATGTGGGACAATTTCTAGGTGGGGTTGACGTAGGAGGCAAAAGAGGAAAGGGCGGGATGGAGAGGGCGGCCCTCCAAGAATCACCAGAGGGGTCCACAAAGGATGTTGGAGCTGCCGATGCAATGACGGGTGGGGTGCTTGATGAGACCGATGGAGATCTATAGGACGGAGGGGTGGTCAAAGGCCTTGGGAGCAAGGATCGCGGGATCAGAATCGGAATCGGGATCGGTGGGGATCGGATCGGATCGGACCGATTCCAACCGATCCAATGGAAGAAAATCGATCCAGAATCGGTAAGAAAAAAAAACAAAAAAAAGCCGATCCGATTCCGATTCCGATCCGATTCCGTCCGATTCGGACCGATTATGGCCGATCTTGATCGATCCGACTGGAATAGCAAAAAAAGAAAAAAAACGATCCGATTCCAATTCCGATCCCGACCGATTCGGCCGATCCAATTCCGATTCCTAACCGATTTCGCAGAATTCATGCCGGAATCGGTCCTTCCGCATGCGATCCGATTCCGGAATCGGTCGAAATCGATCCGATTCCACCGATTCTATAAACAATGCTTGGGAGGGGGTCCGGGAGGCTCAAAGCAAGAAGGTAGTTGAAGGAGCTGTGACGTAAAATGAGGGGTAGCAACGACAAAGGTTGATGTCGTCGTAACTGGGATCAAAGGTGGAGCTAGAGGGACTCCATTGTGGAGGGGGTGAAATGCTCCGGGGCCAAGCCCCATGCACGCAGACCATCCTTACAACTCCAAAAATTTTTTACTTAATTGCTTTGATCTCCAACGTATGACCTCCTTAAATAAAGGAACCCATCTCACAAAAAGGACCCCAGAAGATATTATTTACAGGCACGTCCTCTTAAGGACTTCAGTGCAAAAGAAAGACTAAAAGAAATTTAAAATATTTACAAGAGTGTCTTTCTAAGGACCAAAACATAAAAGTCTCTAAAAAAATCTAGAACTGGTTCCCAATCAAAAACTGTCATTATCACTTACTTAATCACGCATGTTTAAGATTTTGATTATATATATATATATTTAAAAAAATTTAAACTTTTCTATCAACCATCTTTTTCTCATCCTTTCACTTAGTTTATCAAGGTGATTTCCTTCCCAAAAATGTATACATACACTCCCACTACACAATAACATACATAAAACACATTTGCATGCTTGTAGTCATGCATACATAATCAAAGTTGTCAAGTGAATGATCTGACCAGATCAACCAAGTGCTCTCTGTATGCTAAAGTGACAAGGTACTCACCTAGTAGTCACTTGAGTGGTAGAGTCATATGACCTAAGGTAATGAATCCTATGTTGACTCAGTACAAATGTTAACATAAAGTCATTAAATTAGATCAAGTATATACATGATAAAGAAACATTATTTTTTTACTTAACCAATAAATCACTCATTAAGTTGGATGAAGAAGAAGAAAACTTTCTCTCATTAATAATTGAAATTCAAGATTACCTATAATAAACTAAGTGCAAGACATAGAGAGAGAGAGATGAATAATTAAGATAGGGAAAGGGAGAGGGGAGACTTAAAAAAAAGAATGAGAAAGAAACCAGATTTTTTTGACCAAACATGGGGTACACAAGTTATAAATAGGATAATTCATATAGTCATACAATGACCTGAATGAGTGCTAAACCAATAGGAATTGGCCAATATTTAAGCACTTAAGCACCAAAGTGGTCTGCTTAGAAGCACTTTGACGCTTAAGCATTGGGCACTTTACTGAGACTCAATAAAGCATTTCATTGCCTTAGGCCTCCTAAAATACCTTATAAGGCATTTGGTTATGTTTTCAAAAAGGATACAATATTATTTTTAAAAATAAGATCATCTTCTATGTTACTTTTAATTTTAAAATTATAAAAACTTGACTCTTATGTGTTTGGCAAAAACATCATAACTTTTAAAAAGGATGATGTGGTGTTTGACAAAAAATTTAAAAACATGACTCCGATGAAATATGTCACAATTATGCCGTGCCACAGCCTGCACCCCACCCATCCGCCTGGATTGCAGAATCAGTGGAATCGGTCCGGAATCGGCCGATTCCGGAATCGGATCGGAATCCATGCGGAAGGACCGATTCCAGCATGAATTCCGCAGAATCGGTCGGAATCAGTCTGAATCGATCCGATTCCGGGGATTCCGTGTGGAATAGGTCGATCCCGACCGATTCCACGGAAGACAGGTCTGCCAGTCCGATTCGATTCCCGGTTCGATTGTGGACAGGGAATCGAACTGATTTAGGGCCGGAATCGACCGCCGCGGTCAATTCCGGCGATCCAGGCGGCGGCAGAGCTCAATTCCGACGATTCCAGGGCTATCTGAACCTCGGAATCGACGATTCCGGCGATTCCGTCATCGATCCCAGGCTCCCAGCTTCCAGCAGCGATTCCGCGGCAATTCCAGCACTTCCAACAGCGATTCCGGCGATTCTGGCGGCGATTCCAACAATTCCGGCGATTCCAAACTACTTCTTCAAGGGATTCCGCCAATTTAAGCTCCGATCGACCTCGATTCAACCTCTTCTTTGATTTTTAGAAGGTTATTGGTAAGATTTCTTCGCCGAAAACTTCGTACGTCCATTCTTACGCATTTCTGACGAGTCCGAGCGTCGTTAAACTTGGTGATTTCCGACCGAACAAGTCCGTTTAAGTTCTGAACTATTCGATTGGATGTTCTTTGCACGGAAAAAATTCCGGATATCTCGTACACCTATTTTTAAGCGTTTTCGACGACTCCGAGAATGGTTAAACTCGGTAATTTTTTATCGAACAACTCCGCTCAAGTTGTTTGAACATCGATTAGATGTTCTATGTACAGAAAAAATTCTGGATACCCCGTACGTTGATTTACAACCATTTCTGGCAAATACGTAACCCTTTAAACATACCGAATAGTGTGTTTGATGGGCTGTCTGCTTCCCGAACAGTGCCTAAAGCAATTTTTATGTTATCTAATAATTTTTAGTGCATTGTTTACAATATTTGTAGGTATAAGCAATGGCCGATCAAGGTGATGCAGCACCAGCACGTGCTTCTGACGTAAGTTGGGAACACGGGCACATGGTAGACCCGGTTAGAAAAAGAGTACAATGCAAATGGTGTGGGAAGGAGATGAACGGGGGGGTGTTCCGGTTGAAACAACATATTGCCGGAACAGGTGGAAATGTAAAGAAATGTGATAAGGTGCCGAGGGAGAAGAGTGAGAAGATGAGAGGCTACATGACAGGTAGAGCCTTTCAACGGGCTGTTAGAATTGAGCAGATGGAGGAGTTGCACGACGAGTTACTCCAGAGGAGGAGGGACCGCGATTTGCTTACCTCGAAAGGAAAAGGCAATAGGAAGGCACCAGTTGAGCCGGAGCCAGAGAGTGAGGAGTCCACAGACTCCAAGCTTAAACGTGCTAGGCACGCTAGCAAGCGTGCATTTGCTGAGGAGGAGGACAGGAGGAGGGGAGCAGGAGGATCAGGGTCCAGAGTTGACCCAGCTCTGGACCGATCAACATCGGCTCGCACTACCCGGGACCGAGAGACTGACTCCAAGAGACAAGAGCCATACCGCCGTTCTACTTCTACCAGTACTCGATTTACGTGGAGTGATGAGTATTTATTCAGGAAACAGAGTGCTGGGCAGATGGGGATTAAACAAGCAATGAAAGGGGTGAAGGCAACAGGAACGACTGCAAAGAGAGTCGTTCGTCACATTGTGAAGTGGTTTTTGCATGCAGGTATCACTTTTAAATTGGCATTTATGTGTGTTTTATTTACTTAAACTTAATTTTTTCCTGATCCAAAATTTTTTTAACTTGATGTAGGCATCCCAGCACATGCAGCCACCAACCCCTACTTCCAGACGATGGTGGATGCCGTGGGTGAGGCTGAACCGGGTTTGCAAGCCCCGGGCAGCAGACATATATACGGCGCTGGGTTGGATGAGAAGGTCCAGGAGTTGAAGGAGTGGATGGATGGATTTAAATTGGTGTGGAAGGAGAGGGGTTGCACAATTATGTGCGACGGGTGGACATGTATCACCAAGAAGAGTATGATAAACTTCTTGGTGTATTGTTCTGAGGGGACCACGTTCTTGAAGTCGGTAGACACTTCTGGGAAGATAAAAAATGCCGACTTCCTTTTTTCTCTGATGGATGCGGTGGTGGAGATCAGGGAGAACAATGTGATTCAGGTTGTCACTGAAAACGAACCTTCATATAAGGCGGCTGGGAGAAAGTTGATGGAGAAGAGGAAGCATATGTTCTGGGTGCCCTGTGCGGCACATTCTATTGATCTCATATTAAAGGATATAGGCAAGGAGGAAAGTGTATCCACCCTTATCAGGCAGGTGCAGACAATCATATCATTTATTTATTCGCATCCCCGTCTGCTACATATTATGAGATCACACACAAGAGGGCATGATCTTGTTAGGCCTGATCCGACTCGTTTTGAGAGTTTACACCAGCACTAGCATGCATTGGTTAGGTTCACACAGTCCGAGTAGTATTATAACTATATGGTGGACAACCTGCATGACAAGAAAGATCAGTTGGAAATTCTTATCAGGTCTGAGAAGCAGATCACTGACAAAAGGTTTTGGGAGAGGATTGCCTACTACTTGGTAATCATTGAGCCACTAGTAGTTGTCTTGAGGTTGGTAGACTCAAATGACAGGGACCAGATGGGCACGTTGTACGATGCCATGGACCGAGTAAAATTAAAAATAAAAGAGAAAAATCCCAGAGGTTACAAAAAGTGATGAAAAATCATAGATGACCGATGGGACAAGACTTTGCACCACGATGTCCATGCTGCATGTTAGTTGGTTAAAAAATATTTTTGCTCAATAATTGTCTTATTCATAATGTTAACAGTTAAATTCTTGCAGGATATTTTTTGAACCCCGCATCCAATATGGATGACAGGTGGTGAACGACAACGAGGTGATGCGGAGTACACTAGTTGTTATTCAGCGTCTCTGCCGATCTCAACAGGACATGATAGAGGCTGAGATAAAAGTAAGTTAGAGTTTATTCAATATTTTGAAGTAGCTAATTATTAGACAACTAATGAATGTCTTTTAAAATTTTTTCAGATGCAGAAGTATAAGATGAGGGTCGGCGTATACTTAGATGCTGATCTGAAATATTCATACGACAAAGTGTCACCTGGTATACTAATAGCTTGATGAAAATTTTATTTTCTTTTCATATAAGTTATGAAAGATGATGGGCTAATTGTTTACCTTTTCTCTCTTTTTTTTCTTGCAGCTGAGTGGTGGGTTCAGGTGAACACCAGGAGTGGATGGAATCCACTTGCTGCCATCGGTATCAGGATACTCAGCCAGAGCACCAGTTCCTCCCATTGTGAGAGGAACTGGAGTACATTCAACCTGATACATACGAAAAGGAGGAACAAGTTGACTTCAGACCGGTTGGAGAAGCTGGTCTTCTATCATTACAATATGAGGCTGTGCATCAAGAATATCAAGAATCGACAGAAGATCAGTGAGGAGCAATTTGCACGATTCGCAGGTGGTCCATACGAGCCAAGGATCGCGGGATCGGAATCGGAATCGGTGGGTACCGATTCGATCCGGATCGGATCGGATCGGACCGATTCCGACCGATTCAATGGAAGAAAATCGATCCAGAATCGGTAAAAAAAAAGCAAAAAAAAAAAACGATCCGATTCCGATTCTGGACCGATTCCGGCCGATTCCGGCCGATTCGGACCGATTCTGGACCGATTTCGGCCGATTCCGGCCGATTCGGACCGATTCTGGCCGATCCGACTGGAATAGCAAAAAATGAAAAAAGCGATCCGATTCCGATTCCGATTCCGATTCCGGACCGATTCCGGCCGATTCCGACCGATTCCGACCGATTCCGCGGAATTCATGCCGGAATCGGTCCTTCCGCATGGAATCGGATCGGAATCCACCGATCCGATTCCGGAATCGGTCGGAATCGGTCCGATTCCACCGATTCCGTAAACAATGATACGAGCAGAGGCATACCTCCGCCACACCATCACCTAAAGAGGTGGACATAGATCAGATATTCCAGGAGGAGCATGCACTTGCCTCCTAGATAGAGGAGAGGGCAGCCAGGGATCATGCAGCTGAGTTTGATCCCGATGACCGTGCATGGGCGGAAGGAGAGTTGGATGGTGTTGAAGCCGAGGAGGATGCTCCAGCTCCACCTCCACCTACTTCTCAGGCTCAGGCAGGGCCATCTTCTACCCCAGCAGTTATGGAGCAGCCACCTGCAGCTTTAGCCCCAGCTCCAGTCCTAGCCGCCGCTACCCAGCCCATTCGTAATCCAGAGAAAACGAAAACAAAAGTGATTGCACGAAAAATGGGTGGATTTGTAAAGTTTAAAAAATCTTTAGGTTCTAGTACTTCAGAGATGGCTGAAGAGGTGAAGAGAAGGAAGCTACAGGCCAGGCGTCCTGTGAGCTCAGATGACAGCACGCAGGCTCCTTCTCACTCCTCAATTGATGATGAGGAGTGCATACCAGCGACGCAGCCATCAACAGCAGCCCAGTCACCTGATTCACAACATCCAAAGCCGTATTACACGCTGGATGAGCAGGCACCGCATCATTATATTATGGAGCCACAGTATCCAGCATTTGACGAGGCTCACCAACAGTGGATTCCTCCACCACCACCACTAGCTCCACCAGAGTCTGCTTACGTCCCGGTCGTCCCGCAGTCCGATCCATACGACCTTGATAGCATGGCATCGGCATTATTTTCATATGGATATGGTCCCGGACAATATACAAGACTGAGCACAAGGGAGGAGCATCGACAGCAGCAGGGAGAGGAGGAAGACCAATATCTATATCCTAGATATTGGTAGTAGATTGATATGATGTAAATTCTTATTTTTTTATATTTTCATGATGTATCAACTAATTAGTTTATGAATCAATGGAATATGTACTTAACTTCAAGTGGAGTTCATTAGTAATTATTCGATGTGGTCCTGTGAATGAATGCTAATCTTATTTTTAAAAATTTTTCTTACTCATTTCCTATTTTTAAAAACTTTTTCTAATTTTTTTGAATTTTTTTGATGAAAATTTTTTTAAAAAAAATCGATCCAGGCCAATTCCTAGATCGATTCCCTTCCTAAGAATCGGCCGATTCTGGCCGATTTTGATTCGGGAATCCTTGCCCATTGGCCTTCCACCACCAGCATGGGCAAAGAGTGCCGGTAGTAGGGAACAGGTGGCCAGCTTGGCCCCTTGTCGACGGGAGATAATGTTGAAGTGCCGTCTGGGGAGGGGGAAACCAACAGATCCAACTTTTGTTTGCTTGTGATGGATCTGTTCCCTCGCGATGTTTCTTGCGCCAGTTGAGAACAACTGCGTCACAACGTTGCTCCCATCCGACCACCACGGGCGGCCATCGTAGGCACCGTCTGGCACTTCTCTGCCACCAAGGCTAGGACTTGTTACAGTGCCCAACCTTGCACGACAGCAAGGGTGAGAATAGGGCACCGGCACAGGTTGGATATCTCTTAAAAATGATCTCCCTGCGGCCCTATTCTCACTAGCAACTACAGCCTCGTGAGGGGCAATGTTCCACCACCCAAGGAGGGAGGGGTCGCGGGTCGCGACCGGGTCGCGGGACCCCAGGCCGACCTGGTCGCGACCCGAGTCGTGACTTCATTTTTTATTTATTTATTTTTTTGAAAAATTCAAAAAATAAGAAAAATGAGAAAAAAAATCTGAAAATTTTCAGAAAAATTGAAAAAAATAAATGACATGATTTAAATAAATAATACATTAATTTTATTCCAACGTAATGTGTTCTACACTTTGTAGGTAGTTGATGTACTCTCCCCATGTCATTTGGGTTGAGTACAAAGCATGATACATGTATACATGACGATCATATTCGTCAGTCCCTCGGGAAACTATCCTAAGACTTGATCCAAACGAGTCACCATAACTATAGATCGATTGGATCGAAGTATCCGATGACTCCACATAATTCATTCCACAATACTCTTGATCGTATGTAGGGAACCAAGAGCCTTGGGATGAATCATACACCTAGTCGGAGGCATCGTGGTATTCTGCTCCAACTCCATGGCTACGATGACCTCCTCTACCTTGTGGCCTTCTACCATGATCGGTATCTTAAGTCGCATGAGTATATTGCTCCTCGCCGGTAAAACGTAACAACGTTGTAGGAGATATGGGAGGATCTGAGGTCCCTTGTACTTGTAAAGTGTTCGCGCCCCCGTATCCAGCACCATCATCGCTGCTACTCTTTGACGACGAATCCTCGGACATCTGGTACTGCACTCGGATGTTCGGCTCCGGCGTATCTCCTTCGCTCTCTCAATCGCATCATATAAATACCCCATGTCTGCTTTTCTATCTCCATCAACTATCCTTAGTACCTTCACTATGGGTTGGACAATGTCTAACGTCTTCTTTACAACTTTCCAAAAATCTCCACTCTCTATTGTCTCTTCTACTTTTCTCCTATTTCTCTTATCCGATGGGTTACATCTAGCCATCCAACTACCCCAACCCGGTGAAATGACCATTTGAGTTAGAGCTCTCCTTTGACTCAATAAACTTTCTAAGGAAATATAGTGGGAGGCGAACCGGGTTGCACCGGGCCGTAACAACTCTCGCCCCTTCGTGTGTTCCCTCATAAGTGCAAGGACAAAGTTGTGGTTATAAATAAATGAAGAAATAAACTTAATTATCTTTTAAAATAGAAGAATGAACTACGTTTATGAGTAACACCTCCCATACCTTCGTACTCTTCGTCTCCAAAAATATCCGGCCTCTCTTGTCCGGTCCCGTAAATGTGTACGGAACGTCTCCCCGGTTGTTGCAATTCTTCTCGGACGGTCTCCTTATGCCGTTTGCTAGTTCCCTTCGTTTGCTCAATCGCTTGTAGGTGCCTACGAAATTGAGCTCTGACCTCCGGCGGAGTCCGTGTGCAAGGAAGAACGTTTCCCTTCATGCCTGCAGGATGAAATTTTAAACGATAAATACCACCGAATATTACTTTGTCGCAATATTTACATTGCACTTTTCTCTCCGCCATGGAGATCAAATTGCAATGTAACCAAGCCGGATCACTCCGGGTCGCGCCGGTAGTTTGGGTTGTTTGACTTGGAGAAGACATTTTTTAAGTAAATAATTACTTAAGTAAGTAATTAATTATTTAAAAAGCTAATGACGTTAATTAGTGACTACTAATGTAAGTATACTTTTAATTATGTAAAATGAATAATTAACTAATTATATGATTAAGTAAGTAATTAACTATACCTTCTAACTAATGATGTGTTAAGTAACTACTAAACTAAATATCTAACTAATCTTCTAGCTAACTAACTATGTAAGTAAGTAAATAAGTATTAAAAAGAAGAAACTACTTAACTAACTAATCAATGGAACAAATATTAAATAAATATACTAAATGAACTAATGAAATAATTAAGTAAATGAAGAACAAAATGAGAGCAATGAGAGCAAAAATGAGAGCTTGGGAGTAAGAGTGGGGGGGTGGGAGTAAGGGGAGCCCCGCAGGGGCTTTAAATAGCCCCCGGGGCTAAATGGGGAGCCGCGCCCCCCACGACCGTTGGCACGGTCATACGACCGTCGCCAACGGTCGCCAACGGTCGTATACGACCGGGTCGCGCGTCCCGATCGCTGGGTCGCGCGACTCGCGCGACCCCCGCGCGACCCCGCGACCCGGCCGGGAGAGTCAACCCGGCCGGGTCGCGACCGGGCCGGTCGGGACCAAACCCAACCGGGTCGGGGCCGGGTCGCGACCCGGGTCGCGACCTGGCAAACCATGCCACCACCCAACAACCCGCAAGAGCCACTGTTAGCAAATGCACCGTCGTGCTGCCCTACACTTGCCACCCGTGGGCGGGGAGGGGCTGCCAAGAACGCACGAAGTCTGCTGCAAAGGGGAGAGAGAGGGGGGAGAGGCGGCCGGGAACGCTCAGGGTCTGTCGCGAAGGGGAGAGAGAGAGAGAGAATGATGGTCAGATCAGAGCTTATCACCATCCAAATATGATGCTCAAAATAATGTCAATATGATGAAAATTTTCCGAGTCTCAATGTCCAAAACTTGAATGATTGAATGAATAATGAAAGAAAATTTTAAATGACCCACATGTCTACTTGAACATTGTAATTGATTTCAATATGAAAGATGGCTGAAATGAGGACTTCAAAGTGATAAGTCCTATGGCTTTCAATCATGCGTACATATAACTTGATTTTCATAATCAAAATGGTTCTAACATGGTAATCAAACTCCCAAGTCTAGGATGCCAAGACTAAAAAAATGAAAGAATAGCATAATGAGTCCTAAGTCTAACATGCTAAGACTTAGAATAAAAAATTGTAATGAACAAGCCCATGATCGAACATTATAAAATCAAACCCTATGTTATCTAAGACGTGAGGGTAAGGAACCTAGCGCCTCGCCTTAGGCACCTTAGGAGTCTTCCCCAAGCACCCAAGGCGTTTTGATTGTTTTATTATTATTTATTTTAATAATGATATATGTAGTACTAAATAATTGAAAGAAATACATAAAAAATTGCAAAAATAAAATAAAAGCAACAATATAATAACAAATTCTAAGAACAAAATAAGATTAATATATACAAACATAACATCATAAGCTAACAAGAGTGACAATTAAACATAGCATAACTAATAAACTAAGGGAAATTCAAAACATACAAGTATCAATCACTATCAGAATCAAGATTTGTGGAAACCTCCTGATCATCATTATTGGTATCATCCAAATCTTCATTAGAAATACGAACTCTCTTGTTAGAAGATCTAGAAATCGATGCAAATATGTTAGAACTTAGAAATTAGAACAAAAACAAACAAACCCAACAATATGGACTAAGATATGTTCAAAATACTACCTTGTACTTAGATCCTCCTCTTCTTTCATTCCTATAGCAATTTCCACATCTCTTTATGTCAACTCTTCGCCTTCATGGGTAAGGTTTTCATCTTCATTTGTAATCCACTCACTTGATTAAATTAGAACAAAAACAAACCCTACAATTTGAACTAAGACATGTTCAAAATATGACCTTGTACTTAGACCCTCCTCTTCTTTCATCCCTATGGCAATTTCCACGTCTCTCTATGTCAACTCTTCGCCTTCATGGGTAAGGTTTTCGTCTTCATTTGTAATCCACTCACTTGATTCATCATTCATCAATGTCCTCTAAGGATATTGGGTCTAGATTCGATTTCTCCAACCTTAAATGTCTTTTCCTAAACCTTTAGGAATAACAAATCATTCAATTTCTTTTATTCAAGTATATTCATCTTTTATGCATGAATTTACACAACAACAAATAAAAATGTATACATCATTGTATTAATCAAACAACTCATATAAGATTAGTTCAAATTTTTTGGAATTGGAAAAGAATATTACATATTCAAATGTACTCCAATTACATTCACAACTGGAAGCACCACATGTTAGGCTCAATATGTGTATTGTCAACTTTTATAGTTAGGGAGTCATACTTCCTCAATCTACCCACCAATTTGCTACAAAAGAAAATGTTTGTTAAATTTAAATGACATAAGAAGACTACACTAGAATCATGAATACAAGTATAATAATTAATAACAAATCATCATACCTAGAATTGATGTCTTCCGTAACCGAATAGCTATATCCCTACCAAACATGTCTTGTGCTTCTCTTTACATGGTCAATTGACTTAAAATCTTTTCTTGGTACTCATGCAAAGGTACCTACTTCTCAATACTATCATACAACCCTTGATTAATTTCATTGTTACTCTCAATATCGGGATTAACATAGTGAAACTAAGGATTTACATAATACCCCATAACATGCAAGGAACGATATAGCTGAAAATCTCATCGTCTGTCAATAACATTCTAAATTGAACCATATTTATCATACAAATGATATACATTTCACCAAAATTGGTGATATTGAGTGTCATCATCATTTTCACTATGCTCGTAAGTACCCTGTTCATTATTATTCCTCATGATCAATGCGGGGCCTACGGGCCAATATGAAAATAATGATTCAACCATCTGGCTAAAATCATAAATTGTCTCCTAGAGATGATCCACTGAATAGTATGGCTGAAAAGCTGAAGGAGAAGCAACCTCTGGATAATTGGCTACTGCGTACTCATCAAAATACTCTTGATGCCAACGCTGACTTCTCCCACTAGAATGCTTGTTGAAGCCCAAATCTAATGCACCTACATCACTAGTACATGCATTAGAAGTAGAAGCACCACCTCTTTCTTCGGATCCCCCTCCTCCGAATCCTCCTCCTTCATCACCATCTCTTCTATGTGAAGGCGATGAAGGTTGAGTGGGTGATATGCACTCTTCTCCATCATCCTCTAAGGTCGTATCACTGCTTCCAATGACATAATATCACCTGATGTCTAACTTCTTCAATGTTGCAAAAGGCCTATGTGATTTGTGTCATTTGCTTTTTTTAGAGTAGATTCTGTAGCTGGAGGTGAATCTAGGGTTAAGGGTGGGGCTGAAGCTGGAGGTGGTATAGGTTGAGTTTCATGAACAACGTCCTCCATAGGTTCACCCTCAACACCATCAAGCTCTCCTTCAACCATGCACGATCATCTAGGTCATCTGGTGGCACCCTCCCTTCCCTCTCCTCTAACCATGCAATAACTGGATGTTCCTCCTGAAAAACTATTTCTATATCCACCTCTTTAGGCACCTAGGACTCTAAAGCAACTCTTTCTTCATAAGGCCATCCTGCAAATCTTGTAAATATCTCCTCTATCAGCTTTTAGCAAGTGCATGTTGTAACGGTAAAACGCCAACTTGTCTAGCCTCTCAGACCTCAGCATATTCCTTCTCTTTGTATGAATAAGACTAAAGGTGCTCCAATTCCTCTCACAGTAAGAAGAACTGGTGCTTTGACTTGTACACATGACAATAGAAGGTAGTGGATTCTATCCACTTGTGCTAACTTGCACCCACCATTCAGCTGTAAAAACAAATTTTCCAACAAAGCAGACTATTAGTGTTGTCAAATAAGAATATACTTCATAATAAGTTATTATAACTTAGATTTACATATGAAAAAACCTTGTGACAAGAGTATCTCAGATCTAGATTTGAGTACACTCTGACCCTCATCATGTATGATTATATCTAAAAAAACATAAAGGTTACAGAGTTAGTAATTTAGTTTGTTGTTTAAAAACAAGTTCGATATTCATTTGTCGATTACTTCTAACTCAGTATCTATCCTATCCTGCTAAGTCATGAAATGTAATAACCGGGTTTTAATAATTATAGTAAATTTGATATATTTTGATTTGATTATAATATTATTGTAAAGATAAGATTTAAAAGAATATGTATATTAATTTATTACTCCTTTCTTTCTACGTTAATAAGTATCCTAGCGAAATAAGACTTCTTCTCCCTCCATCCCACGTTAACTAGTATCCTAACCAGTTAAAAATTTTATCTAATCAACTTATTTCAATAGGTTTACAACTCTTCTTCCGATTAAACTTCATCATCATAATCGAACTCTCTCCTTCTCTCTCTCTCTCTATATATATATAACTTGTCCACCGGCGATTCTTCTTTCACTACCTGAGTTTCTATCACCACGAGTCCGGCCGCACCTGCTCTTCTCCTTCTCCTTGCCGCATTCTTCTTCCCTCTCTTCTCCCACGCCAATGCCCGTATGGCCATCGGCCACCCTCCTGCGCTCGTCACCCCACGCAATGACGTCGCCCACCAGCCCTACGGCCGCCGCCTCCACCCTGCTGCCTCCCTGCTGCCGCCTTGTCCGTGCGACCCACCGCCCAGTCAGTCGGTCTCGCACGCCAGCGCCGTGCCCCCGTCTTCCCGCGTGACCAGCCGCCGCCGTTCGTCCTTCCCCTTCAACCGTCGGTACCCCCCTTGTGCCCACCCACGTGCGAGTGCGCGACCTGCGCCCGCGTGAAACGCCGCGTTCGCTGTGCGCACCCGAGGCCGTACACCTTCCAGCCACGTCACTGCCGCTCGTTCCTTCCTCCTCCTCGTCACCACGTCGCCACTACATCGCCGTCGCCTCTGAGCATACATGACCCCCCCTCGTCGCACCGCTGCAAGCCTTCTTCTTTCCCTTCGCCTTCACCGTGGTCGCCGTCCAGCCACTACCACGGCTGCCGCCAATGAGATCCCTCGTCACCGTCGATCACCACCCGCGTCAAATCTCCCCAGTTTTGGCGGGAACCACCGTAGGGGTCCTCCCTCGTCGCTGCTGCCATCGCCGGCCTTCCCTCTCCTCACTGCCGCCCTCCATCGCCATCGCCGGAAGCCCCGCCGGCCTCCCTTGTTCCAGCCGGCACTGCCGCGAGCCTCCCTCGCCGCTGCCGCCGTTGCCAACCTCCGCCCCCATCTCGTCGTCGTTAGCTGCTACAGCCCCCTCGATTGCCTTCGAACGCTGCCGCCGCCAAGTGCCTGCAGCCCCCTCGGTTGTCGTTGAAGGCCGTAGCCATCGGGAGCCGTCGCTGTCGCCGCCTCCGTCGCAAGCACCACCGTGCGAGCGCATCCAAGCCGCCAGTCAAGCCCGGAATAGAGCCTCCCCCGAGCTGCCCGGTCCAG
This sequence comes from Cryptocoryne crispatula var. balansae, assembly GCA_036172225.1. Classification (NCBI taxonomy): domain Eukaryota; kingdom Viridiplantae; phylum Streptophyta; class Magnoliopsida; order Alismatales; family Araceae; genus Cryptocoryne; species Cryptocoryne crispatula. Next base: position 12,395,066 of record CM069926.1, on the reverse strand, counting down.
CCTCCGGCCCAGCGCCCTAAGCTGCCGGTCAAACCGCCCAGTTCAACACCGGTTTAGCAGTTTTTGACTATTCGATTTATTAAATCCAAAAATCAGAGTTAAGGCCATAAAAATTAGCAGAAAATCCAGAAAAATCTGAAAAATTCACAGGAACTTCCAGGTAGGTTTCTCAAGCTTGTCTATATATTTGATCTCATTTGGATAAGAAAATATGCATGATTTCACTTATGAATCATAAGTTGACTAGTTTTAGACTTTGGACTTGTAATTAACGATTTTCTTAAAATCTTGGAAATTAGAAATTTGAAAGTGATATTTTGTATATCATGGAACATGTTTAGTATGATTATGCTTGGGTATAAGTCTTTTCTGTCAGATTTGATCCTATTATGTAAGTGATTATATGTTAGTTTGGAACGAGAATTGATGGTCAATTATGTGTAGACTAGGAAAACTCATGGGTCATCAAATTATACATTTTAGAATCTGTTTAGGTCAAATTATGGTTATTATGTCATAGTATAATTTGTTAGTTTATGTCAAGCTTGATTTAAGTTAATTATCTTGTATATGTAATCATAGTTGTCAAGGCGCCCGCCTAGGCGGCGCCGGCGGCAAGGCGCCTTTCCAAGGGCGCCTTGCCAGGGCGCCTTGTCTGGGGCCAAAAAGGCGCCCAAGGCGCCCGCCAAGGCGCCCAAGGCGCCCAAGCAAGGTGCCTTGGGTATTTTTACATCATTAAAAAAAGTTTTTGAGGAGTTTTTCTCCCTTGATACCCCTCACAAGGGACACTTATTTAATGATAGTTTGAATATATTAATATATTGTATTATCACTTATACTATCATACATATTTAAGATTTATGATTATAAACATATATTATATATTTAATTAAGTTCTTTTTCAGCTCTTTCTTCTCTCTCTCTTTGTCTCACTTATACTATTACATACTTAATTAAGTCTCTTTTTCGATCCGCGACTACTCAGCGCTCCCCCCATTTAATAATATTATAACAATATTTTACCATCACTTATACTATTGCACATATATAAATTTTATAATCATAAATAAGTTATATACTTAAATTTTATAAAAATTTATTTAACTTTCTTCTCTTTCACACACATTATATTTACTTATGTGCATTGATAAAACACTCATATTCAATTATAACATAACAAATATAATTATATTTATGTTTTGTTTATATATAACAACCTCCTGACTCAGCCTTCCTTGAATACCACCTTGACCGCCTAGGCGACGCCTAAGCGGCCGCCTTGTCGCCTAAGCGGAATCGGTACCCTTCAACGCCTTTGGCGCCTTGTCGCCTTGACAACTATGTATGTAATTAAGTGTGTCTAATTCGACTTGTCATTGCATGTGTGTAGGTCATGTAAATTTTGATTTCAGATTATGTATTATGTCATGCATGATATGAATATGTTCATATGGTCAAGTTTGGTATAGGTTTGATTTAGAATATGACAACAAAGTCGGGTTACCATCTGTCTTGTCTAGTTTGTTATGAATGTTATGTCTTGTATGAAGGGCTATAAATTAGATGATTATGTCGTGTATACATGGTATGGTCAAATATGTCATGATTTGAAATTATGTTATGAACTCTTGATATGACGTGCTATGAAAGCTTCACCAGCCTATGTTAGTCAATTGCCCGTGGGGCATAGTTGTCAAGGCGTCCAAGGCATTGAAGGGTACCGATTCCGCTTAGGCGACAAGGCAGCCGCTTAGGCGTCGCCTAGGCGGTCAAGGCGGTAATCAAGGAAGGCTGAGTCGGGAGCAAGGATCGCAGGATCGGAATCGGTCCCTGGATCGATGGGGGCCGATTCGATCCGGATCCGATTGGATCGGTCCGATCCAGGCCGAACCGTCGGAAAGAAAATCGATCCGGATCGACCCTTAAAAAAACCCTAAAACACCAAAAAATTAACTAAATAAGGAGGTAGATCAGATTCCGATCCGATCTACCCCATTTTGGGGCGATTTCGGGCCAAAAAGTGGCCCGAAATCGCCGCCACGTCGACAGCTTGCCGCTGTGACGTCTTCCCCGCCCGATAGGGCGGGGAAGAGGGCTGCCGCGACGGGATGGCCGCCGCGGCAACCTGTGGATCGATTCCGGCGATTTCCAGCGAGAGAATCGCCGGAATCAATCCAGAATCGACCGAATCGGTCGATTCCGACACCGATTCCACCTACAAACACCGATCCGGATCAATCTTCGGTCCAGATCGGTAGTTCCGCCAGGAATCGGATCGGAGGGGTCCGATCCGATCCAAGAATCGGCCGATCCCGATCCGGATCGACCGATTCTGCAATCCATGGACGGGAGGTTGTTACATATAAAAATAAACATAAATATAATTATATTTTTATGTTATAATTGAATATGAGTGTTTTATCAATGCACATAAGTAAATATGATGTGTGTGAAAGAGAAGAAAGTTAAATAGATTTTTATAAAATTTAAGTATATAACTCATTTATGATTATAAAATTTATATATGTGCAATAGTATAAGTGATGGTAAAATATTGTTATAATATTATTAAATGTGAGGAGCAATATATTAATATATTCAAACTATCATTAAATAAGTGTCCCTTGTGAGGGGTATCAAGGGAGAACCGCCTAGGCGCCACCTAGGCGGGCGCCTTGACAACTATGCCGTGGGCAGCGAGTAACTTAGTTGAATCCGGCCCTCCCACAGATCCCGGATTACCGCGATTTTTCCCTTAGTGTCACCACTGCCTAGGTGCACTTTGGGCTAGTTTAATATATGTTACTTTTATATATATTAGAGCTGATGAATGCATTTTGTACATGTAAAACAAGACGACCAATTCCTTGCTATTTGGCTATATGCTTTGGAAAGAATATGAAATTTTGTTACTTGTCTGTCATGTATAGATGTTATATCATGTCATGTTAGAAAAATCAGATTTGTCTTATTTTAGTTTGGTAATGTTGGGTTTCATCTCATTGTCACAACGTTGTGTATTTCCGCGGTATATTTGTGGTTATGTTATTTAAATTCCGGGTCGTGACATAGAACATCTTCTAATCACAGCCAATGTACCCCTCACCACCTCATTGTCATTGCACACATTTCTTCCACACATGGATTGCAGAATCGGCGGAATCAGTCCGATTCCGACCGATTCCGGATTCGGATCGGTGGATTCCGATCCGATTCCCGGCGGAAGGACCGATTCCGGGAAGAATTCCGCGGAATCGGTATGAATCGCCTGGAATCGGTCGGAAACGATCCAATTCCGACCGATTCCTTGTGGAATCGGTCGATCCGACCGATTCCATCGAAAGACCGGGTCAACCGGCCCGGTTCGATTCCCGATTCGATTCTGGACCGAGAATCGAACCGATTCCGGCCCACCGCGGGGGTCGATTCTGTCGATCCCACAGCGGCAGAAGCTGGATCTGGCGATTCCGGCCTCGATCCCAGCTGCCAGTATCGATTCCGGCCGATTCCGTCAATTCAAGCATCGATTCCGGCCCGATTCCACCGATTCTGGCGATTCCGACGGCGATTCCGGCAATTCCAAGCAACGTCTTCAAGGGATTTCGCCGATTCAAGCTCGGACCGGCCTCGAATTAACCTCTTATTCGATCTTTCTAAGGTTTTTGGTAAGATTTCTTCGCCGAAAACTTCGTACGTCCATTCTTACGCGTTTCCGACGAGTCCGAGCGTCGTTAAACGTTGTGATTTCCAACCGAACAAGTCCGTCCAAGTTTTGAACGATCCGTTTAAGTCCATTTTGCACGGGAAAAATTCCGGATATCCCGTACGTTAATTTACGACCATTTCCGGCAAATACGTAACCCTTTAAACATACCAAATGGTGTGTTACTTGGGTTGTCTGCTTCCCGAACAGCGTATAAATCAATTTTTATGTTATCTAATCATTTTTAGTGCATTGTTTACAATTTTTGCAGATATAAGCAATGGCCGATCAAGGTGATGCAGCACCAGCACGTGCTTCCGACGTGGGTTGGGAACACGGACACATGGTAGACCCAGTCAGGAAGAGGGTACAGTGCAAATGGTGTGGGAAGAAGATGAACGGGGGGGTGTTCCGGCTGAAACAACATATTGCCGGAACATGTGGGAATGTCAAGAAATGTGACAAGGTGCCCAAGGAGAAGAGTGAGGAGATGAGAGGCTACATGACAGGTAGAGCCTCTCAACGGGCTGTTAGGATCGAGCAGAAAGAGGAGTTGCACGACGAGCTACTCCAGAGGAGGAGGGACCGCGATTTGCCTACCTCGAAAAGGAAAGGCAAGGGGAAGGCACCAGCTGAGCCGGAGCCAGAGAGCGAGGAGGAGTCAACAGACTCCGAGCTTGGACGTGCAAGGCACGCTAGCAAGCGTGCATTTGCTGAGGAAGAGGACAGGAGGAGGGGAGCAGAAGGGTCTGGATCCAGAGTTGACCCAGCTTTGGGCCGATCAGCATCGGCTCGCCCTACCCGGGACCGAGAGACTGACCCCAGGCAGGAGCCACACCGCCGTTCTACTTCTACCAACACTCGATTTACACCGAGTGACGAGTATTTATTTAGGAAACAGAGTGCTGGGCAGATGGGGATTAAACAGGCAATGAAAGGGGTGAAGGCAACAGGAACGGTTGCAAAGAGAGTCGTTCGCCACATTGTGAAATGGTTTTTACATGGAGGTATCACTTTTTAAATTAAAATTGACATTATGTGTGTTTTATTTACTTAAACTTAATTTTAGCCTGATCCCAATTTTTTTTAACTTGATGTAGGCATCCCAGCACATGCAGCCACCAGCCCCTACTTCCAGACGATGGTGGATGTCGTGGGTGAGGCTGGACCGGGTTTGCAAGCCCCGGGCAGCAGACACATACGGCGCTGGCCTGGATGAGGAGGTCCAGGAGTTGAAGGAGTGGATGGATGGATTTAAGTTGGTGTGGAAGAAGAGGGATTGCACAATTATGTGCGATGGGTGGACAGGTATTACCAAGAGGAGTATGATAAACTTCTTGGTGTACTGTTCTGAGGGGACAACATTCTTGAAGTCGGTAGATGCTTCTGGGAAGATAAAAAATGCCGACTTCCTTTTTTCTCTGATGGATGGGGTGGTGGAGGAGATCGGGGAGGATAATGTGGTTCAGGTTGTCACTGACAACGAACCATCATATAAGGCGGCTGGGAGGAAGTTGATGGAGAAGAGGAAGCACATCTTCTGGGTGCCCTGTGCAGCACATTCCATTGATCTCATATTAGAGGATATAGGCAAGGAGGAGGGTGTATCCACACTTGTCAGGCAGGCACAGACGATCACATCTTTTATTCATTCGCATCCCTGCCTGCTACATATCATGAGATCACACACAGGAGGGCACGATCTTGTTAGGCCCGGTCCGACTCGATTTGCTACGAATTTCATTGTGTTGGAGAGTCTACACCGGCACAGGCATGCATTGGTTTGGTTCACACAGTCCGAGGATTATTACAACTATATGGTGGACAACCTGCATGACAAGAAAGATCAGTTGGAGATTCTTGTCAGGTCTGAGAAGCAGATCACTGACAAAAGGTTTTGGGAGAGGATTGCCTACTACTTGGCAATCATTGAGCCACTGGTAGTTGTCTTGAGGTTGGTAGACTCAGATGACAGGGACCAGATGGGCACGTTGTATGATGCCATGGACCGGCAAAGCCGAAAATAAAAGAAAAAAATCCCAGGTTACAAAAAGTGGTGGAAGATCATAGATGACCGATGGGACAAGACCTTGCACCACGATGTCCATGCTGCAGGTAACTTGGTTAAAAAATTATTTTTGCTGAATAATTGTCTTATGCACAGTGTTAACTAATAAAATCTTGCAGGATATTTTTTGAACCCCCGCATCCAATATGGAGGACAGGTGGTGAACGACAACGAGGTGATGCGGGGTACACTTGCTGTTATTCAGCGTCTGTGCCGATCTCAGCAGGACAGGATAGAGGCTGAGATAGAAGTAAGTTAGAGTTCATTCAATACCTTGGAGTAGCCTTACCAGGCAACTAATGTTTTTTTTATAAAATTTTCAGATGCAGAAGTATAAGATGAGGGTCGGCGTATACTCAGATGCTGATCTGAAATATTCAGTTGACAAAGTGTCACCTGGTATAGTAATAGCTTGATTAAGATTTTATTTTCTTTTCATATAAGTTATGGTAGATGATGGGCAAATTGTTTACCTTTTCTCTTCTTGTTTTTTTTTCAGCTGAGTGGTGGGTTCAGGTGAACACCAGGAGTGGATGGAATCCACTTGCTGCCATCGGTATCAGGATACTCAGCCAGAGCACCAGTTCCTCCCATTGTGAGAGGAACTGGAGTACATTCAACCTGATACATACGAAAAGGAGGAACGAGGTTGACCTCGCACCGGCCGAGAAGCCGGTCTTCTCGTCATTACAACGACGAGGCCGCACATAAAGAACATCGAGAATCGACGAGAAGATCAGCGAGGCACGATTTGCACGATTCGCAGGTGGTCCATACGAGCAGAGACATTCCTCCGCCACACCACCACCCGAGGAGGTGGACGTGGATCGATATTCCGGGAGGAGCGTGCACTTGCCTCCTGGATAGAGGAGAGGAAGCCAAGGATCGTACGGTGAGTTTGATCCCGATGACCGTGCGTGGGCCGAAGGAGAGTTGGATGGTGTTGAAGCCGAGGAGGATGCTCGGCTCCACCTACACCTACTTCTCGGGCTCGGGCGGGGCCTTCTTCGACCCGGCGGCTATGGAGCGACCACTGCGGCTTTAGCCCCGGCTCCGGCTCCGGTCCGGCGGCCGCTACCGTCCATTCGCGGTCCGGGAAAACGAAAACAAAAGTGACCGCACGAAAAATGTGAGGATTTGCAAAGTTGAAAAAAACTTTGGGTTCGGACCTTCAGTACTTCGAGAGATGGGCCGAAGAGGTGAAGAGAAGGAAGGCTAGAGGTAGGCGTCTGTCGGCCGGATGACGGCGTACGAGGCTCCTTCTCACTCCTCAGGTGATGATGACGAGGAGTGCATACCAGCGACGCAACCATCAGCAGCAGCTGAGTCTCCTGATTCACGGCATCCAAAGCCGTATTACACGCTGGATTCGGATACACATGATTCTTATATACAGGAGCCACAATATCCAGCATTTGACCAAGTTGACCAGCAGTGGATTACACCACTAGCTCCACCATCCTCTGCTTACGTCCCGGTCGTCCCGCAGTCCGATCCATACGACCTTGATGGCATGGCATCGGCATTATTTTCATATGGATATGGTCCCGGACAGTATACAAGACTGAGCACGAGGGAGGAGCGTGAAGCGCAGCAGGGAGAGGAGGAAGACCCATATTTATATCCTAGATTTTGGTAGTAGATTGATATGATGTAAATTTTTTTTTCATGATGTAAATTTTGGACGGACTTGTTCGGTCGGAAATCACAACATTTAATGACGCTCGGACTCGTCGAAAACGCGTAAGAATGGACGTACGAAGTTTTCGGCGAAGAAATCTTACCAAAAACCTTATATAGATCGAAGAAGAGGTTGATTCGAGGCCGATCCGAGCTTGGATCGGCGGAATCCCTTGAAGACGTTGCTTGGAATCGCCGGAATCGTCGGAATCACCGCCGGAATCGTCGGAATCGGTGGAATCCTTGCTGGAATCGCTGGAATCAGCCTGGAATCGATGCTGGGAGTTGGGATCGACGCTGGAATCGCCTGGGAATCGCCGTATCTCCCTTTTGCCGCCGCGGGATCGACGGAATTGACCGCCGCGGGTCGATTCCGGCCCTAAAAGGGTCGGAATCGGTTCGATTCCCGGTCCAGAATCGAACCGAGAATCGAACCGGTCCAGTTGACCCGGTCTTCCGACGGAATCGGATCGATTCCGACCGATTCCAGGCGATTCATACCGATTCCGCGGAATTCTTCCCGGAATCGGTCCTTCCGCCTGGAATCGGATCGGAATCCAGCGATCCGATTCCGGAATCAGTCGGAATCGGACCGATTCCACCGATTCTGCAATCAATGGCTCAAAGTCTATGAAAGACTCCTCGTCCTCAGGTATAAGCCTGGCTTTCCCTTTCCTCTTCCTTTTATGGGTCAGGTAGTCATATCTTCTCCCCATTCATGCAACTCATCCCTTTGTTCTATCCGGATCAACTTTTGTAAGACTCTTCCTAACATGTAAGTCCTTATAGTCTCACTGCTCTCCCTAGGCACCTTGTCACATTTTTTATATTGCCACTCAGTCCAACTATGTGTCGTTTCAATCGAAACACTCCTTCATTCATTTGCTTCCCACACTATTTGCATTGTACCCTCTTCTTCTCCATATCCACCATATGACCGTGCTGTCACCCAATGTCATGGGAAGCTAGTGCATCGGACGCTCCTTGTTTTTCCATTTAAGCTCTTTGTTCTACAATGTTAATAACTTAAAAATATTCAATAAAGTATTAAATAAACCAAAAAAAGTAACCAAAGGGGAAAGACTGAACAACCCTCTTAGGAGGCTATTCGATGTGGACAGCCCCCCTAAGGGGGCTGCTCAACTATGACACCATTGGGTGGCTATCAGGGCAAGAGAGACTGGAACGACCCTTTACGGAATAGTTCCGGCCAATTTCGGATGCTAACAACTTAGAAAACGGCGAAAATCAGCTATGTGAGAGTCAATCGGAACTTAGAATTCATTCAAACCAAGTTTCGGAGGAGGAGACTCACCAACGGGGGAAAGAACCAACTATCGGAGGAGAGAACCACCAGAATCATCGCTGAATCACCCAAATTGTAGCTGAATCGCCAAAATTGACATCAAATCACCAGAATCACTGCCAAATCACCTGGATCGCCGTCAATTCTTCAAGATCGATGTCAGAATCACATACAAATCGCCAGAATCGCCAAGCCCTACAACTAAATTGATCTTTTGGGGCCAGAATCCCCCTTAAATGACCAAAATCAGATCAACATCGGGTCAAAATCGGACCCGATATAAATTTAGACCAGGACTTAAGTTGTCCTGGTCGAATCGGTCAGATCGATCGATTCCATGTGAGAATCGGTTGAATCGGATTAATTCATACCGATTCAGGCCAATTCGACCAATTCTGGCAAAATTCATGTTTGAATCAGTCTTTTAAGTGAAAATCAGATCAAGACCAACCGATTCCGATCCAATTCCACCGATTCTACAAACCATGGGAGCTCCACTCAAGGTCCGAAAAAACCGCCTACCCGCTTTAACCACAATGATGACTATCAATGAAGTTTGGCCCAAGTTGAGGTGCTGAGACTTCACCTCACCTCATCACTTAGGCAGCTGCCACATTGGCTTTGCTAACATAGCACATAGCACTCAAGTGGATGTACCCTCTCCCCTCATTCATTTGTGTTGTGCTCACGCACATTGCACCTTACATAACCACCCCTTTAATACAGGCATTAACAGGGAGATGAGGGGCTACAACTAGCCCTCAGGTACTGCCGAGGAATGGTACAGATAATGGGATTAGTGTCAGTAAGCTAGTAAGGCATGTTTACAATGAAGGCTCTAAAAACTTCTAAAAGGCAATGAACCTTCAGGAATTGGTGCTAGATTTTATTAAATAACAGTAAAAATATTCTGGGATATGCACTATAATCGCTTCAGACAAAAAATCCAGTAAAAAATGAAGCAAAACACCTTTGTGTTTAAAGCACATGAAACTTGAATTAGAAGTTCTTCTTTCCCAAGCGTATCAACGCCAATGACAATGTCATGGTCACTATGTGATTTAATGATATCAACAACCTACAGATACAAAATAGGTGTTATTCAATGACAAAAACAAATAATGCAGGCCATTACTATGAAGTGTTCATTCATTATTATAAAAAAACACATCATAAATGAGGAACTGCGAGATTAATGTGGGAACTGGATACATCTACCTCAGAGCTCTTACTGACTTTACTTCATTGCTTGACTAAAATACACCTTGTTTACATTCTACAATCATCTGTTCAGTTGGTGACTCTTGGGCTAGGAACAGATTCATTTTAAGTAAGGGCTAAATTAGTAGTATAGGTGACCTCAACCTGGCATTTAATGTGTAATACAATCACAATCTAACATCAATGGCCTTTGTATCGTATCTAGCAATCATGAAAGTCTAACATTTCCGCCAAATCACAGCAATCAGGAGTTATATAACAGACTTCGGTAAAAGTGTATCGCTTTGGCACTAAACTGCCAAGCACTTTTCACTTTTGAAAGGACCACTATTATTCAGAAAATGGTTGCATAAAACCACTATCAAGTTTAAAACCACTACTACTCATAAAATGATTGCACAAATTACCCTAGCTTGCATGAAAATGCAGGATAATGTTTGAATTAAAAGAATCTAAGAATAATAGCTTCAATAGGCAGCAGTGCAGATAGGGTAAGTGATAACAATTGAACAACCTTAGAATACCACATCTAAGAAACTTGATAAAGGATAGAATTAATTTCATGCAAGCCACGAGGACCAAAAGGAGGACGACCTGCTCTGCAGCAATCTCACGAGAAGGGAATTCAAATGATGGATTGCAGAAGCTATTGTCCAAGTGTAGAACATCTACCGTGTCCCCTCCAAGAGCACTCAACAATGACTTTTTAGCAAGCCACGACCTCCTATCCATGAATTCCCAACGGAAATCACCAGTATACAGCAAACATCCAAGATCTCCTTGGAACAAGTACATTACAGCACCTGCACGTAAATAAATTAGCTAACTGGACTAATTTCTACTTGCTGGCAAGCTAACACGTTCTTAGAAGAAAATTCACAAACATCAAGCAGGCAAGTCTATTACCGTTTGTCATGCAAACGTTACTTAGTGTTTCCACTTCCAGAAACATTACTAGAAAAGTATCGGAGCTCCTTATTTCAGAGGAGCCGACAACAGCCGACCAATCATCCACTTCAACAGCATGTACACTTCCGTAACTTGAACACCGGCCTCCTGAAAATAAGACTAAAGCTTCCTATCCAGAACTAAGCAATTACCAGGGCAATGGCAGGCGTCAATGGCGGTGACTCGAACGGAGATCTCTGCCCCCGATACCGGCGAGACCAGTCTGAAATTTTGAGGCATCCCGACATCGAGGACCCTGAGAAGGGAGAGTTGGAACCCAGGAAACCTGGAGGAAAAGAGCTTGGCGGTGATGGGGGAGCAGAAAAGCGGACCCCTCGTCCAGCGGGGGGAGAGACCTCTGGTATGGTCGGCATGGAGGTGCGTAAGAAAGTAGGCCTGGCTGCCTTCCCCCCACCGGTCGACCGATATCAAGCCCTTCTCCATCGCTTCGTCATGGACGGGAACCAAGGGATTTTAAACAGCGCGAGGGATTTAAGGCGCCGCCGACTGGCGGGAGTAGAGAAAATTTAGCGAGTTTGAATCGCTAGACCTTATGAACAGAAGAAACCGATAAATCAACAAATTAGAGTAATTAACAGTTCGGTAAAATAATAATTTCTACGACTAAAAAAAATATAATAAATAATCAAATGACTTAATTATTACGTATTTGTCCTGAAATTTTTATATTTTAATATATTTTCATAAAAAAATCCTGATACATTTCTAATTTTTTTGCCGTTGAAAAAAATTTCTAAAAACATAAAAATATTTAAAATAATTTTTATTAATTTTTTTACAATTTTATGATAGAATTGCCCTTTAGTACTATTTTAAATTCTCTCTTTTATACTTTTTATCTCTCTATAAAAAGGATAGCATTTTCGTCTAAAAAAATTAAAAATAGTTGAATACCGATATTTTGAACGTGTCTTTAAATGAAGGCACTTAATAAAAAACCCTGGAATTAAACATATTTAATATTTTTAAATTTTATTGATGCATATTTACAAATATATAGGGCCAAACTGGTATGTAAAAAATCTCATAAAATTTATAGTTAATAGTAGCTAATCTATTAAAAATAAAAAAAATTTGATTTGTAATGTATAAAAACTAGTTTTTTTGAATTGTCTTTGTAAAGATCTTCAATATCTTTCATTTCTACCTATGATTTTAAACAATAAAAATTATAATAAAATAAACAAACCCTTCTGGAAGTAAAAATCTACAAAATGCTGCACTTGTTGTATTTTGAATATTTGTCATTGGTTCCTATGAATGTAAAACATTGTATTTCTAAATAATAGCTCTCATTTTAAATTACGCATGGAGAGAGTAGAATCAAAGCAAGAACCTATGATAGTTATAAAATCATCTTAATCATGTGATCTCTTATTTTGTTTTTCTTGTCTTTTACAAAGTTGACCAAAATAAAACTATTATTTTAAAATAAAAAAACTTACTTTTAAGTAAGTGATTTTAAAACAATAAAATTAAAATAAAATAAACAAACTCATTTTTAGTCAACTACCATAGCAATGATAGCTAAAGGTCACATAGGCAACTCCATATACACGTTCAAATTGAGGGAGATCTCCTTTCATGACATCTTAGGTCGAACGCAGATCACCTCAATTGCCTAGCTAAGGTGACACCCATAGTCATGAATGACATTGTGCCACATCAAAAGGGGGCGACATCAGTTGAATATAATTTTGTTCTTTACTAAGAGGTACAATATATTACTAATCTTCATATTTTTTTGTTACACTTCAGTTCATAAATGTGAGAGTCGCCTCAGTTTTGCTCTTAGGTTTGCTATAGCACTGTTGTCAGGCCCTTTATTGAAATGTCATTGTACTCTAACAACACTTGGGGATGATTTTTTTGGAGTGATTGTTGGAATGCAAATAGAAGCAATCAAACGAAAGAAGATAAAGAATACGAACAACAAAAGATGGAACAGATGAGATGCAAAATAGTGGAGGAGAAGAATTCTTCATGTATTTCATAGTACTACATATGTTACATTTATATAGCATGCATCGAGCATTTGTGGAAGGCATGAGATTGCTAAAATATAGTGTATAGGCTCATCTTATAGAGGTGCAAAGTGGTTGCGTAGGGAATGTACTTAGTCTAGAATGTTCTACAATTGGAATTCTTAACTTAACACTCACCCTCAAATGTGTCTTATTGTAGAATTATTGCAATATAGATTTGAAGTGGGTAATTATATTCTAAGTTTTTAAAAAATGTAGTGTAACCATTGTATTTTTGTTGATGTTGCTACCATTACCCTATATTCAGACTTGGCAGAAGATCATGGAGACTATGTTGCTTCTTTGTTCTCCAAGATATTGATAAGTTTACCAAGTAAATGGTGAAACTTGTAATGGATCTTCTCATGGTGAGGCATGATGCTCAATATATGTTGTAGTAAGCTTCTAATTGAAGCTCAAAGCTTGATGATAAAAGGATGCTAGGATGAGGTGTGCCCTTCAGATTTTTGACTATATTAATTGCTTAATTCCAATGTTCATTAGTTAGTTTAGACATCTCAACCTGTGAACATTTTATGGGTGTCAAAATCATAAAATTTGTGTAGTTTTTGGTTAAGTGGATATTCAATGAAGGCACAATGGCAAGTTAGCTATCAAATTTGCCCGATCAAGTGTTCAAATATTGTGAAACATAGACATCCAAATACTTTTAAGATTTCATATTTTAGTTGCTTATTTATAAGTATTTCATATGGAATTTTTATTGTTAGGAATGGTGCTAGGATGTCTATTAATTAAGCAACCCGCAGTGAGGATACCTTCACTTCAAGAATGTTTTGGAATTTTATACTAAAATTGAATGCTTTTTGCTATGTCAATAAGATGCCGGTGTTTTCTTGTGGCAATTAAGCTTTTGTTGGGATGTGTTGATGCAGGTTGGTTCATGTTTGATTCCTTCATTATTAATGAAGTTTTGAAAGATTTTATTAAGAAATTATGATCCATTGTATGTTCTTAAGTGTTTAATAGAGAAATTAAATTGCTTTTGTATGTAGTTAAACAAGGAGTTAAAAGTTTGTAAAGTTTGAAATTTAAACTTTAGCTTGTAGACCTATGTAAATCTGATGAAATCATCAACTGAAGTAAGGAAATAGTTTGTATGAGAAACATATTGTATCAAATAAGGACCCCAAAGATCACCATGTATAAGCTCAAAAGGTTGGACAATAAGTAGTACATTGAAAAGGTTTAAAAGAAGTAATATTAGAAGTAGTTGTTTGGAGCCCCAATTGCTTCTCATTAGATATGTGACCCAACAGAAGATGCCAAAGAGTAAAGTCTAAAATCTGTGTAGAGGGACAAGTATTATTGATGTGTGCTAATTTTTAGAGGCCATTGGCATCAAGCCTTCCCCACCCCAACTCTCCCCTCCCTCAATCTCTATCTTGGTCTCGAGGTCATGTAAGAAGCAATTGGTTGAAGAAAAAATGATAGAGCAATTAAGATCCTCGATAAGTTGTTTTATAGAAACATGTTGTATTTGAATGACGGAACGCAATAAACATTGATGAGGAGTTTGCCATCTCCAGATTGAACATAAATTGTGCCATGTAATGTGGGCATTGGCATTGGAATCTATAATCTATTTCATGGAGGATTTAGAAATACATATCATGTTTGTGTGTATCTTTGTCTCTAGCAGATCCAATAGTATGAAGTTTAATAATTTGACCATCTTGTCCAAAATTAAAATGCATTTGAGATTATTTGGTTGTGTTTCCCACTATGTTATCATACCTAATTACCTTTTGTTTAGTTGGAGTGAATTGGGTATCTATTCAACTGGTAGCATCTTTCTCTTTTGTGACCTACAATGTAGAAATTAATAAAAATGTATGTTTTTGAAGCCAACCATATATGATATAATTAGACATTTCTTTTAATATCTTATTTAATTAAATGACATTTTTTCAATACTTAGCATTAATTAGATTCATATGTTGTAATAAAGGCTGTGATCACACACAATGATGCTTGGATCATAATGATCTAAATATTCATAGTCGTAGGATTCTCAAAATGGGACATTAAAGATCTAGATACAGTAATGTATTTATGTTATATCTTCTCATAAGATGAGAGTGACTGATATCATTGGCCATTAGTGTGGAGGCATTGAGATACACGTATATATGCTCATTAATAAAAATAAGTTCATTGAAATGATATAACTTGGAAACTCTAAATGGTATCTTACTTAATAGTCAATCTGGATTTTCTATTATCACAGTTACACAGTTACACATTTGACCTTAGTTGACAAAGATGTTTTATTGGATGAATATTGTACTTGACTATTGACTTATGAATCACCAATACAATAGCCTAGTATAATCAATGGATCAAGTACAAGAAAAACTCAATGAAAACAATTAAGCGGACACCAAGGAATTGTTCATTCTTGTAAGTGATAGAGAATGTTTTATGAGATAGTACTCTAAATCTCTAGCCATGGTAGAGAAAATAATTGGAAAATGAGTTTTCCAATTGATCTGATTTCAAGTACAGGATCCTAAAATTTAGTATACTAAAAGATCAACAGTCTATGTTGTACCCCTATCTAGCTAGGGCATTAGATGGATGAGAGTTTATATTTGTGCAATGATAAAAATACTCAACAGAGATAATATCATTCCCAAAGTTATTTAACATCATACAATATGGCTTGTACCTTACGTAATTGGAAACCTGATTAATATGTTATAGATAACAAATTTAATTTAAAAGAAGTTTTTTTTTACTTTGGCCTCAACTAAATAGACTATTGTGCCTAGTGAGTCAGATACAATATAACTAATCCATTAGTACATGGACATGTGTATAGTTTATAGAAAATATGAATTTTTGTAACAAATTAATTTATATAAATAATAGCAAATTGAGCCAAACCTTGACTGGTCAGGGGAGCTAATTTTGACCTAGCCATATTCAGCACCTTCTTCCACCCTAGAGGTTGCCAGCATGTGTTGAAGCTCCATCCAGGATGAGTCGTATTGCCCGATGTGCAAGAGAATCCATCAACGGAGGAAATTCATATTGATATTGCTAGACACTATGCATTTAGATGACTTGAATAGCATGAATACACTCATTCTTCTCTGATATTGAGGGATTAGTCGAATCCCACAAAAGGTATTTTTGTTTATGTTCAAATTTTCTTTTCAGTAATGCCATCGTGTTCTAGTCAAGACAACAACTATGAAATTCAAGGAATCAACACTTTCACTATCTATAAAATGATTCTTTATAGCAATATGAACAATACTCAGTATTAGTTTTAAAACATTGACCTTTAGTGTAGCCTATTACATGATTGTCTACAATATTCTTTGATTTCGAATTTTATTTCAAGGATGCCATGCTGATCAATCGACCCCTTAGCCAACATATAGTAGAATTGTCTTGTTAACTTGGTATTTATGGTTGTTGATGAAACTCTTCCTACAATATCAAGAAGTAAGTTTTTTCCATAGATGGTAAATGTTCCATTAATAAAATTTGGATCCAAATATTTAAGAAGCTATTACTTAATCCCAAAAGAAATTGCATAAGTTCGTCTCCAATGGTGATAATTTGTTTTGTAGGTTTTCGGTTCATAAAGTGTTAGTTCATCTCAATACCTCTTGATTGTGTTGAAATATTTTACTAGTGAGTCATTCATTAATTTGTTGGTGGGCTGCAATTAGTCACACCAAAGTTTAGATCCTAGGACCACTGAAGAGAGAAAATCTGACCTTCAAATCATCCCAAATGGTAAAAGCAAATGTGGTATATAAAATAATTCTCGTGTACTATTCATACAACCTTCAGGGGATATGGTGCCATTAAAAAAATCAAATTTGTTTTTGGAAGATAAGGCATTGGTCATGGATTTGGTGAGAAAAGAAATAACTAAATTTGTACCTCGATTATCAGAGAAATGCGAATAAAATGAGTTTTCCTATTCATCATGGAGTAGGCCACCTCTGTACAAAACAAGCCAACTCCTCAATGATTTTCCTACTCTAATACCTCGTAGATTCGAATGGAAGAGAAGAATTCTTCATGTGTGCCATATTGCATATATTATTTATACAACAAGCACTATGCATTAGTGTGTGATCTAACCTTCCAGAGGGGCTAAGTGATTGTGCAAGGAAAATTCCAAGTTTGGAATGTTCAACATTTAATAGTGTGATTATTATTACGTAATTGATATTCTTAATTAACTTAACATCCTTAACATACACGTTTGATATATTTCTTCACTATATGAAATTTTCTATCACATCTCTGGTGTCAAGTTGATTAGTCACCTAAGCGATGCATCAAGAATCAATCACTTGTATAGATATTAGTAACATATTTTTTATATTTTTCCTAGTATTTTTTTAAATGGCTTTAAAAATTAAAATCATAACAGTTTTGAGGTCAAGAAATTCAAGAGAATTTAGAACAAAATTAATGCTAATAAGTAAAAAAGAAAACATAAGTGAAAAATAAACCCCAAAGAAAAAGAGAAACCCAAAAGAAAAGGAAACCCAAGAACTTACCAATGAAAACCTTTTTTTTCCAACTAATAAATACACCCTCCCATGCGTAAACCCTGAAGTTACTCATTTCCCTCCTACACTAGCCACCACTATGCATACACTGCTATTAGCCAGAACTGCTTGCACCCACAAGACAACCAAGATGCTATTGATTAGTGCCAATACATGCACCTATGTTGCCATGCCTACTATCTTACAACTCAGCATTGAACTTCCAAGTGTCTTTGTCATGCCCATGCTTAAATTCTATGTACTAAATGCTACATGCTACATGCTTCCACACTAGAACTACCTGCCTAATCTATCAGCATGCTAGCCTATAACTATCTTCCCCTCACTTGTCGCATAGCTATCCCCCCTCCCACATGCCCACATGCTTTGCACCACCTGTGTGACCCCTTGGCTTGTCAGTTTGCAGTGCCATCTCATTGCCACAATCACCACATACCCCAACTCTACCTAATTGACCAAGCCTGCATGCCCTCAATAGCCAAAGCCTCCTTGTGCTTTCTATGCCAGCCCCTACCTATCACCAACCATTCCCACCCTCACTTGCCGTTCGCTGTATGTATGTGCATGTTGTTAATGTTGGAAATTGTTCTTCTACTTGATAATACATGTGCATGCAATGGATATGTTCGGTGAAACATCTTGGGAGAAATAGTCTCTTCGAATTATATTGGTTTTAGAGTAGAGAATATAATATCAAATTGATAATTAAATAGTTTGAAAGGATTGCTTGGCTCTTCTAATTTCAAATCTACTACATTTCTCTTATGATACTATTATTATCTTAAAGATATTACAATAAGTTGGAAAAATCACATGTGTCTCAATGGGTTTATCTCACGTCGACGCTTACTTATGAACACTATCAAATATCAAGCATGCATAATGGATATATTTCTCTAAAAACACACATGATAGCATAGAAAGATTATAACATGTCAAGTAATTTTAAGTGCAATCAATTCAATACTGAATTCAGTTGTCCTTTTTCATCTATTACTTGGATAAGACACCTAACTATATGTTAATGTAACTAATTTATATCCCAGTCATATATATCTTTTTAATCTGTGAGGATGTGTGATCAACACAAATACAAAAAAATTGATGTAAGATATGTCCTTTTTCATCTATTACTTAAATAAGACACCTAACTATATGTGAATGTAACTAATTGGCATCCCAGTCATATGTATCTTTTTGATCCATGTGGATGTGCGATCAACACAAATACATAAAATTTGATGTAAGATACATTTGTCCATTCAAGTCACCTATCATACCTAATTATTTTTTACATCGTCACATATCAAGATATTCTAGAACTTCTATCCATGCACATGAAAGAGACTACTTTGCTTGTCATGTTAACAATGAGTTTTTTATTTCACAAGTTACATAAGTTCTGGCAAGATATTTGACATCTTGCTTCTCACATGTCATTTGAACAAGACTTGCACTAAAAGTAATATATATAGTAACAGTATAGCTAGACAAGACCTAGAGTACATGTAGGTAGTGATACACGTAAGGTAAAATTGTAATATCTTGAATCAATAGATGCCACACACGAAACAATCTTGATTGTAGATATAACAAGAGGATATAAATAGCCATCCTAAAGTCAAGTTTTCATATAGCACAACTAACATGACTAGAGGATATACTAGGTGATATAAATGATAGAAATGTATGTCCCACAAGTCAATCATATGTGATATGATTACACATTTCTTTTAAATATCTTGTTCAAATCAATAGGCAATACTTTCATTACTTTCACCAATGAAGTCTTTGATCACCTAAAATAATGGTTAAATCATGATGAGATCACGATTATCAAATTAATCATCTAGAAATATGTGATCTAAATATTCTTACTCATAGGATCCTTGAAATAGGACTTTAAGAATCGAGATCGATCAGTGCATGTGATGTGTTATCATAAGATGATGGTGACTGATCTCATTGGTCACTAGTGGAGACATTAAGATACATTAACATGTTCTTATTAGTAAAATGAGTTCACTGAATCAATATGATGTAGGAATCATGAATGGCATCTTACGTAACTGTTAATTAGAATTTTTTATCATCACAGTCGCATAGTTAGACTTTTAAACTGAGGGGCCAAACATGACTTACTACGCATATTTTGTATTTTAGCTATTGACTTATGGATCACCGATATGATGGCCCAGTATGGAAATGGATTGGGTATAAAGAAAACCTGGTGAAGGTTATTGAGTGGATAACAAGAGATTGTTCACTCTCAATAAATGAAAGAGAATGCCCTATGTGATAGTACTCTGAATCCCTAGCCAAGGTAAAAAAAATAATTGATTTTTTTTTTAATTTATCAGATTCTGAGTACAAGATCCTAAAATGTTGGTTTATTAAGGGGTTGATAGTTAGTGTTGTACCACCATCTGATTGGGCATTAGATGGATGAGGCTTTATCCATGCAATAATTGATGATGGAAGAACTCAATAAAGATGAGGTTATCTCCAAAGTTCTTTGGGATCATGGGGCATGATTCTTACATGATTAGAACACCATTATGTCTAACATTAAAAAATAGATTTAATTTCAAAATTTTATTCTTTTAATTAGTCTTTAACGAAATAGGCTATTGAGTCTAGTAGGTCACACATAATAGAACTGACCCCTTAGTCCGGAGAGCATGGGCATAATTTATAGAAATTATGAGTTTTATAAAAATTCTAATTTTTATAACTAATAGTGGATTGAGCCAAGTCATATCAAACACTACAGGAAATAAGGTCATTAGCGACGGCTGACCGCCGTCGCTACAAATACAAAAGCCGTCGCCATAAGGCAATAGCGACGGCTTTTCCGCCGTCGCAATCCTGTCGCAAATAAGCCCGTCGCCAATTTTAATGGCGACGACTAATGATAAGCCGTCGCTTTTAGTATTATTTGCGACGACTCACGCCGTCGCAATTAAGTTATTAGAGATGGCTCAAACCGTCCCTCATAAAGTTTTTAGCGACGACACTAAGCCGTCGCAAATAAATTTAAACCCGTAATAGACATTAGCGACGGCTTAGAGCCGTCGCTAATACCCAAAAATCCGGCCCCGGTGACACTCGCGGGGGTGCATTTTCTAGTTTTGCGACGGCTTATAGCCGTCGCTAATACCCCCGCGGGGTGCATATTCTGGTTTTGCGACGGCTTAGAGCCGTCGCTAATACCCAATTTACAGCCCCGGCAACACCCGCGGGGGTGCATTTTCTAGTTTTGCGACGCCTTAGAGCCGTCGCTAATACCCCCGCGGGGGTGCATTTTCTGGTTTTGCGACGGCTTATCTGGTTTTGCGACGGCTTAGAGCCGTCGCTAATACCCAATTTACAGCCCCGGCAACACCCGCCGGGGTGCATTTTCTGGTTTTGGGACGGCTTTGAGCCGTCCCTATTACATTAATAGCCGTCGCTTAAAAGAACTTTAGGGACGGCTGAGAGGAGCCGTCGCAAATAACTTACAGTTTTAAAAAAAAAAATTTTCCTTCGATCAATTGTATTCTCGTAGCAAGACCTACATACACAAATAATTTGTCGGTTTGCCCGATCGAAGCCATTAACATTCATTCATACATAATAAACACTGACATTCTTTAATAAGAAAAGTTCATATTTATAAAACATATCATTACACAACAACTATCTCAAATACAAAGAAATAATAAAATAGAGAGTAAACTCTCTCACTCATCCTCCCCAAAAGAACGCTCATCGTCTTCTGCGTCCTCGTCATCGTCCTCCTCCTCCTCGTCCCCCCCCGCGCCTCTATAGCCTTGGGTTGGCCTCCAACTAGACGGATCCGCAGTGGGAGCCTCATCGTTTAATTGGGCTAACATTTCTTGTGTTAGCCGTGTCATCGACTCTTGAAACTGTTGACGTTGGGCGTCCAGTTGTTGTTGGAGCGAGTCGATCATCGAGTTTTGTTTCTCGATTTGTGTAGCTTGAGCATCGACTTTATCCACCAACTCCTGGTAGCCCGGACCCGCAGAGGTACTCGCACCTCCACTGCATACACCATACCAGGTGTTGCGGGTCTGTCCTCTCCCCCCACATCGGATCCGTCCCGGCCTGTCTCTGCCGAACACGGTGATAAATGCATCCTCGGCGAGAGAATGGCTGCTCGGAATTCCGAGCATCCGATTCCTCGGGGGGGGCATTCATCAACTGGCGTATCTCAGCCTATATAATGTAAATATAAACTCAGTTGTTATATGAAATAAAAATTGTCTAATGTTGATACAAACAAACATATTGCGTACCATAACTTGACGACCTTCCTCGTTGCACCATACGAGGGATCCATCCTCTCGCCTCTTTCGTTTGGGTCATCTCGAAGACCTTCCGGACGGGTAGGACGACGCCCTTCTTTGTTTGTCCGTTAAGAGAAAACATTATGAACACATTAGTACTATTATCGAGATATACAATAGTGAATAATAAAAAAATTATAAACTTACAAAATCAATCATAGTGATGAATGTTGGTTCTACCTCGCCTATAAGGCATGCTCAAATTAGCCATGTTTGTTTTATTCCTTTGGCTAAGTGCCTACAAACAAGTTCATAACACATTAGTTTTGTTAAGACAAGCTAATAAAATGAGTTATCAAATATGGATTACTTTTAAATTAAATAAATTATTTACCTTATTGTCGTCCCTCTGCCATATCTCACACATATGACGCCACTGGTCCGGATCGCATTGTGGAGGCACAACGACAAGTGCCTCCTCCAGTGAGCGTCCTGTAAAATACTGTACGCCAAAATTGTATTAGTTACAGTACATAATCGTTTACTAAAAAAATAAATATGAAATTTTTACCTTCTTCTTAAGATGACCCCTTTGTTTTCTTTGCATCTCTCCCATATGCCTTAAAATTTCCGCATCTATGGATGGAGACCGCTCAAATGTAAAATGTTGCTACAGGAAAAATACATAGATTAGTAATTTTAAAGTGAAAAAAAACAAATAAGCTCAAGTACTTTTATTTACGTCGAGGTCTCTAAATATCGCCTCCTTCTTGTCATCTGGAAGGGTCATGTAATCCTGTTGCCATAAGTTACAATGTACCCTGTTGCAAACTCCAAGATATGAGGTGAACTCCTGGCCATTCGGGCCTACACCCGATCCTCCAATGACCCGGACGTTCAATGTCTCCCCAGGCGCGAGTGTCCGGACATTATACGCCTTTGCAGGACCTCTCCCACGTCTAGCAACTGTAGCTGCATGCCAAAATTTTAAACACATTTAAAAATTGATATTTATAAATCTACAAAATATAAAAAATTGATATTTACTGGAGGCGGAAGAAGATGGACAGTCAGTAGGGGGCGTCGCCGTAGTAGGGCGAGTGTCAACCGCCCGGGATGGTCCACCTGATGTCATCGCATCCTGGGTAGGCTGAGATGGGCCCTGAGAACCACCGGCCTGATCGGTGGATCCACCGCCCGCCCCACTCCTCGATGTACGTCGACTCTTGCTAAATTTCTTCATCTGCAATATAATCTTTAAAATTGCAATCCGGCCTCGGGGTGGTGTGTTATGCATTTTTCCAAGCTAACCGGCCGGTTTGCCCGATCCAAGCCGGAATCCGGCTTCGATCGGGCAAACCGGCCTCGGGGTGGTGTGTTATGCATTTTTCCAAGCTAACCGGCCGGTTTGCCCGATCCAAGCCGGAATCCGGCTTCGATCGGGCAAACCGGCCTCGGGGTGGGGTGTTATGCTATTTTTCCAAGCTAACCGGCCGGTTTGCCCGATCCAAGCCGGATTCCGGCTTCGATCGGGCAATCCGGCCTCGGGGTGGGGTGTTATGCATTTTTCCAAGCTAACCGGCCGGTTTGCCCGATCCAAGCCGGAATCCGGCTTCGATCGGGCAATCCGGCCTCGGGGTGGTGTGTTATGCATTTTTCCAAGCTAACCGGCCGGTTTGCCCGATCCAAGCCGGAATCCGGCTTCGATCGGGCAATCCGGCCTCGGGGTGGTGTGTTATGCATTTTTCCAAGCTAACCGGCCGGTTTGCCCGATCCAAGCCGGAATCCGGCTTCGATCGGGCAAACCGGCCTCGGGGTGGGGTGTTATGCATTTTTCCAAGCTAACCGGCCGGTTTGCCCGATCCAAGCCGGAATCCGGCTTCGATCGGGCAAACCGGCCTCGGGGTGGGGTGTTATGCATTTTTCCAAGCTAATCGGCCGGTTTGCCCGGTCCAAGCCCGAACCCGGCTTCGATCCGGCAATCCGGCCTCGGGGTGGGGT
This sequence comes from Cryptocoryne crispatula var. balansae, assembly GCA_036172225.1. Lineage (NCBI taxonomy): Eukaryota > Viridiplantae > Streptophyta > Magnoliopsida > Alismatales > Araceae > Cryptocoryne > Cryptocoryne crispatula. The sequence continues at coordinate 12,371,240 of CM069926.1, read as the reverse complement.
GTTATGCATTTTTCCAAGCTAACCGGCCGGTTTGCCCGATCCAAGCCGGAATCCGGCTTCGATCGGGCAAACCGGCCTCGGGGTGGGGTGTTATGCATTTTTCCAAGCTAACCGGCCGGTTTGCCCGATCCAAGCCCGAATCCGGCTTCGATCGGGCAATCCGGCCTCGGGGTGGGGTGTTATGCATTTTTCCAAGCTAACCGGCCGGTTTGCCCGATCCAAGCCGGAATCCGGCTTCGATCGGGCAATCCGGCCTCGGGGTGGGGTGTTATGCATTTTTCCAAGCTAACCGGGCGGTTTGCCCGATCCAAGCCGGAATCCGGCTTCGATCGGGCAAACCGGCCTCGGGGTGGGGTGTTATGCATTTTTCCAAGCTAACCGGCCGGTTTGCCCGATCCAAGCCGGAATCCGGCTTCGATCGGGCAATCCGCTCCTCGGGTGGGGTGTTATGCATTTTTCCTAGCTAACCGGCCGGTTTGCCCGATCCAAGCCGGAATCCGGCTTCGATCGGGCAATCCGGCCTCGGGGTGGTGTGTTATGCATTTTTCCAAGCTAACCGGCCTGTTTGCCCGATCCAAGCCGGAATCCGGCTTCGATCGGGCAAACCGGCCTCGGGGTGGGGTGTTATGCATTTTTCCAAGCTAACCGGCCGGTTTGCCTGATCCAAGCCGGAATCCGGCTTCGATCGGGCAATCCGGCCTCGGGGTGGGGTGTTATGCATTTTTCCAAGCTAACCGGCCGGTTTGCCCGATCCAAGCCGGAATCCGGCTTCGATCGGGCAATCCGGCCTCGAGGTGGGGTGTTATGCATTTTTCCAAGCTAATCGGCCGGTTTGCCCGATCCAAGCCGGAATCCGGCTTCGATCGGGCAATCCGGCCTCGGGGTGGGGTGTTATGCATTTTTCCAAGCTAACCGGCCGGTTTGCCCGATCCAAGTCAGAATCCGGCTTCGATCGGGCAAACCGGCCTCGGGGTGGTGTGTTATGCATTTTTCCAAGCTAACCGGCCGGTTTGCCCGATCCAAGCCGGAATCCGGCTTCGATCGGGCAAACCGCCCTCGGGGTGGGGTGTTATGCATTTTTCCAAGCTAACCGGCCGGTTTGCCCGATCCAAGCCGGAATCCGGCTTCGATCGGGCAATCCGCCCTCGGGGTGGGGTGTTATGCATTTTTCCAAGCTAACCGGCCGGTTTGCCCGATCCAAGCCGGAATCCGGCTTCGATCGGGCAAACCGGCCTCGGGGTGGGGTGTTATGCATTTTTCCAAGCTAACCGGCCGGTTTGCCCGATCCAAGCCGGAATCCGGCTTCGATCGGGCAATCCAGCCTCGGGGTGGGGTGTTATGCATTTTTCCAAGCTAACCGGCCGGTTTGCCCGATCCAAGCCGGAATCCGGCTTCGATCGGGCAATCCGGCCTCGGGGTGGGGTGTTATGCATTTTTCCAAGCTAACCGGCCGGTTTGCCCGATCCAAGCCGGAATCCGGCTTCGATCGGGCAATCCGGCCTCGGGGTGGGGTGTTATGCATTTTTCCAAGCTAACCGGCCGGTTTGCCCGATCCAAGCCGGAATCCGGCTTCGATCGGGCAATCCGGCCTCGGGGTGGTGTGTTATGCATTTTTCCAAGCTAACCGGCCGGTTTGCCCGATCCAAGCCGGAATCCGGCTTCGATCGGGCAAACCGGCCTCGGGGTGGGGTGTTATGCTATTTTTCCAAGCTAACCGGCCGGTTTGCCCGATCCAAGCCGGAATCCGGCTTCGATCGGGCAATCCGGCCTCGGGGTGGGGTGTTATGCATTTTTCCAAGCTAACCGGCCGGTTTGCCCGATCCAAGCCGGAATCCGGCTTCGATCGGGCAATCCGGCCTCGGGGTGGTGTGTTATGCCTTTTTCCAAGCTAACCGGCCGGTTTGCCCGATCCAAGCCGGAATCCGGCTTCGATCGGGCAATCCGGCCTCGGGGTGGGGTGTTATGCATTTTTCCAAGCTAACCGGCCGGTTTGCCCGATCCAAGCCGGAATCCGGCTTCGATCGGGCAAACCGGCCTCGGGGTGGGGTGTTATGCATTTTTCCAAGCTAACCGGCCGGTTTGCCCGATCCAAGCCGGAATCCGGCTTCGATCGGGCAAACCGGCCTCGGGGTTGGGTGTTATGCATTTTTCCAAGCTAACCGGCTGTTTTTCGGACAATCACATTTCCACTTCTATCTGATAGGTTGTTTGTAGTTGTACATCTTCATCGGCTACACCAAATGCGACGGGTACGCTCACAAGTTCATCTTGATATGGTTCTACTTCATCATCGCTTCCTTCCGATAAGTTGTAGTAGTTACGTGGAAGTGACTTCACTGGTATCATCCATCCCTTACTCATATTGTCTTCCACATAAAAAACTTGTTCGACTTGATTTGCAAGTGCAAACGGTTCATCTGTCCCTAATTGCCTTTGTGTATTCAATGAAATAAATCCATACTCATTAATCTTAAATCCTTTGTCCTTATTGTACACATCCCACCATTGACATTCAAACAATACTAAACGACTATTCCTATAAAACGATACCTCTACTATATCTAAAATTCGTCCATAATATCCATCACAACCAGATGGAAGTTCTGAAGTTACAATGACCCCACATAGTTGAGTGGCCTTGGTTGAATCCGAATTCATTGTCCGAAATCTAAACCCATTGCAAATATACCCGGATAATGAAGAAGCAAAACGGGATGGACCAAGTGATAAAATCTCTAGATCCTTACTGTATCTAGAAGACCCTGTGTTCCTTAATTCTGTAACGTGTGCTCTAAACCAAACCGAAAAACTACACTCATTCCTACCTCCGTTAATAAGAGCATCATTATATTTTTTACGAAAATCCTCAATATCTTCAATTTGATTTAACACATATGAGTGGATTAAAGCTTGTTCTCTTTCCGTCAACATTCTAGGTACACAAGTGCATCTCAACGGACGTCCAACTGCCTTAAACATTGAACCCTGCTCACGATCATCGTCATAGGGACCACCATCGTAGTTCCGATCTCGCTCATCTTCATTTTCATGTCGCATGTACAAAGAAATAAACTGCGTGCACTCCTCTCAATGGAACCTTCAACTCTCGCCTTGTTGCCAACATAATCTTTCAATCTCTTTAAATATCTTTCAATCGGATACATCCACCGGTATTGAACTGGTCCGGATATCCTAGCTTCGTAAGCCAAATGCACAACAAGGTGAACCATAATATCAAAAAATGACGGTGGAAAGATTTGCTCTAACTTACACATTGTGATTGCAATCTTTGATTCCCAATCCCTTAAAATACTAGTATCTAAAACCTTAGCACAAATTACTTTAAAATACTGACATAACTCTACAATGGGCTTGAGTACGTCCTTTGGTACGATCCCTTGAAAAGCAAGAGGAATAATCACTTGCATCATTACATGACAATCATGACTTTTTAATCCACTAATGATCCTACTACTTAGATCTACGCACCTACTCAAATTTGATGAATACCCATCCGGCACTCGAATGCTCTTTACAAATTCGAGTATGCGAGTCTTTTGTGCGGTACTCAGCTTATTGATAGCATCTGGAATCCTAGAGGAACTCTCAAGTGGATGTAACTCGGGACGAATTCCTAACTCTACCAAGTCTTTTCTAGAGTTCGAGTTGTCTTTATCCGATCCGGATAGGTTGACCATATCTAAAATATTGTCACACACATTCTTCTCGATGTGCATCACGTCTAAATGATGTCGGACAATCGCCGATGCCCAATATGGCGCTCTTTCAAAGAAGATACTTCTTTTCTTCCAGTTCTTATTTTTTGTCAAATTCTTTCTCAAGCTCTCCAAATCTTTCTTAAATATTTTTCCGAATCTTACGGGGTCACTCTCCGTTGTTGTCTCCACATCTCATGTCCGGTTAGTATCTTTGGTGTACCCCTCTCACACCGGCGACCATCAAATAGATGTCTGTAATGATTCTTTCTCCACCGATGTGATATGGGTAAGAATCGCCGATGTCCTAAATAACATTGTTTTCGACTATGAACTAGTCGAACCGAATTTGTTTCTTCATTACATATCGGACATGCTAATTTTCCCTTAGTACTCCAGCCGGAAAGGTTGGCATAACCAGGAAAATCGTTTATGGTACCCAACAATATAGCTCTCAATAGAAAAGTCTCTTTCGCTAAAACATCATATGTCTCCAATCCGATCTCCCACAAATTTCTTAACTCTTCCACCAACGGCTGTAAGTATACATCGATACCATTTTTGGGGGCTCTTGGACCCGGTATTAGACATGAAATCATCGTGTTAGCCGCTTTCATACACATCCATGGTGGTAAGTTATAAACCAATGTAACTATAGGCCACACACTATACTTTGAAGACATGTTGCCAAATGGGTTAAAACCATCGGCGGCCAATCCAAGCCGAATGTTGCGTTTTTCGATGCAAAATCCGGATAAAGTTCATTCACTCTTTTCCAAGCGGGGAATCTGTGGATGACGCATTTCACCTCTCGATATATACGAACGTTGCTCACTATGCCATGACATCCACCTAGCAAAGGTTTGCTGATATAAACAAACGCTGCAACCTATCTTTTAAAGGGAAGTAGTGTAATATCTTCCATGCCACATTCTTACTCTTATGTTGTTGATCATCTTTGTATCTGGGAGACTCACAATGTGGACAACTAATTCTATGTTCATTCTCTTTCCAAAAGAGAATACAATCGTTCTTACATGCATCTATCTTTTCATAACTAAGTCCTAAGTCCTTAACAATCTTCTTAAGTTCATACCAAGTGTTAGGAACACTTGCATCCTTCGGTAATACATCCTTAAATAAAGACAATATACTACTCATGCATTTTCCAGTCAAACCATTTACTGACTTCAACTGAATCAAGATTAAAATAAATTTTAAATTATATATTTCGTGCATCCTTCATATAGTGGTGTTTCGCATCTCTTAATAGCAAGAAATGCTTGTGTGTTTCTATACTTGGTTCGCTTTCATGATGTATAGATGCTCGTTGAATATTTTGAATGTCTTCAAGCATTTCTATTACATCGTCATTTAAATTCTCATGTTGTGCTTCATCTAATCGAACTTCATTAACGATACTTAAACTAGGTTCAATTTCTCCGTGACTTATCCACGTTCGATAATTGGACCATATGCCATCACATATTAAATGTTCTTTAACTACATCTCTTTTTAAAGTAAATGTGTTACAACACCGTCTATATGGACATTGAATCAAAGTTTTGTCTAATCCATGTCTAAATCGAGTCCTACATTCATCGTAAGCATAATCTAAAAATTCTTCTACTCCTTGAAGATACCTAGGACTTAATCAAGTTAGGAATATCTATCCAAGACGTATCTAAGCTCATCGTCATGTGTTAATATAAATAAAGATATATATGCACAAAAATAAACAATGAGATAAGAAAGTCTCGAAACAAAATAAACACAAACCAAACCACCTCCAAGAGAAGAAAGTCTCGAACGAGAATGTCGTTTGAAACTACCGAAATAAGAATTAAAGCCGTCATAAGATAAACATATTAATGACATTGAGTTTCATTAAAAAATTCTTATAAATTTTTTATCTTCTACTCTTGTTAAAGAAAAATCCAACTACGTAATAATATGTAACATAATATGTATTTACAATAATATATATTTATAATTGATGTAATATATATATATATATTTAAATGTAACATAATATGTAAATAAAGTGGGTCAAATTTTGACAAATTGGGTCAACTAGTTTACCGGTTCGGTTCGGTTTGGGGAGGTGCCGAACCGAACTAAATCGATAAAAAGTTATCGGTTCGATTTGGTTCAAAAAACCAAATAGATAACTTATCAAACCGAATCAAACTATATACATATTATTTTTCTTAATAATAATGTAATGTTTTAAACAATTCGATCCAAGCAGTTCGGTCCGGTTTCATTCGATTTGTGAGCCTTCTGAATCGATGAAATTGAAACAGGGGTTCACACCGAGCCGAAGAAGCCGGATCGTTTAGCTATACGAGTGATCTTTTTGATTCATGCTGACGTATAATTTAAAGAAATCAGCATAATCTAATTATAAAAGACTTAATACACTACAATACGGCTATTTTTCTAAACAATTTATTACACTAAAATGCTTTCTACTTAATTTGGCATATATCATGATTTCCTAACAAAATTACATGGTCTCAAAACACACGAGTGCTAGATGATTGACCACACAACTAACCCTAGCCGATATGAAATGAAAGATTTATCAATAAACATCCACTTTTCATAAGACTTTAAAAAAAATTCAAATAGAAACTAATGAATAAAATAATTTCACTTAAAATATACCTTGGAGGATAATGCTCGGACGGATGTAACGAGGGGAGGGCGCCGGCAGACTGGCGGCGGCGCAACAAGGCGGCGGCGCCGGCGCAAGGAGGCAGAAACCGCGGCGGCGGCGGCGGCGGCGGCGGCGGCGGCGGCGGCGGCGGCGGCGCAAGGAGGCGGCCGCGGCGGCGCAAGGAGCGCGCGCGGCGGCGGCGGCGGCGGCGGCGGCGCGGCGCGCGGCGGCGGCGGCGGCGGCGGCGGCGGCGCGTCGAGAGCAAGTGGGGGGAAGAGGGAAGGTGCCGACGGGGTTTTGTAAACCCTTAATGTATTGGCGACGGCTGAAGCCGTCGCATTTGGTACGTTTAAGTACAACGGCGACGGCTCAGGCCGTCGCAAAAATTAGTCGACCGTTGAACGGGCGAAAAATTTTATTGCGACGGCTTCGAGCCGTCGCTATTAACTAAGTTGGCGACGGCTATCGGTAGCCGTCGCTATTAACCCGGACCGATGGGTGTTCCGGGTGCATTTTCTGGTTTGGCGACGGCTTAGGCCATCTCTAATAAGCGATATTGCGACGGTCTCATAGAGCCGTCGCTTATATCTTTGTATTTGTCGACGGCTTTAATAGGGACGGCTTTAGCCGTCGCAATTAACTCTTATAGAGACGGCTTAATAAAGCCGTCGCCATTAAACCGTCCCTAATAACTTTATTTCTTGTAGTGAAATATCAATCCAAGGGTGTCAATTTCATGTTCAACCCCCTGCAACACTTTCTTTCACCCCTGAGGCTGCTAGCACATGGTAGAGCTATATTTGGGACTAGTTAGAAAGTTCAATATGTAGGAGAACTCTTTCTACGGAGGAATTTTGTGTGGATACTACTTGAAGCCATGCACTTGGGTAGCTTGGAAAGTGTAAATACACTTTTTTTTCTACATTATTGAGGGATTGATTGAATCCCGCTAAGGCACATTTGATTTTCTTTGAATCCAATTTTTGATAATGCTATTCATATTCAATAAAAACAATAATAATGAAAATTGTGGTATCTTTACTTTCATAGTGTCTATATCAATTTTTTATAGTGGTATCAGAGCCATTTTGAAGTCTCGATCAAAACTAGCATTATTTCAGCATCATTTCTTATGATTTTGTGCATTCTAGAAATTATACATTTGCCATGGTAACCAGATTGTGTATGTAATGAATTTTGAATATTAGTTGCTTTAGGATAATTGTCATGGCATACAACTTTCCAACACCGCATCATGTTTGTTTTTTCGATCATGGAGTGTTCGGTATGAAGTTAGAAAGATTGAGTTTTGATATGTTTTGCGCTGCCGTGCCTATACAAATAACTTCGAGCTTCCACCTTCTAAATCAACGTGGGAGGCCTTTTAAAGGCTTTTAAAGATAGAAAGTATGATTTCTCATTGTTTTCCCAAGTTTTTCAACATCAAATAGCAGAGGAGGTAAAAGATTTGGGCATTTTCCAGTGGTGGCAACCTCCACAGTGATGGGCTCTTGTTTTCCTTGTTTCTAACAATTGTTGTTGAGATTGGAAACTCCACAATGAAAGAACTTCTCCAAAGATCACAAGGGATATTTTTTTCAAAATTTTGGGGTTTCTCTAGAGCCAAATATGGAATGGAAAATTAATTGCAGTGGCTATGGTTTCCTAGCTGCCGAATGGTTCAGGCGAAGGAAGAGAACAAGCTACCAAGTCCATCAGACCCGATGGGCATTGTAGCCACAAGGATCCAAGATGTATTGTTGACTCAGAGATTGGGAGGCACCTCAGAATGACAACACCTACACTCACCTTAATCCCCGAACGTTATGCCCTCAATGCCACTTGGACGCTAGAGAGACGATTTAAGTAATATGGGAAGAGATCGAAGAGAGAAAACAAAAAGTGATAAAAGAGGATTAAGGGAAGGAATGGATATGAAAATGAATGGTTGCTAGGAGCTTATGCCTCCAAAAGTGAATGAAAATGAAGTATGGAGTACTTGAGAGTTGACCTTGTGTACCTTAGCATGGGAAGATGTGTGTGAGTTTTAACTTTTCCTTCTTCGGATGGCTGAAAAAAAGAGTCCTTATCCCAGTTTGCTTGTGTTCCTACACAACTCAAATAAAATAAAACAAGTGAAAACATCTATTGAACTTGGTGATGTGTAGTATTCAAAAAAAGATAGGCAATAAATAACAGTTAAAATAAGACTAACCAATTTCTAAGTTAATCCAACCCTCTTTTTAGTTTTTTTATCAAATTAAAATAATGCAAAAAAGTATGTAAAAATGATGCAAATATTATGAAGAATAACTAAAGTATGATTTAAAAATAAAAAAATATGGTTTGAATCGATGAAGAGATGACAAATCTTGGGGTCGATGTAGGTGACTGATCTGAAACTGAATGCCTTCAATGTGACTTTACTCCCGAGCTCGTCATGGAAAATCTAGAGGTTATAATCTACCATCGCTTGATGCAAATGAAAGAGGACAGGGAGAGGAAGATTTACACTACAACAAATTTGATGCCACACCTGCCATATCTTCTATAGGTGACCTAAAAAAAAGATAGAAACTAGCCTAACCAACCTTTCTCTCTCTAAAGCACACTAAATTCTCTCTTTAAAAATTCTCCAAATTCAAGTGAAAGGTAAGTAGACGAGATGTTAAATGACTAAATATGAAGCATGAGTAAAATGGGTCAAATTAGATCAAAATGGCGAAGAAAACACTATTTTGGCACGCGTGTAATCAACAGGGGCGCTCTGGCCGCACCCTGCCTGTGAGGGCGAGCTATATGTGCTCCTGGTCAGGGGCATGGTTGACTGATTTGGAATAAATTCAGTGCAGAGGCTGCCATAGAAAATAGGAAGTCAGATTTGACTCTTTTTTGTTGAAAATGAAAGAAAACAGGTTGGTGAAGCTTTTCTCTTCAGATGGATTTGGCAGCACACGCTCTAATAACTTTGTAGAAGATGAAGAAGAGAGGAAATGTTTCTAACATTGGGGAACAAGGAAGGATGTGGGAGAAGGCCTTCGGGTGTCTAGTATAACCTTGTGGTGTTGGGGACGATAGCTTGTAACCCTATGATGTCCAACAAGGCTCTGAATATATAGGACATGGAGAGACGTTAATTAAAGGAAACCAGTCACCATCCCCCCAATGCACCCCTAGTGTTAGGGCACATAGGGTGTGCCTCCATCTAGGGCCACACTAACCACACCCCCACTATGGGGGTGCACTCAGCTAGAACTTGCTCTAGTTGCAGCCAGACTTCCCTAATCCAAAGATCCTGAAATTAGTGTGCCCCCACCTTGAGGCACACTCCAAAATGCATATTAAAATATGGAAATTAAAAAAAAATATTTTAAAACTCTATATGAAAGGAAAGAGCTGTTGGATTTCTTGCTACAAGCAATGTGCACCCATAGTGGGTGTGCCTAGCATGCCCTTACTATGGGGGCACAACTAGTGTGCCCCTAAGTGGAGGTGCAGTCACTATACCCTCCACTGGGTCACTGTGCGCCCCCATTGTGGGGGCACATTCAGGTCCTTCAACCAAAAAATGTGTGGAACATGCAGTAGTGATCAAAAAGAGTCAATGGTTGACCGAAAAGACCTTATAGAGATCGAAAATCCATGACGACAACCGAAATGGTCTAGCGATGACCAGAAAGACATGGCAGCTACTAGAAGGGCATGGCAATGACCGAAAGGCAAAGTAATGACCAGAAAGGCACGTCATAGACCGAAAAGACTTGGTGGCAACCGGAAAGACGATTAATGCGCAAAAAACTTGATCATATCCCTATAAGATGGAGTTTTAAATATAGGTCATAGAGCCAGTTTCATGCATTTGTGGTTACTGCATGGCTCTCGCTTAGAGGGTACAATCTTGTTCGAAAAACTTACGATTTGATCCAGAGAATCCTTTACTCATCTCAAAAGTGACTTGGCATGATTTCAAGCAATGCAATCAAACATATCGCCTATAGAACAAGAGTTTTAATCTCTGTATTAGGCTAATTTTGTGTACCTATGGGTTGTCTTATCTTGATGTTGGCTTTGCAAGGGAATGGCATATAGTGAATCGAAATGAATTGTAGAGAAATGAAGTGAAATGAAATGGATCTTCATGGAATGAAGCAAAGTGAAATGGTAATTGACTGAAAAGATAATGTCAAGGGGTAGATATAGACACTCTCATCAACTTCATTTGACAAGATGAAATTCCTTAAGTCTCCTAGAAAGCCATCATATTCTGTTTATCCATCTTATGTTTAATTGGCAAAGAGTTGTGCTGCAGGCATGAGAGATGAAGATAAAATGCAACCAACCCCCCAATGTAGTGGGGGTAACGTTGAGTTACATATTTGTAGATTCATCAACGGGTGGCAACCCAAGCTATGTGGTGTGCTTATGTTGTGATAGGTTAAAGTAACAAAGGTGAACTTTTATGAATAACAAAAGGATGTCAATCAACCATAGTTGGGTTTTCTAGTTCACTTGGGTTTTTAGAATATTTGATTAAGTCATGAATCAAATAACCTAGCACTCTAAGAGGGCTCTTATAAAGCACTATAAAAAGGTTGCTTGGGTGATGTGAATGTATTGAGTCATGATGCCATGCCAGAATGGGACATGCACATGTGGAAAACAATGGATCACAAAGAAAACACTGTGAGATAGGTAACACAATGGGAGACACACATGGACATGGTGGGACAAAAAGAAAATAGAGAAATAAGGCATAAGGCCATAGTGGGACCTAGGATATGGAAAAACAATAAAATGTAAGGCCACAATAAAATTTAGGATACAGTGGGACACAATAAGGTGAGTATGGTGGGATAATGTGGAGGCCAAAAGAATGAGGGACATAGTGGGGATGTAAGGATAAAAATTAATAATGTGATGACAGCCAGAGTAGTGAAACAAATGGCCACAGTGAGATAAAAATGAGATGAAGGGCCATGCTGGGATAAAGATGATGGCACGTGGTGAAACTTAAAAGTCATAGTGGGATTTAGACACAAAAGACATGGTTGAGTAAAAGTAGTCATGGCGGGATGATGACAAGCCACAATGGGATCAACATGGGCCAATGGAACTCATTGGGAATGCAAAACCACAGTGGGACATAGAAGTGCTTAAGATAAAGGTTGTGGTGGTAGAACACATGCATGGAAGAACTCCACACACATGGTGAGAATGAGAGAATGACATGATGAGGTGAAAAATGATGCATGCGACGCAAAAAAACAAGAGCCTATATGATGCATGTTGGGCTAAAGAAAATAAAAAATTACTTAGAAGATAGTTGAAGATATAGATTGTACATTTGAGGTTAGGACACCCGGTAGGAACTGTCATCCCTCGTTGTTCAATTTTGGCCTATCTATAAGCATGGCAAATGAACATACCATTGTGAATTTTGTTGATGAGGAACTTGGGTCTAATCTTCTTTTCCATACTTACAGTCTTCAACATCCATGTGTACACATATATTAATGCACCTAATATATGATAAAAGAAAAAGGATATGAGTGAGGTTGCAATGTTGTGACATGCATTCTCACTGAGGAGATTCATGCTGACAAGGGCACATAGTGTCGTGGAATTTTTCTAAAGTGAACTCCTCGGCAAATTGAGGTCGAACTTGTGGTTAGGGGTGTTCATAAAAAAATGGTAAACCGAACCGAACTAAACCAAATTGATTGGTTCAATTCAGTTGGAAGGGTTGTCCATTCAGTTTCTTGATTTGAACCAAACTAATGACTTTTTATCGATTTGGCACTTCCCCAAACTGAACCAAACCAATAAACCGGTTGACTTGGTTTTTCCCACTTTATTGATACATTATAGTAATTTTAAATATATATTATTATAAATTTAGTTAATGAGTATGAAGATATAATTATATACTATAAACAAAATATTAATTTTCATGTTAACCATAATAAATTATTATAACTTAAAATTTATTTTATTTTTAATTTAATTTATTTAAATATACATTAAATCGATAAATCAAATTGAACCGAACAGGTTCACAATCAATTTAGGGTTCATTGAAACAGGTTTGATTCGGTTCAGTTTTGATTTAGGGTTCATTGAAACGGGTTCGATTCGGTTCACTTTTCGATTCAGTTTCGATTTAAAATAAGGATCAAAATTGAACAGAACTGAACCAAACCATTTACACCCCTACTTGTGGTGACACTACCTCCTAAGAATACCCAGGGGAGGGAAGTGATGAGCACTGATGTATCTCATGCTTCTTTCAATGTATGCATTTTGGTCTTTGTATGAAGATGTGACATTTAACTGCCTTGTTGTAAATCTTCTCCCATTGGTTCTTCCTACCTGAAACACTTGAAATGAAGATTACATCTTCAACATGGCTCAACCCCTTTCATGGCATGGTCTGCCTTCACCTTTGACAATGGGAAAGAGCCTTTTTAAAATAATACAAATGCAATGCAGGAATTAAAATGTGCAAAACTAGGAAACAAAGTAGGCATATAAAAGCTAAGTACGATAACAATTTTTTATTTTTAGGTTTTATATTTTTTTGGCTTTAAAAATATGCAATATTTCTAGATTTGATGATTTTTAAATTCTTGAATTTTTAAAATATTCAAAAAAATTTGAAGAGAGAACTATTAGTTTTGACTTTAGTTCTTTGTCATTAAGTAGTTATTTTAGTTTAAGTAGTAGACACCACGTGTAAGGAGAGTTCCCTACCCAAAATTATTTTGACCATGGAATGCTAGGTAGGGACCCAGGTCATGACCTGGGCTCGACTCACTCAAACAATGGGCCAACAAGCCCGATTGGGATCCAGTCGGCTTGACTCGATAGAGGGATCATGACCCGGTTGCCAGGTTGCGCCACCTTGCGATCTCCTTTGGGGGGATCAGCAGATGCTTCCCCCAATATTGGGGACAATGGAGAAGGGGCTTCTTAAGCCCCCTTTGGTCCTTTGGCAGCCTATATAAGGCCCCAAGGGACCTCATTCATTCCCACCCCTCACATATCTTCCTTAGATATCTAAGGCCATTTCCCTCATTTGTACTCACCCTTCATGTTGCTTCAAGCTCTCACTTAAGTATTTTTTTGTTAGTTCTTAATTGCTTGCTTAATGTTTATTTAGTGCATTAGTAGTTGTCTTTTAATTATTCGTATCATTTCTAGTTGTTTAATTAAATTCTTGATTATTTTGATTGACTATGTCTTCTCCAACCCATGACACCCAAATTTCTTAGTTGACCAAGAATGATTTGGCTTAGGCATATTGCACTTTGATCTCCATGGTGACTTGCAAAGTGCAATTTAAACATAGTGATAAAATTATGCATGGTGGTATTTTTAGATCAAAACACCACCTCGTCAGAATGAAGGACAATATGCTCCCGTTCTAGAGTTTAACCTAGAAGATTAATAATGGGTTGAAGGACTGCTTGACAACATCCCTCTGGCCCAAGGATTTCAAATTCTGTCCTCTATGGCGAAGAGATGGAAGATCAGTGAAGTATCTAGTAGGGGTGTGCAGACTAAGGGAAAAGGTAAGAAAATTTTGATTGATTCTCTTGACATAGTAGATGCAGAGACAATTGACGAGGATCGAGAAGACACTCTAGAGTCCAACATCTGAGTGTAGTATTAGACTTTGAAGGATTCTTCTTCAAAGGGAAACAACAATGATGAAGTGGGACACCAGGGGCAAGGAGGAACCACTTCAAGTAGACAAAGGTCCATGGATGTGAGAATGACTCCTACAACGGTTGAACGCTTCACCGGAGAAGAGTAGTACACCCACACAACCGAAGACATGGACCATGGTGTGAGGCTACAAGGTGGAGAAGCACAACATACCCAATAGGGTAGTGATTAATACCATGAATATGAATAGTCCACCTATAGGTATGTTTTATCCCAAGGCTCTCAGTTCCCTACATGGGATGAATTATGAATCATCATTGGACACTCCAATCAAATCCCTTTGAAAGTTATTTTAGTGGTTTCTTGGGACCCACATCCAATGTTAGGCAATTGTATGAGGGACTTTCGATTATAATATTCATGAAACTATGTACTAGTCTATGTACACTACAATGTCATGGGAAGAGTACAAAGCCTATATAGAAGAGGAAGAATAAGTAAAATTTCTATAAAATGAATGCAAATATTCTTAGTGCATGTATCCTATTTTTCCAAAATTTTTGTTATTTTTTGTCATTTTTTATATATTTTTAATTTTTTCATAAAAATTATTAAAAAATTGGGTCAAACGGGGTCATAACCCAAAACCTCGCCTTCCTTGCTTTCGACCTTCAACCTTTGATTGGTTAGGTTTCAGCTTCGAGTAGGTCGGTCCACCCATATCTCATGAATAAATATGAAGTCCTTGATAGGCTTTGGAGATGTCAAAATTGATTTTTCTTCTCATATTCAATTTTCCATTGGGTTTAGCCTCTTTAGGACTTTCGACATTAAGGCACTTGCCCTTTTCTTTTGGCTTTTAGGGCATGGTGTGACAAAGTTTTTCTTTGAAGCCTGCAGGGTACTTGTCCGCTTTATCATGCCTTCTCTTTTGATGGTTTTCTAATTTAATTTCCCATTTTTCTTACACATATTTTGGGGATTATGAACTATTAACTATTAAGATAGCCTCCTACTAAGGCGGTGGATGCTTTCAATACTATCCCACCCTATTCTTCTTTACCCATCTTTGACTGAACATAAAAAAATAGGATAAGGGTTTTTCTTTTACCTTTGAGCCTTGCCTAGCTTCTCTCACGTGTCGAGTCATCCAGTTTCTAAGATTGGGATGTGTTGTGTGTGCAAAATGGTATCTACCCTCCTAGAGTGCAATCTAAGACATAAATACTTAAGTTATACTAATACTTCTTTCTCTTTTCAAGGTAGATTACATTCAATGGGTGATTCATGTGTATGTTATCTACCTTGCATCACACAATTTCTCTTTGATTTTTTTAAATAGCTACAAAGACCACCACACTTGAAATTTATTTTAGTTACATCTTTCCATGTTTGAATCAAAACGTGATACTCATAAATTTTTTTAAGAATAATGCCTTAAGTATGCTATAATAATGATGAATATATTTTCATGAAATACCTAAGAATAGATGATTTTTCTTATTGTTGACGGTGTTGTCGAGATCTCAGTTGCTTATGCTTACCAATGCCTTGACCCACATAATGTTCCTCTTCTACCCAAGATTTTTAGTTAACATGGTCAAGGGAAGATGTAGAGAAGTTTATTTGTCACTACAGAGTCGATATGGTAGGGTTTGAGATATCACCTTAGAATTACTCTACCTTTGATTATTTTGTTGGAAACGAAAAAATTGAAAAGACACACTAAAAATTATTGAAAGAAACAGACTTCAAAGTATGATATAAATGAGAAGTTAAAATGGGCTCATAGGGGAGAAAGTAGAGAGTGGGTTCAGGGACTCAAGTAAGGTTGGAGAAGACCGGCATATGAGCCTAAGTGTTGAAGGTGGGGCCTAGGGCCCGATTGATGAGGATGGGCTCAAGGACCCAAGTGAAAGAGATGAGCATGTGGGCCAATAGTTGATGGTGGTCTTTTGGACCCTGATGGTTCAAGGTGGGCTCAAGGGTCCTAGTGAAGGGATGGGGCTTGTGGTCCCACAAGTTGAAGGTAGGCATGTGGCCCAAGTGAAGAACATGGGCACATGGACCTAGTTGCTGAAAGTGGTGGGCTTGCAAGCTTGTTTGATGGAAGGGGGCATGAGGGCCCTATTTTGAAAGATCATGAGCATGCAAGCCTGACTTTGGTAGACATTGGGTGTACGTGCTCGATTTTGAAGAAATGTGGGCATGTGTGCCCAGTTTGTGGGTATGTGAGAAAAATTTTAAATGAATGTAAGTGTGTGGGCTTGATTTCGAAGGGATGTGGGCTCGTAGGCCCGATTTCAAAAGGAGGTGGGTGCAGGGACCCAATTATAAAAAAGGTGGGTACATAGGTCCAATTCTGAAGGATGATGGGCATATGGGCATGAATATGAAGAAATGTGGGCACATGGACCCAATTTTGAAGGGATGTGGGCACGCGGGCCTGATTTTGAAAGGATGTGGGCACATGTGCCCGATTTGGTAGGAAGCTAGGCCTGCGGACCCGAATATGAAGGAATATTGACACATGTTACCAAATCTATAGGAATATGGCCACGTGGGCCTGATTTTGAAGGGATGTGGGCATGTAGGACTAATTTTGAAGAAGGGGCATGTAGGCTCGATTAGTGAGTATTGGAATTTTAAAGGATATATCTTGCACCATCATATAAATCATGCATGGTTTTAGAATAATGCAAGGCCAAAACATTTCTCAAGGCTGGTACAGCATTGGCAACAATCATTTTGACTTGTTCCGGCTCTGAGATTGTATCTTTAAGTTAATTGGCCATTGATTTCTATCTATCAGCATATTGTGTGAAATTTTTATCATCCTTCATTTTCTAAATCACTAAATCAGTGATAGAATAAGCTAGGCCAACATGGTCCTTGTACCTCTGTAAGAATTTTTGCCTTGACCATATTAAAATTGCTCGCCGACTAGGTTGAGTAAATATGTTGCTACAATGATGATTCATATACGAAGTTCTTAACATGAAAAAATATGTTGCTTGTACCATCATAGCGACAAATGATCAATATCACTTAATGAGGGACATGAAAGGTAGGAAGACAGGGAATAGTGACTTTAGAGTCGCTTAGGGATTCAACAGGCATTTAAGCATTTTATATTGATCTTCAACCTAATTGTTCTTGTCGAGTAGGGCCTAGTTGGCCATGAATTCTTGAGCGTTCAAAGGAAAATGTTGCATCACAAGAGGTGTAGAAGGCACCCGAATAGGTGAGAGATAAGTCGGTGTGGCAAAGTGAGTAGGAACTAGCCACTTTCTACAACTAAAACATAGTGTATAACTGCTATAAAAAACTACTTAGGAAGTTGTTTGGATGAAAATTTTCATCTCAGATTTAGAAGTTGTTTCTTGCATCTCTGATCATGTGCTAATGTCTTGTAAAAACAATAGGCTATTGTACATGCAATGGAGATGATGTCTTATAAAAAGTCAAAACACTTCTATAGTGATACTATTTAATTAGTGATGTAGTAGCTTATGTAGACATAATTTAAGATAAACTCTATTTTAATGATAATATTACGGATCTACTAACTAAGACATTAACTCAAAGTGTGTTTGAACATCACCTTGAGCCGATGAAGATCAAACAATCAAGTGATTGATTTTAGTGCAAGTGAGATATTCGTAGAAATGTATATCGTACAAGCCAATCATATGTGATATGATTATACATCTTTAAATATCTTATTTATTACGTACTTTAAATTAATATGCAATTCTTTCATTACTTGTACTCATTAGATGCGTATATGATAATGAAATCTTTGATCACATGAAATGATATTTGAATCATGATGATATCATAATAATGAGATTAATTATTTAGAAGTATGTGATCTAAATATTTATAGTTGTATGATATTTGAGATGGGACATGAAGGATCTAAGTATACTAGTGTAAATGATATTTTCTCATGAGATGAGCGTGATAAATTTCATTGGTTATTAGTGTAGAAACACTGAGATACACATACATGTGCTCATTAGTGGAATGAGTTCAATGAATCGATTCTACTTAGAAAGTCTAAATGGTATATCACCTAACAATCAATTAGGATTTTTTATCATCATAGTTGTATGGTTATACCTATGACTTGAATTGTCAAAGATGTATTACCTGGCATATCTTATACTTTAGCTATTGACTTAGGAATCACCGATACGATAGTCCAATATAGTCAATGAATTGGGTACAAGATGATAGCTATAGAACGGATAAAATAGTTCATTCAATCTTGGTAAGTGAGAAAGAATGTCTTATGAGACAGTACTGAAAGAATGTCTTATGAGATAGTACTTTACATCTCTAGCCAGAGCATAGAGAAGATAATTAGAAAATGAGTTTTTTAATTAGTCCAATTTTGAGTAAAATATCTCTAAATTAGGCTTAGTGTGTCACACAGAATAGAAATGATCCACTAATATAAGGGCATGTGCATAACTTATAGAAATTGTGAGTTTTATGAAAAAATTTAATTTCTATAAATAATAACAAATTGAGCCAAACTCTATCAAGTTAAGGCTACTAATTTCATGGTCAGCCTCCTCCATCACCTTCTCTCTCTTTAGAGGCCATTGACACATGGAGGTGGAGCTTTGTTCAGAATGAGTAGGAAAGTCCAATGTGTAAGAGAAGCCATCTCTCAATAACATTATTTAGTTCTTATTGAGACAATGACAATGAAATTTGAGGAATCATTAATTTTGTTGTGCTTAAATCAATTTCTTACACTAAATCCACATGATTAACACTGATTTTACATATGTCAACTCAAAAATGAAACTATGTATGTTACTTTGAACAATTATCATTATAACTAAAATCATCTCTTACCACATTCTTTAAGATATACAAGTGGAATACGAAATAATTTGAGTATTATCACATTTCATATTTACAGACACATCAAAATAATATGCAGTAAGATAGTTGAAAGTAAGTAAGAGGATTTAAACATGTAACAAGGAGTGCATGGAAGCCAAATCGTTTGAGTTGATGGCAAGAAAATTGATAGGTGGTGGTAGCAACGGTAGTGGTAGTACCTACGTCATGTCAAGTTCTTTGGGATGCGTATAGAAATGGTTGATATGAAGCCAAATACCTTAGCTAAGATGCATGAGGTAGTGGTTAGTAGGGATGTAAACGGGTCAGCTTCGGTAGCAGAATCACCATAATCCGATTTTGATTCTGATAAGGGTTAAGAGGTTCTGATTCCAACTCTGATAATTTTGGAATCACTATGTTTTGATTTCGATCTGATTTTGATTTCGTTATCGAAATCGAAACCAATTCTAATAATTTCTAAAATACATATTAAATATTAATTTTTATTTAAAAATGAGTTAATAATTCACATATAATTATTAAAAATTTATATAATTTATTTTAAAATTATTATTTTATCATTTCATATATTATATTTCATAATTTATTTAGCTTTATTTTATTTAATTTTATTTATATATATATATTATTAAAATTAGATTAATGGAAATGGAATCAACTGATTCTGATTTCGATTTCAATAAACTATCGGAATATCCGATTTCAATTTCGATAATTTATAGGATACAAAAATGAGTTTCAAATCTGTTAATTTTTATCGAAATCAAATCAGAATATCAGATTTCGTTTACACCTCTAGTAGCCAGTAACAAGTGGAGATAGTTGGCTACCCTGGGATCCATGCGGTGGTTGTGTTGGCAAAGATCAAGGTCTCTTAGGATGTTACCCAAGCAAACTTGAAGCAAGTGGGTGAAGTGGCATAAGTGGGTGAAGTGGGATATCAAATGGTCAAGGATGACTCTATTGGCAAGTCGGGAGGATAGGTGCGGCAAAAGGGTGGCTGATCATGGGCAGAGGCGGCTAAGTGTGGCAAGGTTGGTGCAACCATCCATAGGCGGCCGGCACGACCAAGTGTGGGTTAGCAATAGCATCGCCAGAAAAAGGGTGTTACGGTTTGGTTTAATTTAATTTTCATGGACATTTTCTCAAAGTAAACAAAACAAAAGTACCTCCCAAACCAAATTTTGTTTGAGTTCAAATCATCTTTTGTTACGATACAGTACATATGTCAATAATTTTAATTTTATTTGATTTGTTTTGAATCACATTTTATTACATTTTGTTAGTTTTGTCTTAAAAGATCTTCAAAAAAAATTAATTTCATAAGAAAGTTATATACTAGTATTAATATTAATAAATAAAACTAAAATTTTAATCTAATTAGAGTTATTTGGCTTACCCGTTTAGTTTGCTTCGAATGACTTTAGAAACTAAATTCATCTGAACCACATTATTGGTTGGTGCAAATAGTGATCACCCCTATTAAGCATGGCTGGTGCATGCATGTGCATCACGGGCACGTGTTAGCATGTGTGCGACAATGTGGGTACGTAGGGACATACTAGAAAGTCCCTTCATTAAAAACTCTTATGGGGTGTTTGGTTGCATGATAATACACGTTTTTATTTTAATTTTTAAAAACTGTAATAAAAAACTTTCGTAGGTGGTGTTTGGTAGTACGACAATTTTTTGTTTTAAAATTTTTTTACGGTTTCACCGATGACAAAAAAATAAAAGAGGTATTCACCTCTTTTATTTTCAAAAACGGTCTCTCTTGGTCCCCCGACAAACCCTGGTTCGGGTCTGACTTCGCGACGCTCTTCGTCACGGCAGTTCCCTCTTCACGGTGTTTCTCCACGGCAGCGGCCTCCTCGCCCCCTTCTTTGAGAGCTCGCGGCAGCACATCGTCGGCGATGGCCTCCTCCAGGTCCCCCTTCTATGCCCCTTCTTCGTGAGATCTCTCCGCGACGGCTTCCCCGGCAACGAGCCCCCTTCTTCAAAAGCTCGCAGTGGCACATTCTCATCCGAAATGTTTAGACGAGATACATTAAAGGGGATGGCAGAGGAAACCACGGCGTCGCCTTCCTATCCCGGCGAAGAAGATGGAAGACAATCAGACGGAAACACGAAAGATCCGACACGGGGGAGGGATATGCGAAGATCGCACACCGTACGCGTACCTGCAGAAGAGGACGGGGATCTCGCCGCGGTTGCGCAGGTTGGGGCCGGGGCCGACGCCGGCGACAGCATCGATCTCGATTCAGAGAGCCACAGCGATCGGTTTGTATATACGAGATGAGATGATGAGAAAGGAACCTTCTTTGCTTGACTACGGGGGGGGGGGGGGGCGCCCGCCGGCGTCCGCGGGGTGAGGGCTGGGAGCTCGGGGCCGCTGGGGGGAGGGGTTGGACTCGGGGTGCTGCCCCGCTCTTGTGTCGAACATCTTGCGGGCATGCGGATGCCGGAGGTTGCAAACCGAGCGGCAACGGCGATGGCTGCTCGCCCGGCTCCTTCCTTCCTCCTCCCGCCGCCTGCCTGATGTCCGCTCGTCTCCGAGCCCCCCGCGCCCGCCTCAGGAGCCGCCGCCGCCCCGCCGGCGTCCGCGGGGTGAGGGCTGGGAGCTCCAGGCCCCCCCCCCTGCCGGCGTCCGCGGGGGAGGGCTGGGAGCTCCGGGGCCTTTGGGGGGGGGGGGTGGTGGGTTGGGAGCTCCGCGGGGGGGAGGGGATCCGATTTGAGGATAGATCCGATTTGTCCCCTAAATTAATTTTGGGAGATAAATCAGTTTTTTTTATCAAAATTAATTTTGTTTCAAACAGCCAATGATAGATTAAATTAAGAAGAGAGTGGTTCATCCTACTTTCCAAAATAATCTGTACATTCACCATTATTAGTGGGTAAAATAGATTGTAATTATATATTTTTAGGTGATTGAATTCTTGTATGACATAAATATTTTGTGTTATTTTTTTGATCTTGTGTATTTCTAAATTTGTATGGTATGAAATACTTGTTTTTCGATGTTTATAAGTTGATGAAAATTAAATTTAAAATACTACCAAACACTTCATTATCATTTTTAAAAATTAAAATATTTTTGCCAAACACATTGGTTGTCATGTTTTCATTTTCAAAAATTATCTTGTTTGGTATCATATTTTAATTTTTTATCATGAAACCTTTTTAAAAATTAAAATGCAACCAAACACCCCATTACATATCTCCTATTTTTTAATAATGAAATGTCTAATCAAACTAAGAATGTAGAAACATTTGAAAATTCTATTTTTAGAAAAAATCAGTAAATTTTATTTCTTCATTTTATTTTATTTTAGTCTCTTTTTATTGATATTCTTTACTACACAGTATTATTCACTTTCGAATCTAATTAAAATTAAAATAATCATATTTTTAAAAGCTTAATCAAATATTAATATTGATTATTTTTTTTCTAATTTATTTTTAAAAAAATATTGAATATTCCAAATGTCAATGTCACAATTAATCATGCAGCCGACAATGAATAAATTATTTACCAAACGCCAGATGGTTTTAGGTGAAGCCATCAAATGACCGCCGGATCAACCAGAAGCTTCGGCTCATTAAATGCTGCCCAAAATCAGTCGAGCAAGTTGCTTGCGAACTGTTGTTCCGAATCCATCAATAAGCAGCGTCATGAAATTAACGAAGCCGAAGCTGTCCGCTGGGCACGGTTAAACGGACAATCAATCGAATATTCTCTGAACTAGAAGCAGATAGGATAATATCTAGTTCTATATTATACAATTAACAAGTAAAAATACAAAAATTATCAAATATCTATTAATGTTAACCAAATATATCAGTTTATATTACAAAAACTATATTTACGAATACTGTAAATAAAATATTTCTGAATATATAATTATATATTATTTACATATCATACATATTTATTCGGAGTGAATCTTAAATAGAGTAAAACAAACTTTTTCACCTCCGCTCAGATTAATAATTAGAAAATAGATATCCGTATCTCAATATCCGTTATAACCAGAGGAATCATCCAAATAAATAGATAATTTTTTAAATTTAGATATATTTACATCTCTAATTCTCACTTCCTCAGCAGACAATCTAGTTAAAGATCAGCTTAAAAGTAGTTCAGACGGTGCTTTTTAAGAGTAGATCGTCTGAGTTATATCTTGGATCATTTGAATTGAATAGTATTTATTAGTACGGATCACCCCATCAGGTGAAGATAGTTCCCTTCTTCATCATTAACATAAGATAGATAGATTTCATGCTGTATTAAAACTTTATGTATATTGAAAAATAAAGTTAATTTATCCTGACATCTATCTATCTTGAGTTTATGATAGCGGAAGTTAATTTCAAATAATATGGTACAAAATGGGCTCTTATATATATAATTGCATGATAGTTGGCCTGCTCGTTCAAGATGAGGATAAGCACGCATCAACAGTGCCCTAGGATGTGGAACCAACTGCTTTACTGTGCCAACAGTGAGATCCATAGAGCAAGTTAAATAATAAGTTAAAAACTCTACTAGTTAAGAGCAAGTTATATTCAAATTCTGTTTATGGAGTTACTAGCTTATCTAATAAAAGTTCAATTTGATTTTAAAGTCTAATTAAAACTCAACTCAATTTTAATCCAAACTCACACTTCAAACTCTATATAAACTTGTTTATGAAGTTTAAACTTAATTTAAAATTTTTTAATCCAAACTCAAGTTTAAACTCTATATAAGTTGACTTATAAAGTTTGAGCTCAACCTAAATTTATTTATAAAACTAAAATTTTAAATTGTTAATAAAGATGGTTCTAATTAATTTCTTTTTGAATAACTCAATAAGTTTAATCAACAATAAACATTTTAAATTTATTTTCTATATGATATTCAATCAACAGATTAATAACATTTAATCAAATGAATTTATCTATTGAAATATGATGTGTTCAAAGTCGACTATATTTTCCGAAGGACTTTTTTCTTGCTCAAACTTCTTTATTTACGATAATGATTGACGTCAAACCTTTTATCAGACCAAATTTTCGGCTCCTTCGAAGAGACCCGTGAAAACGAGCAGATCTCTCATTGCTGGCCCGAAAGTTCGAGGTTGCACCCCAAGTAGCGGCAGATTTAAGATTTTAGTTTAGCAAAATCATGAGATCACATCTCTATAATTTATTTTAATTAATTTTATTTTTAATATAAATATTTAAAAATTTAAAACTATTTATCGAATTTTAATTAGATCACGTGAGTTCACTATCTCCGATGTAAGTCTGTCATTAGGGTCCTCATGATTAGATTTGATTTGATTTTTGAATATTTTTTTGAATTAAATCAAATAAAATTAAACTAAATTAATTTAATCTAATTTGATTTGATTCGATTCAAATTATATTTTATTAAGATAAAATAGATATGTTAATATATAATTTTATTTTATTTATTTTAAATCACATTCTATTAAATTTTAGAATATTTATTTATACATTTTTTTAACTTTATTTTAAAAAATTTCGAAACAAATTTATTTTTATAAAAAAATACATAAGAATTATATTATATATAATTTAAAATAAAATATTTAATTCAATTTAAGTCATTCAGTTTAACGATTTGATTTAATTTAAAAGATCTAAAAAATCAAACTAAATTTTAAAATCAAATTAAATCAAATCAAATTATTTATTTAATTTAATTTTTTAAATTGAATCAAATAGTGAACAAGGTGACCGGTAACTTGCCAACTTGGTAAGTTGTCAAAAGAGCTTTGTACCTGGACGCAGCCACGTGTCTGGCCAAAGTTTTAACTCTTTTGACCGGGACAAACCTGACCCCTCGTTGTTAGTACGGAGTTCGAAATATAACATATAAAAGTTTGGTTTGAGTTATTTATCATATTAAATAAATAAATTTAAATAAAATATTAAGATTAAATCATTAAATGAGACTAGTTTGAATAGTTGATGCTTGATTCGATAAGGTTCTGACTAATTTGATGAAATATTCAATTGAATATCTATTTTAAAAATTAAACTATAAAACTAATAATTATATATTTTCATTTAAATATTTTAATTTTAAGTTTAAACATAGATAAATAAATTAAAATTAAAATTTCACCGATGACTTTTAATTTATTTTAAATTTTGTAAACGAACTCACGCGGAATTTAAATTCCAACACGGATAAACTTCGGTCAAACCGATATTTAAAACTCGACCTCAACTCTTGAAGAAGAAGCTCGAACGAGCCAATCAGGAACAGCGTAGCCGGACAGAATTAAAAGCTCACCGCTCACGAGTCCAATCAATGTGCATCGCACACCTTTCGACCGATCGGTGAACAACAACCACGGAGGGAGCGTCCATCCTCCTTCCCGATTACGGCACTGAAGTACATGCTCTTGAGCATTTGCAGAGAAAGCCCGAGCTCAAAAACATATTTTTTCTTCTCGGAGCTTCCTCGCCACCTACTTCATCTCTCTGTTCTGCCTTTCATTCATGGGTGTGGGACTGTCGGCAGGTTCCTTCTTCCCCGGCTTTCTTGTCTGCCTTTCACTCCTCTCATTGAGCACCCATCTCTGTGTTGCGAGTGATAGTCTGTATCCAGCTCAATCTCTCGCCGGAGATCAGACCATCGTGTCCAAAGGCGGCATCTTTGAGCTGGGCTTCTTCTCCCCAGGTGACTCCGGCAACTACTACGTCGGCATCTGGTACAAGAAAATCGCCAAGAGAACTGTCGTATGGGTAGCGAACAGGGACCGCCCTCTTCCCAACATCATGTTCTCCGAGCTCAAGCTCTCCG
This sequence comes from Cryptocoryne crispatula var. balansae, assembly GCA_036172225.1. NCBI lineage: Eukaryota > Viridiplantae > Streptophyta > Magnoliopsida > Alismatales > Araceae > Cryptocoryne > Cryptocoryne crispatula. The sequence goes on along the minus strand of CM069926.1, from coordinate 12,345,490 downwards.
GCGAAGGAAATCTGGTCCTTCTCAGTCGGGCGAGTACCGTCACCACCACCGTGTGGTCGACCAACGCCGCCGCCACCGCCGCCGCCGCCGCGCCCAACCCCACCGTCGCCGTGCTCCTCGACAGCGGCAATCTGGTCCTCAGAGACGTCCGGCGTCGACTCAACTCCTCCGTCGTGACCTGGCAGAGCTTCGACCACCCGACGGACACATGGCTGCCCGGCGGGTGGCTGGGGATGAACAAGATCACCGGGGAGTACCAGACGCTGACGTCGTGGAAGAGCTCGGAGGACCCTTCCGGCGGCCGGTTCTCGGAGAGCTTGGACCCGAGCGGGTTCGACCAGCACGTCCTGATGTGGAAGCGGTCGGAAGTTTACTGGCAGAGCGGCGGCTGGAACGGGCAGATCTTCACCTTGGTGCCCGGGATGCAGGAGAGGGTGCTCTTTAACCTGTCGTTCGTTGATTCCAAGGAGAAGAAGTACACCACGTACACAATGGGCAGCAAGGCGATCATCACCCGAAGCGTGGTAGAGTCGTGTGGTCAGGTGAAATTTCTAAACGAACACATTTAAAAAAATTAGTTTTTGAAATTGACACATAAAATTATATTTTAAAATTCAACATCATTTTTCTAAAAATACAAATAGCAGTGCTCATGATTTAGTTTAGTTTGATTTTATTTTTGAGATTTTTTTTCAGATCAAATCAAACCAAGTTTCTCCCAAATTAAAGGGTTTGATGTGGTTTGTTCATGTTCAGATCATATTTTATCATGGTATAACATATACCATTATATAATTTTATTTGTTTTTTTAAAATTATGTTCTATTAAAATTTCTTGTATATATTTTTATATTTCATTACTTTTAACATAAAAAATTTTGAAACAAATTTATTTTTATTAATACATATAAAAATATAATTAACATATGTAAACTAAAATAAATATTTTATTTGATTTATTTTATTTTATTTTTTGATTTAGTTTGATTTAAAAGACTTATAGAAATCGAATAAAAATAATTGAAAGTTTAAACCTATTAGAGTACATAAACATGTATTTGACAATGGTTAATCTGTTTGTACACGTGGCAAACTGCCACGTATTCTTGTACACTGTTTGCTTAATATATATACATTCATATTCAGAGGAGAGGTGACAGATTGGTCACACTCCCGCTCATTCTCTCTTTGTCCTGTTCCATCCTCTCGTCTTCTCTGCCTCTTCTCTTCTGTCTGTCCAGATTGCAGGTTTGATCTCTCAGAGCTAGATCCAGTCCTGCTTTGGTTGCTGCAGATATCCTTCTGCACGTATTCACATTCTCCATTGAATTTCAACTTGGTATTAGAGCGGGCAGAGATCCATGGAAGGATCGTCAGGTTCAGCTCCAGTTGCATCCGCGGTATCAGATCTACCTCTTTCTGCCTCTTTAATTGGATCGATGCCTAGCATTACTTACTGTATTTCAGTAAAATTGAATGGAGAGAATTTTATGCTATGGAGAGGTCAGATCTTACCGTTTTTGGAGACCTATAATCTCTTAGGAATTGTGGATGGTTCAATTGCTTGTCCCTCTCCTTTTGTTGGTGATTCGATGAATTCTCTGAATCAGATTCCGAATTCAGATTTTAAAATCTGGAAACAGGTTAATAGTTTGGTGATGTCGATTTTAATATCCTCTGTGTTTGAGTCAGTTCTACCGCTTGTAGTTGGCTATCAGACTGCTGCTGAAATTTGGGATGTTGTTAATAAGACATATGCGTCTTCTTCTAGAGCACGTGTTCTTCAGCTTAAACTTCAATTTCAAAATGTTAAGAAAGGTACTCAGAAGGTGGCTGAGTATCTACAAAAAGTCAGATCTATAGCCAATGCTTTGGCTATGGCGTCACAGCCTATTCCGTCTGGTGATCTTCTTTTGTGTATTTTAAGTGGACTTGGTCCCGAATATGAGTCCTTCATAACTGCTATAACAACCAGATGTGATGCATCTGAGTTAACCGTTGAAGAAGTTCAAGGAATGCTTATGAATCATGAGCTTTTTCTGTCCAAACATCAACAGGCCGTAACTGAGCTAACTGCTAATTTAGCTAGGACCAATGTTGCTGATAATCAACAATTCAATAATTCTCGTGGAAGAGGAAGAGGATACAGAGGTAGAGCTTATAATCAGGGTGGCAGAAATAGTGGAAATACTAATGATAGAGGTCAGTCGTCTCAAGGGTTTAATTCTAATCAGTCTGCGCAAGGGTTTGACAGAAATCAGAGTTACAATTATAGTGGTCAGAGAGCCCTTCCTTTCTGCCAATTGTGTGACAAACGGGGACACACAGTCACTCAATGCTGGAGACGATTTGATTTCAGTTTCAAAAATTATAGTAATCAAGCTGCTGATCAATATAGTCCTCCTCCTCAACAGAGTTTTACTGCTAATGTTGCTGCAACTAATTCGACTGCAGGATACACTGACCTGAGCTGGTATCCAGACTCAGGTGCCAATAGTCACATGACTCCTGAGTTAGGACTTCTTAATAATCCTGTTCCTTATCATGGTCAAGATCAAGTGCATATAGGAAATGGAGACGGCCTGTCTATTGCACATATGGGTAACTCAGGTTATAAATTCTTTTCTCTTCCAAACACTTTGCATGTTCCAGCTTTACATAAGAGCTTGTTATCTGTCTCTCAATTCACAAAGGACAATGGAGTTTATTTTGAATTCTATCCTACTGAATGCTTTGTTAAGGACATTGCAACAAGGAAGCTTCTGGTTCGGGGTCACAACGTTAATGGGTTGTATTGTCTACCACCGGAGAAAGCTCCATCACCAGTTGGATTTGCGGTTGAAAGAAAGGATACTTGGCATAGGCGTCTTGGGCATGCTGCTCTACAGACAGTAAATAGAGTTCTTAGTAGCTTACACTCTCCGTTTACTAGTACTCATTATAGTTTTTGTTCTCATTGTGCTATGGCAAAAAGCCATAAACTTCATTTTCCTAGTTCAACACGTGTCACAATTTCCTTTGGAACTAGTTGCTTCGGATATTTGGGGTCCTTCACCTCATATAAGCAATGATGGATACAAATATTATGTGACGTTTGTGGATCATTTTAGTCGTTTCTGTTGGTTTTATCCAATTCGGAATAAAAGTGATGTGTTTACAATCTTTGTGATGTTTAAAGAGCAAGTTGAAAACTTATTTTCCAGGAAGATCAAGTTTTTTCAAAGCGATTGGGGAGGTGAGTTTAGAGCTCTCACCTCTTTATTTTCAAAATGTGGGATCATACATAGGATAGCCTGTCCTCATTCACATCACCAAAATGGTTTAGTTGAGCGCAAACATCGGCATATCATAGAGACCTGTCTTGCTTTGTTAAGTCAAGCTCAGTTACCGTACAATTTTTGGGATCATGCTGCTGCTTGTGCCGTTTATCTTATCAACAGGCTACCCACACCAGTTTTGTCAAATATTTCTCCGTTTGAAAAGCTATATGGTCAGAAACTTGATTACAGTATTCTAAGAGTGTTTGGATGCTCTTGTTTTCCTCATCTTCGACCATACAATAAGCATAAGTTTACTCTAAGGTCTGAGTGCTGTGTTTTTCTAGGATACAGTGCTAGTCACAAAGGCTACAAGTGTTTTTCACCAAAATCAGAAAAGATTTTTATTGCTTGTAATGTGGTTTTTGATGAAACTTCTTTTCCTTATCCTCTACTTGTCAAAGAAAAAGAGAATGAGTCTTCTGAGCCACTGGTTACTTCCTCATTGCCTATAGTTCCTCAATTCAGTCCCGCAGTTGCTTCTGTTCCTATTACTTCTGGTTCACCTGTTGACACTCAGTGGAATATTAGTCCTCAATCTCATACTAGAGATTTCAGTCATGTTGCAGATTCTCCTCAGTCTGATAATTCTGTCAGTCAGCAACAATCATCATCTATGTCTGATCAGAATTCTGTTGGTATTTTTTCTAATCCAAGACAAAAGTTCCGGTCTATGCAAGATATTTTGCAACAATCTGCACCTATCAGGTCTTCAAGTTCCAGGTATGCTCTATCTGTAGAAAAGTCTTCTATCACTGAACCGTCAAGCTTCAAGTCTGCCAATCAACATGCTTGTTGGCGGGAAGCTATGTCAAAAGAGTTTTCAGCTCTCCAGTCAAATGGTACTTGGAGTCTTGTTCTTAAACCTGATAATGTTAATCTTGTTGGCTGCAAATGGATCTACAAAGTGAAGAAAAACTCGGATGGTACTTTAGCTAGATATAAAGCTAGGTTGGTGGCAAAAGGTTATACTCAAGAGCATGGTCTAGATTATAATGAAACCTTTAGTCCAGTGGTCAAACTATCTACCATTCGGTTGGTTTTAGCTATGGCAGTTACCTACGATTGGGAAATCAAACAATTAGATGTGAATAATGCCTTTTTGCATGGTTTTCTACAAGAGGACATCTATATGACTCAGCCTCCTGGTTTTGTGGATCAGACTTTTCCTACACATGTTTGTAAGTTACACAAGGCTTTGTATGGCTTAAAACAGGCCCCACGGGCCTGGTTTTTCAGACTCTATTCTCATCTACTGAGTATGGGTTTTACTGCTTCCATATGTGACCCTTCTCTATACATATATTCTGTTCAACATACCCGGATATATGTCCTCATCTATGTTGACGATATCATCATGACCGGTAATAATTCTGCAGCTATGCAATCTGTGGTTCAGAATTTAGACAAAATGTTTTCTTTAAAAGATCTTGGTTGTTTACATTACTTTTTGGGAATTGAAGTATCTCGTTCTACAAGTGGACTTCTGCTGAGTCAACAGAGATATGTTCTTGATTTGTTGGAAAAATCCAAATTGACTGATTCCAAACCTTTTAGTACTCTTGCTGCTACAAAACAGAATTTGTCTGTTTCGGATGGTCAGTTGCTTGATGATCCTTCATATTATAGGAGTCTTGTTGGTTCGTTACAGTATGTGACTGTTACACGATCAGATGTTGCATTTTCAGTAAACAAAGCATGTCAGTTTTTGGCAGATCCGACTGAAATTCATTTGTCTTTTGTTAAGAGAATCTTGAGGTATCTCAAACACACTTATACTTCAGGTCTTCTTGTTAGCCCCAGTCATTTTGAGTTGAATGTTTTCACTGATTCCGATTGGGCTGGATGCCCGGATGATCGGAGGTCCACTAGTGGTTATGCCATTTTCTTAGGGAGTAATCTCATTAGTTGGACAGCCAAAAAGCAGCCCACAGTTGCGCGTTCAAGTACTGAAGCAGAAATGCGTGCCTTAGCCACTACTACTACTGAACTCTTGTGGACATATCAATTACTCAAGGAGCTCCAATTGTCAATCAAAGGAGTACCAACTCTTTGGTGTGATAACATCTCTACCATCTATCTCACTGCAAATCCAGTTTTCAAAGCAAGGACCAAGCATATTGAGGTGGATTTCCATTTTATTCGTCAGTTAGTTATGCAGAAGAAATTAGTCATTAGACACATTGCTAGCAAAGATCAAGTTGGAGATATTTTTACCAAGCCTCTTCCTACTCAACAATTTGAAACTTTAAGAACCAAACTGAACGTTACAACCCCGCTCAGTTTGAGGGGGATATTAGAGTACATAAACATGTATTTGACAATGGTTAATCTGTTTGTACACGTGGCAAACTGCCACATATTCTTGTACACTGTTTACTTAATATATATACATTCATATTCAGAGGAGAGGTGACAGTTTGGTCACACTCCCGCTCATTCTCTCTGTCCTGTTCCATCCTCTCGTCTTCTCTGCCTCTTCTCTTCTGTCTGTCCAGATTGCAGGTTTGATCTCTCAGAGCTAGATCCAGTCCTGCTTCGGTTGCTGCAGATATCCTTCTGCACGTATTCACATTCTCCATTGAATTTCAACTAAACCAAACCAAATAAAATCAAAATGCTGACTTGGTTTGAATTGATGACTTTCGGAAATTTAACCAAATGGATCAATGGCTTAAACCAAACTAAAAATAGAACAGAATTACTATTTTAGTTTGAAATTTCAAGTTAAACGTAACAATGAACACCCTCATCTAGAGGTGCTCAAATTCCACTTTCCGGATAATTTATGATGTGAAGTCCAATTCATACCCTTTGGTTTCATGTAGAATGTTTAGAATTTGATTTAACTTTTAGATAGATATATTATCATGTTAGTTAAATCAGGCTTCATCTTTTCTCCTGAATGTTAAATTTAGAAAATAACAATAAAGTATAATAGTTTAACGAATTTTCCAGGTCAAGCAGTGGGTTTGGGTGGAGAGCACCCGGGAATGGCTGTTGATCTGGGCGCAGCCGGTGGCGCTGTGCGACGTCTATGGTCTCTGCGGTGGTAATGGCGTCTGCAACTACAAGAACATGTCCTGTGAATGCCTGCACGGATTTGAGCCGGTGTCCGCCAGGGAATGGCGGCTGAACGACTGGAGCGGCGGGTGTAGGAGAAAGACCCGTCTCCGGTGCGGCGTAAAGGAAGGCTTCCTGGCGCTGCCCAACATGAACTTGCCGGACAAATCCCAGCGGCTGGAGCGGCTGCAGAGCGCCGGCGACTGCGAGGTCGCATGCCGGAATAGCTGCTCCTGCAACGCCTTCAGTTTCCGGAATGGGTGCTCTATTTGGGGCGCCGGAGATCTTCTGAACGTCCGGCGACTGGCTGATCAGGGAGGTAATAACAACCAGGGGACGATTCTTCATCTGCGTCTACCGATCTCTGATATGCCGGTCGTGGAAGCCCCAGAGAAGAAGAAGAAGAAGGTGCCGCCGGTGTTGATTGTCATCTTCGCAGTTGCGGGGGCGGTGGTTGTCCTGTGCACGCTGATCGGGCTGGTGGGGAGATGGCGGCGCCGGCGGAGGCTTACGGGGCTGTTGGAGCAGGTGGAAGGGTCCCTGGTCCAGTTCACGTACTCAGAGCTGCAGAGGGTGACGAAGAACTTCTCTGAGATGATCGGGAGGGGTGGGTTCGGCACCGTCTTCAAGGGGACCTTCCCGGACTCCGCCGCTGTGGCGGTGAAGAAGCTGGAAGGTCTCCGGCAGGGGGAGAAGCAGTTCAGGAACGAGGTGAGCACGCTGGGCATGATCCAGCACGTCAATCTCGTCCGCCTCCGTGGCTTCTGCTCCGAGGGCTCCAAGAGGCTCCTGGTATACGATTACATGCCGAACGGGTCCCTGGACCATCTCCTGTTCAGGGACAACGGCGGCGCCGGCGGCGGCACCACCTCCGGCGCTGTCGTGTTGACCTGGAATCAGAGGCGCGACATCGTTCTAGGGGTTGCCAGAGGCCTCGCCTACCTGCACGAAGGCTGCAGGGAGTGTATCATACACTGCGACATCAAGCCGGAGAACATCCTCCTCGACGGCGACTTCAACCCTAAGGTGTCGGACCTCGGCATGGCGAAGCTCGTCGGGCGGGATTTCAGCAGAGTCCTCACCACCATGAGGGGAACCTTCGGCTACCTCGCGCCGGAGTGGATCTCCGGCCTGCCCATAACGCCCAAGGCCGACGTCTACAGCTTCGGGATGACGCTCTTCGAGGTGATATCCGGCCGGCGGAACTCCGACCACACCGGGGGCGAAGCCGTCGGGTACTTCCCCATCTGGGCGGCGGACCGGCTGCAGGATGGTAACGTCTCCTGCTTGCTGGACGAGAGGCTATCGGGAGACGCCGACCCGGAGGAGCTGCGCAGGGCTTGCAAGGCGGCGGGGTGGTGCATCCAGGACAGAGAGGTGCACCGGCCGTCGATGGGGCAGGTGGTTCAGATGCTGGAAGGGGTGCTGGAGGTCGACGTTCCTCCCATCCCCGTGTCGCTCAAGTGCCTCTTGGAGGACCAGAACGCCGCCAGCCCCTCGGTGACCTATCTTCTCTCCGGTACAAGCTCGGCATGATATATATCCCTGTTTCGGGCGTCTTTTGGAGCATCCCGCTGACTGGTAGTCTTCTCCGGTTCCCCTGTCCTGTTGTGTGTGATGACAATGTGCTTGTTTGTTCAGCTTCTGTACGCACGTGTATATTCCTATGCAAAGACCCTTGAGTCTAGTAATAGTTTGGGTGTTTTAAACTAAAACATCTTCAAATGTCAAATGTGAAATTCGCATAAATTTCAAGAATAACACATTTAGCTGACGAAGTCAAATTCTTAGAATATGACTTCTGATCAGTAGTATCGTCCAAAAATGATAATGGGGGTGTTTAGTTGCATAAAAGCTGTTTATACAGTTTGTAAAATTTTACATTAAAATAAAAATTCAGACGGCTTAAAACATAAAAATATCATGTTTAGCGGGATATGATCAGAAAAAAAGAGTGATAAATATGAATAATTATAAAAAGGTGGGGGATTATCATCTTTCGTGAGATATGATAAGAAATTAAGTGATGAATATGAATTATTAAAAAGAGGTGGGGGATCACGAGAAAAAAGAAAGGATTTCACAATTTTTTGGCCAAAGAGAATATTCTATAAAATATATTTCTGTATTGACCGTCAAACAATCTTTTAACATGTTTTGTCAAAAAAATTATTTTTGTGATAAAAACATAATTTGTCAAGCAACCAAATATCTCATAAGTCATATTTCTAAACTGATTATTTACAACATTAATTTGTCCATAGTCCAAACTTGAACCATAACTTAGTTCCATATTATTTTGGACACTAAGGCAATAGTTGCCGGTAGAGGTGTTTTGATTAAATTTTTAAAGAATTTTTCGAACCAAATCAAATTAAATTATTTATCAAATCAAATTAAATTAAATCAAATCATCAAATTAAATTAAAATCAAATCAAATCAATTTGATTTGATCGAGCTAAAACTATTTTATCAAGACATAGTATATATATGAATATAAAAATTTATTGGATTTATTTTAAATCATATTCTAATAAAATTTAGTGTGTACTTTATTATATTTTATTAATTTTGTCTTAAAAATTTTTAAGAAAGTATTTTTGTAACCAAAGATATATAAATATTAGATTATATATATCTTAAAATAAAATATTTAATTTAATTCAGGTTATTTAGTTTATCCGTTTAATTTAATTTTAAAAATCTTAAAAATTAAACTAAATGGATTGATAGTTCAAACCAAAACTAAATCAAATCAAATTATTAGTTGAGTTTGATTTTTTGATTTGAATCAAATAGTGAATCGCCATAGTTGCAGGAGAGAACCCTAGGGTCGAGAGTCTGTCAAACCCAGGATCCATCCCCACGGATGGAAGGTTGATCTGATCATCGGTAAATATAGCTATTAAGTGAGTTTGGTTACATTCTTGTCTGAATCTCTAATAAATTCTCAATCTAACAAAATACACTGTACGCACTGTGAGTAAAAAATTTTAGCAAAAATTTCTGAAAGACAATTTTATATTTAATGCGTCTCTTTCTCTCAACTTATAAAAATTCTTTCTTTACTTCTGCTGCACAAAAGTCACAAAATAAAAATTCCCATAAGGAAGTCAAACCAAACGTGGATTAAAATACATTTTAGATTTTGTACAAAAGGTGGAAGGATAAAACTTAGAGAAAGATAGACGATAGATTTTTATCTTAAAAATCTCTAAAAACTACCTGTGTTTTTAGGGATTTTGGAAGATCGACGATGGTTGCCATTCCAACCAATGCCCAAAATAGACTTGCCTGGAGATGCGGAGACACAAAGGAGAAGGAGAATAATGGCGGATAATTGATCTTGTGTTATAATTTATCAGACCGTTTAGTTGAAATCAAAGCGGCGAAAATGGTCATATATGGTAAAAGGACGATGATCGTCTCTGATTACTAGCCAGTTCTAGAAGTTGCGATTGATATATTATGCCCTGTTTGGTTAGAGTTTCATTTTTGGTACTATATCAATATTGATATTAATATTTTGAAATGTTGGAGTATCAATATTAAAAGTAATACAAGTTGACACTTGTATTACATAATATGTTTTGTTTGTACTATAAATTTTAAAATTGATACACTTAGCCAAACACCTCTTAATAGTTTTTATCAATATCAATTTTAAAATTGATAATGATAGAGGTACTTAATAGTGTTACCAGACAGAGCGTTAAATAACACATAGAGAGCATCAATGCCAGCTAGACGGTTCAAAAAAGTTGAACTGTGTAAACTAACCTGCATATAAAATGAGTTCGGATTGTCTCGGATGAAATACTTGGTGTAAGGAGAGTCGTACTAAGCTAATTACCCACTAGCTTAGAGGGCACTCCCAAGACAAACTCCCAATGGAGGAAAGCAAAACCTGGGTTTGTATACGTCAAAGAAAGTCCCGACAGAAGGAGGAGGAAATTATCTCAATCTCTAATAAAAGAAAGTCATATGAGTTTTCCTAGTTAACTTGTTCTACTGACAGGTGAGGAGAATAATGGAAACGGGTCATAAATGCTATTAGATCCTAATAAATTGGATCTTATCCTCATAAATAATGAGTAGATGCAAGGATGGAGGGGTCGCGGGTCGCGACCGGGTCGCGGGACCCCCAGGCCGACTCGGTCGCGACCCCATTTTTTATTATTTTTTTGAAAAATTCAAAAAAATAAGAAAAATGCGAAAAAAAAAACTGAAAAATTACAGAAAAATCAGAAAAAATAAATGACATGATTTAAACAAATAATACATCAACTTTATTCTAACGTGATGTGTTGTACACTTTGTAGGTAGTTGATGTACTCTCCCCATGTCATTTGGGTTGAGTACAAAGCTTGATACATGTACACATGACGATCATATTCGTCAGTCCCTCGGGAAACTATCCTAAGACTTGATCCAAACGAGTCACCATAACTATAGGTTGATTGGATCGAAGTATCCGATGACTCCACATAATTCATTCCACAGTACTCTTGATCGTATGTAGGGAACCAAGAGCCTTGGGATGAATCATACATATAGTCGGAGGCATCGTGGTATTCTGCTCCAACTCCATGGCTACGATGACCTTATCTACCTTGTGGCCTTCTACCATTATCGGTATCATGGGTCGCATGAGTATATTGCTCCTCGCCGGTAAAACGTAACGACGTTGTAGGAGATATGGGAGGATCTGAGATCACTTGTACTTGTAAAATGTTCGCGCGTAAAATGTTCGCGCCCCCGTATCCAGCACCATCATCGCTGCTACTCTTTGACGACGAATCCTCGGACGTCTGGTACTGCACTCGGATGTTCGGCTCCGGCGTATCTTCTCGATCGTCTTCGACCGTATCAGCTTCTGCAATATCAAAAGGATCAGTCATAACTTGTTTACCTTTTCGCCTACTTTGTGTACCTTGACTAGTTCCTTCTCCGGTCTTCTGGCGCTTTGCTAGAGAGGGAGAAATCTGGAATTCTTCGGCCAAAGGGACATCGTCGAGCACTCCTTCAGCCCATTGTCGGTCTTCTGGGTTGAACTCCGGTTCTCCCAACCATTCTCGGTCGTTGACCCAAGCTTCTAAGGAGTTCTTCTCGTAGAATATTTGATCCAAATCGATGTCCTCCTCTTCAATTTGCGGCTCCAGAACCGAACGTCCCGCTGCCTGTGATATCCAACTCTTTTGTTCCATCTGGATCTGCTTTATTCACTCCAAATTCCTCAACTTTAACGTCATGTTGTAGTGACAACACACGAGGTCTTCAAGCCTCCTTGATGTCAACCTATTTCTTTGCTTTGTGTGAATCAAGCTGAATGTAGACCAATTCCGCTCGCAGCCCGAAGCCGAAGTGGTTTGACTTAGGACCTTGATGGCTACGTTCGCCAAGTCCTTGTACCCTGGTACTTTACCATGGTCCATCCACCAATCAGCTGCATAAATTGAATGTCTTACATTATATTCTAAGTAAACTTTGATTAATTAAGTGATGAAAAACATTTCTACGTACCCGGACTTAGAATCATCATAGCTCGTTCAACTCTGCTCGTTCCAAAGTGAAAACTCCGTATTCTGTAATCATACATCTTGTTGCAAGTGATAATAGCCCGGTCGTCGTATCCAAGCAACCGTCGGATGATGCTCTTCACGTCATCTAATAGCTCGTTCGTTGCCTTGAAATGTGGACTATAACAGTACCTTGGGTTGAAAAAGTAACCTACGAACCAGATAGTATTAGTAAACAACTTATACATATTTGACATTAAAAACAGATTAATAAGTGTTTAAGAAAATATACCTGCTGCATGTATGGGTTGATGTAATGTACGTTCCCAGCGACGATCTATAATATCCAACCACTCGGCGAAGTCAGACACGGTCTTGGAGATTTCTTCCTTCGCTCTCTCAATCGCATCATATAAATACCCTATGTCTGCTTTTCTATCTCTGTCAACTATCCTTAGTACCTTCACTATGGGTTGGACTATGTCTAACGTCTTCTTTACAACTTTTCAAAAATCTTCACTCTCTATTGTCTCCTCTACTTTTCTCCCCTTTCTTTTATCCGATGGGTTACATCTAGCCATCCAACTACCCCAACCCGGTGAAATGACCATTTGAGTTAGGGCTCTCCTTTGACTCAATAAACTTTCTAAGGAAATATAGTGGGGGGGGGGGCGAACCGGGTTGCACCGGGTCGTAACAACTCTCGCCCCTTGGTGTGTTCTCTCATAAGTGCAAGGACAAAGTTGTGGTTATAAATAAATAAAGAAATAAACTGGGCTAGCTTAACTACCCTGTCTATTTGAGGATCCTTGCATATATCCTCCAACATCAAGTCTAAAGAGTGGGCGGAACAAGGTGTCCAATACAACTTTGGTCTTTTGACCATAAGCATCTGTCCGACCGCTTTGTATGCGGCTGCAGTGTCTGTGACTACTTGAACTACCCGGCTCTCTCCTATTTCTTCTATCACTCCATCTATCAATTGGTAAAGATACTCCGCATTCTTTAACTGTCCTGATGCGTCGACCGACTTCCAAAAGATCGTGCCGGCTTGACTGTACACTAGGAAATTGATCATTGTCTTTCTAGTTATACCTGTTAAATATAAGATATTAACTAAGTCATACGGCAAAGAATGTTTATACACTTAATATAAATGAGTAAAAGAGAATTTGCTTACCGGTCCATCCGTCGGTCATTAACATGCAACCTCGTTCCTCCCATATTCGTTCAAATGATGCCACATACTTCTTTGTTTCTTGCACCTCCATAGGAAGATATACATTGTATATCTCCTTTGGGTTTGGACCAAGCACTCCCCTCCTGACGTCTGCGATAGTGTCGATCATGTTCTCGTAGTATGGTCCCTTCGCGGCATTTGCCGGAATGCTGTGGTGAAAGAACCACCTTGACGTTGCCCGGCCAATCCTCTCCTTACATAATTTTAGGTTCTTCATCGCCGTCGTGATTATCGTTTGACGTTGTCGTGGTCTGGTGATTACGGGATCCACGGGACCTACTGCCGGGTCGTCGTCTTGTATGAGATCATGAACCTCTTCTTGCGGTTGGTTGTTGGATCCTCTTCCACTTTCTCGACCACTCCCACTTCCAGACCCTTGACCCATCATTCGGCCGGTGCGTCTATGGAACTCTTCATCGGCGAATGATCTTCGACTTGCTTCCATTCCCCGTAAGAGGTCATCTATTTAAGAAATATTTAAGTATTCAACTACTTAATTATCTTTTAAAATAAAAGAATGAACTACGTTTCTGAGTAACCCCTCTCATACCTTCGTACTCTTCGTCTCCAAAAATATCCGGCCTCTCTTGTCCGGTCCCGTAAATGTGTACGGAACGTCTCCCCGGTTGTTGCAATTCTTCTCGGACGGTCTCCTTATGCCGTTTGCTAGTTCCCTTCGTTTGCTCCATCGCTTGTAGGTGCCTACAAAATTGAGCTCTGACCTCCGGCGGACTCCGTGTGCAAGGAAGAACGTTTCCCTTCATGCCTGCAAGATGAAATTTTAAACGATAAATACCACCGAATATTACTTTGTCGCAATATTTACATTGCACTTTTCTCTCCGCCATGGAGATCAAATTGCAATGTAACCAAGTCGGATCACTCTAGGTCGCGCAGTAGTTTGGGTTGTTTGGCTTGGAGAAGACATTTTTTAAAGTAAATAATTACTTAAGTAAGTAATTAACTATTTATAAAGCTAATGACGTTAATTAGTGACTACTAATGTAACTATGTAAGTATAATTTTAATTATGTAAATTCCTCTCCTAACTAATTATATGATTAAGTAAGTAATTAACTATACCTTCCAACTAATGATGTGCTAAGTAACTACTAAACTAAATATCTAACTAATCTTCTAGCTAACTAACTATGTAAGTAAGTAAATAAGTATTAAAAAAAAGAAACTACTTAACTAACTAATCATTGAAACAGTATTAAATAAATATACTAAATGAACTAATAAAATGCTTAATGAAATAATTAAGTAAATGAAAAACAAAATGAGAGTGATGAGAGCAAAATGAGAGCTTAGGAGTGAGAGTGGGGGTGGGAGTAAGGGGAGCCCCTTGGGGGCTTTAAATAGCCCCTAGCCCCCAAGGGGCTGAATGGGGGGGGCTGCGCCCCCGTTGCCAACGGTCATATGACCGTTGCCAACGGTCATATGACCTGGGTCGTGCGACTCTCCCGGCCGGGTCGCGACCGGGCCGGTCGGGACCATTCCCGACCGGGTCGGGGCCGGGTCACGACCCGGGTCGTGACCCGACGAACACTGAGTAGGTGGAAGAAGTTCCCTAAGAATAATAATATAAAATAATATATAATTAATTTATAATAAATATATTTTATTAATTATAAAAATTCTTTCTTTACTTCTGCTGCACAAAAGTCACAAAATAAAAATTCCCATCAGGAAGTCAAACCAAACGTGGATTAAAATACATTTTAGATTTTGTACGAAGGGTGGAAGGATAAAACTTAGAGAAAGATAGACGATAGATTTTTATCTTAAAAATCTCTAAAAACTACCTGTGATTTTAGGGATTTTGGAAGATCGACGATGGTTGCCATTCCAACCAATGCCCAAAATAGACTTGCCTGGAGATGCGGAGACACAGAGGAGAAGGAGAATAATGGCGGATAATTGATCTTGTGTTACAATTTATCTGACCGTTTAGCTGAAATCAAAGCGGCGAAAATGGTCATATATGGTAAAAGGACGATGATCGTCTCTGATTACTAGCCAGTTCGAGAAGTTGCGATTGATATATTAAATAACACATGGAGAGCATCAATGCAAGCTGGACGGTTCAGGAAAGTTGAACTGTGTAAACTAACCTGCATATAAAATGAGTTCGGATTGTCTCGGATGAAATACTTGGGTGTAAGGAGAGTCGTACTAAGCTGATTACCCACTAGCTTAGAGGGCACTCCCAAGACAAACTCCCAATGGAGGGAAGCAAAATCTGGGTTTGTATACGTCAAAGAAAGTCCCGACAGAAGGAGGAGGAAATTATCTCAATCTCTAATAAAAGAAAGTCATATGAGTTTTCCTAGTTAACTTGTTCTACTGACAGGTGAGGAGAATAATGGAAAAGGGTCATAAATGCTATTAGATCCTAATAAATTGGATCTTATCCTCATAAATAATGAGTAGATGCAAGGATGGAGGGGTCGCGGGTCGCGACCGGGTTGCTGGACCCCCAGGCCGACTCGGTTGCGACTGGGTCGCGACCCCATTTTTTAATTAATTTTTTTGAAAAATTCAAAAAAATAAGAAAAATACGAAAAAAATCTGAAAATTTACAGAAAAATCAGAAAAAATAAATGACATGATTTAAACAAATAATACATCAACTTTATTCTAACGTGATGTGTTGTACACTTTGTAGGTAGTTGATGTACTCTCCCCATGTCATTTGGGATGAGTACAAAGCTTGATACTTGTACACATGACGATCATATTCGTCAGTCCCTCGGGAAACTATCCTAAGACCTAATCCAAACGAGTCACCATAACTATAGGTCGATTGGATCGAAGTATACGATGACTCCACATAATTCATTCCACAGTACTCTTGATCGTATGTAGGGAACCAAGAGCCTTGGGATGAATCATACACATAGTCGGAGGCATCGTGGTATTCTGCTCCAACTCCATGGCTACGATTACCTCCTCTACCTTGTGGCTTTCTACCATGATCGGTATCTTGGGTCGCATGAGTATATTGCTCATCGCCGGTAAAACGTAACGACGTTGTAGGAGATATGGGAGGATCTGAGGTCCCTTGTACTTGTAAAATGTTCGCGCCCCCGTATCCAGCACAATCATCGCTGCTACTCTTTGACGACAAATCCTCAGACGTCTAGTACTGCACCCGGATGTTCGGCTCCGGCGTATCTTCTCGATCGTCTTCGACCGTATCAGCATCTGCAATATCAAAATGATCAGTCATAACTTGTTTACCTTTTCGCCTACTTTGTGTACCTTGACTAGTTCCTTCTCCGGTCTTCTGGCGCTTTGCTAGAGAGGGAGGAATCTGGAATTCTTCGGCCAAAGGGACATCGTCGAGCACTCCTTCAGCCCATTGTAGGTCTTCGGGGTTGAACTCCGGTTCTCCCAACCCTTCTCGGTCGTTGACCCAAGCTTCTAAGGAGTTCGTCTCGTAGAATATTTGATACAAATCGATGTCCTCCTCTTCAATTTGCGGCTCCTCGACGGAACGTCCCGCCTCCTGTGATATCCAACTCTTTTGTTCCATCTGGTTCTGCTTCATTCTCTCCAAATTCCTCAACTTTAACCTCATGTTGTAGTGACAATACTCGAGGTCTTCAAGCCTCCTTGATGTCAACCTATTTCTTTGCTTTGTGTGAATCAAGCTGAATGTAGACCAATTCTGCTCGCAGCCCGAAGCCGAAGTGGTTTGACTTAGGACACTGATGGCTACGTTCGCCAAGTCCTCGTCCCCTGGTACTTTACCATGGACCATCCACCAATCAGCTGCATAAATTGAATGTCTTACATTATTATCTAAGTAAACTTTGATTAATTAAGTGATGAAAAACATTTCTACGTACCCGGACTTAGAATCATCATAGCTCGTTCAACTTTGCTCGTTCCAAAGTGAAAACTCCGTATTCTGTAATCATACATCTTGTTGCAAGTGATAATAGCCCGGTCATCGTCACCAAGCAACTGTTGGATGATGCTCTTCACGTCATCTAATAGCTCGTTCGTTGCCTTGAAATGTGGACTATAGCAGTACCTTGGGTTGAAAAAGTAACCTACGAACCAAATAGTATTAGTAAACAACTTATACATATTTGACATTAAAAAGAGATTAATGAGTGTTTAAGAAAATATACCTACTGCATGTATGGGTTGATGTAATGTACGTTCCCAGCAACGATCTATAATATCCCACCACTTGGTGAAGTCGGACACGGTCTTGGAGATTTCTTCCTTCGCTCTCTCAATCGCATCATATAAATACCCCATGTATGCTTTTCTATCTCTGTCAACTATCCTTAGTACCTTCACTATGGGTTGGACTATGTCTAACGTCTTCTTTACAACTTTCCAAAAATCTCCACTCTCTATTGTCTCCTCGAGTTTTCTCCCCTTTCTCTTATCCGATGGGTTACATCTAGCCATCCAACTATCCCAACCCGGTGAAATGACCTTTTGAGTTAGAGCTCTCCTTTGACTCAATAAAATTTCTAAGGAAATATAGTGGGGGGCGAACCGGGTTGCACCGGGTCGTAACAACTCTCGCCCCTTGGTGTGTTCCCTCATAAGTGCAAGGACAAAGTTGTGGTTATAAATAAATGAAGAAATAAACTGGGCTAGCTTAACTACCCTGTCTATTTGAGGATCCTTGCATATATCCTCCAACATCAAGTCTAAAGAGTGGGCGGAACAAGGTGTCCAATACAACTTTGGTCTTTTGACCATAAACATCTGTCCGACCGCTTTGTATGCGGCTGCATTGTCTGTGACTACTTGAACTACCCGGCTCTCTCCTATTTCTTCTATCACTCCATCTATCAATTGGTAAAGATACTCCGCATTCTTTACCTGTCCTGATGCGTCGACCGACTTCCAAAAGACCGTGCCGGCTTGACTGTATACTAGGAAATTGATCATTGTCTTCCTAGTTATACCTGTTAAATATAAGATATTAACTAAGTCATACGGTAAAGAATGTTTATACACTTAATATAAATGAGTAAAAGAGAATTTGCTTACCGGTCCATCCGTCGGTCATTAACGTGCAACCTCGTTCCTCCCATATTCGTTCAAATGATGCCACATACTTCTTTGTTTCTTGCACCTCCATAGGAAGATATACATTGTATATCTCCTTTGGGTTTGGACCAGGCACTCCCCTCCCGACGTCTGCGATAGTGTCGATCATGTTCTCGTAGTATGGTCCCTTCGCGGCATTTGCCGGAATGCTGTGGTGAAAGAACCACCTTGACGTTGCCCGGCCAATCCTCTCCTTACATAATTTTAGGTTCTTCATCGCCGTCGTGATTATCGTTTGACGTTGTCGTGGTCTGGTGATTACGGGATCCACGGGACCTACTGCCGGGTCGTCGTCTTATGTGAGATCATGAACCTCTTCTTGCGGTTGGTTGTTGGATCCTCTTCCACTTCCTCGACCACTCCCACTTCCAGACCCTTGACCCATCATTTGGCCGGTGCGTCTATGGAACTCTTCGTCAGCGAATGATCTTCGACTTGCTTCCATTCCCCGTAAGAGGTTATCTATTTAAGAAATATTTAAGTATTCAACTACTTAATTATCTTTTAAAATAGAAGAATGAACTACGTTTATGAGTAACCCCTCTCATACATTCGTACTCTTCGTCTCCAAAAATATCCGGCCTCTCTTGTCCGGTCCCGTAAATGTGTACGGAACGTCTCCCCGGTTGTTGCAATTCTTCTCGGACGGTCTCCTTATGCCGTTTGCTAGTTCCCTTCGTTTGCTCCATCGCTTGTAGGTGCCTACGAAATTGAGCTCTGACCTCCGGCGGAGTCCGTGTGCAAGGAAGAACGTTTCCCTTCATGCCTGCAAGATGAAATTTTAAACGATAAATACCACCGAATATTACTTTGTCGCAATATTTACATTGCACTTTTCTCTCCGCCATGGAGATCAAATTGCAATGTAACCAAGTCGGATCACTCCGGGTCGTGCGGTATTTTGGGTTGTTTGGCTTGGAGAAGACATTTTTTAAAGTAAATAATTACTTAAGTAAGTAATTAACTATTTATAAAGCTAATGACGTTAATTAGTGACTACTAATGTAACTATGTAAGTATAATTTTAATTATGTAAATTCCTCTCCTAACTAATTATATGATTAAGTAAGTAAATAACTATACCTTTCAACTAATGATGTGTTAAGTAACTACTAAACTAAATATATAACTAATCTTCTAGCTAACTAACTATTTAAGTAAGTAAATAAGTATTAAAAAGAAGAAACTACTTAACTAACTAATCAATGAAACAAATATTAAATAAATATATTAAATGAACTAATGAAATGCTTAATGAAATAATTAAGTAAATGAAAAATAAAATGTGAGCGATGAGAGCAAAATGAAAGCTTAGGAGTGAGAGTGGGGGGTGGGAGTAAGGGGAGCCCCTTGGGGGCTTTAAATAGCCCCTAGCCCCCAAGGGGCTGAATGGGGGGGCTGTGCCCCCGTTGCCAATGGTCATATGACCGTTGCCAACGGTCATATGACGTGGGTCATGCGACCCGGCCGGCCGGGTCGCGCGACTCACGCAACCCGGCCGCGACTCCGCGACCCGGCCGGGAGAGTCGGCCCGGCCGGGTCGCGACCGGGCCGGTCGGGATCATTCCCAACCGGGTCGGGGCCGGGTCACGACCCGAGTCGCGACCCGGAGAACACTGAGTAGATGGAAGAAGTTCCCTAAGAATAATAATATAAAATAATATATAATTAATTTATAATAAATATATTTTATTAATTATAATAATATATATTTATTTTATATAATATATGATTATAATATAATATAATAATTATATGAGTGGTTTAGTAAATACAGAGATAGTTATTATCTCTTAAATTACTCACACGTGTGTATAATTACTATATCACTAATATAATTACTAATCTTGCCACTTATTAAAAAACTTATATACTTTCTCAACTTACTCATATTGGTGTGTATATTTACTATATCATTCATATAATTACTAACTTCTACACTTATTAAATCACTCATATATTTACTATCTCCCGACTTACTCATGCGGATGTATATAGTTACTACATCGCTCATATATAATTACTATCTTCATCACTTACTAAACCACTATTATAATTACTATCTCCCGACTTACATGGGTGTGTATAGTTACTATACCGCACATATAGTTACTGACCTTCGCACTTACTAAACTACTCATAAAGTAACTATCTCACGACTTACTTATGTGGATGTGTATAGTAACTATATCACTTGTATGGTTATTATTTTTCCCACTTATTAAATAGTTTATATATAAAAATTTTAAAAATATATATTATATTATTATAATGTATATTATATATAAATATATATTATAAAATAAAAATAAATTGTTATTTTATGTTATAATTATAATATATACAATACCATTCAAACTTGAGAGAACTAGGAACCAAACAACAGCACTACGATGAAGGAGACGAGGTAGAAAGACGTAGGAAACTGGCTCTAATACCAAATTTACGAGCATCTCTAATGGCGTTGCGGAAGTGACATTGAAAACACTCAAAGGATCAACAGAGGCAAGACATACTAGAAAGAACTGGAGGAGGTATTATTACTCACATGGAGAAGCTTACAAGCAATCTCTCTACAACTTCTCTTCTTTTATAGGAGCGGAGCGAGTCCTTATGACATCACTCGT
The DNA here is from genome assembly GCA_036172225.1 of Cryptocoryne crispatula var. balansae. Lineage (NCBI taxonomy): Eukaryota > Viridiplantae > Streptophyta > Magnoliopsida > Alismatales > Araceae > Cryptocoryne > Cryptocoryne crispatula. The sequence goes on along the minus strand of CM069926.1, from coordinate 12,324,635 downwards.
GATGTCTATTACAATAATAGAGAAGAATCTATCCACAATAGATTTATAGGAAAGTTGTACAATTATTGAAGGAAATACTGCTTATAGTACAATAATGCAAACAGTAAATATTTCATACTACACTTATTGAAGATTCTTCACATTGTCCATCCTTTGCTGTCTTTGTCTTGAAGTGCTTTGTTCTTCATCCAACTCATTAGCCCATCTACTTTTTATATTCTGCCAAATTTCTTTTGTTTTAGGTCCCAAGATATTGATGTCCAACTGTTGTGCTTTCTAGCTACCATGGGAAGGGTCCACACTAGAGACAAACAAGTGAAAAGCATGCACAAAATCAATTTCATACATGTAGACATATCTGTAGCCTTTCACAAACATGGTTGTCTTATATTGAGAAAAATACAACATGGGATAACACTCTTGGGAATGTAGCTTGTCACGCCTCGGATTTTTTTTAACTTGCACAGCGGGATAATCCGACGACGCGATAGGGAAAAATTAACCCCGTAAAAATATCGATTTGGGAAAAATGGAGACAACTAGGTCCCAGTTTATACATCCACAGAATCAAATTAAATACATTGCTATGCTATAATCTAAACAAATCTAATTATTATCTAAATTACAAGAATAATCCAATTCGCTTTCTCGGGAAATTAATCCATCACGCTTTTGCTGCGCTAAACTTGATTACCTGAATATCAATAAGAGAATTGGAATGAGTACGACGACTCAGTAGATATCCCATCATCCGTCAAATCGGATAGCCAAAAGGCCCTAGATGTTAATTAATTAGGTTCCCAGACCTACACCCATTATATGTAAATATAGACTAATTAATACATTAGATATTTGACTTAATCCACATATTTTTACACCCCAACTAACACCTATAAACACATCAACCAGCACCTATAAACACCTTAAAAAGACCTGAAATGATGAGGTAAACACATGCATAATAACCTACAATATGCTTCATATAATGATACCACTACAAATGAGACAAATCATACATACACCATGCAACACAACCTGATACTTGACAAAATAAAATACATCACTAAACCACCTATACCTTACCATGCAATAATGCATTTCTCCTCTAATAAGAATCACATTCACAGATATGCACCTATCCTCTAATAGATGCACATATCCTCTACAAAGATTTTCATTAGCAAGGAATGCGTTGTCTTGCCACCTCAACCAGCTACCACTAGATCTATCATATATAAGTACCATATACTAATCGAAATCCCATAGTGCACCTAGGCAGTGGTGGCACGTAGGATGCCTGCGGGATCTGGGATCGAAGGATGCACTAGACAGTTCTAACCCCTTGTTGCCCTCGAGTCACGACTAACTAGTCTGGTGTAGCTCAGTTTTTCCATTCACAATTTCAATGCATCATACATCAACCTCAATCATGCCATGCCATGACTACCAATATGCAAGATCAATGAACATCAACAATACTATGCCATGACATAACAACACAAACTATGAACATTAACTTGAATATATACACAACTAATCCATGTTAGGCAACCATGCTCAAAATGAACTAGAATGAGATAATATCAACATACAAACACCTAAGCATGATTAAACATGGACATAACTAGATGCTGGAAGATTAATCACCATAACCTCTAATTTTGTTAACCTATGATCACAAACATAACAAGGTTCACTTGATCTATATACACTAATATACAACCGGATGACAAATTTAAAAGGACCAATATTACACTACTACTAAGTATGATCTCATATATATATATATATATATGCATAAACAAAGACAAGCACCTATCATCACATATTACTACACACCTAACTAATTAACCCATGTTAACTCACAAATTACGCAAAAACGTAACTACACACCCCTTTAATTAAAAAGTCAATTCTATAGCCCATGGAGAATTAAAATAGGAATTTTTAAAGATAGTAGACACGTCAAAGATGCCTACCAGAATCGATGTTGGAGAAATCGGAAACTGGCGACCGAAAAGGATATCGAACGTTGACAACGCGATGCACAGCTTGAACCGGTCGAAAATGGTTAATTATCACCACTTAGGTTGCTGGAAAAAGAGTATATACAAGGAAAATAGGCTGTTGGATCAAGAGAAAAATTTGAAGAGAATAATATCATGATATGGACAATAGATAGAAGAGAGAGAAGGAGAGAATAGGAGAGAGAGAGGGGACTTACGGCGGATAGGGGCGCGGGCGAACGGGTGGCAGTGGCACACAGCGGCGCATGGTGGCGCATGGCGGCGTTCGCGCGGTGGCCGCACGGCGCGGCTTCACGCGGGCGCGGAGGCGTTGGCCCGCGCGGCGGCTGGCCGGGCGTGGTCGCGCAGAGGCAGGAAGCGGCGACGGGAAGAGGTAGGAGAGGGGGAGGGTGACGGTGAAGCGACGCAGGCGGGGTGGCGACGGTGCTCGTGCGGGCGCAGAAATCGGCGGTGGGAGGTGGTGGTGCGCACGCAGGGGTGGATGGGTGACTGGCCGCGGCGTGGCGGCAGTCGTCGGCTGCATGGCACATGCACGGACAACCAGCGGGCGGCCGACCTCGATGCGGTGACAAGAGAGAAGGAGTGGCGCCGGAAAGGCAGTGTGAGAAGGCATCGACAGGAAGAACAAGGCGCGACAACACATGCAAGGGGAAGAAGGAAACGGTTTCGTGAGAGGAAAAGAATGGGGAAGAGAAATATAGAAAGCGGCGGCGGTGGAATTAGGGTACAAAGGGAGGAGGAAAACCATACGGAGGAGGATATAAATAAGGGATAAAAGAAAGGAAAAAGAAGAGAGATTAAATAATTAAATAACATCTAATATAAATAAAATACAATGATCTACTAAAATAATAAGACACAAATATAAAAAATACTTATGTATCTATATAAATGTATTAAAATTAATTTAAGCACGTTACAGAAATAATTAAATCACTACGATAATAACCTAAATAATGCTATAAAAACTCAGAATATTACATAGCTCTTCTTATTACTTTGTAACCACTTCTCACTTATAAATCTTTATTTGGTTGATCTCTACCCTCTACTTCAAGTAATTTTCAATCTTTAGAAGAATAAAATCTGAGTACATTAAATTACTTATTTAGAATCTAACAAACATTGTAAGTTTATTAGAAACTAGAGAGAAAAATATCCTAAATACATTAGCCATGAATATTCATCTTAGTGCCTTATTAACTTTCGTAAGTTCAAAATAAGCAAAGAGCAAGTTGATGCATTATACATGACATAATTATTTTCTAATACAATTTTTATTAAACATCAATCACCATTATTTGAATACTTTCTAGACATTATATATAATCTAGCTATGAAGACATGTGGCAGAGATAGAATTTAACTATCGTACATATATAAATAGTCCTAGATTGAGGATGAAAAGGTACAATATTTCATGTATGTCCATTTCTCTTTGGCATAATTTATGCAACATACAAAGAAAATAAAACTCGTGACTCATGATGCATCCAATTCAATTTGATTAGACTATTTGTGCAAAAAGCATTACCTAATTTCTTGCTTACAAAAGGATGATGCAACACTTGTAGATATGATGAACACTTTGGATGATGTTGCTCATAGAAATCAATCAACTTCCCACCATAAAGTAGGAGCCATTAATGGTGCTAAAAGCTTTAGAAATGTAAAAAGAGCAAATAATGGAGGTTGTCATGTACTATATGAGGGTAATTAGCCTTTAGGAACTCATTGTCTACTTACATTTCTTCCTGGTCAAACCTAAAGTTTAATAAAATATTTATGATTAAAAGATGATAAATTAAAGATACCAAGCAAATAAAGATCACACGGTCAAACATTATGGCCCTAATACATGTCTGGTCTGTTAAAACTTGAGAGTAAAAAAATAGATAGGTAAATTAGAATTTTAGCAGGGTGAACATCACAAAGACCACAAAGAACAAATGCCACTTAACGTCCCATCCAACACCTCTCGACATCACCAATACCACCTACAACCATCCTATATGCACTCAACTATGTCAGCACCCATATTGGAGCCAACCTTACCTCTCTAAATCCATCCTGCCAATCCCTTCTGAATGCTACCCATTATTCCTCCCCTACCATTGTTGCACCACTTAAACGTGAACCAAGGTTAAGAGATGTGGAATAGTAAGCAACTAAGATAAGTTAGGAGAGTGATGAAGGTGACAGAAACTCACCAGTTAGGCCTGAGAAGATGTTGAAGCCCGAGATTAGGTGAAAGATGATGAAAGGAGAAAATAAGGAAACTTGGGCATGATAGGGGTTGTGTTTGATTGGGGATGAAAAAGGTGTTTAGGGTAGAAGAGGGGTTTTGATCCAGAGAATGATTTCATGGGCATTGGATGTTTATAGAGATCAATAGAGAAGGAGTATTTGATAGAAATGTATGCCTTATAAGTTAATCATATATGATATGATTTGACAGTTCAAGAAATATCTCTTTCGATTAATTATGTAAATCTTCATTACTAGCTCTTATTAGATGTAAACATTGTAATGAAGTCTTTGATTACATGCGATAATGATTGAATCATGACGATATCATAATAATGAGATCAATCATCTAGAGGTATGTGATTAAAATGTTCCTAGTCATAGGATCCTTGAGATGAGACATCAATGATCCAAATAGACTAGTATGTGTGATATATTTTAATGTGATGAGGACAACTGATCTTATTGGTCGTTAGTGTGGGGACACTAAGATACACATATAGGTACTCATTAGTGAAACGAGTTTACTAAACTGATCAATTTAGAAAAATCTGATCGGTATCTTATTGAACTACTTATCTGGTTATTCTTACATCATAATAGCATGGTTAGATTTTTGACATGAGTAGCCAAAGATGTCTTAAATGATATATTTTTTATTTTAATTATTGACTTATGGATCACCATCTTTATGGTCTAGTATAGTTGATGTATTAGGTGAATGAGAAACTTGGTGGAGATAATTGAGCAGACAACAAGGGATCATTCACTCTTAATAGGAGAAAGAGAATGTCTTATGAGATAGTACCCTAAATTCTTGGCCAAGGTACTTAGGATTATTGGAAAATGAGTTTTCCAATTGATCTGAACTCGAGTACAGGATCTCATAGAGTTAGAATATTTAGGAGTTAACATTCGGTGTCGAACTCCTAAGTAACTGAAACATTATATGAACGAGGATCTAAATCCGTGCAGTAATTGATTATAAAAAGGCTTTATGACTATTATTTAATTTCATAAAGTCATATGAGATCATAGGATGTGGCTTGTACCATTTATTATCAAAAAGTTGTAAAATCTATTATCGAATAATAATTTTGATTTAATTTAAAAGATTTTTTCTTTTAAATTAATTAAGTCTTCAACTAAATTGATTATTGAGCTCAGTGGGTCACACACATTAGATTTGGTCAATAAGATGAGGGCATGGAAGTAATTTTATAAAAGTTTTGGGTTTTTGTGAAAAATTTTATCTTCTATAAATAAATGGCTTATGAAGTTAAACCCTAACCAGCCATAGGGTTAGAGCACGTCCCAGGTAGTCTCTCTTCCTCCTCTCTCCTCTAGAAGATGATCATCTATGGTTAAGCTTAGATTTAGAAGGTTTCTCAAGACCTGAAGGAAGAAAGAACTCGTCTTCTGAAGTAGATCGTGTGGATACCACTAGAGACCATTCACTTGAATAGTTTTCAGCAAGGAAGAACATCCTCTCTTTATCTATGATGAGAGATTTTGAAAATCTCACGAGGTACTATTGTTCTACTTCATATTCGGTTCCCGATTTTACTAGTTTGGCATCGATCAAGGCAAAGACCATGGTTTTAAAAAATCAATTTTTTTTTACTGTAATAAATTGATTCCTTACAACATTTTATTGGGTATTCACAAAGATCATAGAAAAAGAGAACAATGTTGGGGAAGGAGCACTAGAGAAGGAGGTGTTGGGTATTCTACTAGGGAAGGAGCACAATGTCATAGAAGGAGCATTAGAGAAGGAGGCATCAAGTGTTCTTAGAGAGCACTAGAGAAGGAGCACCACGTCGTGCATTCGCAGAGACCATTGAAGAAGGAGAACACTGTTAGAGAAAAAGGCATCATGTGTTCCACAAGAGACGTAGCATGATGCTAGAGAAGGAGCACCATAGAAGGAGGCATTGGATGTTTGTAGAATGGAGGAGGCATTGGGTGCTCGAGGTGGATGGCTGCTTTGGGGGTTGTGCGATAGGGGGGAGAGTGGGGTAGAAAAAGGGTTAAGGTACGTTAATTTTAGGAACAATCTGAGCCATTCATTTGTTTTGAATGGATGGTGAGATGAAGGAGATAGAGATGTTTATGTTAAAATCAATCTAAGTCGTTGATCTATTTTTAATGGAATGATGAGATTAATCTATTGGGTTTAATAATTTCCCACTGAGGTGAGTCCATAGGTAATTTATAGGTATTGATACATTTACTTACGGACCATCATTTAGTAGGTGTATAGGATATGTAAAATGTACATTTACCAACTAAATCTTTGCTAGGAGGTAAGAATTAGTAGGTAAAACTCATATTTCTTGTAGTGATATTATCTTTTCTTGATTGTTGATACTCCCATTCTTAAATCCATTGTGATTTCATTTCATTTCTATATCTCAATAGCTAGCTTGTATTAGTCACCTATGTTGTTGATGCTTGACTTTGATTTGTTGTCATGTGAACTTCGAATCATATTTTTGGCATATTCTTTCTTCATTAGTGCATAGAATGTGGCAATTGTGTTCTTTACATTCTTCAGTTTCCATTTGTCATCGAGAGGGTGGTGGTCATGTCTTGCGACATCGCCTTCAATGCGAGATCGAATTGTGGTTTTGTCTGTGTCAAACACGACATGTCAGAGAATCACATAATTAAAGTTTGCTTCAAGGTAAATAAATGTGCATTTAAGGTTTGGTGCTTGGTCAAACCCGGTTCCCAAGGCATCTAAAAGCTAGCTCAATCATCAACCCAAACAAGAAGTTTTTATCTAATTTTCTCAACTGATTTTGTTAACTTCATCATTAAGTATATAAATTTTTAGGTACATAAGTTGAATGAGGCCATCACATTAGTCGTGTTAATGTCATGATTTAGAAATCCTAATTAAGGTTATGCGGTTTCTAGTCAACCTAAATTACTCACCGGGATTTGTAAATCTCCTTTGTAAAAATTAGTAATTTAACATGAATGGGGTGTGGCAATAACTTAACCATAGACTAGCTAATACTCTCCTAGAACTTATGATATAAAGTATACAATTGACTTTAACTTATGATCATATAAAGTATGAATGTGGATGGGAATGGACATAGAGAGGAGAGGGCACTCACCTATGTAGATGATGCCGGTACCTAAGCTACACTATTGGTGGCAAAACCTGTTGGATGGGGAACATGACCACTTGAAGGAGCCCATCTTTATATAGTGAACATGTTAATCGGCAGCACATCACTGGTGAATATTCTCATCACTAATCTGTCACTATATGTTATATAATAAATAATTGATATATTAGGTAAAATTCAAGTTACATACCACTTTAAAAGTACTTCAATTATAGTTTAACTTCTTGTCAGAATAAATGATAATTATATTTTTAGTTATAAATTGAGTATAGAGCAATAGTTGAAAGAGTGGATTGAGTATAGACGGATAGTTATTAACTACATATGACTAATCATTACTCATGATAAAATATGAATATTTAGCTTGCGGTGAAAGAGAGTAACAAATTGTAACTGTTATAAGATACAAACCAATATATTCACACAAATGATTGTATTTAAGAGTTTAGTTATATTCGGAAGTACTACTTGACTCATTAGCATATATGTAGTATTGATTATAAGAGTACGTTAGAATTTATACAGAATGCACCACAATTAATTGTTGTGACTGTATTAATTTACACGTATGTATAAATTACTCCTTTTGGTATTAAAAATATGTACCAGTACGTATAGATATTTATAATTACAACAGTAATAAAAGTTTTAATTATAGTTGTACGCTAAAAGGCAGATAGTAACACCTGCATTTCTCACTGTCCTTATGCTTGTCATACACTAATAAATATATTTGGACTCTTGCCACACTAATAGTTAATTATACACACCAAAATTAACGCACACTCTACCAAAATGCTTAGTAAAGTTATAACTACAACCAGTTTGTAATTCATAACCACTAATTAATTATAATCGTAATTGATGCACTTAGTTAAAGTCGACTATATCAGATATTATACTTATCTAGGGAGGGAAGTTTTTGCAAAATTTCTTTTCAATTAGGATGTTAAGGAGGTGTTTGGTTGCACCACAAATCTAATTCTTATTTCGTAAATATACTTTTGTAACAAAACACTCGGAGTTAAAAAAGATGTTTAACAAATATTATAAAATATATTTTTATAGCGAATTCTTTCTTACATAAAAAAGATGACACCTTTTTTTCGTTATGATTCCTATTTTTAATATTATATATAATTTTTACTCTTATTATCATATCTCAACAAATATGATAATTTTATGTCTTTCTCCACTTTCAGTTCTTACTTTTACATAAAATTTTATTATGAACATATATGCAAAATTATTTTGCAACCAAACACCTCATAAATATTTTTTTTTAATTCGATACTCCTGTGGCGTATGAGATACTAGTCTGTATTTAGTGACCGCTTCAAGTGCGCTAGTATCGATTATTAATCAGAGACAAATTTAGCATCCAATCTTGTTTCTCACTATGGCATCATTAGTATAGATTAATTAAGTGGTCAAATTTTTTATCATTGTCGATCATTGTCAGTAATTACTTGGTGATAAATTTGGAGACTGATCTTTTCTCGCTAATTAATGTCTGAAAGACATATTTTCGCACCGTCTCTGAAGTGATGTGTACAAGAAAGAAACTTACCCCTTTCCTTTATATATGGTATTTGGTCACTAAACTTTTTTATAAATTTATGTGGCAAATTTTTATATAAATATATTGAAATATAATCTTTTTAGTTGCTAAAGATGTAAAACTATGCCACGCTTCATGAGATATGACAGTAAAAAGGGTGGGTGCTATGTATAACTAAAAAGTGTAGGGGACCACAAGAGAAAAAAAAGGAAAATCTCATCTTTTTAACTAAAAAATTTCTACAAAAGATATTTTTACAATATTTTCTAAGCATATTTTTAGAAAACAACAAATTTCTATATTTCTTATAAAAATTTATATTTTTAAAATAAAAATATAAAATATCTAAAAGATGTAAAATTATCATGTTTGATGAGATATAAGAGAGAAACGGTTTGGGACTATGTATAACTAGAAAATGTTGGGGACCACGAGGAAAGAAAATGAAAATCTCATCCTATCTTATCAGAGAAGAAATTTCTTACAAAACATATTTTTAAAATAATTGCTAATTCTCATGTTAGAAGAAAAATTCTTTAAAAACATGGGGTGTTTGGTTGCATGATAATTGAGGTTTTTATTTTAATTTTTAAAAATTGTAAGAAAACTTGTTAAAAAAGGTGTTTGACAACCATGATAATTTTATGTTTTGAAAGTGATTTTCTTCTTAAACAAAAAAAGAGGGTCTCACCTCTTTCTTTTTTCTTGTGGTCCCCCACTTTATTTGGTCATGTGCGGTGGTTACTCTTTTTTGTAATCACATCCCTCCAAACATGATAATTTTATGTCATGAGTTGGTTCACTTTTTATTTTAATACAATTTTTTATTATGAAAGTGTACAAAAAATTATCATGCAACCAAACACCCCATAAGTTTACACTGATTACTAATGGGGTGTTTGGTTGCATGATAATTTTTTGTACACTTTCATGATAAAAAATTGTATTAAAATAAAAAGTAAACCAACTCATGACATAAAATTATCATGTTTGGAGGGATGTGATTACAAAAAAGAGTAACCACCGCACATGACCAAATAAAGTGGGGGACCACAAGAAAAAAGAAAGAGGTGAGACCCTCTTTTTTGTTTAAGAAGAAAATCACTTTCAAAACATAAAATTGTCATAGTTGTCAAACACCTCTTTTAACAAGTTTTCTTACAATTTTTAAAATTAAAATAAAAACCTCAATTATCATGCAACCAAACACCCCATAACCAACATTTTTTAAACATATTGCAACCAAAACATAGTTTTACGATATAAACTGATGTTATCATGCAAAAAACACACCCAAAAATTAATTTACACGGTGTAACATATATATGTGCAATCTAGGAAACCCATTGATTAGGATTAGGAAGGAAGGGAGCGAGGAGACAACAAGTGCAATAAGGTGGAAGAGCCACCGGCCAGCCCGTTCTGTTGCTTGCCATTAAAGACCCATCTGTCGGCTGCGTGCCATGCACACAGGCGGGAAGCTAGCCATTTATTGGCGGCGCGGGATAGCAAGACGGATAGCCAGCCACTGCACCCGTGTTGGGCGCCATGCGTCCGTCGTTGCTCGCCGGCGGGTGCCGAGACAACCGACATCGATCTCTACGCGAGCTCCGTCGACGCCGATCGATCATAATCGTCGCGGTCGTGCAGCTTCTTAAGACCTGCTCGATCAATACGGTTAATTAAGATAAGAAGATGCCATTACGTGGTTGAGATCACCCCCCCCTTCCCACATCCTTGCATGCATGCCGAGCTTATTTACTTGCATGGGTACATTACCCTAAATCCCCGTAGATTTTGTTTCCGGGCTTATATATATCAGTGTTGTACTGATTCAATATTCTGATTGTAACGACGCGGTTTACTTTGGATAAATTTTCTAATCTAAGATACATATCCACATTTATTGAAAATAGGAAAATATTGCTCTAAAAAAATAAAAACATATCGTTGTACTAATATTTTTATTTATTTTAATATTTGTTTTTAGACAAACAGGTATAAAATTACAAGTTTACGATTTGGGCAAGTTATCAGAATATTTTTTTTCTGTATTGATGACTTATAAAATTATGTTGCAAAAGTTCGAAGTTCTCAAAATGTAAACGCCGGAAGGGCGTAAAACTGCCCTTCTTCTTCCAGTTTTCCGCCGGTTACCGGGGAGTAGCACGTGTAGCATCAGTCCGCCGATATAATTAATTAATTAATTAATCTGCATCTCCGATCTTAATTGCTCTGAGCAGACCCCGGAGTGCGGCAAAAAAATCGAAACGCTTCACCTGTGTTCGGCCGCCACCTCCGTCCCATCTCGCGACAGAGACGAAGATGTATAAATAGCCGCCCCCTGCCCGGAGTTCTTCAGCAGTCGAGGGCGCTTCCGCAACAGAGAGGGAGACGGTGATGGAGCGAAGCGAGGCCTTCCCCACGGTTCCCAAGTCCGGCTCCGGTACTCATGTCCAGCCTGCACAGAGGGCTCTCCTGTTGTAGCAGAAGAAGATCGTTCTAAGGACGATCGTTGCTTTCCATCTAAGTTTTCTCTTCATGTTATATATATATTTACATATATATATCATGTGGGTTGATCGTTGGTGTTCATGTCTTCGACGTTATCCGCGGTTCTGTAATTTTCTTCCTCATCTGTCTTCGACGTTATCCGCGGTTCTGTAATTTTCTTCCTCATCTGCCGCCGTCTCTGCTTATTTTCCGCCGATCATCTTGAGGTTCTGTACACGCTCTGGTTCATGCATGGCCGCGGCAGACTGTTCTCCGCTCCTTCTTCTTATGTGTGAGTGTGTGTGTGTGTATATATATATATATATATGTATGTATATATGATCTTTGAGTCTGCTAATGACTTCTACTTTATATGCTTAAACAATTTCTTTGATCGCGCTATAGTTAGCTTCTTTTTTTTTTCTTTGTATCGAATTACATGAAAGGCTGGGTCTATATATAGAGTAGATATCATCTATCTCGAGTATATGTATATATATTATATATGATTCTCTTATTCACCGCATTACTTCAGGTTCTTATCAAGAATTGATATGTTGATATGATCGATCGATGTGTGTTCTTGTAAAGGGATCTCTCTTGTAATATGCGCATGTGTCATCACCGATCACATCGTTCTTGGTGGTACGCAGATGATGATCTTTATCTTGGGTATTTCAAAACTCCTAGATTTTTCTTTCTTTCACCACGACTATTTCGTTGATTCTTATGCATGTATCTATTTCGGTTTTTTACTCTGAAATCTTCCCTTTTCTCTTCGTAACCCTGTTCATTTCGGTGGCTTGCTGATGTTTGGTTACACGATAAATGGGTTACTTCGAAAAGGTTTGTGGCTTTTACAAAGAGTAGATATCTCCTATATATACATACATATATATATATACACATACATACATCGTGTCTCTCTATATATACATACATATATATATATAATAACCACATTAGTACTTCGGTTTCTTGTCAAACATTAATGATCTGCTGACATAATCGATCGATGTGTGTGTTCTGGTAAACGGATGTCCCTCTTGTATAGGCATGTGTGTATATAGAGAAAATAATTACATCTTCTCAGTTAAAAAAATTATAATTTTTTTACCCAACCATTCATTTTCGTTGATCCTGGTGCATGGATCTATTTCAGTTCTTAAATTCTTCGTTCCTTTTTTTTCTTTTAACCATGATAGAGATAACACTTTTGTTGCTAGTTTCCTAATGGGTCTGTGATTGCATGATACTTTGAGATGATTTTGTTATTAAAATATGTTTTTATAATAAAACTTGTTAAATTTTTTTTGACAATCATTAAAAAAGTATATTTTTTTATGACAATTAATATTTCTAGGACAAGAGATGAAGTCATTTCTTATTTTTTTTTCTAGGTGATCTTATACCTTTTTAATTTTATATGCTTTCCTATGTACGTTATCAAATCTCACCAAAATATGATAATTTTAGAACCTAAAGTCATCCGAAATTTTATTTGTATACAATTTTTTATCATAAAATACATAAAAAACCAGTGTACAACTAAACAACCCATAAACCATATTATTATTTGCAGCTGAATTTCTCTCATCATCATCAGCTTCGAAGAACCCTATGAGGCGTCTCGTACCAAGGATCATGAACGCGCCTCCTCCTCCTGCGACGGTCGACGAACAGAACACCAACGTTCACGCTCCGGCCGGAGACGCCGACGACGGAGCCGACGCTCCCCGCGAGCAGGACATGTACCTGCCCATCGCTAATGTCGTCCGCCTGATGCGCCAGATGCTGCCGTCCTACGCCAAGATCGCCGACGACGCCAAGGACACCGTCCAGGAGTGCGTCTCCGAGTACATCAGCTTCATCACCGGCGAGGCCAACGACCGCTGCCGCCAGGAGCAGCGCAAGACGATCACCGCCGAGGATCTGCTCTGGGCCATGAGCAAGCTGGGGTTCGACGACTACGTCGGCCCTCTGGTCCTCTACCTGCAGCGCTACCGGGAGGTCGAGGGAGACGCCCGCGGCTCCATCCGCGGGACCTTTCGTTTCGAGCCCCCCCTCAACAATCCGGTGGCCGCCGTCAAGCACGCCGCCCCCGACTCCGGGCTCTACGTGCAGCAGCTTCAGTACTCTTTCGCCGGACCCGGACCTGCTCCTGGCCTTTACCCCAACCCTGTGCCGCCCTCCAGCAGTATTCCCCAACACCCCTACCTCCCACATCCCCCAGCCTTCTTCCCTGGCGCCGGCGGCGAAAGCAGCTATGCCCACGGCGGCCACGGGCTGCTCGGCTACTACCGGCCGGAGGCGTGCGCCTTCCGCGACATGCCCTCGGAAGTTTACCGCGAGCTCTCGCCATTCATGGTCATTCCATCTGCGGCACAGAGGAACGTCGGCGCCGGCGCCGATGAGGACGTCGGAGGCCCGTCGTCGTTAACGAAGGAGTCCGCAGCCCCGAGCCACCAGATGTTCTTCCCGGGCTTTGATCCTTCTGCCTCACATCAGTAGAGGAGCAGCGTTGTGAAGGGTAATTATAATATTAGTGCTAAAATGGAACCTTGGCTTCCCAGGAGTGGAAGAAATAATAATAATGTTTTTATAATGATATATAGTATCTTGGAGAAAAAAAAGTTGGGGCATTTCTTGAATAACTACGTGGAGTAGAAAGGATAGGAGAAAACATAAAGCTGGATGAATCTATGGTTCTCCTGTACCATGTATTTATAATAATAATAATGTTTTTATTATGATATATAGAATCATGGAGAAAAAAAAAGTTGGGGCATTTCTTGAATAACTACGTAGGGGAGTAAAGGATCGGAGGAAACATAAAACTGGATGAATCTATGGCTTTCCTATATCATGTATCTATGAGCTTACATTTATAGGAGCCAGGGCATCGTACATCTCCGGGGGATAAGCACAGATTAATGCGCCCAAAGAAGATAAACACCGAGGATATGATAGTAATGACAATCGCTGAGAAGAGATACATGATAAGAACAGCGAAGGATATGCTATGGAAACGGCAAAAACAATTTCTTCACACACCTCCTCAAGTTTAATGTGGGGCAATCACTTTTAACTTGTCCTTAAAAATCACAAAAGAAAAAATTCTTATGGGGTGTTTGGTTGCATGATAAATTTTTGTACACTTTCATAAGAAAAGAATATATTAAAATAAAAAGTGAACCAACTCATGACATAAAATTGTCACGTTGGGAGGGATGTGATAACAAAAAAAATAATAACTGCCATTCATGACCAAACAAAGTGGGGACCACAAGAAAAAAGAAAGAGGTGAGACTCTCTTTTTTTGTTTAAGAAAAAAATCACTTTCAAAACATAAAATTGTCAATGTTGCCAAACACCTCTTTTAACAAATTTTCTTACAATTTTTAAAAATTAAAATAAAAACCTCCATTATCATGCAACCAAACACCCCATTACGGATTTACTAAAAATTTGTGTCACGTGATCATATGAAGAAATATAATACGCTAAGAGTTGCCCATGCAGAACCTTAAAGTCCGACTTTTATATGTTTTGTGCGTGCCTTGAAGCCTAGATTAGAAATTATCTAGGTAACATACACTAATATATTGTCATACCATAAAATAGGAGGAGATAAAAGTACAATGTTCAACTCCTTGAGAAGATGTTGAAGTCAAATTAACTTAATAGCAACATATGATAAAACTTGAAATTCAATTTCAGCATTAGAACATGCCTGAGTATCTTGTTTCTTTGCACTCAAAGTAATGAAAATGTCTCCTAGAAAAATACCAAAACCTCTAGCGGAACAATGATTATTTGAGCAACCAACCTAATCAACAACAGAATAGGCTATTATATGCATATGCTGAGATGAATAAATTACAGGTCCATGAGAGATTGCCTCTTTAATACATTGCAAGTTGCGTTGATGTGTAGTAGTAGGAATAGCAAGAAATTGGCATACATTGTTTACAACAAATGCAATGTCCCATTGGGTGATTGTGCCATACTAGAGACTACCCACCAAACTGATAGAAAGGTAGGATCTATAAGAAGATCAACATCGTGTTGAGATAATACAATCTGTGATTGTAAGGGAGTGCTCATGGGTTTTGAATCTTGTAGCTCAACCTTTTTAAAATATCTAAAAAGTATTGTTGCTATGAAAGAGTTATATCTTTTGAGGTCCATTGAACTTGGATCTTCGAAAACTAATGAAGAACTCCTTGATCTTTAAGAGAGAAAAGTGTCAA
The DNA here is from genome assembly GCA_036172225.1 of Cryptocoryne crispatula var. balansae. Classification (NCBI taxonomy): domain Eukaryota; kingdom Viridiplantae; phylum Streptophyta; class Magnoliopsida; order Alismatales; family Araceae; genus Cryptocoryne; species Cryptocoryne crispatula. The sequence goes on along the minus strand of CM069926.1, from coordinate 12,308,911 downwards.
ATAACTCATGTATTAGCTTGAGAAGGCACTTGCACTGTTCTTTGTGAGAATATTATTAAACTAGTTAAGTAGATATCAAGATACCATTCTTCTCATATAAGAACTATAAAGAATCGTTCTACAAAATTCGGTGTAGCAGAAGTGATGATTCCTATGAATTCATGTTGAGCTTGTTTCAATCAAAATCGAACGCCGAAAATCAAAAACTGATCAAAATGGTTTCGAATATACCTGATAGAAAATTGTCTAATCCTTTGAATAAGAAAAAAATTTAAAATATTCAAATGCCTGGTCTCCAGCAGTATTTGTAAGGAATCGTCCATTAAAATTTAGTGCAACAGAAGCGACGATTCCTATGAGTTCTTTTAGAATTTGTCTCAATCAGAACTGGACGACGAAAACCAAAAACAAATCAAATCAGGTTCAAATATACCTGATAGGGATTCATATAATCCCATGAAGAGGAAGGAGATAAGCTTCTCAAGCTCTTCAAACCGTTCAAATGTCTGGTCTCCAGAAGTATCCACACGAACTTCATTCACAGCACGTTCTCCCTTCGCGTCAGCCTCGAGTACTCTTCCCGAATGGAGCTCCAACGATCATGGACACCTTCTAGAGAGAGGAGGAGGTAGGGAGGAGGATAGAAACGTGGTTTTCACCCTTGGCTTGATAGGGTTTGGCTGAAACTATTAGTATTTATAGAGAATTTTGAATTTTTTTATAAAAATCCAAAATTTTCATAAATTATGCCCTTACCCCTGTACTTATGGATAAGTCCTTTTGTGTATGACTCACTAGGCTCAAAAGCCTATTTGGTTGAGGCCTAAATAAAATAGAACAATTTTATTTAATTTAATTAAATTTGTTATTCGATAACAGATTAATCGACCTACCGATCATGAAGGGTACAAGCCACATCTCATGATCCCAAATGGCTATGGGGATAATCTCATCTCCATTGAGCCTTTCCATCATCAATTACCTCATGGATATAAACCCTCATCCATCCAATGTGCCGGTAAGAAAGGAGTACGGCATCGTCTGTCAACTTCTTAGTGTACCGACTCTATAGGATCTTGTACTCGGAATTGGATCAATTGAAAAACTCCTTTTTCAATTATCCTATCTACCCTGAACAGGGATTTAAAGTACTATCTCATAGGACATTCACTCTCACTTACTGAGTGTGGGCGATCCCTTGTTGTCCGCTCAATTACCTCCATCGAGTTTTCCTTGTACCCGATCCATCGCTATATTGGACCATCTAAACAGTGATCCATAAGTCAATGGTCAAAGCACAAGTTCCACCTAATAAGGTATCTTTGGCGACTCAGGTCAAAGGTCCAACCATGCAACTGTGATGATAGAAAACCCTGATTGACAGTTCGGTAAGATACTATTCAGGATTTCTAATTCGGTCAGTTCAGTAAACTCATTAAACTAATGAGCACCTGTATGTGTATCTCAGTGTCTCCACACTAATGATCAATGAGATCGGTCATCCTCATCATATGAGAGGATATCACATACACTAGTCTATCCGAATCCTTGATATCCCATCTTAAGTATCCTATGACTAAGAACATTTAGATCAATTACATTTAGATGATCAATCTCATTATCTTGATCTCATCATGATTTAATTATCATTTTATTTGATCAAGGACTTCATTATGATATTCGTATCTAATAAGAACTTATAATGAAGATTTGCCTAATTAATTGAATGAGATATTTCTAGAAATGTCGAATCATATCATATATGATTGGCTTGTAGGGCATACATTTCTATCAGTATTTACACGAACTTCATCCACAACAATTCTCCCTTGGCACTAACCTCAAGAACTCTTCCTAAACGGAGCTCCATCATGCATGGACACCTTCTGGAGAGAGGAGGAGGTAGGGAGGAGGCTGAGGAAGTGGTTTTCACCCTTGGTTTGATAAGTTTGGCTGAAACTATTAGTATTTACAGAAAATTTAAAATTTTTCATGAAAGCTCAAAATCTTTCTCTTTCTCTCTTTTCTTGGAGCATGTTTTTCATATGGAGCTCCATCCGAGGTAAGTTAGAAGGTCTAACACACATGAGCACCCATCTACGGAGGAAGTCATGTAGATAGCTAGAGGTCATGTATGTGGATGTCTTGAAGATCAGTGAAGTATTTCATCTTCATCAGACATGCAGGATTTATCAAATCTCAAGAAGGTATGATCATTTTTATTTGAGTTAAATTCTCATATATGTCATTTGGTTTTGATTGAGACTATGTTCATCAAGTCCAATAAATCAAAATTTTTACTACTTTAAATCAATTCCTTATAAGATTAACTTTTCAAATGGTGAAATATTACCAAGTGTGGGTATGGGAAGATGATCGATGAGAAAAATTGTGCAACAAAGAACCTCATCCCAATAAGACAAGGACATGCTAGTATTACTAAGAAATGCAAGAGTTATCTCCAGAAGATTTCCATACTAACATTCAGCTAAACCATTTTGTTGATGAGTGTGGGGGCAAGAAACAAAATGTGAAATACCACACTTAGAGAAGTATAAAAAGAGAAGATGTTAATCACCACCTAATCACTTTGAAAGTGTTTGATCTTAGTAGAAAAGATATTTTCAATAGTAGTTTTAAACTTCATAAAAATAAGGAAGACAACACTTTGGAGGCAATAGAAAATAACCAGGTAAATCTGGTGTAATGATTTATAAATAAGACATAATGTTGAAAACTATTGACACTTGTTGTTGGAGATGGGGCCCAAACATCGAACACAATAGGTTTAAGTGGACATGATGACTTAATGGATGAATATGAAAATGGTAGTTGATGACTCTTATCGCCAAGATTGTAAAGATTGGATTAGCTTACTGGTCCAACAACTATGCTAATTAGCATCCATCTTAAGAGGTCACCCATCCTCAACCTACTTTGAGTAGAGTAGGCTTTTGATTGGGGGTACCATATGTAACTATTAAATCAACTAACTAGCTCTACAATTGTGCTAATTAGCAACCTTCCGAAGAAGTCACCATTCCCCTGGCCTACTGCCAACAAAGTATGCTTAACTTCGAAATTCTTTCAATTCAACCTTCAAAAAGTAATTAACTGGAGTTGTTGGTAGTCCACTGATTTAATCTCCTAACATATTCACAAATCAGGGTGTTATAAAGGCAATGAGAGGAATCGAAGGCAGCAAGTTATTGTCACTAGGAAGACCAACATAATGAAGTACTTGAAGAACAACTTGAAAAGTTGGGTGACCAAGTTGAGCATGCTAGGGATTTGTAGGAACTTGTATTCCATTATAAGAAGCAGGAGAATTTTGTTGAGAACTCACTAGTTGAGAGATGTAATAAGGTCTATCAGCAATCCCTTTGTGTAGTACCTCTGTCCATGTATGTTGATCAATGGCAACAAAGAATAATGAATGGAATTGAAAGTAAGTATTATTGTCATTACAAAATTGAGAAATGAATAGAATATTCTTAGAAAGAGAAAGAATACAGAGAACATATTTTACAAAAAGAAGAGGTCAAGTGTTACCAATATGTGTGATAGGAAGCTCTAGACCATTTCCAACATGAACTTAATTGAAACGAGTATAAGGACATGGAGTTTGCAAGAGACTAATATCTAGTGTTGTGTGGCATGTGGCTTTAGAGTCTAGATATGATTGTGGTTCAAGACCAAATTGGTTTGAAGCCATAATAGGTTGCATATATTAAGCTTTAAAGGCTTGAGCTTGTTGATATTGTTGAGCATTCTTATGTTTTTATAAAGAATAAAATAAAATATCATACCTCTAATGGAATTGATGAGCACTATTACCAATGCACTTACAAATCTGGCAAACTTTAGGTGACAATTCATGGTTGTCACTATGACTTGGAAGTTGGTTGGACCTTCCTCTTCTACCACAACTTCTTCAACTCTAGCCATGACCACAATGACCTTGTTGGTTCGATGTGTTACCATTTTGTGCTAAATTTGTGGATGGTTGAGAAGTGGTATCTCTCAATGTCAAGTGTTGTTGATGAAGAAAAACTTCATAGCTAATTGTAGACATGGAAATTTTGTTTAGTTTTGGAGTTTAAAACTCTTGTTTTATGAGTAATATTTAAGTTTTCATTGCTTAGAATCAATGATAGGTCTTTTTTGAAGCTTTAAAACAATTTTATTAAATAAATGGAGGATTGGGGTGAAAGAACCCTAGTTTGGGAGTGCATGAGTCCCCACATAGGGACACATCACACAAATGATGGAGTTGAGGGCCTGTGCATTTCTAGTTGCCTTCCCCACTACCCCTTCCCTAAATTTTAATCGAAACATGGTACTTGGTCAAATTCAAAGATTTTCTTGCCCATCTTAATGTGCCCTAGGCTGGGGGCACATGTGCCCATGTTTGGGGGTGCATGGAAGCCTTGAAAAAAATTAATTTAATTGGATCTAGGTCAATTGGGGAAAATTTCTCCTCCATATGAGGACAAAAAGACCCTCTATAGTTTCCAAACATTGGAATAATATATTGTTGACACCAAAATTTTTCATTAAGCTTGCTTAATATAAATTTGAGCAATGTTGAAGTTGGTCTGAAAATCTGACCTAGATCCAAATGGCCAAGACAACAAGCTCATTTCATGGCCTTGATGTGTAACTTCAGAGAGATCCAACTTTACCACATTGTTAATACAAGATGTAGTTGGACAACGCTCGAAATGGATTGAAAATTTGACCACCGATTGAAATGTTATTCATGAAATATCAAATCTGGACAAAGTTTGTGTCAAATCACGAGGGGAATGATGATCCAAACAATTTTCAGATCAACCTACAAGCTGAGTACTTTAATTTTCCATCTATGACAATAGTCTCAGGAATATTAATGCATTAGAATTAAAATTTGGCCAACATAAGAATTTTTGCCATTTTTGGCATTATCGACAGTTGAGAATGCACCGATCAAGGAAATCGGCAAAATCAAGAGATCTGATGCAATTCAGAACATCATGGCCACACACATTTATGAAACATATGATCAATGGCCATCTGAGCTCATTTTGTATTTTTTCAAATCAATTCATGGTGTGTTTAATTAATTTTAGTTTAGAATTAATGATTGCCATTGGATCGAGAGCATTTAGATCGACGGACTAGATTGGACCTCTCCATCCTTGTGCGCACACACCTGGCCTTGGCCGAACCATCCTCTCTCCTCACAACCATGTGTGCACATAGCGTTGCCCACACTCCATTCCTAGTTGAATTTCCTCAAGTGCATACTTCTTTGTGAGACATGACTCTTACCTTCTCATCCTATCTTCGGCTTATCCTTATCTCCCAACCATCTTATCTCTTATTCTCTGGACTCCACGATTGATAGGAGACTGAGTAAAATGGATTAGGAGCACCATGTTCTCCCCCTCACCCTCAAAAGTGTGCATAATCACCTACAAAGTAGGGTCAAGTGCACCAATGTTTTACCCCATGCACACATCTAGCTAGTGAGATTCTTGTAGATACGCCAATTTGGCCTTATTTGGAGCTTAAACCCTTATTCCATTGGCAACATCTCTTTTAGACCATTAAAATCAAGTTGAACTATCCATTTGGACGAGCCAAGGAGTTCACTAGAAATCTGAGGAAGAGTTGTTGATCTCTAATCAAATCCATTTTTCCCATATGAGAGCCTATTCTAACTTCCATGTTGCACTTGGTGGTCTTTGCACCAAGGTCGCGCCGCTTGGTTGTGTGCCAGATTATTCTTTTCCCGGCATATCCTCTACTTGAAAATTTTTCACAGGATTCTGTGGACGTTTAATGAAGAAATATTCAACATCAATAATCTTCCTCTGTGAGTCCTCTTTTTAATACAATAAATAACATTTAATTTTGATCTCCCATTTGTCCGCAGCATCCTTCGGAAATCAAATGCACAATTCTGTCCGCACGCACCCTTGATCAAGCCCAATTGCATGCAAGCCCAGCCTATTGGGCACATATCTGACCAATTCATGACCTTACCTTCCTTTTTCCTCCTCCATATCACTTGGTAAAGTATCTGGAATCTTCATAGTCAAAATTAACATCATCAAATGATGGCAATTCAACTTGTTGTCTTGTACATCAAAACTTGCTATTTTTAGACCAGATTTGTTTCTTCTTTGAGTGGAGACCAATTTTGAGTATAAGGAAGGTGATCCATGATTTTAAATCCCTCTCAATAATTTGGGTAAGTTTCTAGAAGCCTCATGATGAAAATTAGCATCATTAAATGGAGGAAATCCAACTTAAGATCAAATGTATCAAAACTTGCTATTTTTTGACCTGTTTCTCATCCCCTATAAAGGGAGACTCATACGAAAGACCTAAGAAGAGCATACCCATCCTATAGAACTCTTCTCCTCATATTTCAACTACCCTAGGCTCTTCCCAACCTCCCCAAATCGTTCTCTCTTTGTCCCGGTGCCTGAAGATCATCCCGAAGTGAGAAAGAAGCCGGTCTATGCTCCGACATGCTGCACTTATGATCATCTTCTTCTACAGATCTTTATGGTCATTTTCCAACCTAACTTTCTTCATAATAAGTTTGCTTCATCAAGATATCTTTCATCTTCAATAAACGGAGATCAATTCTGACATTCCCTCAGTTTGTTACAGCTTCAACACCGACATTGCACAGATAAATCTGAAGTCTTCTCTTCTAAGTCACCATCTTATCAATCAATTTCAGTACACTTAATGGTGGATTCAGCCTATACATTCTTCATATAAACTTTTCCCCGGTGAGTCCTCTTTTTTTTCTAATAAGAATCATTCAATTTCTATATCTGTGGTATCCATAGCACGTCCTACATCAACATTGTGTTGGGAGTTTCCAGAACATCACTGTCCAAGATCCGGCTTATCAAGTAAATTCAGATTATTTATCATAGGATTTAAGTAAAGTTGTCTTAATATCAAACTACCCTCAGTGAGTTATATTTATTTTAAAACAAATGGCACTCGATTCTGACATCAGTGCTGTCTATTACGATCTCTGCACCAGAGCCATGCCAGTTTACATTGAATCTGTCCAACTCGGTTGCCACTTTGCCTGGGTTGTGTTATCTTTAATCATCCATATTATCTTTGCTAACTCTTCATTCATATCATTTATTTCATATTTAAGTATCCTTTTGTTCTATTTTTCATCATTTCATATATCACAAAAATCCAAAAAAAGGGTTAGGGCTAACCCCGAATCTAGTGAGTTTGTTTCCAGTTGCCGTTTATGTTATTATGTTTACAAGTTACTACACTTCACTCAATTCTAATCCTTTTTTCACTTATTTTATTGTTTTATTGTCTTCTAGTTGCACAGGTTTATCAAGCTAGCATTGGTTGGATACTCTCCTTCATCGGCCGACCGAAGAAGGAGAAGGTTGAACCCACACAGTCTTTCCCACGCTAAGGTACACAGGTCATCTAACTCAATCTTGTTTTTATTCCATAAAGCGGAGCCCGCAGCTCCTGGTGACCACAATTTCTTCATTTATGTTCTAAGTCATTCTACTCCTCCCTCTGCTCCCATACAACCTGAACCGTCTCTGGTGCTCGAATGATGCCGTGAGCTGAAAGTTTGGGGATCAATGTGAGTGTGGGACCGAGGTGAGCATTTTATCATTTTCTGAGTGTTTTCCGATTCACTCCCTTTCTCCTATTCTATCATCACCTTCTCTTGAGGTGCCAATCCGGAACCCGTTTTTAGAGTCGACAACTCCTTCTTGCATTAGAACTCCTCATAAAGTAGACCTCTTCTGACATTAGGACTCTTACCCATCTAAGCTGCAGGTGTTATGTAGAGCATAGGTGTGTAAGGCTAGTGTGCTTGTCTAGCCAAGGCCAAGAGTTTTTATAGAGTTGAATGGTGACATCTAAAGGTGGAGATGTAACCTGACCTACATGCCATCAATAACACCTGCAGCTTCCCTCCATCTTCAGCACCACCTTCAGAAGGAAAGAAAGAAGAAGGAGAAGAAGGAGATGCCCTCCTTCTCCAACAGTGGCAACAATAGCACCTGTTGCAACATCTATGCACCAAAAGAAGAAGGAGAAGGAGAAGAAGGCTTCACCCTTCTCCTACATAGCTGATCAAGGCCTATAAAGCCTTCCCTCTCCAACAGCAAGAGGAGCATCAAGGCCTGTGTGGCCTCCCCTTGCAACTTCATCAAAACCGGTAGTAAGAAGGTGAGGAGAAGATGTAGATATGAGTTCTTATCTTCTCTTCCTCCCCTCTTCTTTCTCTTCCCCTTGGCCTCCTACTTGGCCATTCACAATGCCTTCAGCCACAACCCTTAAAACCACCTGTTTATGCTTCCATTTAGGCTGGCTAAAACCCTTTCTTTCTATCATCTTAAACCAGCCCCTGTGCACTCTATTTGTTCTCCATTTCATGCCCTTTGTGTGCCTATTTAGGCCAGCCAAAAGCCTCCCCTAATGTCTTCTAAAACCATCCCCCTTGGCCATCTCTGACCAGCCCCATGTTGTCACCTAAATCAAGTCCCTTGATGCCCTCCTTCTAGCAGCCAATCAGTCCCTTAAACCTGTCCTCAAGTAGGCCATGTTCGACCCCTTCTGCTGGCCAGTTGAACAGTCCCCAAAGCACACCCAAAGCAGGCCCCTTCGCTAGCCTATATCAGTCCCTATTCAATCACTTTGACGGCCACCTAAATAGGTCCTAAAGACACCCCATTTCTATCCTTCAATCAAGTTCCTTAGAGTGCCCTCAATTCAGGCTTCAATCAGCCTATGTTTGATCTCTTAACCAGGGGTCCCTTGAATAGCCCCTTGGCTTCTTCTTCTGGTAATCCAATAGGTCCCAATTTTGCCCACTTATGTAGTAGATGAACAGCAGCCCCATAAGCCCATGTTTGGCTCATCAGAATAGCTCCTAAACAGGTCCTTGTGTGCCCCTTTGTTGGCTCCCAAGGAAAGCATCTGGTTGGTCACAAAACAACACCAAAACATGTCTCATTTTAGCTCTCCCCTTGGAGGTGTGCATCATCTATTGCTACAACAAGGAACACAAAAACAAAAACTAAGGCACATTGTTGGCCCATGAAGATTAAGATGGGCCTATTTGACCCAAGGACTTGAAGACCAGTCCACTACATCGATGAGACATAAACTGGCCCGTTGGGCATTTGACAAAATGACTAAGTCTGGGGAGTTAGTTCGCAAATGGATGCTACCCTAGACACTTCAAACTTGAACTTAAAAATGACTAAGTTTGAGAAGTTAGCCCACAATTAGGTGTTGCCTTAGGCTTCACACTAAAAGATGACTATATCTGGGGAATTAGCCCACTATGGAGCGCTATCTCAGGCTTCAGTCTTTAAAAAAAACTAAGTTTAGAGAGTTAGCCCACCATTGGGCACTACCTCAAGCTTCACACCTATAAAAACTTAGTCTGAGGAGTTAGTCCACCACTCGATGCTGCCTCAGACTTGGAAAAAAATTGAGTTAGTCCACAACTACATGCACTATTGGGCGGCTAGGTTATGTAACAGTTGTGTAGGCATATCATTATGTTCTAATAAACTAACCAAAAAATTTGTAGTTATTGTTAACAATTTACTTCGCATCTATCATTTCTACATTTCTAAATTCATTATATATATACAATCCCTCGTCTATATTTCTACCACTCAAACTTATTGTATGTTGTGAGAATATTCTAAATTTTAAATATTGGTAAATTAAATTACTTTGTACCATTTTTATTATTAATCGTGCAGGATTGATAAATTTTTTATCTACTACTACAATGGTTGTGGAATCTATTCATTTTCTAAAATTTACTTTTATAATTATGTCTATGCATCCTAGATGTAAACATTTTATCCTTTTCTTCTTTGATTTGATTTTAGTATTTAATTAGTTTTCTATTTATAATTTGTATATGAGTAAGTTTTATTTGTTTATGCAGAATTCAAATCTTTCAACTATTATCTGATGTTTTCTCCATAAGTTCCATTTTAACTTATAAAAATCTATTTTTTCTATTTCCCAATGTTCATTATGCATTTTAGTATAAACATCTTCATTAAAATTAATCATTTGCTTGTTAGAATTTTCATTATTCTCTTCTGTCATATATATTTCAGATATGAAACTTTCTTCTTTAACTATTTCTTTTGATGCCATCATACAAATGTATTTATGATGACTCAGGCATATTTATGGGACACGCTTCCTATGTGGATGGACCCTTTCCACTATGTGAAAAAGTTGAAAAGACTTAACCAAATAGGATGAGTAAATTTTTATATAGATCAAAAAACAAGGCGACATGCTACCAAAATTTTCTCAATCTCTTGAGAGTTTACACCATGAAAAGGAATCTCCACTTTGATAGGTCAAGACATGCACACTTAGACATTTTTGGACATGACATATGAGCTATCGATATTGTTGGACTTGGCATATGAACTACCTATGTACTATGTACTCAAATACAGACAAATTCAATGAACATTTCAAGTGCCGAGTTGCTTGCATGTTATTTGGTATTGATGCTAGATCAACGGACTAGATAGGATGCAAACAGTACACTTAATCAAATCTGAATACACTTTATCAAAATTTTAAAAAGCACTTAATTAAATTTGAAGATAGATTTAATCAAATCCTAACACATACAAAAACTAAATCTAAAAATATTTAGCCAAAATTGAAGAACAAACTTAATCAAATTTGAACATCTGAATCAAAATACTTAACTTAAGTGAAAGTTACTTTTTAAAGAAGACAAATAAAACATGTCGAAAACACCTTAAAACATAATTTATTTCAAAACATAAGAAATCAAATCCTTAACAATCTAAACTTAAACTTAACCAAGTTAAGTTGAAGTTTGAAAATAGTTAAAATACACCAAACACATTCAAATCGGTATCAAAACACCAACTAACATGAAATTACTTAACGCATGTCAATAAGAAAGTATGATTGCTTAAAACACTTTAAACTCATATAAACTTAAATAGTATTGTAGACACGCAATTTTGGCCTAGTTGGAGAGCTCAAATTCTTGTTTTCATAAAGAATATTTGAGTAACCTTTCAAGGGAACCGAGTTTTCCGGAAAAATTAAGGTCTTTGACACATTTCAAAGAGGGCAAAACCCTGTGTATAAGGGCATCTAGCGCCCTACTTATAGGGCACCAGGCGCCCTATAAATAGGGCACCAGGCGCCCTGTTTATAGGGCACCAGGCACCCTATAAACAGGGCACCTGGCGCCCTGTATACAGGGCGCCTGGATCCAAATTAAATTGATTTGACGGCTGATTTGACCCCCCCACAGTGACTTGTCTTGTCGACCTGACATATCTCATGATGCTGGCGCCCCATATACAGGGCGCTATGCCACATGGCACTGTTTTTCGAAAATGGCCAAAGTGCCCTCTTTTGGGCTATAAATAGACCCCCATTTGAGACCAAAAAGAGGTTCCAACTTCGTGCCACCCTAGAGCTCATCCAACACCACGATTCTAACCCATTTCCATCCCTCATAAGCCTTCAAACCGATTCAAAACTCTCTCCCAAAAACTCCAAAAACTTGCAGTTTCCTTCTTCAGAAATATGATTTTTCTCCAACTTTGAGAGCTTCTACCCTCCATTTCCCTTACATCTAGTTCCAAAACACTCTTCCATTAGCTTCACTTGACTATTGGCTGCTTGAAGAAGTCTTCTTTCCGTCTTGGAGGTCTCCCTACACTCTGGGGCGACGCCGTGAAGAAGGGAAGAAAATCTGCTGAAGCCAGTTCACAGTGCCCCGTATATAGGGCGCTTTGACTTTGGTCAACGCGCCCCATCAAGGGGGCACCTGCAGCAGCGCCCCATATATGGGGCACTAGCGAGCGAGACCCCGTTTTGCATTTTTTGAGTTTATTTACCTTTCCGGTCGATCTTTTACTCCCCCCTTTCATTTTAACCCTCATTAACATGTTATTTAGCATGCATTAAGCCACTCATTTGCATTTTCATGCATATTTAAACCTTCCAAATAGGGGTTGGGATTTAGTCCCAATCCGGTCAGTTCCTTCCCTCTTTCATGTTTACATTTGATTTTGAGCATGATTCTACGCTGTCACGAGAACTAATGATCTTTTTACTTGTTTCTATGTTTTCATATGGACATTTTTAGGTAAATCCAATTGGGGTGGAGCTTCAACCAGATCGAAGACGAAGGACTCACTAAGCTCTCTTCTTTCGGCCGGCCGAGAGAGGAGAAGTCGGACCCAACAATCTCCCCGCTTCCAAAGGTACGACGGTCACTTTCATCTCTCTATTTCATTTCCTTTCATTCTACTATATTTTGGAGCCTTTGGCTCCTGGCGACCACACCCACTAACATCCCATCAACCAAGTCACCAAGGCGGGCGTAAGGGTTCCGGGAGGGGGAGATCCGCGGATGTCCTGTTTCGGGTGCTTACACCTTTTGGCGACCACGGTGGGACCGACTTTGCTTTAGTGAGTTCTTTTTTTTTCCTAAGAATGTCCACTTGAAAACATGCTTCTTTTCAATCTAGTTCTCATTTAAGCCATTTCTATTTCTTTGCATTTCTATTTGCTTGCTTACATGCTTGTTTATTTCCTTGAAGCATTATCTTGTTCCTTCCGATTTACTTGCCTTCCGTTGGTCCTTTTAAAAACATACAATCTAATTTCTAGCTTGGTTTATCAACTTATTTCACCTTAGCATTTTAGATATCATCTTGTTTCATCTCTTGTTAAGTATACTTGTCTATTTCCTTCTAGGCCTAGTTTTCCTTTAGCAAATCTTTCAAAGCATGCTTAGTTAAATTAATGCTTTCTTCTATCCTAGTTTAATTTCATATCATTGTCTTGTTCACTTGCTTCCTACAACATCTCATTAATCATTGTATGCTTTTATTTTCTTCTTGCTTACTTCTTATTCCTTGACATTTCACTTGCATTTAGTTTGCATTGGAGTTTCGGGTTCGCCCGTCTCTTTAGGTCATCCGAGAAGGGAGGCTCTCTCCTCCCAAAGCCCCACACATCCGAACACCCCTCTTGGTGGTTGCCAACTCCTCCTCCGGGGATTCCCTCTCGGAAGGACTGGGTAGCTTCCATCAAGGCCTCCATAAGTCCCCAGACGTGAAGGATTCCCTCTTCACTGATCGGGCTGGTTGTATCATTTTATCCCAAAACCCGGAGTACCTATTACCTATCGTTGTGAAAAGAGTGACAACCTTAGATTGCTCGGCGTTGTGAGAGCATAGGGTCCTACCCATTTATTTGAGTGGACAATATTTCTCTTAACAAGCCATTAATTTGAGGTTGAAACAAAAAATTTTTTTGCGTTAATCATTCCAAGTCTTTGCTATTACTTGTTTGCAAACAAAAACTAAAAATTAAACAAAAATTCCAAAATCACCTAAAAAGAACCAAAACAAAAATTTGCTTGAGGTTAATTTGCTTGACAACTTGCTTGTCTGACAAAAGAAAATCAAAAGAAAAAAGGGGTAAAAAATCAAAACTAAAAAAAATTCTTAAGCTTTTATTTGTCAACCTTCTTTTTCTATTGTATTTATGAATTTAAGGTCAGGTCGAGTTATCGGAATGGCGGATCAAGGATACGAGCAACTACAGTTGCAGTATGACCAATCTTATTTCTATCCTGATGCCTTGTGTGCCGTCAATGAACCCGAAGTTCTCCCTGAACCTAGTCAAAATTCTCCTCAACCCAATCCAAATTCACTTTGGGAGGCATTCTCTCATGCTGACCCTACCCAAATTCAGGCTATCAAAGCCATCCTTAAGGGCAAGTCGCCCGCCGACCACATTCCTCCCGAAGGTGGTCTTCACATCTCTACCCCTCGGTCAGGGGCACATCAACCCAATGTGCCCACTCATGACCATTCTCATACCGGGCTCATGGCCCCAATTTCTCCTCATCCGGTGGCTAATCTAGATCATCCCAATCCAAATGTTGTTGTTCCTTCTAGACCACCAGTTTATTCCTCTAATCATCTCAACCCTACTCACCCTTTGGTGCATCCCCCAATGTACCCTTCTTATCCGGCCACTTCGGCCCATCAAGTCCCAATTCCGGTGCACCAAGCACTCACTTCTCCTCCTCCTCTTAGGGAACCTTCTGTCGATCAGGCCATGATTAACAAGATCAATCGCATGGATGAGCAGTATAGAGAGCTTAGTCGTTTAATCGACACCACGGCCCTCCCCGAAATTTCTCTTCCTTCTCTCCCCACTTTTCATCTACCTCCCTCTGAGATGCCGGTATACCGTCGCTACAACGGAACCGGTAATCCCTTCATTCACATCAAGGACTTTCTTTATGAGTCGGTAATGTGGCAAAACGATCCAAGGGCCCTTGCTTTTATTTTCAGAAGATCATTAGAGGGATCAGCTTTAGAGTGGTTCTACTCGCTTGACTCTTTGGAGGCGAGTAACTTTGAAATTGTCAAAGCTAAATTTTTGCAGAGATATCAAGACAGGGTCGGACCAACATATTCCATCACTGACCTCATGGCCGAAAGAATGAGAAATGATGAAGATTTTACCAGATATGCTGATAGATGGAGGGCAATGGCAGAAAAGCTGACGAATGCACTATCAGAACCGGAGCAAGTGAAGATGATCATCACTAATGCCACTCCGGCCTTAAAAAATATGCTGGCTTTGCATCACCCCACCTCCATGAGTGAACTCTATGAGAGGGCACGGTACATTCAGACACAGCTTAGGGACTCACCTATCATGAACTTGTTTGATCCTAGACCCCGAGCTGTCAAGAAAACCACTTTTACCACAACCGGTCCAGTGACTGAGGGCGTAGTGACAAATGAGAACCTCAATGTTGTAGGGAACCCACCTAGAAATTATCAACACCAGTTTAGGAACCCTCAACAAAACCAACCATTTAGAAACCCTCGTCAACCTCAACATCAACCTCAGTTCCAGCCTCGTCAACAACAAGTTCCGATCCCTCAGCGACCGCAAGCCCCGGTTCCCCAACCAGCGCGGCAACAACTGGCCAACTACAACCAAACACCCCTTCCCATGGCCTATGAACCCCGAAAGGTTGGACCCAAGAGGAACGATTACCCGCCTTTGCCGTACTCTCTCGTGGACATTTTTAATGCACTCATGGCGGCAGGGCAAATTGCATTGCCAAGGGAGAAGTCGGAGTGGCCTCAAAATGCCAACACGGAAGCGATACTGCTTGTTCCATAGATATCCTGGGCACACCGTGGAAAATTGTTTTCAGTTCAAAGACTATATCCACGATCTTAATGAGCAAGGCAGTATTGACTGGGACCAAATGGGGGAATACATCAGAACAGTGAAAAATCAACCTCAACGGCAGCATGCACCAGCTCAGCAGCAACAACAACAGAACCCCGTCATGGGGATTATCCAAAACCCTTTACCTCTACATGCACCCGCGCACAGGAATCAACACGTTAATCCCATCATGATTTCTTCGAGGAGTATCATGATCGGGGCCGAATTGGCAAATTGAGGGAGCCACCTCCGCCATGCATGTCAACCGAACCGTCCATTCTATACCCCAAGCTACATCGACCAACCCCATTACTCCCAACCGGCCACCCATCATCCGAGCACCATCACGACCCACCATAAGACCACCAAACACACAACTCCAAACGGGACGGACCCTAATCCGCCCGATTAATCCACCACAAACATCACCACCACTAGGACCCATCATCATCCCGCCCCGAGCAACTGTACCTTCACGACCTACCTACCCTACTATGCCTCAAACCACCATCATTACACCCATCACAAGAGCTCCCATCATTCGACCTAACCCACCACCCGCCACTACCACCCCAGCCATAGCTCCTCAACTTGCCACAGTACTCAGGAGTGGGCGCATGTTCCAAAGGATCTTTCCCCAGGCCGGCCAATCAGGGTTGGCACCAGAAGCAGAAGAAGAACACATTGAAGAGCCGTTGCCTAGGACATCCTATGATTTATTGAAGCATCTTGATAAAACCCCGGCACGAATCTCTATCTTAGAGTTGATCAAAAGATCCAAAGTCCATCAAGTGGTTCTCCAACAATACTTGCAGCGGGTGATGGTGAGTGAGAGCCTCCCCCCAGAAAAAATCTCATCAGTTCTGGTCCCGAGAAGTGAGTATTGATAGAAATGTATGCCCTACAAGCCAATCATATTTGATATGATTCAACATTTCTAGAAATATCTCATTCAATTAATTAGGCAAATCTTCATTATAAGCTCTTATTAGATGCGAATATAATAATGAAGTCCTTGATCAAATACAATGATGATTAAATCATGATGAGATCATGATAATGAGATTGATCATCTAGAGGTATTTGACCTAAATGTTCCTAGTCATAGGATACTTGAGACGGGACATCAAGGATCCGGATAGACTAGTGTATGTGATGTCTTCTCATGTGATGAGGACGACCGATCTCATTGGTCATTAGTGTGGAGACACTGAGATACACATACAGGTGCTCATTAGTTGAATGAGTTCACTTAACTGACCGAATTAGAAACCCTGAATGGTATCTTACCGAACTGTCTATCAGGGTTTTCTATCATCACGGTTGCATGGTTGGACCTTTGACCTGAGTCGCCAAAGATGCCTTGTTGGGTGGAACTTGTGCTTTGACCATTGACTTATGGATCACAATTTAGATGGTCCTATATAGCGATGGATCGGGTACAAGGAAAATCCGATGGAGGCAATTGAGCGGACAACAAGGGATCATCCACTCTCGGTAAGTGAGAGTGAATGTCCTATGGGATAGTACTCTAAATCCCTGGCCAGGGTAGATAGGATAATTGGAAAAGGAGTTTTCCAATTGATCCAATTCCGAGTACATGATCCTATAGAGTCGGTACACTAAGGAGTTGACAGTCGATGCCGTACTCCTTTCCGACCGGGACATTGGATGGATGAGGGTTTATATCCATGTGGTAACTGATGATGGAAAGGCTCAATGGAGATGAGATTATCCCCATAGCCATTTGGGATCATAGGATGTGGCTTGTACCCTTCATGATCGGTAGGCCGATTAATCTGTTATCGGATAACGGATTTAATTAAATTAAATAGAATTGTTCTATTTTATTTAGGCCTCAACCAAATAGGTTATTGGGCCTAGTGGGTCACACACAAAAGGACTTATCCACAAGTACAGGGGCAAGGACGTAATTTATAGAGATTTTGGGTTTTTATGAAAAATTCCATAATTCTCTATAAATACCAATGGTTTCAGCCAAACCCCATCAAGCCAAGGGTGAAAACCACGTCCCAAGCCTCCTCCCAACCTCCTCCTCTCTCTAGAAGGTGTCCATGGTCGATGGAGCTCCGTTCGGGAAGAGTTCTCGAGGCCGGCGCGAAGGGAGAACCTGCTGTGGATGAAGTTCGTGTGGATACTGCTGGAGACCGGACACTTGAACGGTTTGGAGAGCTTGAGAAGCTCATCTCCTTCCTCTCCATGGGATTATATGAATCCCTATCAGGTATATTCGAACCCGATTTGATCGGTTTTCGATTTTCGTCGTTCGGTTCTGATTGAGACGGATTCTAAAGGAACCCATAGGAATCGTCGCTTCCGCTGCACCAAATTTTAATGGACGATTCCTTACAGTGGTATCAGAGCCAGGTTCATGTCTCGGTCGAAACCGACGTCGAATCGACATTATTTCATGTTATTTATGTGTTCCCGAATCTGTGCAAACGTCTGTTTTGACGAGGCCACCATATTCTGTGTATGACTCAGATAATAGATTGGTTAGCCTTGGTAGAATCTCGTGATATAGGGATTTCTAACGCCGCAAACCGTTTGAAGTTTGGATCTCTGTAGTGTTTGGGTGAAGCCTCAAAAGTTGGTGTTTCTGTCATGCCCGAACCAACACCCGGATTTGGGGATTTTGTGAAATCTCCGTCCACAAAAGAAATTGAGACTTTTAAAGGGTTTAGGAGATGGGTAATATGATTACCTAACCTTTACCTTTGATATCCAGCTTTGAACGACGGCGGAGGATGAGAATTTTGAGTTTTCCGACGAACTAGGGTTCTGCGGAATCTGGCGGCGCCGACTTGTTTCTTCCTGATTTCTCGTTGATAGAGAATTTTTCTCTGAAGATATATATACATATTTAGAAACTTCATATGATGAGTATTCTAAATTGTATTTTTGGAGAATATTTGGCTTCCTGGATAAGGAGTTATCCTCGTTGCAAGATAGAGATTTCTGCTACGGAATTTGGGTGATCTCCGCCTCTTCTTCCTCATTTTCCGGACGAATGCGATTTTTCCTGGATATGAGGCCGACTGTTTTGGATTCCTTATTTGATAAGGATTCCAACGAATATTTTTCCAGATTTTTCGGAGTCCGGTATAAGGAGATATGCCCGAGTTAATGAGATTAACTCTCCTCCGGATGAACAGTGCACCGCCCCTTCTTATCGGGCGGAGAAGAAGGATCCGAACCGGATCCGGATCCGGGTCAAACCCGGTTTGACCGGGCCCGCGGCGCACCGGCAGCGCAGACGCCGCGGGGCGCAATGCGCCAGCACACGCGGCGCAGCGCGGCGCACACCGTACGCGGCGCAATGCGCCAGTTTTATTTTTAAATGTTTTTAAATTGTTTAAAAGCATAGAAAAATCCGAAAAAATGCCAGAAAAATCCTGAAAAATTCTTAAAAATTCTATAATATTATTTAACATGTTTTTAAAGTGTTTAATGACATGTTAAATGATGTTTAGCCCTATTTACATAGATTCACTCATGGTTAAACTTTAAAATTGTTTTAAAGGTTTAACTTAAATTATTAGTGTCTTAATTAATTCTGTAAAATGAGATTTTACAGAATATAAATTGGGACATTAATTTCTGACCTTGCACAATATTGGGAATGCATGAATGTTCTAAATAGTTTAGTTTTATATGTTCATTTCATATAAATTGTTTATATGTTATTGTCATGTTTTTTTTCATGTTATTTATTTCATGAAAAATTCGACATGCATGAAATTGAGAATTTCAAAATAAATTATATAATTTTATGTTAATATATATGATATATCTCATATAATTATCACGTATGCGCTCTATGTTCATGTGATGAATGTTAGTGTGTGTATGGAGGTGATCATGGACTTAATTGTGCTTGGCTTGTGATTGCTTTTAATTATGTTGGTTATGTTATTAAATGAGGCCTGCGTGTGCCTCCTCTCTCTCTATACAATCTGATTGTACATTCTACCTCCCTCCATTAATGTACTCCCCTTGGTTAAAACCAAGGTTTCTTATTGAGTTATGTACATTTGTGGGGTCTGCATACCCTTAAGCCGCTTGTAAGAGTTAGAAGCCGGTTCGTGGAAGGTTGGAGAGCGGGACCACTTGGAGAAGCACCCTTCTGAAGTGGGAGCATACCAACTAAAGCATTTGAAGCAAGGACTTTCACCTATAGGGGTGCCTTAGGTGCATGCTTAGGGTTAAGTCCATGATCAGCTGATTTTATGCATATTTGAAATGTGGATGTGTGCTACTGGTTATACCTTAGATATATGATATTCCAAAGGTATTATATATACTTAGCACATATTATTGATGAGACTAAAATAAAATCCCTCCTTGTCATAATTAGGTTGATAAACGTGTGACATTAAGAATGACTCACGTAGCCTTCCGTTGTTATGGTCTTGATGAGCCAATCTTAGATTGGATGGGTTTGTTGTGCTACCACAAGACTCATTCAGCAAGGGATTGGTGATCATGGCTAAGGCATTTGCCGAACCTTGGGGTGGACCATTTGCATGGCTTTGTTGTGCTACCACAAGGGCTGTGTGAAGAATCCATTCTCATAACGTAACAAGCGGATTTGACCTAACTAGAGTATATGGCTTGTTGTGCTACCACAAGGTCATAACTTTAGAGGCTAAATGACTAAGAGTTGCAAGAGTTGCAACTGGCAATAGTTGCCTACCTATTAAGTATGGGGTGATTTGTTGTGCTACCACAAGGTCATCACCATAAAGTTAATAGGGTCTTAGTCCCCACTAGGATTTCATCGTGATATCCCGTCTTTGCATAATGAGGGTTATGCGAATTCGTCGATAATTAGTGGGAGCATAAATTAGGATCAAAGACCATATCTTAATTTCATGAATGTTTGCAATGTTATACTGATAAAATTATATCTCTGTTGTAGAATACGATAATAAACCACCATTCGTATGGCATATTAGATGCCATATAGCTTAATGGCTCACACTTCTTAGACTGGTTTAGAACTAAGAGAATTGTTCTCATAGTTGACCAATTAACTATTCTACTTGAGAAGTAGGTGTCTCCTAAATTATCTAGTGATATGAAAGAAAAATAAGATCTTATCTCATAGACAAGATGCATTGTTTGCCTTAAATTAGATGTTAGTCTCTATGAGACATAATTATAGAGACAACATGGATAGATGGATATGAGATCCATCATGGCTCATAGTGATGAGCTAACTAAAGGGCAACTTAGATCAACAATACATCTTAATTACTTCTTGTTGGTAAGACCAATAGTAAGAAGTAAAATCATTAGGAGAGAGTTAATAGTAAAAGAAGGTGGTCAAGATAATAAAGCCAGGATAAGACATGATTCTTACACTGTCATGATGATGATAAGTGGAAGAGGAAGTACAAAGTGTTTTGTATATAATGCAAAGGTGGAGCTTGAGAAGCTTCATGTATCCAAGTTATTGACACTTACTTGTTTTAAATATACACTTAATAGTATTAGATACTATATGTGTATATCATAATATTAGATATTATGAATGCATCTAATGGTATGAGATACCAGATATGCATCTTATATTTACAAGGAGTTGTAGATGATGACAAGTAAATGAAGGCTTAATAAAGAAGATGTTGACCTACATATGAAATGGTGCAAAAGTTGCATCATTATTAGTGGGAGGTGCAATTCTTTAATAGCCTTATCGAGATGTCTTAATAATTAAGATTGCTATTATATCCTTCTACAAGAACATTATATGATTTCCTACTTGAATAAATGTTGATTTATTCTAAGTTATGGAATTGATAGATGTTCTAATAGATTGAATGGCAAAGTGTTTGCCAGTGGGAGCTTAATGAATTGTTTAATCATATTTGATATGTTAGCTCTCATGTTATGTGTGAATATTCCTTTTAAGAGGGAATGTGTTGATTTAGATCAATTTACACCTTAGCTTTATATAGACATGGAGAATGGGTTAATGAGTTATTAGA
Source organism: Cryptocoryne crispatula var. balansae (assembly GCA_036172225.1). Classification (NCBI taxonomy): domain Eukaryota; kingdom Viridiplantae; phylum Streptophyta; class Magnoliopsida; order Alismatales; family Araceae; genus Cryptocoryne; species Cryptocoryne crispatula. The sequence goes on along the minus strand of CM069926.1, from coordinate 12,287,576 downwards.
ACTCATACATTTAGATGTATGTTAACCCATATCTAGTAAGGCTAAAGAAGAATATTTCTACTTCATTATTTCAAAGATGATGTCTCTAGGTATGGATACATGTACTTTATGAAGTACAAATCTAAGACCTTTGAGAAATTATCTGAGATTAAGAATGAAGTAGAGATACTAAATGGAACTAGTATTAGAACTCTTTGATGAGATCAAAGAGAGGAATACTTAAGTACATAATTCACATATAATTGAAGGATATTAGAATCTAATGGACACCTCTTTACACATTTTAGCTTAATTGAGTAGCTAAAATAAGAAGTCATATTATGTAAGACATAATATGAACAATGACAAGCTTTGGAAATTTCCTCTTTGTCTAATTTTGGTTAAGTACTCGTTATAACCACTTGTTCTTAATAAGTACCTTATAAGTCTGTTCTGATTATTCCATATAGGATATGGAAAAGGGGTTAAAACTTGACCTTAAGCAAGTTAAGGTTTCGGAATGTCCGACCTGGTGAAGAAGTATAACTCTAACAAGTTGGAATATAAGACTATGAAGTGTTGGCTTGTGGAATATCCTAAGAAAACTTTTGGATATTAAATATACGACCCTTATGTATAAGGGTATGTGTTGCTCAGCTCACTATATTTCTAAAGGAAAAGTTCCTTCTTAAGAAAGATAGTGGGAGCAAGGTATATATGGAAGATGTTCTAGTCCCACAACCCAATAACACTTCTATTAAGGTGCTAGTTAATAATTACACAAGGACAAATGATAGGTCTTTACTTGTGTCCATTCTACTTAAGAGATATGTGAGACATATCTCTGATAGATGAAATGAGGCATAAGATAATAAGGATATTGATCCTAGGATCTATATAGAACCAATATGAGATATTGATTCATTAATGGGAAGAGACAATAAAATCCGATATAAACCTTATCTATTTTAATCAAGTTTAGAACTTGATAGATCCACCTAAGGATATAGTATCCATAAGGAATAAATGGATCACTAAAGAATAGATTGGAGTGGATTAGAAGGTAGATACCTTCAAAGGTGAGAATAGTTGAAAAGGATATCATTGAAGTCAAATGGTTGACTATGATGAGATCTTTTACCTATTCCATTGATTAATCCATTCGGATTTTGATTGTAACACTCTATGATTATGAGATAAGCTAATTGGATGTTAAGATAGTGTTCCTCTAAAGTATTTTGAGGAATAGGTGTATATGATACAACTATAGGGAATCAAGTCCCAATAACATCCAAGAAGAGTGTGTATTAAGTTCATTTATGGACTGAAGTAAAAACTTCCCATAGATCATATATAAGGTTTAATGAGATTAAATCTTATGACTTCGTTAAGAACGAAGAGGAGCCTTGTGTATTCAACAAGATAAGTGGGAGTGCTGTTACTTTCTTGACATTTTATGTTGATGACATACTACTCATTAAGAATGAAGTAGGTGTGTTATCATAAGTGAACCTAGCTATCAAATTGATCCTCCAAACACAATTTGGGTTTTGAGACCTATGGAGATAGATCTAAAATCAATGCCCAGTTAATGTACGTAGTCACCATAGTCAAAGGGTTTGACACGATGAACTCTAAGATAGGTTTCTTACCTATGTGGTATGGAGTTGATCTCTGTAAAGTGTTGTCTTTGTAGACTTCTTGAAAGATAAAGAGATCACATAAATGGAGCCCCTATGCCTTTGTCATAGGGTCTATCATTTATATGATGCTACGTACATGATGTGATTAATGCTCTAAGTGTTATGAGCATTCATCAAGAAGATCCAAGTGAGAGTCACTGGATAGTTTAGAGATATATCATTTGGTACTTGAGAAGCACTGAGAATGTATCTCTATACACTGGAGGATAAGACTTGAAGTCTTGTAGTTTTACAAACACAAGCTTCTAATCAAATAAGTTTGATATTAAGTCAGTAATGATGGTGCAGTGAGTTGAAAGAGTTCTATGTGATAGAACACTGTAAGTTCTACAACATATGTAAACAAGTTTACATGATGGTTGCACACTACTTGAGAAGTAGTATAGATGAAGTTTTTCATCTACATATTTGATATGGGATTGTCTCAATTTTCTCTGAAAGTGTATCATTGTTTTGAGAAAACAATGGAGTAGAGCCGATGTCTCATCAGAAGTTTAGAACTTCTGTGGCGATACCATACAATCAGAGAGATTGCAACTTTTAGAGATATAATTAAAGAAAAAGTATCTACCGTTAATAACATTGCAAATCCACTAACTGAAGCAGTTACTCAAAGAGTGTTTGAGCTTCACCTCAAGCCGATATAGATCGACGGATGGGTGATTGGCTTTAGTGCAAGTGGGAGATTGATAGAAATGTATGCCCTACAAGCCAATCATATTTGATATGATTCAACATTTCTAGAAATATCTCATTCAATTAATTAGGCAAATCTTCATTATAAGCTCTTATTAGATGCGAATATAATAATGAAGTCCTTGATCAAATACAATGATGATTAAATCATGATGAGATCATGATAATGAGATTGATCATCTAGAGGTATTTGACCTAAATGTTCCTAGTCATAGGATACTTGAGACGGGACATCAAGGATCCGGATAGACTAGTGTATGTGATGTCTTCTCATGTGATGAGGACGACCGATCTCATTGGTCATTAGTGTGGAGACACTGAGATACACATACAAGTGCTCATTAGTTGAATGAGTTCACTTAATCGACCGAATTAGAAACCCCGAATGGTATCTTACCGAACTGTCTATCGGGGTTTTCTATCATCACGGTTGCATGGTTGGACCTTTGACCCGAGTCGCCAAAGATGCCTTGTTGGGTGGAACTTGTGCTTTGACCATTGACTTATGGATCACAATTTAGATGGTCCTATATAGCGATGGATCGGGTACAAGGAAAATCCGATGGAGGCAATTGAGCGGACAACAAGGGATCATCCACTCTCGGTAAGTGAGAGTGAATGTCCTATGGGATAGTACTCTAAATCCCTGGCCAGGGTAGATAGGATAATTGGAAAAGGAGTTTTCCAATTGATCCAATTCCGAGTACATGATCCTATAGAGTCGGTACACTAAGGAGTTGACAGTCGATGCCGTACTCCTTTCCGACCGGGACATTGGATGGATGAGGGTTTATATCCATGTGGTAACTGATGATGGAAAGGCTCAATGGAGATGAGATTATCCCCATAGCCATTTGGGATCATAGGATGTGGCTTGTACCCTTCATGATCGGTAGGCCGATTAATCTGTTATCGGATAACGGATTTAATTAAATTAAATAGAATTGTTCTATTTTATTTAGGCCTCAACCAAATAGGTTATTGGGCCTAGTGGGTCACACACAAAAGGACTTATCCACAAGTACAGGGGCAAGGACGTAATTTATAGAGATTTTGGGTTTTTATGAAAAATTCCATAATTCTCTATAAATACCAATGGTTTCAGCCAAACCCCATCAAGCCAAGGGTGAAAACCACGTCCCAAGCCTCCTCCCAACCTCCTCCTCTCTCTAGAAGGTGTCCATGGTCGATGGAGCTCCGTTCGGGAAGAGTTCTCGAGGCCGGCGCGAAGGGAGAACCTGCTGTGGATGAAGTTCGTGTGGATACTGCTGGAGACCGGACACTTGAACGGTTTGGAGAGCTTGAGAAGCTCATCTCCTTCCTCTCCATGGGATTATATGAATCCCTATCAGGTATATTCGAACCCGATTTGATCGGTTTTCGATTTTCGTCGTTCGGTTCTGATTGAGACGGATTCTAAAGGAACCCATAGGAATCGTCGCTTCCGCTGCACCAAATTTTAATGGACGATTCCTTACAAGTATCTGGCCCTTATATTCACAAAGGAAGAGTTGGCCGACCCGGAAATAAGGAAATGTGCCTTGTGCATCACAGTCCACATCAATGGTGTAGGCATTAAGTCATGTTTGGTCGATACCGGAGCATCCATTAACGTTCTGCCACCAGAAACATTACATCTTTGTGGAATCTCCGAAGAGGACATCCGGCCATCTCAAATAACAGTGACCGCATATGATAATTCAAAGAAGCCCGCAGACGGCATGATTACATTGGGTGTCAAACTCGGACCTCGATACCGATCATTGTCAACTTTCACATACTAGAAATGGATCCGACATACAAAGCTATTTTAGGACGACCCTACTTGGAAGCACTAGAGGCGGTCGCCTCCACCAATCACCGTTGTCTTAAATTCCCTTACAAGGGACAGGTGATTAAGGTGACTAGCATGCCCCTAGATCATCCATCTTCTCCACCACCACCCCTTGGGTTGCCAAACGAGCCAATTTTTACAATCTTGGATCTTCCAGAAATGAGTAGGCAACCCAGGCAAGTGTGGAGAAGGAAAAGAGAAGAAAATGAAACTATTGGGTGGCATATAATGAAAAGTTTGGGATACCAGAAGGGCCGAGGACTAGGCAAAGAACTGCAAGGCATAGCTGAGCCAATCAATCTAGTGAGGTTACAACCAAAAAGCGGGGTTGTATATGATGGAACGATAGCGAATGGTCAGAATCTCAGAAGCAGATACTTTTCTGGATGCTTACAAAAGTTTTTCATCAAGAAAGAAACCATTCAACTAGCTGAGAACAAGGAAGAACAAGAGCTGGAGCAAGACAAAAGAAGAAGAACTGACGACCCTGAAGATGACCTGTATCCTGAAATATCTCTTTTGTTTTCCACTGATGAAGAAAAGTCAAGCAATGAACCACTCCAGGCTGAACCACCTATTGACCCACCTGAGGGTCATATTGCCAAATCGACTCGAGAAAAAGTCCAACCAACTCCACGAGGGCCTTCCCTCATTACGTCATCTTTTGGGGCCGACACCCCAACACACTGTGATGCTCTCCCCGGGCTTCTTGGCCCGATCCCTATTTCTAGGCCCTCAGGCCCAACTTATGGGTCCACGAACCCACTTGTTGCTTTTGGGCCACCGAGCCCCTCTACTAAATATGGGCCTTTGTGCCCATTTTCTCCAACTCTTGGGCCACCGAGCCCCTCTACTAAATCTGGGCCTTTGTGCCCATTTCCTCCAACTCTTGGGCCATCGAGCCCCTCTATTGAATCTGGGCCTTTGTGCCCATTTTCTCCAACTCTTGGGCCATCGAGCCCCTCTACTGAATCCGGGCCTCTGCGCCCATTTCATCCAATTCTCGGGCCCTCAAGCCCATCTCCTAAACCCAGGCCCTCGAGCCCACATCCTCCTCTTATTGGGTCCATGAACCCACCTTCTTCCATGATCATCCGGCCTACTGGCCCATCACCTCTTTTTGTCAACATTGGGCCCAAAAGCCCCCTTTGTCAAACCTTACTCGAAGTCTTCCCCTCTTTATCAATATCTTTGCCTACTTTGGCTCCCGTAGTTGATCTCAACCCAAATCGGGCACCTAAAGCCCATTCTGTCTTTATGTTTAGCACTCCCCAAAAAACAATGTCCTCCTCGAAACTGAAATTTCGATCAAAGAAACATCTCAACTTACCTCGGAAGGGCATTCGACTCAAGGAGCCACCAGATCCTTGATTGACCTTCTTTGCCCTCCATCCTCTCCAATAAATTCCACTTCATCCACCTCCTCTTCCTCCTCTTATTTACCTTCTTCTTCTTTAGGTTTAGTTTCCAATAAAATAGAACAAAAAAAATCAGAGGTAGGAGAGTTCCAGAAAGATACCTGCATCAGTTAGCTCAGAAGAGCTTAGAATGTGCCAAGCTACCGGAGTATCAAGAAAGTGCGATTCAGCTAGATGAAATACGATAAGAGGAGAAAGATAACATTGATCAAACTTTGGGGGTTTCTTCCACATCCAACAGAAGGCAATCAAGGGCTATGCAATTGCTGAACATCTTGCCCATCATCCTATCCCAATCTTTGACCCTATCCAATCATATTTTCCCGATGAAGAATTGTTGTCCATTCGATCTTCCAATCTATGGACTTTGTATTTCGGGGGCATTAAACTCCCAAGGTAGAGGGATAGGGATTGTTCTTCTGTCACCCGAAGGTGTCACCATTCCACAGGCTTTTCAGCTCCATTTTCCAGCAACAGACAACATAGCTGAGTATGAAGCCTTGTTGGCCGGACTGGAGGCCGCTCACTTCTATGGTGTCACTAAACTAAGGGTAATTGGTGATAGTCAGTTAATACTCCGCCAAGTACTGGCCAAATACCGCACATCTCATCCCGGGCTCAGACCATACCAAGAACTCACCACTTGTTACATCAAGCTATTCTCCAAACTCGAATTCATTCACATTCCTCGTGCTCAAAATATTCTTGCCGATGCTCTCGCTTCCCTGGCATCTTCACTATCTGTCCCACTAGGCAGACAGGTTAGGACGATCTATGTCTGCCGACGTACCATTCCGGCAGTAGAAGATGCACAATTCTTGAAAGTTAAAGCAGAATTTGAAAGGAAAGAGTACATTGAGCAAAAGGAGGAAGTATCTTTGGTCGAGTTGGAGGAACTAGAAGAAGGTGAGAAACCATGGTATCATGAGATTGCAAACTATTGTCAAGATCAGACATATCCACCAGGATCAACCGCCGAAGAGAAGAGAGCCATAAGAAGGGTCTCCCAGAGATACACCATCTTAGGTGGAGTACTTTACAAAAGGAGCTTGGCTGGTGTCTTACTAAGATGTGTAGATGAAGAAGAGGCTGGATTGGTGCTTAAAGAAGCACACTCCGGAGTATGTGGAGGCCATGTAAATGCTCAAGCCCTCGCCAAGAAGATCATCAGGCAAGGGTATTATTGGCCTACTCTGGAAGAAGATTGCTCGATCTTTGTCCGACACTGTCATCAATGTCAACTCCACGCCGACAAGATTCACTCTCCCGCATCTTCCCTTCATCCGATCCACGCCCCATGGCCCTTCGCTATGTGGGCTTTTGATGTTATCGGATCCCTCGGTGACCCAAACTCCACAAACAAAACCAAATCCTTCATCCTAACTGCAACGGAGTACTTCACCAAGTGGGCGGAAGCGGAAGCATATGTGGAGATCAAGGCATCAACAGTCTACACCTTCATCAAGCGCAACATCATTGCCAGGTTCGGGATCCCAGGCAACATCATCACCGACAATGGACCGCAATTCATCTCTCAGGAGCTACGTGACCTTTGCAACAGGTATTGCATCAGATTGCATCATTCATCTCCATATTATCCTCAAGGCAACGATCAAGCAGAAGCCACCAATAAGACCCTGATAAAGATCATTAAGAAGACTTATAAGTCTAGCAAGTTCGCAGACTGGCCAGATAAGTTAGTTGATGCTCTATGGGCCTACCGCACTTCTATTCGAACCCCAACGGGTCAGACCCCCTATGCCTTGGCATTCGGGATGGAGGCGGTAGTTCCATACGAAGTAATCATTCCTTCCCTCCGAGTCCAGATCGATCGAGATATCCCAATGGATGAACGTCAAGATTCTCTTCTCGCGCAACTCGAACTCTTGGATGAAAGGAGGCTGGCCGCTGCCGAACATGCTAGATCTTACCAAAATAGACTTAAAAGATTTTATCAGAAGAGGGTGGTGGAGAAAAAATTTGAAGTCGGTGAGGTTGTGCTTAAAAGAATATTTGTTAAGCCAGGCGGTCCTCGCTCCAAACTTCAACCTAATTGGGAGGGTCCGTATATAATTTCGGCTGTTTATTCCGGTAATTCATATAAGCTAACTAATGCAGAAGGAGAAGAGCTAGCTCATCCCTGGAATGGTGTATACCTCAAAAAATATTTCCCTTAAAACAAAAATCACAAAAAAAATCTTTAAAATTCAAAAGGTGTGAAGAATGATGGTAGCATCTAACGCTTACTTGCCCGGTACACCAACTTGTCACTTAGGGAAATAAGGATAGGCATCATACTGCACACACTACACGCCAAGTCTTGGGACCCGATGATCGGAAGTCAAAGAGAAAGCTAGGTAACACTTGGCAAAAGAAGGTCAACCCGATCCTGTTCTCTTCTCTTTTCGGTCCAGAATAGATGAAAGAGGTTAGAATGAGGAGTATCGAAAGTGCCCATTACCTCAGTTGGAAAATGCCTCTGAAGGTCTGACTTCTTAAAAAGAAGAAAAAGGTACCAAAAGATGGGCAATGACCCCTCAGGTCGGCAAAAGAATAGACCTGTCTGAATGTGTACCGACAATAGCCCAAAAGAAAAAGGCTCCAAAAGATGGGCAATGACCCCTCAGGTCAAAATCAAGCAAAAAAGAAGAAAGACCTATCTGAATGTGGGCCATCAAAGAAAATGGGCTAGAAGGAAGGACCCGAAGAGGTCAAAACCTGAACGGGCAATGTGGGTATTAGTAGAGAAATGAGTTCGACATCCCTGAATTCTACTAAGGACTTACCACCAATCATCTTCCTTCTTTAACCTCAAAGGATAGGGTTGACCGACTAAGTCCAAGAAGAGCCATAGCCTATCGAAGGCGGAAGGTCAGAAGATTCCGAACAAGGCACTTTCTTGCACGTGATGCCTACTCTTAACCCTTAGGTAACAATGAGAGGCACCTATGGCAAGCAAGGCAACGGATGAGATGGTCGTTTCCCTCACACCGAACACAAAAAATCGAATACTTCAAAAACACCAAAAATCTTAAAAATTAAATATTCAAAACACCAAAAAATCGTAAAAGTTCCAAAACATCAAAAACATTATAAAACCATCAAAACCCAAACAAATCAGAAATCCCAAAACACCTAAAAATTTGCTTCTTAAATTGGCTAGCTGCCTTTGCATTCATGTTTAATTTCAGTCTTGCATACTTTCTTTTGTGCATACTTATGTTTTTCTGTTATCTTTACCTTGATAAGGCCGATGTCCCTTGACAAAAGGTCAAGGCAACTTTGCCCTCTCCTCGCAAGGGACTAAGCCAAAATAAAGTTCTAACCTCTTTTCTCAAGTGGATGCAGGAACAGGAGAAGGCATGCCAACTTCATATCCCCAGACACTTGGAGGAAGCAAAAACACAAAAAAATCAAAAAAATTGAAAAAAAAAAGTGGACTACTCCGACCCCTATTAGGACTTGCATTTAGTATTGCATCTATCAAAATAAATAATATTTGAGATGTTGAAGACCTCAAGTCTAGAGGGGGCTGAGCCTGAGAACCCCTTTAACAAAATCAGTGAGGGCTCAGTCATTCCCTAAGCTTGCGGATAGGCCAAAGTTGAATATGCGGGGACGACGGTTTCTTCATAAATGTCCTGACTCGTTATGTTCAACCTATATCTTCAACTATTTTCTTATACTTATTTGTATTTCTTCAAACCCAGCATGCATCATTTCATACATGCATCATCCCACCACAACCATTTCCTGCTTCCTTCCAGTCCCATCATGAACCTTTTTAAAGATGGTCTTTTATAGCCCCTAGAGGAGGTCTTGTTTTTCCGAAAAATCGGCTTTCAATATGTTTCAACGATGTTTTCCGTCAAAACAAGAAGTTTTTCCATGTCAAACTGAACCGGTGTTGTTGAGTAAAACCTTATGAATTTGAAGAACCCAACCTTGGTTGATTGGCTGTCTCCTATTTACTTTTCGCAATTTACCGCATTTCTGCCGAGTCCAGCACACCATGCAGTTCGGGTCCTGGCCGGTAACAATTCTCCCCACGTGGGATTTTAGTTATTTACTTTTAGTACTGTTCTTCTCTTTAACCAATCAACCAGAGGGAAGGTTTCGATAAGACAAAGGGTAATCTCGGAGTCCGGTAAAGTTTTATTCCACTCAACTAGGCCAATGAGGGCGTGTCTAAATCTACACCTTGGCGTCACCTTTTCAGTCCATTACCACTTCATTCCGCTACGCCTCATTACGCTTCGCTACATTCGCCTACGCTTCATTCGTGTCACTCCCCTACAAAGCCGACGCCAAGGCGAGGCAAGCTGTAGACACGCAATTTTGGCCTAGTTGGAGAGCTCAAATTCTTGTTTTCATAAAGAATATTTGAGTAACCTTTCAAGGGAACCGAGTTTTCCGGAAAAATTAAGGTCTTTGGCACATTTCAAAGAGGGCAAAACCCTGGGTATAAGGGCACCTGGCGCCCTATAAATAGGGCACCAGGCGCCCTGTATACAGGGCACCAGGCGCCCTATATACAGGTCATCTGGATCCAAATTAAATTGATTTGATGGCTGATTTGACCCCCCCATAGTGACTTGTCTTGTCGACCTGACATATCTCATGATGCTGGCGCCCCATATACAGGGCGCTATGCCACATGGCACTGTTTTTCGAAAATGGCCAAAGTGCCCTCTTTTGGGCTATAAATAGACCCCCATTTGAGACCAAAAAGAGGTTCCAACTTCGTGCCACCCTAGAGCTCATCCAACACCACGATTCTAACCCATTTCCACCCCTCATACGCCTTCAAACCGATTCAAAACTCTCTCCTAAAAACTCCAAAAACCTGCAGTTTCCTTCTTCAGAAATATGATTTTTCTCCAACTTTGAGAGCCTCTACCCTCCATTTCCCTTACATCTAGTTCCAAAACACTCTTCCATTAGCTTCACTTGACTATTGGCTGCTTGAAGAAGTCTTCTTTCCATCTTGGAGGTCTCCCTACACTCTGGGGCGATGCCGCGAAGAAGTGAAGAAAATCTGCTGAAGCCAGTTCCTGGTGCCCCGTATATAGGGCGCTTTGACTTTGGTCAACGCGCCCCATCAAGGGGGCACCTGCAGCAGGCGCCCCATATATGGGGCACTAGCAGGGGCAGACCCCGTTTTGCATTTTTTTTGAGTTTATTTACCTTTCCGGTCGATCTTTTACTCCCCCCTTTCATTTTAACCCTCATTAACATGTTATTTAGCATGCATTAAGCCATTCATTTGCATTTTCATGCATATTTAAACCTTCCAAATAGGGGTTGGGATTTAGTCCCAATCCGGTCAGTTCCTTCCCTCTTTCATGTTTACATTTGATTTTGAGCATGATTCTACACTGTCACGAGAACTAATGATCTTTTTACTTGTTTCTATGTTTTCATATGGGCATTTTTAGGTAAATCTGATTGGGGTGGAGCTTCAACCGGATCGAAGACGAAGGACTCACTAAGCTCTCTTCTTTTGGCCGGCCGAGAGAGGAGAAGTCGGAACCCAACAATCTCCCCGCTTCCAAAGGTACGACGGTCACTTTCATCTCTCTATTTCATTTCCTTTCATTCTACTATATTTTGGAGCCTTTGGCTCCTGGCGACCACACCCACTAACATCCCATCCACCAAGTCACCAAGGCGGGCGTAAGGGTTCCGGGAGGGGGAGATCCGCGGATGTCCCGTTTCGGGTGCTTACAAGTATCATCATAAACAACAATCAATATTGATTCAAAATTCAACTAAGTCAAAATCAAATAATTTAACTTGTACACAAAATTGAACAAATGCAAACACTTAACATTCAAACTTGAATTCAACATTTCAAACCTCAACTTAAACCAACTACAAACAAATCAAACTCTCAACTTTTAAAGCTTAACCAAACTTGTTCGCATCTCATTAGACCCGAAAGGCCATAGAGCTTTGTTCTTTACGTGATGTGGATATGCACGCTCTCAACAAAAAGATCGCTATAACAGTTAATCAATTCGAGCTGTTGCTTGATGTAAATGAACGTTGGATATTTTCACCATCCGATGGAGAGAAGTAAAAACAACATTTTCACAGAACCCAAATCTAGGTTCTATACTTTTACAATATCACCTGTTTATCTAGTACCTTTATAGGCTATCACCTATTTTGCTAGCAATTTTGAACGTGATATTAAAAAAACAAACTCCTTTTAAATAACAAACTAAAAAAACATTTTATTGAGGTTCACACATTTATCAAAATGGGCAAGATTTAGGTTTAATTTGATGCACCCCAGGGTTAGGGTGTTTGTGTCCCCATCCTAGGGCGCATTGGTTTGTCTTTCCTAATTCATCATTTTGAATTGATTTCAAGTAATATTTTCAATCTTTTATATAATTGAATGAACTCTAAAAGGGTTAGCCAGCACATCTCCAACCCTCATTATTTAGTTAAAAAGATTTTTAAAGAGTTTTAGAGAGAGAAAGTTTAGTTCACGTTTGTTGGCATCAATTGTCTTGCAGAGTCCATACAAAAAACTAAGCATATGTAACATCTAACCTGGCTATTGAAGAAGCTTTCATGGTTTGCTAGCTTTTATTTGCATTGAATGAGGGACAAATCATATCTCCCATTTGTTTGTGGTGCTTGTAGACACGTAATTTTGGTCTAGTTGGAGAGTATAAATTCTTGTTTTCATGAAGTATATTTGAGTATTCCTTCAAGGGAATCAAGTTTTTCGCAAAATCGGAGCTTCCCTGTGTGTTTCGGCCAAACTGAGCCTAGTGCCCCCTTAATGGGACACGTTTTGGCCAAACTAGCCCAAGTCAAAACATCCTACCAACAGGGCACTGGCAACCTATTAATAGGGCACCAAGCGCCCCACTAGTAGGGTGCCAGGCACCCCATCGGTGGGCACCTACAACCTATCAGGTTGATTTGATATGTTGAAGGGATAGGTCTACAGGTAAAGTTGTCCTCATTTTGGTTATAAAGGACCCTCATTTAGAGGGTTTAGGACACACCAAAGACGTCCCCCATATGCTCTCCTCCACCACTATACATCCCAAGCATTACAACCCTCTTCTAGCTCTTAAACTATCCCAAATCCATCTTTTAAAACCCTAAAAAACAACAGTTTCTTTCTTGAAGGGACAATCATGCAGAATGAAGTTACTCTGTTTTGGACTGTAGGAAAACACTCATTTGGAGGGTTTAGGAGGTTCCAACTTCGTCCCCCCACTCCCTCTTATCCACCACTTCACTCCCAAAGCCTCACAACTTCCCAAGCCCTTAAAACATCCCAAAACGCTCCCTAAAAACCCAAAAACCCACAATTTTTTCTTCTTTAGAAATATGATTTTTCTCCGACTTTGAGAGCCTCTACAAGCCATTTCCTCACATATAGTGCCAAAACACCCCTACATTAGCTTCTCTTATGTATTGGCTATTTGGAGAAGCTCTCTTTGCATCTTGGAAGTCTTCCTACACTCCGGGCGACACCGTGAATGTCACGCCCTGGATTTAATTCTGCACAGCGGAACAAAATCCGACGATGTAACCGGGGAAAATAACCCCTAAAATATATCGGTTTGGAACGAATGAAAACAACTAGATCCAAGTTCATAATTTCAATATTTCAAATTCCATACATCACTAACCACTACAATCTAAACAAAATAAAATACCATCTAGTCATACATATCATCTAATTGTCTTCTCGAGAATCGATCCATCACACTTCCGCTGCGCTAAACCTGATTACCTGAAAATTGATAAGAGGATTGGGATGAGTACGACGACTCAGTAGACACCCCATCATCCGCCAAATCGGATAGCTAGAAGGCCCTAGATGTTAATTAAATAGGTACCAAGACCTACACCAATTATATGTAAATATAGGCTAGTCAATATATTAGATATATGACTTAATCCATGTGTTTTACACCACCAACCAAAGCCTATAATCACACCGACCAGCACCTATATGCACCATAACATGACCTAAAAAGATGGTATGAACATATGCATAGACACCTACTATATGCTCCATATGATGATATCACTATAAATGAGGCAAACTATGCATACACCGTGCAACACAATATGATAATTGACAAAATAAAACACATCACTAGACCACCTATACAATACCATGCAATAATGCACCTATCCTCTAACAAGAGAACCACACCTTTTACTTATTAGCAAGGAATGCGTCGTCTTGCCACCTCAACCAGCTACCACCAGATCTATCATATATAGCAAGTACCATATAGCTAAACGAAATCCCATAGTGCACCTAGGCGGTGGTGGCACGGGGACAAACCGCGGTATCCGGGATCGAAGGATGCACCGGATCGTTCTAACCTCCGCTGCCCTCAGGTCACGACTAACTAGTCTGGTGTAGCTGTTTTCATTAGAATTTCAATGCATCATGCATTCACCTCAATCATGCCATGCCATGATCACATTTATAAGATAAATGACATACACCATATCATGCTATGACAAATATACCATCAATGCAAATACCATGACCAACTACACCTAAACAATATGTTCATGATGCTAGAACCATAAAATGACAATAATACTTATGAGCTAGTATGATACCACCACGGACTCTCAATCAAAACAATGATATGAACGGACCCAATCAGACCATATCTTTTGGTTTAAAGACATAAACATGGTTGAAACCAAGTAGTTAAATAGGCTAGCTAAACAATATCTAGTTTAGTTACCTATCACCTTATATATACAATGATATTAACTCGAAAGAATAACCAAGGACTACCTAGATGTAGGTTATCAAAAATGGACTATAATCAAGCAGGAACATGATGATTAACATGCTATAAATAACCTAAAATAATCTTAATACGACTTCCATTACAAGCGAAAGAACCAACACCGCTAATCACGCTAACCACGACATACAATGCTAACCCGGCCAATTAAATCAATAGTAGTCACTACAAGTCATGGAGAATTAAATAGAAATTTAATGATAATTAGTAGACACGTCAAGGATGCCTACCGGATCGATACTTTGAAAATTATGTTGAAATCGATGACGAGAGAAGTCGGACGATGATGACTCGACGTGGAAGTCGGAGACCAAATGGATCTGTCCTCTTACTTCCCTGCTAGGTAGAAGAATAAGAGAAAGAGAGAGAGTAGGTGAGAGTTCCTGTTAGAGGGAGATGTCAAGAGAGAAGAGAGAGGACGATAGAGTATGAGAGAGAAGGCTCACGTGGATGGGGGCGCACAGGTGGCGCAAGGCGGACTGGCGCGCGGCACTGCGGGCTGGCACACGGAGCACGCGAGCGGGCATGGAGGCCCACCGGCGTTGACCCAAGGAGGCGGGGGAGGGCGTTGACGCGGGCGCGGGCGGCCGCGCGCGCTCACGCGAGACGGGGAAGGCGTGGCGGGGGCGGCGGCCGGACGGCGATCGGCCACGCGCGGCGGCTGGGCGGGGACGACGACGCGCGAGGAGGCACGCGGTGGGCGTTGACCTCGGCGCGGCGCGTGGGTGGCGGGCGGCCAACGAGGAGACGGCGCGGCGGCGGCCGCGCGCGTGCGGGCGGGCGGCGGTGGCTGTGTGGCCGAAGGCGGCAAGGCGGGTGGGGCGAGGGCGCAGGGCCGCGCGCAGGCGACGGTGGGCGGTTGCGCGGGGCGGCGACGCCGTTGCGACACACGGCAGCGACGTGCGGCGGCACTGCAATCGGGAAGATGCAACGGCGACGGAGAAGAAGGAAAAAAAATAGGGCGCTCGGGAGAGAACAAAACGGCGAAAGCAGTAGGGGGGTAGCCGAAGGGAGATAAATAGGAAGGATAGAGAAATAGCAATAATAAATATAATAATTAATTATCTTTTTTTTTTCTAAAAACGATAGAACGTTACAATCTACCCTCCTAATAGAAATTTTCGTCCTCGAAAATTCAACCGGACTCACCGAACAATTTCATCCTACAATCTATCTAACTATTCTCTTCTATCTAATTTACTCATCATCTACCACTCTTCTTAAACACATCTATCTATCAAACTATCTATACGCATATCTATCTATAATCAATCTATCTAAACATATCTATCTTAAATAAAATATTTCTAAAATTCCACCTTATGACCGAATATTGATATGTATTGACAAATCTTTCTATCTACGTATCTAACAAGCTAAATTATCTATATATCATATGTTTCATCCAATCACATAACCTTAAGACCTTAATCATGATGATCCTTAATCTAATTTATCAATATACCAAATCTAAAAATTTTATAGACCATTATGATATGGATCAAATATCTTTCACAAAAAATATTCCATAACCCAACAGACCCTACATTGCTCAAATTAATAGCCTTGTCTAAGATTGATAACATTGATCATCATCTATCTAAAATTTCAAATATATTCAATCTTAAAATTTTAACATCATAGCATACATCCTTGGTGCTATCAACGACACAATCTAGTCATCTAACTAATAATCTAATTATGATCCAATATCAATTTACTTGATCCAACCAATATCTTATCTAAAGATTGATATGTCTCATCATCATCACTAAAATGATCGGGTTCACTAAATCTGAAGCTATATCATCATATTATTGGTATTGATCATATAATCCACAATATGGAAGAAATTTCCTTGACTATTTCTCTTACATTCTTTTATCTAGAGATCATTTCTAATAAATTGCGGTCTAACTAATTCACCTACTACATTTAATCCCAATAAGACAATCAATCTATCATCGTCAACTCAAGTCTAAATCTAAGTATGCAAAGTATACTCCTAGCTAAGTTTGTAAATCAAGAGTCGAAGAGAGAATGAATTCTCTGATTGGATAAGCCCAACTCGGATCATGGTAGACAGAAAATAACTCGCGAGTTCAAGGTTGATAGATAATAGATGATGATCTAGATAATATGATCATGCTCTAAAATAGATTGCCAAAATCTTAAACTAATTACAACCCTATCTAGATAATCGCCTATGCTCTAAAGTTTATATCTGATCTTCTATAAATCTCATCTTCAATATCAAAACATTATCAATGCTAAGCTCATGCCTATGTTTTCATAAATCTATTTCAAAATTCATATTGGTAAATCTTTCTCCAAATATGATATATTCTCATCTTTCTCATATAAAGCTCCAGAAGTTTGTTCAATTCAAAATAGTTTGATATCAATGCCTTGTTTCCATTCACTCTCAAAGCCAAGTTTCACAAAATAATGATGCCATGAAATGAAGTGTATCACCAGATTTATGTTATCCACTTATCCAAACAATGTAATTATTCTTAACCTCTATATCATTTATACACATGATCTCAAATATAATCACCTCATACCATCTATATTATATAAGTCCTCAAGATGACCAAATCTCTAACTTCCAAAGTAATTCTAATAAGTTTACTACTTTTGACAATACTAACATCACCTAAACCATAATGATTCAATAATCAAGTATATCATCATAATCAAGAATAAATAAATTATCTTTAACCTTCATCATAAGAACAATATCCATTTGTAATCATATATAATCAGCAAAAGATTCTCACTCTTAATGAGTTCTCAAACCTCCTCTTCTACAAATCTATCTCTATATCTACCACTCTCACGATTCATTCTCATTTCTTCCTTAAATTAAGTTTATATTCGTATTCTAACTACTTCCAAACAATTAGCAAGATATATCCCATCATCATGTTATCTCTATCTAATCTAAAAGATCACCTCCAATAGACCAAGGTCCAAACTTCACATAAGATCAACCTATGATTGGCCACAACATATAATTAAAATGATCCAGAATCAAGATTTAGCTAGATTGATCAAATAAGATATAAAGAGATAAAGGAGTTCAAAATTGATAATGAAGATCAAAGATTGTGATCGGGAGAGTATAATTATAATATCAATCAATTGCTAGTACATCACAACACCCATCTATAATCATACTCAAGACGTTTATAATTCTCCAACGCATGCTAAATCATCTAAATATCTCTCCTCACAACTTACACTTAATCCGAATTCCATCCTTGATAGTATGAAAAATACCATTTATTCAAAACATGCTAAAATTCTTTTAATCTTACTTTGAAATTTTGAATTGATAATCTCATTTCTCTTCCATTTAAAATTACATACTACAATTAATATTTCAATCTCCATTTCATTTCAAAATTGGCAATTCTAATCACATCTTATCCACATACCACACATAGGTATTCCTTCAAAAAACATACAATGATAAATCGGATTAATCCTAGATAGACAAAATAAATCATTATCATCATCCCATATAGATTATCCAATTAAATCAATTTGAAGATTCACTAATCTATCATTTATCTATTGATCATATAGTATCATCATGATTCCAACCATTAAATTTACCATCAATCCAAATCACTAACCATGTTCAATCTGAAAATTCAAACTTAAAGTATAAACCAACCTAATAATGATCAAGCATCATATATCAATCATTCGATAATCTGATATATAAATCAAGAATCTTACCTTAAGATTGATAAAAGAAATTCTTAATCAAGTCAAACCATAAGATCAATCAAACTTGAAAATCAGTCATCACAAATTAATTATTCAATCTAAGCCTCTAATGACTCGATCACTCTCTAATATTAAGATTCAACAAATCCAATTTGATAATCTTATCCTATGATCATAAATCCAAACTCCAAGATCCACTAAATCTGAAAATTAAATCATCATAAAGTGATATCAAGTATTTATCCAATGTAAACCTATAATAAACCAACATCAAACTTCTATGTCATTCAATCTAATAAACAACCTAAATTATTCAAATACCGCCCAAGATCATTTTCTTCCAAACATCAATTTTCATCTAATCCAAACCGATATCATAAACTCGGGCTAGTCAAAAATAGACCTTAAGGCCGAGTTAAGGCTCTGATACCAAGCTGTCACGCCCTGGATTTAATCCTGCACAGCGGAACAAAATCCGACGATGTAACCGGGGAAAATAACCCCTAAAATATATCGGTTTGGAACGAATGAAAACAACTAGATCCAAGTTCATAATTTCAATATTTCAAATTCCATACATCACTAACCACTACAATCTAAACAAAATAAAATACCATCTAGTCATACATATCATCTAATTGTCTTCTCGAGAATCGATCCATCACACTTCATTGCGCTAAACCTGATTACCTGAAAATTGATAAGAGGATTGGGATGAGTACGACGACTCAGTAGACACCCCATCATCCGCCAAATCGGATAGCTAGAAGGCCCTAGATGTTAATTAAATAGGTACCAAGACCTACACCAATTATATGTAAATATAGGCTAGTCAATATATTAGATATATGACTTAATCCATGTGTTTTACACCACCAACCAAAGCCTATAATCACACCGACCAGCACCTATATGCACCATAACATGACCTAAAAAGATGGTATGAACATATGCATAGACACCTACTATATGCTCCATATGATGATATCACTATAAATGAGGCAAACTATGCATACACCGTGCAACACAATATGATAATTGACAAAATAAAACACATCACTAGACCACCTATACAATACCATGCAATAATGCACCTATCCTCTAACAAGAGAACCACACCTTTTACTTATTAGCAAGGAATGCGTCGTCTTGCCACCTCAACCAACTACCACCAGATCTATCATATATAGCAGTACCATATATCTAAACGAAATCCCATAGTGCACCTGGCGGTGGTGGCACAGGACAAACCGCGGTATCCGGGATCGAAGGATGCACCGGACCGTTCTAACCTCCGCCGCCCTCGGGTCACGACTAACTAGTCTGGTGTAGGCCGTTTTCATTAGAATTTCAATGCATCATGCATTCACCTCAATCATGCCATGCCATGATCACATTTATAAGATAAATGACATACACCATATCATGCTATGACAAATATACCATCAATGCAAATACCATGACCAACTACACCTAAACAATATGTTCATGATGCTAGAACCATAAAATGACAATAATACTTATGAGCTAGTATGATACCACCACAGACTCTCAATCAAAACAATGATATGAACAGACCCAATCAGACCATATCTTTTGGTTTAAAGACATAAACATGGTTGAAACCAAGTAGTTAAATAGGCTAGCTAAACAATATCTAGTTTAGTTACCTATCACCTTATATATACAATGATATTAACTCGAAAGAATAACCAAGGACTACCTAGATGTAGGTTATCAAAAATGGACTATAATCAAGCAGGAACATGATGATTAACATGCTATAAATAACCTAAAATAATCTTAATACGACTTCCATTACAAGCGAAAGAACCAACACCGCTAATCACGCTAACCACGACATACAATGCTAACCCGGCCAATTAAATCAATAGTAGTCACTACAAGTCATGGAGAATTAAATAGAAATTTAATGATAATTAGTAGACACGTCAAGGATGCCTACCGGATCGATACTTTGAAAATTATGTTGAAATCGATGACGAGAGAAGTCGGACGATGATGACTCGACGTGGAAGTCGGAGACCAAATGGATCTGTCCTCTTACTTCCCCGCTAGGTAGAAGAATAAGAGAAAGAGAGAGAGTAGGTGAGAGTTCCTGTTAGAGGGAGATGTCAAGAGAGAAGAGAGAGGACGATAGAGTATGAGAGAGAAGGCTCACGTGGATGGGGGCGCACAGGTGGCGCAAGGCGGACTGGCGCGCGGCACTGCGGGCTGGCACACGGAGCACGCGAGCGGGCATGGAGGCCCACCGGCGTTGACCCAAGGAGGCGGGGGAGGGCGTTGACGCGGGCGCGGCTGGCCGCGCGCGCTCACGCGAGACGGGGAAGGCGTGGCGGGGCGGCGGCCGGACGGCGATCGGCCATGCGCGGCGGCTAGCTGGGGGCGACGACGCGCGAGGAGGCACGCGGTGGGCGTTGACCTCGGCGCGGCGCGTGGGTGGCGGCGGCCAACGAGGAGACGGCGCGGCGGCGGTCGCGCGCGTGCGGGCGGGCGGCGGTGGCTGTGTGGCCGAAGGCGGCAAGGCGGGTGGGGCGAGGGCGCAGCCGCGCAGGCGACGGTGGGCGGTTGCGCGGGGCGGCGACGCCGTTGCGACACACGGCAGCGACGTGCGGCGGCACTGCAATCGGGAAGATGCAACGGCGACGGAGAAGAAGGAAAAAAAATAGGGCGCTCGGGAGAGAACAAAACGGCGAAAGCAGTAGGGGGGTAGCCGAAGGGAGATAAATAGGAAGGATAGAGAAATAGCAATAATAAATATAATAATTAATTATCTTTTTTTTTTCTAAAAACAGTAACGTTACAGTGAAGAAGAGAAGAAAATCTGCCAGAACCAATCCTTAATGCCCCATCAGGGGGTGTTTTGGTCAATGCACCCCATCAGTGGAACACTAGTAGGGGTAGACCCCGTTTTGCACTTTTTTGAGTTTTTTACTCTCTCGTTCGATACTTTGCTTCTCTTGTTCATTCTAACTTTCATTTTCATGTTGTTTAGCATACATTACCGTTCATTTGCATCCTCATGCATTTTTAAGCATTCTAAAATTGGGGTTGGGATTTAGTCCCAATTCGATTAGTTTCTTTTCTTTTGTATGTTTGAATTCAAATTTGAGCATAATACTATACTTTCACTATAACTAATGATGTTTTCTTATGGACATTTTTAGGTAAATCTAGCCGAAGGGAAGATTCAACTAGATCGAAGAAAATGAACACACTAAAGCTCTCTTCTTTTGGCTGGTCGAGAGAGAAGAAGTCAGAATCCAACAATCTCTCCGCTTCTAAAGGTACATTGGTCATTTTTTATTCTCTATTTCATTTATTTTCATTCTATTTTATTTTAGAGTCTTTGGCTCTTGGCAACCACTAACATCTCATCTACCAAGCCTCCAAAGAAAGCATAGGCCACAAAGGAGATTTGGATCCATTGCGGGTGTCCACACCTTTTGGCAACCTAGGTGGGACTGACTTTAGCTTGAGTGAGTTCCTTTTCTCTTCTCTAAAAATGTCCACTTGAAAGCATGGCTATTTTTATTCTGGTTTCCATATGAGTTGTTTTTCTTGAAAGACCATCCGCCTTTTTCGTACTTTACTCGCTTTCCATTGGTCTAAATCATGATAATTTGAATTTTATGTTGTTTATCACCTTTGTTTAGTTTTGCATCCTTTCATTTCATGTCATGTCTACTTGTATTTTTTTTTAATTTTATTTTCTTTTTCTAGCAAGTTTTCTAAGCATCTTTAGTAAAGATTAGTCATGGCAGCGTTTTCCAGTGGAACAGATTGGTCGCAGCTATGGCGATCTATAGAGAAGGGAGTAGCTCCCGGCGGCAGCAAAGAGTGGTGGGGGAATGACAATGGTGATGACCAAGAAGGTGGAGGCCAGTGGTGACAGTGACCCAGGGGGGGGAGGCTCATGGTGGTTCCTCCTCCCAGAATGGGGAGCGACTAGGATAGGGGGGCTTCGACATACGATGGGGATGGCGGTGGCTATGGTAGCTACGATGACCACGGTGGCGGAGGGTGTGGCAACCAATGTCAATGGTTAGGGGGGGCGGAAGTTGGCAGTGGTAGGGGGCTTGGTACGGCAACTCGTGGCAGTAACTCCACCTAGAACATGGGAGGTAACATCGATGCAGTGGCGAAGCGGCGACGCAGCGGTGAGGAGGAAGGAAAAGGAGGGTGGCAACCGATGGCTTGAAGGAAGGAAGAGGGAGAGATCGGTAGATGGACCATGAGAGAAAGAGAGAGAGAATCCAACGGTGAGTGGCAAAATATAAGTGGCGATGCAACCGGCGGGGGAACGTCGACAAGGAAAATGAGGGGAATGGGGACGGTTTTAGAAAAAAAAACTCATAATTTCTATTTTTTTCTTCAAGTTGTTACATTGTAAGATTTTGGCAAGGGCAACCTGGTGGTCTTAGTCATATCTCTTGTCTATGATGGAAAGGGCTTCATCCAAATCTAAGTTACACGGACAAATTAAGTTGATTTTTAATAAAGGCAGATTGCAATCAACTCAAAATGGCTATCCGAGATAGTAGATGAAATGGTCTTATTTTTATATAGTTTTTGAAAAATCAATCAAGTTACGAAGCTATAGCCTCATTTGGTACGAAACTAAAATTGATAGGAATAGGAATAAGTTACTCCTTATGATTATCTTTATCTCCATTGCTTTTGATTTGAGTTGGGATATGCTTAGAGGATAACTTTGCCTTATGTTTGGTATGATATACAATTATTAATTATTAATTTTAAAATTAATATTAATATATATATAAACTATTTGTCTGTATTGTAATTCTGTATTGTAAAAAATACATAAATGGTAATACAAAATATTCCATGTATTGGATGGAATAATTATCAGTTGAAAAAAATTTAGGAATAACATATCCCATGTAATAGATGTGATGACTTATGCTTCACTTTATCCTCATTTTTGAGGATAAACCAGATTGAACTAATCCACGTTTAGTCCTATTTTATTCGCAAAATAAATGAGAAATTGAGGATAAATTAGATTTATCTATGATTATTTCGGTACCATACATAACCTAATGACCAACTCAAGTGATCAAAAGCATGGAAGTCAGGATCTTATTGGATTGGCGGATACGGCTCCTTCTTGGACCAATTCGATCCAATAAGGATTAAATGCTCCAACTTGTTGCTGGGATACATCTGATCTTGCTGCAATCGGATTAAAACTCCATATTTTGGTATTAAAATAAATTTAACTAAATATAAAATATGATTATTTTATTAAGTAAGTTTGTTAAGAGTGGTAATGAATACATTTCTGTGTGTTTTTTCTTGCAAAGAAAAAAATTTACAAGATTGAATCCGACATAAACCGTTACATATTTGATCTCGTCATCTAAGAAAAATGGGCGGTCGATACATATCGGTCTTGTCAATATTTGCTTGGATGATGAGTTAGATGACTTTATATAACACAGAGAACTCATTTGTACAAAGGGCTTATTGTTTGATTGTAAAATTATGCCAAATAATGCATTTATTCTATTTTGTAATATTTTTATAAATTTGTAATAATTTAAATTTTTTATTTTGAGAAAAATATTTATTGTCTCAAGTTATATGATGAGAGATGAAAACCGAAACATGAATGTTGTAATTTCAAAATTATCTTAAACATATGGTCTCATACTTCTTTTGCAAAATTTAAGCAAAAAAAAAAACTTCAGGTCAGCCCAATTCAAGCTGGAACTTGTTGTTGGGCCCAACAACACCATGGGAATGGCAGTAATCATTTTGGAAGGATCAAATTGGGAATCGTCCCACACAAATATTTCATTATGAAATTTGACATATTTTTGACTTGATCTAAAAATCACTTACCAAATTTAAAATTGTCTCACACAATTCATCCAATACAAATATGATATTTTCAAATAAAAATAATATATTTAAAAATAATCCAGTTATTCAATCCAAAAAATTCAGCCAAAGCAAACACAACTTAACATATGATGATATTAGATCATGGAATACATAACACAGCAAAACTTTGATGACATTTATTTTCGTCTTGGTTGTAAGTTAAAACTTCTTTTCTTACTTTTACTTCTGACCACTACTCTTCTGATAAGAAAAATTACTTTAATTAATTAAGAGTCATTAATCAGCTCAAGGTTTGGTCAAAACTATAATATGTAAGTTTATCTTCATCTCTATCTTTAAATAAAAAGAAAAAAAATTTAAAAAATTAAAGTTAATGGGGTGTTTCGTTGCAAGATAAATTGAGTTTTTGTTATAATTTTATGTTTTTGTAACAAAATTTGTTAAAAGAGGTACTTGACAACCACTACAATTTTATGTTTTTAAAGAGATTTCATTCTTGGTTAAAAAAAGATGATCTCACCTCTTTTTTTCATCTTGTGATCTCCATCCTGCTTGGTTTTATGATATCTAATCTTTTTTGTTGTAACATCTCTCCAGGACAATTTTATGTCATTAATTAATTCACATTTTATTTTAATATATTTTTTATCACTAAGTGTATAACAAATTAGTGTGAAATCAAAACCTTATAAAAGTTAAAACTTAATTATAAGAGAAAATTTCAAACATAAGAAATGGATTAAGAGATTAAAGGTGAAAGTTTAAACAACCTAAAAAGTCTAACATCTAAGTGCAATGTTTCCTCAAAGTTTGAAGTACATATCAGACCCATCAAACATAACATTAAACTATAAGGTTACGTTTGGTGTAAAGATAAAATAGAGAGAATAAAAGTAAGTCAATGTTTATAACTAATCTTATTCCCATCATGTTTGGTTTTGAGTTACGATAAATTTTGATGATAATTGTTTCTTAAGTTTTGTATGACATAGATAAATATTCCAATATATCTTGTCTTACAATATATAAATATTTATCAAAAATAACATTATGGTTAACAAACTATACTGCAATTTAGTGACTTAAACATGAAATATTTAATTTTTAAGTAATTTACATGATCATATAATGATATAGCTTCGGGTAAATTAAATGTATATATATACATCATCAAATAACAATATTAGAATGCCTTGAACTATGCAAACCACATACCAGCTTACATCCATTCGATTCAATTTCACACTCTAGACAACTTCTTGCCCAACTGAGAGTCGGATGAAACGGGAATGTTGATGTATTAGTGTTACTATCAAAATTGATACTATTAAAATATTGAATCTAAAGTTAGATAGGCCTGAAAAAAGCTTGAACCGTCTTTATTTTCGATAAGTGATGACCATTGAGATACATTGTGGATGTGGTGTAAAGTGCTGCATATTGTGGTAGCTAATGAGTTATTGGTTTAGAAATAGGGTGAGATGAGAAATTGTTGGAGATGATAGGTTTAAAGTTTGATAATAATGTATGGGAAATTTAGAAATTATGCATCCCCATCCTCCTCCTAGGGAATTAATGAAGAACATAGGTATTTATATATTTATCTTGGTTACGTCTTTGCATATGAAGGTGGTTTTCTTAAAAAGTGCATGTCAGGCAATATAAGTTTTAGAAGTGACAAGACAAAGACAAATAAAACTATGACAACTACTATAGCCAATAAAAACACTTATCTACATGATAATCAAATTTATGTTATTGGTAGCATTGATTGCAGAATTGTCGGAATCAGATCAGAATCGGTTGATTCTAGAATTAGATCGGTCGATTTCGATCCGATTCCCTGTAGAAGCTCCGATTCTAGGGGGAATTCCACTGGAATCGGACTAAATCGGTCGATCCGGCCAATTCTGCCAAAAATTGGTTTGTCCGATTTAGTTCGATTCCCGAACCGATTTCGGACCAAGAATCAAATTGATTCCCGCCCTTTTAGGGCCGTAATCGACTATGCAGGTCGATTCCCACGCAACCAGCAGGCTGCAGCAACCAGAGTGGTGATTCCAGGGTGCAGAATCGATCGATTTGATGATTTCGATCTCGATCCCAGCTGTCAGTGCCGATTCCGGAGCGATTCTATCGATTCCAACGGCGATTTCGATGATTCTGGTGATTCTAGCGATTCCAGCCGATCCCTTAAAGGGATTCCACTGATTCAAGCTCCGATCCACCTCGAATCAACCTCTTCTTCGATCCTAAGCTGATTGTCGGTAAAATTTCTTCGTTGAAAACCCCATATGCCCTTTGTTCCACGTTTCAGATAACTCCGAACATGGTTAAACTCATTGATTTCTGACCGAACAACTCTGTTCAACTTGTAAGAACATTGATTAGATGTTCTTTTGTATGGAAAAAATTCTAGAAACCTTGTACATCAATTTTGATGCGTTTTCAATGACTCCGAGTATGGTTAAACTCGCCGATTTCCAACTTAACAACTCCATTCTAGTTGTAAGAACATTGATTGGATGTTCTTTGTACACAAAAATTTCAAAAACCCCATACACCGATTTACGACCCTTTTCGGTAAAGACGTAACCCTCTAAACATACCGAATAGTATGTTCGACGGGTTGTCTGCTTCTTGAACATCCCTTAAAGCAATTTATAGGATATCCAATAATTTTCTATGAATTGTTTGAAATTTTTTTGGTATAAGCAACTGCCGATCAAGGTGATATAGCACCAGCACGTCGTTCTGATGTGGGTTAGGAACATGGCCGTATGGTAGACGTAGCAAGAAAGAGAGGGCAATGCAAGTGGTGTGGGAAGGAGATGAACTGGGGTGTGTTCTGATTGAAACAACATATTGTTGAAACATGTGGGAATGTTAAAAAATATGATAAGGTACCGAGGGAGAAAAGTGAGGAGATGAGAGGCTACATGACAGGTAGAGCCTCTCAACGATCTATTAGGATTGAGCAGAGGGAGGAGTTGCACGATGAGCTACTTGAGAGGAGGAGGGACCACGATTTGCTTGCATACAAAGGGAAAGGCAAGGAGAAGGCACCAGCTGAGCCAGAGGAGGAGAGTGAGGATGACTCCATGGACTTCGATCTTAGACATGTTAGGCACATTGCCAAGCGTGCATCTACTGTGGAGGAAGAGAGGAGGAGGGGAGCAGGAGAGTCAGGGTTCAGAGCTAACCCAGTTCTTGGCCGATCAGCATCAGCTCACCCTACCCGAGACCAGGAGAGTGAGAGATGGAAACATGAGCCACACCGTCATTCTGTCAGTACTCGGTTTACATTGAGTGATGAGTATCTGTTTAAGAAACAAAGCGCTGGACAGATGAGGACTAAGCTAGCCATGAAGGGGATGAAGGCAACAGGAACGACTGCAAAAAGAGTCATTCGCCACATTGTGAAGTAATTTTTATATGTAGGTATCACTCTTAAAATGGCTTTTATGTGTGTTTTATTTAGTTAACCTTATGTTTTGCTGATCCAAATTTTTGTAACTTAATGTAGGCATCCCAGCACATGTAGCCACCAGCCTTTACTTCCAGACTATGATAGATGCCATGGGTGAGGCTAGACCGGGTTTGCAAGCCCCGAACAACAGACATATATATGGTGATGGGCTAGAGGAGGAGGTGCAGGAGTTGAGTGAGTGGATAGATGGGTTTAGATTGGTGTGGAAGGAGAGGGGTTGCACGATTGTGTGTGACGGGTGGACAAGTATCACCAAGAGAAGTATGATAAGCTTCTTGGTGTATTGTTCCGAGGGGACCACGTTTTTGAAGTCAGTGGATGTTTCTGAGAAGATTAAAAATGCCGACTACATCTTTTATTTGATGGATGCTGTGGTGGAGGAGATTGGAGAGGAGAATGTGGTTCAGGTTGTCACTGACAACGAACCCTCATATAAGGCGGCTAGGAAGAAGCTGATGGAGAAAAGGCAGCATCTATTCTGGGTGCCCTATGCGGCACATTCTATTGATCTCATACTGGAGGATGTTGGGAATCGGTCCAATCAGATTGGCGCAGCGGAATAATTCGATTCCATGTATATCAGTGTCTTGGTCTCGATCGAAACCGAACAACGTCGATAAACCGGTATACGAAACGATTTCGAATACGTACCTTTGTGGGATTCAAATAATCCCTAAAGATCGGAGAAGATCGAGCATTCTCACGCTCGTTCAGCCACTCAAGTGTGTGGCCTCTAGTCGTATCCACACGAGCCGCCTCCATAGTCGGGTTCTCCTTCGCGTCGGACCTTCCGACTCGCCCCGGATGAAGTCCCATCGATTATCGACGGCCTCCAGCATGGGAAAACGTGAAGGAGAGAGGTAGGGACGAATTTTTGCAGCCTTGGCTTGTGGGGCTCATGCTTAATTCGCTATTATATAGAGAATTTGGAGTTTTTCACAAAAGCCCCTCCTTTCTCTATATTTACACCCTTGCCCCCAAACTTATGGATTAGCCCTTATGTGTGTGACCCACTAGGCCTAATAGCTCATTTGGTTGAGGCCTAATTAAAAGAACAACTTCTTTTAAATTAAATCTATTATCTCATAATAGATTTAACGACCTACCGATCATGAAGGGTACAAGCCACATCCTATGATCCCAAACGGCTTCGGGGATAAACTCCTCTCCAAAGAGCCTTTCCATCATCGGTTACCACACGGATATAAAACTTCGTCCATCCAATGTCCCGGTCGGATAGGAGTACGGCATTGACTGTCAACTCCTAAATATACCGACACTATGGAATCTTGCACCCGTAATTGGATCAATTGGAAAACTCTTTTCCAATTATCCTATCTACCTTGGCCAAGGATTTAGAGTACTATCCATAGGACATTCTCTCTCTCTCCTACCGAGAGTGGACGATCCCCTATTGTCCGCTCAATTGCCTCCACCGGGTTTCCCATATACCCAATCCATTAACTATATAGGACCACAAAACAAAGTGATCCATAAGTCAATAGTCAAAGTACATGGTACGCCCGGCAAGACATCTTTGGCGACTCAGGTCAAAGATCCAACCGTGCAACTGTGATGATAGAATACCATGATCGACAGTTCGGTAAGATACCATTCAGGGATTCTATAATGGTCAGTTCAGTGAACTCATTACTCTAATGAGCACATGTACATGTATCTCAGTGTCCCCACACTGATGACCAATGAGATCGGTCATTCTCATCATATGAGAAGATATCATATACACTAGTCTTACTGGATCCTTGATGTCCCATCTCGAGGATCCTACGACTAAGAACATTTAGGGTACATGCTTCTAGATGATTGATCTCATTATCATGATCTCATCATGATTCAATCATCATTGCATGCAACCTAGGACTTCATTACGATAGACGCATCTAGATAGTGCAAGTAATGAAGATTATGCCATTTATACTGAATAAGATATTACAAGAAATGTAAAATCATATCACATATGATTGGCTTGTAGGGCATACATTTCTATCAATCTCCCACTTGCACTAAAGCCAATAACCCACATGTCTGATCTCCATCAGCCCAAGGTGACCCTCAAACACACTTTGAGTCAAGGCCTTAGTTAGTGGATCTGCAATGTTTATAGTTTAAGATACTCTATCTTTAATTATATCTCCTTGAATTGCTGCCACTCTGACCATGTAGTATTGCCACAGAAGTGTTTAAACTTCTGATGAGACAAAGGCTCCACTACATAAAAATAATGATCCATCATTTTCATAAAATAATGGTACATTATCAGATATATTAGGGACAACTCCCTAAATAAGATGAACTCCTTCATCTAGACTACTTTGTAAGCAGTCAGCAACAATTATAATTTGTAAAATCTACAGTGTCTATAGCATGGAACCTTTCCAGCTCACTGCACCACCATCTAGGTAAAACATATACCCTAGCTACCAGTCATTTTTAACTAGAAGTTTAAGTCTAACTCAAACTTCCAATCCTATCCTCCATACTCGAAATGCATCCTTAGTACTTCACAAGTTCTTAAGGATATACTTATCAACTATCTAGTGACTCTCACTTGGATTTGCGTGATGATTACTCATAACACTTAAAGTACTCATCACATTAGGCTATGTACATAGTATACATGATAGACCCTATGACTATGGCATAAGAGACTATATTCATGTATTATATATCTCTTTAAAAGAGATGAACTCCATATCTTATGGGCAAGGCACCTCTATAGGAGTTTTTCATGTCAAACCCTTTGACTATGGTATCTATGTACAACAAATGGGTCAAGCTAAGCATCCCTTTTAGATCTATCTCCATAGACCTAAATCCGTAAGAAGCTTTTCCCAGAATAAATATGGAGGATTCATTTTTATAGTTAGGCTTCATGGATGATAACATACCTACATCATTCATAATGAGTAGTATGCCATCAATGTAAAATGTCTAAAATACAATAGCACTCCCACTAGCATTTTTATGCACATAAGATTCTTCTTCATTCCAAATGAAGTCATAAGATTCAATCTTATCAAATCTTATATTCCAAGGTTGAGAATGTTGTTGTAGTCCATGAATGGACATTACCAACGTGTACACATTCTTTGGATGTTTTGGGACTCACATCCCTCAAGTTGTACAGAGGTTGTATCATATACACCTCTCCTTAAATTTCACCATTGGAGAAATTTTATCTTAACATCCTAATTGACATATCTCATAGTCATAATGTGTACTAATAAAATCTAAATGGATTGAATATGGCAATGGTTAAAAGATATCATCAAGGTCAACTCCTTAACTTAGATGATGCCTTTTCAATCATCCATGCCTTGAAGGTCTCACCTTCAAATTCACTCCTATCCATCTTTTCTTTTCATTTACACCTAATGGGTACTTTACCCTTAGGTGGATCTACCAAGTTCCGAACTTGGCTAAAATAGATGGATATTATTATAGATTTTATTGTCTTCTCCTATTTTAGAATCAATATTTCATATTTTCTTTCAAAGGTCTTTGGATCAACATCCTTACTTTATTGTGCTTATTTTCTTCCATTAAAGATATGTCTCACATATCTACAAAGTTGAATTGGCACAATTAAAGACCTATGATGCGTGCTATTATTAATCAGTACCTTAATAGAAGTGTCTTTGGGTTGTGGGTCCGGAACACCTTCCGTAAATTCCTTGCTCCCACTATTTTCCTCAAAGAGGAACTCTTCCTCTAGGAATATAGTAAATTGTGAAACACATACCCTTTATCTCATAAAGTGGTATATTTAAATATCCTTAAGTTTCCTTAGGATATTCCACAAGTCTACACTTCCTATCTTATATTCTAATTATTATGGGTTACACATCTTCATCTTGGCTGGACATTCCGAAATCTTAACTAACTTAAGATCAAGAGATAACCCCTTTATCCATATCATATATGAAATAATCAGAATAAATTAGAAGGTACCAACACAAAGTGGTTATATTGAGTGCTTAGCCCTAAATAGACAATGAAGATATTGCAAAGGTTGTCATTACTTGTGTCATGTCACACATGACACAATCACCCTTGTTTCTACTACTCAAGTAAGCTAAGGGTTTTAGGGAGATGTTTATTAAGAAAAAGTTGTATTATCCTTCAAATGATGTGTGAATCTAGTACTTAAGTATTTCACTCCATGACTTAATCAAAAAGCTTTAATACTCTTTCCATTTATTCTTTACTTCATTTATTACCTTAGACAATTTCTCAAAGTCTCATATTTGTACTTCACAAGCACACATATCTATGCCTAGAGAAATTATCTATTAAGGATGAAGTAAGAATGTCCATCTTTAGCCTTAATAGACACTGACCAATACACATCCAAATGTATGAGTTCTATTAACTCCTTGGTCCACCCTCCATTTCTAGTAAATGGAGAGATAGTCATTTTTCAATGAGATAAGACTCATATTTGGTTAATGATTCAAAATCATTTGCCTTTATGTTTCCATCTATATGGAACTTCTTAAGTCTTTTCTCATTGATATGACCATGTCTATATTAAGCTAAAGAAATAGATTGATCTATATCAACCCATTTCCTCCTAAGAGGAGCATTCACACATACCATGGGAGCTTTCATATCTCATATGAGTAAATTATTTACTAAGCTCCCACTAGCAAACATTTTGCCATTCATAATCTTAGAACAATTATCATTTCCATAACTCAAAATAAATCAATATTTATTCAAGTAGGAAATATCGATATTGTTCATATACAAGGATAAAACCAACAATCTTCATCATAAAAACACCCTAAAAGGCTACTAAAGATTTGTGCCTCCCACTATCAATGATACAACTCTTGCACCATTTGTATATGTAGGTTAATCTTTATACGTCAAGCCTTCATTTACTTGTCATTATTTGCAACCTTTGTAGTTATAAGATGCATATTTAGTATCTCATACCAATAAATGCATATATAACATCTTATAGAAGATATGTATATCTAATATCTCATACAAGATACACACATCTGGTATCTTATACCATAAGACATATGTTTAGTATCTTATACTATAATATACACAAATAGTATCTTATACTTGATGTGTATATGTGTATGACAAGTAAGTCAATGATCGAGATGCCGAAGCTTCTCAAGCTCCTTCTTTGCAATATATATATTCAATATACTTTCCACCAATCATCATCATGATAGTAGAAGAGCAATCCTATGTCCTTTTTGGGCTTAATATCCTCGACCAACTTCTTGACTTTTAACTATGCCTTCATTTTCTCATCTAATGATCTTACTTCTTTTTATTGGTCTTACTAACAAGAAGTATTGAAGATGTATTGTTATTTTAATATTGCCTTAAATTTGCTCATCACCATGAGTCATGATAGATCTCATATCCATCTATCTATGTTGCCTCTAAACTTCATATAGAGACTAACATTTAGTGTAAGGCAAACAATACATCTTCCTAATGAGATGAAGATCTCATCTTCTCTTACTACATTAGATGATTAGTAGGCACCCACTTCCCAAGTAGGTTAGTTATATAGTCAACCATGAGAACAGTTCTCATGATTCTAAGCCAGTCAAGGAAGTTAATATAAATGAGACTAATGACTTCAAGTATGCAAGATAACTGATGGTTACTATAACAGAGATATAATTCTATTTAGAAAATATTGCTGATATTCAATGTAAATTAAGATGTGGTCTTTTATCCTAATTTATGCTCCCACTAATTTCGACGAATTTGCATAACCCTCATTATGCAAAGACGGGATAACATAATAACATCCTAGTGGGGACCAAGACCCTACTAACTTTATGGTGATGACCTTGTGGTAGCACAACAAATCATCCCATACTTAATAGGTAGGCAACTATTGCCAATTGCAACTCTTGCAACTCTTAGTCATTTAGCCTCTAGAGTTATGATCTTGTGGTAGCACAACAAACCATATACTCTAGTTAGGTCTCGCTTGTTACGCTATGAGAATGGATTCTTCACATAGCCCTTGTGGTAGCACAACAAAGCCATGCAAATGGTCCACCCCAAAGTTCGGCTAATGCCTTGGTCATGATCTCCAATCCCTTGTTGAATAGGCCTTGTGGTAGCACAACAAACCCATCCAATCTAAGATTGGCTCATCAAGACCATAACAATGGAAGGCTACGTGAGTCATTCTTAATGTCTCACGTTTATCGACCTAATTTAAAATGAGGAGGGATTTTATTTTAGTCTCATCATAGTATGTGCTACATATAAATATGAATACCTTTGAATACCATATATCTAAGGTATCTAGCACACACACATACATATCAAATATGCAAAATTTAAATAGATGATCATGGACTTTCATCACATTAATGCATGACCGGAGCCGTATCGGTATGCATTAAAGGATTCAACATCCTATGCCGGTGTTGACAAGCCATTATGCCTTGAAGAACCCTTCTCCTTGCATCTCTCTCTCTCCTCCACCTCGATCGGTCTTCTTGTCATTACAAGAGCATTAAGGGTACGCAGACCCATAAATGTACATTAATCAAATAAGAAACCTTGATCTTAATCAAGGGGAGTACATTTAGAGGGAGGTAGTATATACAATCATAATTGATAAGAGAGAAGATTAGGCACGCAGGCCCTTAATTACATGCCAACATTAAATAAGCATCATCACATGACACACATTCTAAGTCCATGATCATCCAAGCATTCACACATACATACCATCACATGAACATAGTGCGAATACGTGGTAATAATATGATATAACTATTATATCATAAAAATATACATCATATGTTTTGAAATTCCCAATTTCATGCTTGTCGAATTATTCATGAAGTAAATAACATGAAATAACATATAAACAATTTATATGACATAAACAAGCATCTCCAAACAATTTAGACAATATATGTATTTCCAAAACTATACAAAGTGCCAAATCAATGTCCTAATCATAATTCTGAAAAATCATATTTTACAGAATTAATTTAGACATTAATTTCTCAAGTTAAGTCGTTAAAACAATTTTAAAAACTTAACAATGAATGAATCTATGACAATGAGGCTCAAAATCACATAAAAGATCATCAAACACTTTGATAATCTATTATATGATATTACAAAAATTTTAAAAAATTTTCAAGAAATTTTCCGGAATTTTCCGTATTTTCTATTGATTTAAAACAATTTTAAATCAATTAAAAACGACTTCGGCGCATTGCGCCTCCATTCCTCCGGGCTGGGTGTGCCACCCGTGCACCGCAGGCGCCGGCGCACGGAGCCGTTCCGCGCGCTGCGGGCGTGTGCGCCCGTGAGCCGCCGCGCGCGCATTCAAAATTTTTTTTTTTTTTAAAATGACGCGCGCGCTGCGCGCGGTCCGCCCACCGCGCGCGGCAACGGCCGCGGTCAAACCGCGTGGTTGACCGGCGTTCGGATCCCGTTATCGGGTCCCGATCGTCGTCTTCCCCGCCCGACATGGCATGAACAGTAACCGTGGAAGGGTGCTCCAAGACCTTCTTAAATCTGGACTTTCCAGCATCCAAAAAATCTCCAAAAATAGTAGATCGATTCTAAATCGAACAAGGAATCCAAAGATACTATTTTCTTTCCGTGAAAAATCCCAATCAACAGGAAAATAGGAAAGAAGCGCCGCCGGCCCTAAAGTTTCTCCCATCGGAAAAACTCTGAATCGACCTCCGATGGTGCCGTTCGAAGCAAAATAACGATGGTAAACTCTTGGTAATCATATTACCTATCTTATAAGCCATCTATTAGACATCAAATGTCTCCATAGAAGAAGATCTCAAGAAATCCCCAAATTGAACCAGTGATTTCCGTAAAACTAAATCACCATCTTTCAGACCCTCTACCGGACTCTCCGGTGGTCCAAAATTCAAACGGTTTGCGGCGTTAGAAAGCCCTTTGTCACGAGATTCATCCGGAAGCAACCAATCTCAAAACCATATCCCATACTGTTTATGGTTACTCCGTCAAGATGGACGTTTGTACAGATTCGGGAATACATAAAATATATTTAAACGACGTCGAAAAGACATCGGAATCGAACGAGACTTCAACCTGGCTCTGATACCACTGTTGGGAATCGGTCCAATCAGATTGGCACAGCGGAATAATTCGATTCCATGTATATCAGTGTCTAGGTCTCGATCGAAACCGAACAACGTCGATAAACCGGTATACGAAACGATTTCGAATACGTACCTTTGTGGGATTCAAATAATCCCTAAAGATCGGAGAAGATCGAGCGTTCTCACGCTCGTTCAGCCACTCAAGTGTGCGGCCTCTAGTCGTATCCACACGAGCCGCCTCCATAGTCGGGTTCTCCTTCACGTCGGACCTTCCGACTCGCCCCGGATGAAGTCCCATCGACTCTCGACGGCCTCCAGCATGGGAAAACGTGAAGGAGAGAGGTAGGGACGAATTTTTGCAGCCTTGGCTTGTGGGGCTCATGCTTAATTCGCTATTATATAGAGAATTTGGAGTTTTTCACAAAAGCCCCTCCTTTCTCTATATTTACACCCTTGCCCCCAAACTTATGGATTAGCCCTTATGTGTGTGACCCACTAGGCCCAATAGCTCATTTGGTTGAGGCCTAATTAAAAGAACAACTTCTTTTAAATTAAATCTATTATCTCATAATAGATTTAACGACCTACCGATCATGAAGGGTACAAGCCACATCCTATGATCCCAAACGGCTTCGGGGATAAACTCCTCTCCAAAGAGCCTTTCCATCATCAGTTACCACATGGATATAAAACTTCGTCTATCCAATGTCCCGGTCGGATAGGAGTACGGCATTGACT
The DNA here is from genome assembly GCA_036172225.1 of Cryptocoryne crispatula var. balansae. Lineage (NCBI taxonomy): Eukaryota > Viridiplantae > Streptophyta > Magnoliopsida > Alismatales > Araceae > Cryptocoryne > Cryptocoryne crispatula. The sequence goes on along the minus strand of CM069926.1, from coordinate 12,251,149 downwards.
GTCAACTCCTAAATATACCGACACTATGGAATCTTGCACCCGTAATTGGATCAATTGGAAAACTCTTTTCCAATTATCCTATCTACCTTGGCCAAGGATTTAGAGTACTATCCATAGGACATTCTCTCTCTCCTACCGAGAGTGGACGATCCCCTATTGTCCGCTCAATTGCCTCCACCGGGTTTCCCATATACCCAATCCATTAACTATATAGGACCACAAAACAAAGTGATCCATAAGTCAATAGTCAAAGTACATGGTACACCCGGCAAGACATCTTTGGCGACTCAGGTCAAAGATCCAACCGTGCAACCGTGATGATAGAATACCATGATCGACAGTTCGGTAAGATACCATTCAGGGATTCTATAATGGTCAGTTCAGTGAACTCATTACTCTAATGAGCACATGTACATGTATCTCAGTGTCCCCACACTGATGACCAATGAGATCGGTCATTCTCATCATATGAGAAGATATCATATACACTAGTCTTACTGGATCCTTGATGTCCCATCTCGAGGATCCTACGACTAAGAACATTTAGGGTACATGCTTCTAGATGATTGATCTCATTATCATGATCTCATCATGATTCAATCATCATTGCATGCAACCTAGGACTTCATTACGATAGACGCATCTAGATAGTGCAAGTAATGAAGATTATGCCATTTATACTGAATAAGATATTACAAGAAATGTAAAATCATATCACATATGATTGGCTTGTAGGGCATACATTTCTATCAGAGGATATAGGTAGGAGAGTGTCTCTACCCTTGTCAAGCAGACGCAGATGATCACTTCATTTATTTATTCATATCCTTGTCTGCTACATATTATGAGATCACACACAGGAGGACACAATCTTGTTAGGCCCGGTCCTACACATTTTGTCACGAACTTCATTGCACTGGAGAGGTTACACTAGCATAGACATGCACTGGTTAGGTTCACGCAGTCCGAGGAGTACTATAACTATATGGTGGACCACTTGCATAACAAGGAGGAACATCTTGATATTCTTGTTAGATTTGAGAAGCAGATCACTGACAAGAGATTTTGGGAGAGGATTGCCTACTACATAGCAATCATTGAGCCATTGGTAGTTGTCTTGAGGTTTGTAGACTTAGATGACATGAACTAGATGGGCACGCTGTACGATGCCATGGACTGGGCAAAATTAAAAATAAAAGAGAAGAATCCTAAAGGTTACAAAAAATGATGGAAGAACATAGATGACTAATGAGACAAGACTTTGCATCACAACGTCCATGCTGTGGGTTAGCGGGTGATAAAAATATTTGTGCTTACCTACTTTAAGTTTAGTTAATAATTGTCTTATTCATAATGTTAATTGATAAATTCTTGCAGGATATTTTTTGAACCCCCACATTCAATATGGAGGATAGGTGGTGAATGACAATGAGGTGATGCGGGGTACACTATCTATTATTCAACATCTCTGCCGATCTTAGCAGGGCAGAATAGAAGTTGAGATAGAAATAAGTTAGAGTTTACTTAACAATTTAGAGTCTAAAATTATTAGACAACTAATGATTTTTTTAAATATATTGTTCAGATGCAGAGATATAAGATAAGGGTCGAGATATACTAAGATACTGATAAGAGATATTCATGCGACAAAGTGTCACCTGGTATACTTATTTATGATGAAGATTTTATTTCCTTATCTTATAAGTTATTGAAGATGCTGGGTTGATTGTTTGCCTTTTCTTTTCTTTTTTTTGCAGCTGAGTGATGGGTTTATGTGAACACCAGGAGTGGATGGAATCCACTTAGTGCTAATGGTATCAGGATTCTCAGTCAGAGAACTAGTTCCTCTCATTGTGAGAGAAACTAGAGTACATTTAACCTAATACATACAAAGAGGAGGAACAGGTTGACCTCAGACCGACTGAAGAAGCTGGTCTTCTGTCATTACAATATGAGGCTGCATATCAAGAATATCAAGAATCAACATAAGATCTCTGAGGAGTGATTTGCACGGTTCGTAGGTGGTCCATACGAGTAGAGGCATACCTTCGCCACACCACCACCTGAGGAGGTGGACATGGATCATATATTCTAGGAGGAGCATGCACTTGCCTCCTGGATAGAGGAGAGGGCAGCTAAGGATCATCTAGCTGAGTTTGATCCTGATGACCGTGCATAGGCTAAAGGAAAGTTGGATGGTGTTGAGGTCGAGGAGGATGCTCTAGCTCTACCTACTTCCTAGGCTTAGGTAGGCCCTTCTTCTACCCCAACAGTTATATAGCAGCCACCTCCAGCTTTAGCCCCAGCTCTAGCCCTAGTCGTCGCTACCCAGCCCGTTCGTAGTTCAAGCAAAACAAAAACAAAAATGATAGCACTAAAAAAGGGCGGATTTTCAAAGTTAAAAAAATCTTTAGGTTGTGGTGGGACATTAGAGATGACTAAAGATGTGAAGAGAAGAAAGTTTGAGATCAGGCAACCTGTGAGCCCAAATGACAACACGGAGGCTCCTTCTCACTCCTCAGTTGATGATGACGAGGAGTGCATACCAATGACGTAACCATCAGTAGTGCAGTCACCTAATTCACGATGGCCGAAGTCATATTTCACGTTGTATGAGCAGACACCACAATAACATTATATGGAGCTAGAATATCCAGCGTTTTATGATCCTCAGCACCCGTGGATTCCTCCACCTGAGCCTACCTACCTCCCACAGTCTGATGCCTACGACTTTGATAGCATGACATCGTCATTATTTTCATATGGATATGCTCCCGCATTTAATAGAAGACTGTGCACAACCGAGGAGCATCGAAAGCAGCAAGAAGAGGAGGAAGGCCAATAACCAAATCATGGATATTGGTGAAGATTGGTAATATGTATATTTATATTTTTATGTTTTCATGTGATACAGTTAAAATTTATTATACTTTTTTTTATCTAAACATGTACTTAATATCTCTTCATGTTCATTAACAATTATTCTATGTGGGTGCATGCTAATCTTACTTTTAGATTTTTTTCCAAACCATTTCCTATTTTTTGAATTTTTTTTGAATTTCTAAATTTTTTTTGATGAAAAAGATTCAAAAAAAATTGATTTAGGCCGATTCTTGAATCTATTCCCTTCCTAGGAATCAAATTTTTGATATAGTGACAAATAATTAAAAGTTGTGTAGAACATTCTATTTATGAGACATATAACTATTAGAGTAGCTTCTTCCCACAAATTTTTGATACGGTGACAAATAATTTAGAGCTGGTGTAGTACATTCTATTTATAAGATATATAACTATTAGCATAGCTTCTAAATAATTTTCAAATCTTTAAGAATTTTCAGATTTCTTGGTTTTGGGTTTTCTCATATTTGAGATTCTAAATTTTTTAGATTTACAGATTCATCAGAGTTTTGGTTTTGGATTTATAGGTTTAGTAGAGTTTTGGATTTTGAATTTCAGAGTGATGTTGAACCTTACCCACCATCAGCCATTTTGCTAAAAATTGTATTAGTGTTTCGGAACAATGGAAGCCCTCATGTTTTAGCATGCAACATAAAATTGAAGAGCCCTTAAGTTTGTGACCTTACATGTTGAGAATCAGATTTTGGAATTTTCTCTCCCACTTTATTCATGGCAAAATCGATTATGTTAATTTGAATATCACATGCTAGCTCTTGCTCTCTAATGTACCTCTTATTAATTAGCCAAAACAAAATAGGTTCACTCCTGGTGCATGTGACTTCATACACCAAATGGAATACACTAGCTGGATCCAGCTTTTACTCTCTAATGTCTCTCTTATTAATTAGCCAAAATTGAAATATGATCACCTAAATCCAAGAATAAATTTTGTTTATAATTAAGTTGAGTTAAACAACTCTTGCTCAAATTATTTTTTCTGGCTTTCTTCTCTATTTCCTATCCATTTTAAAATACCATGGCAGATCGTAAGGTCTTTGAAACATCAGATTTGATTTCTTTGGCAATGAAAACAATTGTCATTAATAGGGGACTTCATTAAATAGGCTTTTGTATACGTTTAGTGTGGGAGGGTAGGCGAGTGTATGCCCTTCTTTTATTAATGTTGCTTACTCCATTCTCTTTTGCAAGTGAATATGAAGGGTTGAGAAGGAGGATACATTTCTTTTGGCCTTCATTTAAGAATTATATATTTTCTAGAGGTTAGTGGTTGGCTAGAGAAAGTTAAGATGGATGAGCGGGGGATGCCTTGCTTATCTTAATGTTGTTTGATCTATTATCTTTTGCAATTGAATATGGAGGGCTGAGAAGGGGGGTAAGGTTCTTTTGGCCTCGATTTAAAAAGTAAATATTTTCTAGAGGTTATTAGTTGGCTAGAGAATGTTAAAGTTTTTCAAGATTAAATCAGAACTTCAGAGATCTAGAAATTTAACTTCCAGATACACGTGAGAATACCTCTCTACACACTTTGTAGTTCACAGTCATATGCAAGTCAACATTACCTTGCTGCTGCATATCAGAGAAATGTCTCATATCAGAACAAGTTTATGTCTGGAACCTGTTACGAAGTGAAGCAGGAACCAGAAGATGCAGATCTGAAATTTGCCCAGAAACAGACCAGAAACCAGGATCTATGCAGAAAAATCAGATCTGGAATCTGTCCAAAGTGATGCAGAAACCAGAAAATCAGATCTGAAATTTGTCCAGGATGGTGCAGAAACCAAGAAATCAAATCTGAAATCTATCCAGAATATTGCAAAAATCAGAAAACATGCCTGACCAGAAAAATAGAAGAAATATAAGTCTGGAACAATTCAACCAATAGACAACGGGATGGCTGAAGCATCCTTTCAGTTTTAAACTTTAGTGCAAGACTTTATGGCTTTGTCAGCATTCCGTTGAGCCTTTCCTATTTTCTATATCATGTGAAATGTCAGTTTACCATCCATTCTTGCACTCAACATTGATCCTGAATTAGAATTCCTTGCATAAGGTGACCATTACAATGTGCTAACAGTAGGTGGCATTCTATTCCTCACGTGGCGTAGGAACTTGGAGATGGAATTTTTTTTTTGTTCTTCCTTATCTCTTCTCATCTTGCACAAGAGAGCAATCAGACAGTTTGTTTCTTCTCCCTGTCTTCCGCTTCTTATTTCTATCTGGTGTAGAGAGTAGCAAATAGCGAATAAACTTGAAATATAAAACATAAATATTAAATCTTTGAAGCTACAAATAATATGATGAAATTATATAATGTTGAGGGAAAAAGCAAAAAATCATGTAAAAATCATCAATAGTTTGCAAGTCGGAAGCTTCGGAAGATCATTTCATGCATTTAAAACATTGTTTGTTTTTAGATAAAGTTTATAACTATTTGATTGAAGATTGTAGATTTGAATCATTTTGTGAATTTAAAACATTTCATGTATAATCTTTTGGTGCATGTTGTTGCATGTTCTTTAGAAAAAATAGTTCTATATATGAAGAGCCATGTTGTTTCACCTATTGCATTGGATGTTATGATGACCAACCCGTGATGATTTGTAGAAAATAACTTGTATATAAGATTGAAATCATCTAGATCGTTGCTTGATTTTGCCAATAAAGGTGATGAGATTTTGAAAATATGAAATAAAAAATATAATGGAAATCGGCCAATGTAAAATGCTCTGAACAAGTTCTAAGATGAGATAGATTTAATTTGATCGATCTGTATTGTAGCAATCCATTTGCATTTACATATAGATGGGTCCCTTGGACAAACTAATTTAGAAGACTAACAAAGAATCTCATTTCAAATTTAATAGAAGTTTTAAAATTAATAATAAGAGATATGATTACTATTCTCACAAAACTGGTTTTAAGAATGTTTACATTATATGTATACATAATCAAGGTAAATAGATATTAATAGATGTTCAATTTTATCTTAACATATATTATTTTAATTTTAACTTTTGTATCTAATTGATATATAATATACCAGTTACACACATGCGTGGTGAATAAATTTATCGTTGTATATCACCTAACTTCAACGACTCATGTTATCTGTCTATTCTCAATTCAAAAGATTTAGGAAAACTAATTGAAAATTACTCTATCGACACTAACACATCTCTATTATCATATGAAATATGGTTAAGCAGTGGAAAAATCTCCATTTTGTTTCCCATCAATCTTCTAATTTGTGAACTTTGGACCATTTTGTTTTATAACAATTTATTTCAATTATCCTATGAATTAACATTCAATCGGTATACAACATATTACTTGAACGCGTGTAAAGCACGTGATTCAACTAGTTGTATATATAATTGAAGGTTTCTATATATGTTGATTGTATGTAATTATATGTAGAATTGTGAGTTTCTATATAGATTAATTGTACATCCACATATGGATGTAATCTTGCACATATTAATTATTTTATAATATTAAAATAAAATTTTTTCTTTACAAGAAGTATTATTGATGGGTATATGCCTTGCTAATAACTTGTTAGCAATGGCTACTATTATAGGCGACGACTCTCAATTATTGCCAAAGTAGTAATTCTAGCTTCCTGACTAGCTCTAAGCGTTGGGGGTGATTGGTTTGCTGATAATGGAGAGCCATAACCAATAGCTATACTGGCAATGATTGCTTCTCTTGAATGAAGATAAATTGGCATCAACTGTTAGCCATCGCCAATAACACTTATTGGCAATGGCTTTCAACAAGTTGCCACCAATATCATTGGTGATGGGTTTATTTCCAATGTGCTTGTGATGGGTTTGAAGCCATCACAAAAAATGATTGGCGATGACTTTTGGTTTGTTGGTGATGACTTCATTAAGTATTTTTCTATTAGTCAGGGATCTCTTCTTATCCAAATCACCAAAGTAATTTGAATCAATATAACCAAATAGTTGTCCAGTATCGTTTCCTTTCCCGAATACAAGGCTTACATCTAAGGCCCCCTTGAGATAGCACAATATCCACTTCATAGTCTCCTACTGAATCTTTTTTGGGTTTCCCATGTATTTACTAACTGATAGAAACGTATGCCCTACAAGCCAATCATATATGATATGATTCGACGTTTCTAGGAATATCTCATTCAATTAAATAGGCAAAACTTCGTTACTAGCTTTTATTAGAAGCGTATATCGTAATGAAGTCCTTAATCACATGCAATGATGATTGAATCATGATGAGATCATGATAATGAGATCGATCATCTAGAGGTATGTGATCTAAATGTTCCTAGTCATAGGATCCTTGAGATGGGACATCAAGAATCCAGATAGACTAGTGTGTGTGATGTCTTCTCATATGATGAGAATGACCGATCTCATTGGTCATCAGTGTGGGGACACTGAGATACACACACAGGTGCTCATTAGTGGAATGAGTTCACTGAACTGACCAATTTAGAAAACCTGATCGGTATGTTACCGAACTGTCTATCAGGTTATTCTTACTTCTCGATAGCACGGTTGGATCTTTGACCTGAGTCTCCAAAGATGTATTGCCAGGCATACTATGTACTTTGACTATTGACTGATGGATCACTTAGTATTGTGATCCTATATAGTTAATGGATTGGGTATATGGGAAACCTGGTGGAGGCAATTGAGCGGACAATAGGGGATCGTTCACTCTCGGTAGGAGAGAGAGAATGTCCTATGAGATAGTACTCTAAATCCTTGGCCAAGGTAGATAGGATAATCGGAAAAGGAGTTTTCCAGTTGATCCATTCATGAGTACAAGATTTCATAGAGTTGGAATACTTAGGGGTTGACAGTCAGTGCCGAACCCTTGACCGACCGGGACATTGTATGAACGAGGATTTAAATCCGTGTGGTAATTGATGATGGAAAGGCTCAATGGATGTTATTTAACTCCCCAAAGTCACTTGTGATCATAAGATGTGTCTTGTACCCTGTATGATCAGAAAGCCATAAAACTGTTATCTGATAACGATTTTGATTTAATTTAAAGGAATTGGTCTTTTAAATTAATTAAGGCTTCAACCAAATTGACTATTGGGCCTAGTGGGTCACACACAATAGATCTGGTCAATAAGATGAGGGCATGGACGCAATTTTATAGAAGTTTTGGGTTTTTGTAAAAAATTCCATCTTCTATATATAAATGGTTTATGAAGCCAAACCCGAACAAGCCATAGGGCTGGAGCACGTCCCAAGCCTCCTCTCTTCATCCTCTCTCCTCTAGAAGATGATCTCCCATGGTCAAGCTTGGATCTGGAAGGTTTCTAGAGGCCTGAAGGAAGGGAGAACTCGTCTATTGAAGCAGATCGTGTGGATACAGCTAGAGACCGGACACTTGAACGGTTTTCAGCAAGGAGGAATGTCCTCTCTTCATCCATGGTGAGGGATTTTAAAAATCCCATGAGGTACTCTCGTTCTACTTCATATTCGGTTCCCGGTTTTACTCATTCGGCATCGATCAAGGCAAAGATCATGGTTTTATGGAATCAAAATTTTTCCGCTGTCATGTATTGATTCCTTACACTAACAACATTAATGACATGAGAAATATAAATTTCAAGTGCATACTATATCATATATGATACTTCCCACTACATTAGCATAAGGAACTAATGACATCTTTTCCTTTTTATTCTTAAACTCAAGCAAATCTATTGTAGATAAATTAAAATGGGCTGCCAATTGAGTACTTATAGCCTTGCAATTCTTTATGTCAAATTTTTCTAGACCTTCTCTATGTACTTCTTCTGTGATAAGTGCAACTGTCCAGTGCCACATTCCGTGTGTATCTCCATGCCTAAAATATTTTTTGCCACATCGAGATCCTTAATATTGAACTCACCATGCAATTGATATTTCAAGTTATTTATATATAATATATTCTTAGCAACAATTGACATGTCATTCACATACAACAATAGATAAATAAATGACCCATCTAAAAACTTCTTATGATATACACAATTATCATAATCACTACACAAATAATTTTGACTTAACATAAATGTATCAAACTTTTGTACAACTGCACTGATGATTGTTTCAAGTCATATAAAGACTTCTGAAATGAGTATACATGATCTTCTTTACTAGAAACTGCAAATCCCTCTAGTTTATGCATGTAGTTTTCTTCTTCTAAAGGTCAACTAAGAATGACAGCTTTACAACTAGTTGCTCTAACTCAAGGTCAACTAAAGAAACAATAGACACACAAATTAAAGAATATCTTACAATAGGAAAAAAATACCTTAGTGATATCAATGCCATCTCTTTGTGCAAAATCTTTCACCATGAGTTGTGCTTTGTATTTAGCTTCTTCTACTTCTATGATTCCTTCTTTTCTTTTAAAGACCCACTTGCAACCAACAGTCTTTTGACTAGCTAGTACTTTGACAAGCTTCCGTGTATCATTCTTTCTGAGAGACTCTATCTTCTCTTCCATGGCCAACTAACAATGAGGAGATTCAGCTAATGCAACCACCTCTTGATTAGAACTAGGCCTTTCCTTCTTAATTTCCTTTGCAATAGACAAAGCAAATGATACTATATTAGTGTTACAATACCTTCTAGGTGGTTTACTCACCCTACACTTTCTGTTCATTGCAATGTAACCTATGATGTTGTGCCATATTATTCTCTGGTACATCAATTGTTCTATTTGAACTTAGTGTTATCTTCTCTCACACTGCATCTTCTTATAAGAGATTTACATCTAGCTTCCATTGCTTGTTCTTACCCTGATCTCCATCATTAGTTGACTTCTCTTCCAATCGGATCATTATAGACTTATCAAAGATTGCATCTCTCTTCATCAGGAACCCAGGTGACTGGATCAACATACAATGTTAGTATTCTTCCACCTCCTATGCATAATCTATGAAGATGTACTTCTTTGTACTTCGTTACAACCTATCTCTTGTGACAAGAGCATAAGCATTACAACTAAAATTTTTAAGGTTAGAATAATTGACAGGGGAATTAGACCATACCTTCTCAATATTCTTCAACTCAATAACTATAGATGCTAAGTTGTTTACAAGATAACAAGCTATGTTGACAGTTTCTACCCAGAACGTCTTTAATAAGGCAACTTGAGAAAGCATACATTGTGCTCTTGTCAAGAGTTTTATATTTATCTATTCTACAATTCCATTTTGTTGTGTATAATAGAAAAATGTCTTATAAGTTAATCATATGTGATATGATTTAATATTTTTTAAAATGTCCCATTAAATTAAATTAATTTATCTTTATTACTTACTCTTATTAGATACATATATCATAATGAAGTACTTAATAACATATAATTATAATTAGATCATGATGAGATTGTGATAATAAGATCAATTATCTAATATATATGATTTAAATATTTTTAATCATAGGATCTTTGAGATAGGATATTAAGGATCCAGATGGACTACTATATGTAATGTCTTCTTATAGAGGATGACCAATCTCATTAATTGTTAATGTCAGGACACTGTTTATACTGAATAGACTAAATTAGAAATCTTAAATGGTATATTATCTAACTATCTATTATGATTTTTCTATCATTATGGTTGTATAGCTAGACTTTTGACCCGAGTCACCAAAGATGTGTTACCAGGCACATCTTATATTTTGACTATTGACTTATGAATCACTAAGATGATGGTCTAGTATGGTTGATGGATCCAGTATAAGGGAAACTCGGTGAAAGTAATTGAATGGATAACAAAATATCCTCTAATCTCAAGGATAGTACTCTAAATCTTTGACTAGGGCATAGAAAATAATTAGAAAATGGAGCTTTTCAGTTAATCTAGTTCCAAGTACATGATCCCAAAGTGTTGATTTATTAGGAGGTTGAAAGTCGATGTTGTACACCTATCCAACTGAGGCATTGGATGGGCTAGAATTTATATCCTCGAGGTAACTGATGATAAAAATGCTCAATGAAGATGATATCACCTCCAAAGTCATTTGAGATCATAGCATTAACTTGTACCCTTTATGATCGAAAACCATTAAATATGTTATTAGATAAATTATTTAACTTAAAATAGGTTACTATTTTAATTAAGATCCAACCAAATATACTATTAGGTCTATTAGGTCACTCACAATAGAATTTATCCATAAGTATATGGGCATATATGTAATTTAGGAAAATTTTGGGTTTCAATGAAAATTTTAAATTTTTTATAAGTAGTGGTAGATTAAGCCAAACCCTACCAAATAAAAATTAAAATTTTATCCTGGGCCACCTCCCTTCTTCTGTCTCTCTCTAAAGGACATCGTCGTATGGTGGAGCTCCATTCAGGAAGAGCTCTCAAGTTCAATGTAAGGGAGAACATATCTTTAGAGAAAGTTTGTGCAGATATCACTAGATGCCACACTTGGATGATTTGGATATCAATGAAATGTTCTGTCTTCATCAAGATTAAGAAATTTATCAAACACCAATAAGATATTTTTGATTTTCTTCGATTATGGTTATTAGTTATGCTATTTGATTTTGATCAAGATTTTGACCATTAAATAATCTATGAAAATAACCATTTCATATATCATAGGAAAATTCCTTGCATAATGTTCCTACCACAATGTGATGCCAAACTATGCCTTCATTCCTACATAACTCATCAATTTTATTTGAGCAAAATTTCATACCATTATCTTTATAGAGGCACTTGATCTTTCTCACTGCCACTCGATCAATGCCTTCCACTACTTGAAGGTGATAAACACATCACTCTTCTTCTTGATAAAAAATTTCTAAACTTCCTTTAGTAGTCTATCAATGAAACTCACCATATATTGTGATCCACCTAATGAAGTAGCTAGAGTAGAACCTCAAAGGTCAAAGTGGATGTAATGCCTTTAGTCCTATGAACAACAGTACTAAACTCCACCTTTCATTGTTTGTCAAACCCAATATACTCATGAAACTCCAGCTTATCATTCATATGTCCATTAAGCAAGCTTTTCTTGCTTAGCTCTATCATATCTCTTTTAAACATATGACCTCATTGCATGTAACCCAACGAAGTAGAATCGTCATCTAAGTTTCTAGCAATGATTACATTGCTAACTATTGTGCTTCCTTGTATGTTATAAAGTTTTCTACTTAGCTTACCTTTTATCACAACCAATCCACCTTAAGATATTCTTAAGTATCTCATTCCCAAATGTAAACCAATACTCATGTGCATCCAAAATGTTAAAGAAAATTAAGATCGTTTACAAGTCAATGATATGGCATACCTCTAGTGTTTTAATGTTGTTGTCATATATCTTGATTTTGACTATACCAACTCCTCATCTCCCAAGATGATAGTACCATTACGTACCAACATATAAGTAGAAAACTAATATTTGGGGATACATAGAAAGTGCATACAAAATCAATAATCTAATCATGCCTCAACATACCTACCAAGATTATCATAGCTATCCCCCTGTCTAAAGTCACCTATTGAATCACGTTTGTCACATTGGTAGATGAATGTACATACATCTTGCCTTCTTCCTTTCACTTCAGATATTTCTTTTTGGTGTGCTCGCTTTGGTTGCAATCATAGCACTTTATGTTCTTTGCTGACTTGGACTTGGGCCGGGATCAAGAGCTGCCATTCTTTTATTTTTTATATTTTCTTAGTTCTCCCTTGTACAATCAAGCCATATGCTTGATTTTCGCCATGAATTTCTTGCACTTGCTTTTTCAACTGTTTCAAGTTTAGTGGTAACTTAAAGTTCTTCTACACAAACTAGTTTCTACGATACATCAAAGTGTTAAAAAAAGTTTCATACATGTGGTAAAGAACTCAAAAGAATAATGACCTAATTTTTATTGTCAGTCTTAATAAAAATATTTTTATATCTATAATAAGCTTATTAAACTCATTTAAGTGATTAATAACAAATATATCTCTTTTTATGCTGAATGTAAACAATTTCTACTTCAGATATAACTATATGATGAGACATTTTTTCATGTATCTTATTATCAATTTGAGCCATATCATTTTCAAGATATTCCAGTCAATAATTCCTCGCAATACTGTAGACACGCCAAATTCGCCTAATTCAGAGCATAAAACTCATGTTTTATAGGGTAACATGTGAAATTGAACTTATAATAATGCCGGGTCTTTTAAAGTTGATTTGGAGCTTCGCCGAACGAAATCGGATGTTTTCCGATGTTTTCCGCAAAAAGCCGTAATTTCCGAGCGAAAGCCACACGTAAATCGTGTAAACATGGAAATTGGCTGAATGACCAATGCCTAATTATCATGCATTGAAGGTTATGGTCATATTCACACCCCGAACAAGTTTTTTTGCGTTCTGTGCCTTTCCGGTTTGCCGCCGGAGTCATTTTGACCTGTATCGGATCTTCTGTTCACTGCCCTAACTTCCGTATAAAATTCTGAAGTTTTGGAGGGTGTGATGGATGATCCGATGCTATAGAAAGCTTCTTCGGCCTGTTATCTTTCCAACGCAACAAACGGCATCGAATTCCGAGTTCGGGAGTGTTCGCAATGGCTTCCGGTAGAAGGACGCGCGAAACCAGTCTCATGCGCCCGGGTTCTTGGTCACATGCGCCCGGGACCCAGGGCACGTTCCCATGCGCCCTACCAGTGAGGCACGTGACCTCGTGCCCTCACTTGAGGGCACATGCGCCCCACCTTTGAGGCACGAGGGACCCAGTCTTTCACCGGGACTCTACCACTGAACCGACGATTAGATAAGAACAAATTTTTAGGTCTTGTTTGGTATGGGGATAACCTAGGATAGACCTGGTTTATCCCCAATCTCCTGTTTGGTACACACTTAATATTGGGTTTAACCTGGATTAAGTTAATCCAGGTTATCCCCAAAATTAGGGATAAGTGTGGGGATAAATCATCCCACCTAATACTTGGGTTAAACTGATCCTGGAGTCACATTTGGGGGATACGACGTCTGGAGGGGGGAGGCGTGCGGGGAGGGGGTCTAGGGGCGAACTCCGCCAGAGGGGAGGAGGGGGCCGAACGCCGGGGGGGGAGCCGCGGGCGGGGCGGCGACGCCGCCGGGGGGAGGGGGGCTCCGGCCGGTGTCCACGGGCGCGGGGGGAGCCGGCGGGGGGACTCCGGCCGGTCCGGCCGGCGTGCGCGCGGGGGGCACGGGGGGAGGGGGGCCGAACGCCGCCGGGGAGGGGGGGGGGAACGCCGGCCGGGGGGGGGGGGCGGGCCGAACGTGCCGCCGGGGGCTCCGTCGGGCGTCCGCGGGCGCGGGGGTGCGGGGGGAGCCGCCGGGGGGGGAGAGCCGGGGGCGGGCGGGGAGGCGACTCCGGCTGGCGGGGGGGGGCTCTGTCGTCCGCGGGGAGGGAGGGGGGAGGGGCCCGAGCGCCGTCCGGCGGGGAGCCGCCATGGGGGGTGGGCCCGAGCGCCGTCCGGCGGGGAGCCGCCGCGGGGGGAGGGGGGCGCTTCCGCGGGAGGGGGAGCCGGGAGCTCCGGGGAGGGGCTGAGCGCCGCCGTCCGGCGGGGAGCTTCCGCGGGAGGGGGGCGCTTCCGCGGGATGGGGAGCCGGCAGCTCCGGGGAGGGGGCTGAGCGCCGCCGTCCCGGCGAGGAGCCGCCGCGGGGGAGGGGGAGCCGGGAGCTCCGGGGGGAGGGGGCTGAGCGCCGCCATCCGGCGGGGAGCCGCCGCGGGGGGGGGGGGGGGGGGCTTCACTGGCCGATGCCGCCGCCAGGGGGATCCCCGCCGTGGTCCGCCGGGAAGGGGGGGAGGGGTGTTTGCTGACTGCCCGCCGGGGAGTGCCGCCGCGGGCCGCCGGGTGGGCGCCGCCGCGATCCGGCGGGAAAGGGGGGGGGGGGGGAAGGGGGGAGCACCGTGCATCTTTTATAATTTTTTTTTATTAAGTCAATTTAAACGATTTGGTTTGATTTAAATCGATTTAGAGGTTTTCCAAACCGAATCAAATTGAACGGGTCCCAAACCGAACCGAATCGAACCGACCGCGGTCCGCCGGGGGGGCGGGGGCGTCGGTCTGCGGGGGGGGAGCGTCGGTCCGCCGGGGGGGCTCGTCCGCCAATGGGGGGGCCGGAGGGGCAGGGAACGGCTCCGCGGGGAGCACCGTCGGTCCGTCGGGGAGGGGGGGGCGGGGGGCGGGGGGCGGCTCCACGGAGAGCACTGCCGGTCTGTCGGGGGGGGCCGTCCGCCGGGGGGGGGGGGGGGGGGGCATCGGCGGGCCGCCGAAGAGGGGGGCAGGGAGCGGCTCCGCGCAGAGCGCCATCGGTCCGCCGGGGGTGGGGAGGGCTCCGTCCGTCGAGGAGGGGGGGTGGGGAGCACCGTCGGTCCACCGGGGGGGGGTCCGTCCGGCGGGTGGAGGGGAGGGGGCGCAAGGAACACACTTGCTTCCCGTTAAAATATTCCGCCTAATAAATTACATTATTTATATTTTAAAATTTATATTTTTAAGTTTATTTTTATTTATATATTTAAATAGAATTTTAAATTTATTATATAAATATGTAAGTTGGTTAAGATGTTTATGAATACGTTATGAGTAATAAAATAAGATAATATAAATAAAGTAAAAATATAAAAATATAGGGTTATCCTCGAATTTATTGTTAACCTACCAAACATAGGATAGGGTTATCCCTAAACTTATCTTAAGTTAAACCAAACATGACGAGGATAGGGTTAACCATAAAGATTGGTTTATCCCTATCCCCATGAAATTTATCCTGATACCAAACGACGCCTTAGGGATTTGTGCCCATGCGCCCTCATTGGGGGGCACATGCGCCCCTCAGTGGGGCGCATGCACCCTGCACCAGGGCGCATGCGCCCAGGGGTGGGGCGCAAGGCCCCTATTTTTTAGCCTTGATAACGCCGTTCGTTCTCCTATAAATTAACTCTGATTTCGGTCATTCCAAAGGCATGGGGCATGACCCACCAGGCATATCAAGACGTCCAACCTCCCTCATTCATTGATTTTGTGATTTTTAGAGAGATAATTTCGAGGTTTTAGAGAGAGAAAAGTCGGTTCAAGAGAGAAGAAGGCTATTCTGCAGGTGATCTGCCAAGTCTCTCTTCCTCGGCCTCTACAGTAGTGTGTGGACGTCTTCTGCCTAAAATATCTTCATAAAAGTTCTTCCACTCCAAGTCTTCTTGAGTTTGAAATCGACGGAACTTGATTCTAAGGTCGGGGTTGGTTGTGACGAGCGCAGAAGCAAAGTCGCGCCTGGCAGATCCTGGACTGTTGCTCGGCTTTTTCGACAACACAGATTTGGCTATATCTTTCTCTATTCAACTCAGAATCTTTCAGTTATTTTTCCTATATCTTTGTTTAGTGATTATACATCCTTATATAATTTTTTTACATTTTTTTGCATTACTTTTACTCTGTTATTCCGAAAAATAAAAAAAGGGGTTAGAGATAACCCGAATCCGGTCAGTTTCTACTCAATTGTGTGTTTTTATGTTATTCTCTTTACATATACTCCACTTTGTCTAGTTATAATAGTCTCTTTCACTTGTTTATTTGTCTAGTTGCACAGAATATCAAGCACCCACCACGTTGAGGACTCTTCTTCATCGGCCGGCCGAAGAAGGAGAAGCTTTAACTCACACTCTTCACGCTAAGGTACACACGGTCAATTTTAATTCTATAAATCGGAACCCACGGTTCCTGGCGACCACATTTATTTCTCCTCACCCTCCTCCCACATGACCTGAACCGTCTCTTTGGTGATCAAGCGACGCCAAGGGATGAAAGTTCGGGGATCAATGTGAGTGTGGGACTGAGGTGAGATTTTCTTTCCAATGTTTTTATTTCTTTCTTTTCTCATCCCCTCTTGAGGTGACGATCTGGATTCACGGACTTCCCTGAAAAGGAGAGGACCCCATCGAATTTTCAGAGTCGACAGCTTTGTGGCGACCACGGTGGGACAAGCAATGTCTTCAACCGTGGGTGCTAAGTGTTTTGTTTGCAACTAGTTCTAGTTCTAGACCGGTTCCCACGTGAGCCTTTCCTTCTTTCCACATCTCTTAAACTTCATGCCATCTCAAAATTTCTGATTTCACCCATCTTTCATCAGATCTGAAGTGCCAAGTATGCCATTTAATTTCTGCATTTTATTTAAACCGGTTCCCACGTGAACCACCCTTTTCCTTTTAAACCGGTTCCCGCGTGAACCAATCTCTTTCTTTACTTCGGTTCCCACGTGAACCAAACCACTTTCCTTCAGATCTATCCCCACTTGGATAAGATCTTTATTCGCCTTTAATTGGCCCCACGTGGCCCCCTTTTGACCAATCAAACCGGTTCCCACGTGAACCACCCCTTTTTACCCAAAACCGGTTCCCACGTGAACCACCTTTACTTTCTACCCCAGTTCCCACATCGGTCCCCACGTGGACCACCCCTTTTGCTTGGCTATCAGATCTGAACCCTCTTCTTTCCATCACTTTTCACTATCTCCATTTGGCTCACATAAGAAACAAGTCTAGATTCTAGTTTCTAGTTGCTTATCTAGTTTCTAATTGCTTGTCTGGTGTTGATTGCTTGTTTAAGTTTATGCTTTGCTCATTACTTGTTTTATTACTTGATTGCATTCTCTGCTCCTTCTCTCTACCTCCTTATTTTACACTTTTTTGAGGCGGGAGCTCACTCTCCCATTTACCCCTCCCATCCAAAACACCCTCTTGGTGGATTCTGACCTCTCTTCTGGGATATTCCTTCCTAGTTGACTTGGTTGGCTTTCATCAAGGCCTCCGTAATTCCTCATACGTGGAGTATTCCTCTTCACGATCGGGTTGGTTGTACCACTCCCCAAAACCCGAAGCATCCTACGTTACCTACACGTGGTGAGATATTGTGAAACCTAGGTCATTGAAGATTGGAGTTAGGATCCTAACCCATTTGTTGAGAGAACAATTCTTAACAAAATTCATAAACTTAAGGTTTAATCAAAATCATTGCGTAATTTTGCTTTCAAGTGTTTGCATAACTTCCTTGTCAAACAAAAATTCAAACCTCTAACTTTCTGCAAAATACTAGAAAAACCAAAAAAAAGTTCTTTGTTTACTTTGTCAACTTGTTTGTTCCTTGAAGTTCAATGCAATTAAGGTCTGGAAGACACGTTGGAATGGCGGAACAAGCTGAACATCGAGAGCACGAGATGGGTCATCAACCAAATCCGTCAGATGGTCGCGTTAATCCATTGTTTGAGTCAGAAGCACAAGAGGTCCCTCAACCATCTGCTCCTCGTGATGTTGAACAACTCTTTAGGGAGTTGTCTCTCTATACCGACCCAGAAACCTATGCCCGTATACAATCCATGGTGAAGGGCAAAGTTGCTTCAGATCAGGGTGAAACCAATCAAGTTGCCTTATCTCCTCGTCCTCTAGTTCAACCACCACTCATTCAATCACCCTTTGTTCAACCACCTGTTGTTCAACAATCTATGATTCAACCATCATTGGCACTAGCACAACCATCTGTAGTTCAATCATCTGTAGTTCAACCGTCTGTGGTCCAACCCTCATTTGTCCAGCCATCTTATTTCAACCATGTTGCTCCCTTGGCCCATCAAGTCATGGGACAATCTTCAAGTCATGCTCCTCAATTTCAGAACCATGTCTCTAACCACATACCCCCACCAGTAAACCAAGAACCTGCTCTCACCAGGGCAATCATGGATCAGCTCACCCAGATGAATGAACGTTATGAAGAGCTGAGATGTCGCCTGGACTCCAAGTCAGTTCCTGAAATCTCCATTCCTTCTCTGCCAGTCCTACACCTGCCACCTTCTGAGCTACCAGTTTATCGCCGCTACAATGGTACTGGCAATCCTTTTCTCCACTTAAAATATTTTCTCTACGAGTCCTCATTCTGGAAAGATGATCGTAGGATTCTTGCCTTCTTATTCCGCCGATCACTAGAAGGGTCTGCATTGGAATGGTTCTACTCACTCGACTCCTTTAAGGCAGGAGACTTCGATATTGTTAAAACCAAATTCTTGCAAAGATACAGAGACCGGGTGGCACCAGCATGCTCCATTATAGATTTGATTGCTGAGAAGATGAAGCCCGAAGAGGACTTCATAAAGTTTGCTGATCGCTGGAGGGGAATGGCAGAGAAACTGACAGATGTGATTTCTGAAGGGGAACAAGTAAAGATGCTTATCGGCAACACTACACCTGCCTTGAGGAATGTCTTGATCATGCACCGTCCTACCACCATGAATTAACTTTATGACAGTGCCCGATACTTGCAAGCCCACTTCAAGGATGCCACCATGATAAACCCTTTTGATCCTAAACCTAGAAACCTCAGGAAAACCCCCTCTGCACCAGTTGAGCCTACAACCGAGGGAGTGGTTAACAACGAAGCAATAAACACTGTGGGGAACCAGGGAGGGAACCGTCAAAACCAGTTCAGAAACCCACCACAAAACCATTCCTATTACCCCCCTCAACAATAGGTTAGGCCACCACAACCACGACAACCACAACAACCCCCGCAACCAGTAGCACAACCCCAAAGAACCTCGTCAACCTACCTACAATAGGGCACCGCCACCACCCAATCAGGCACCACGAAGGGGAGGTCCTAGGAGAGAGAACTACCAACAACTCCCTTACTCCTTGACCGACATCTTCAATGTACTCATGGCAGAAAAACAGTTGGAATTGCCCAAGGAAAGAGAGGTTTGGCCAACAAATGTTGATATGTCCCGATACTGTGCTTACCACCGGTGTCCTGGTCACATTGTAGAAATGTGCTTTCAATTCAAGGATTACATCCACGATCTGAATGACCAAGGCAGCATTAACTGGGTCCAAATGGGGGAATGCATACAAGCTATGAAGGCTAGGCAGCAGCAGCGGCAGCGTCCACCAGCTCAACCTCAACAACAACCTGGCTTGGGGATTGTTCAGGATCCGCTCCCATTACATGGTCCCGCTCCACCGCCGGCACCAGCACATCCAAACCCAGGAATTGGTCTAGTACACTCCATTGTCCAGGGAGATGCCAATCGTGCTCAAGGTTGGCAACTAGAAAGCCACAATACAACCATGCCTGCCAACCCAACTAGGCCTCCTGCTAGGAACCATCCTAGACAGATAATCCGTGCACCTGCTACTCCACAACTACCACAAAGCTCAATAACCCAACCACTGGCTGCCACTTCTTCTCGCCGACCCATCATTAGGCCAGCCCCCTCTCTAACTACACCTCCTTCAACCATTGCTACACACCGGCCCTTGCTCATCCGACCACCACAATCACCACCAAACCCGAACCCCCACCTACGAGCTCTACCACTCTAAAACCCCAACCTATCATACCACCAACACCACAACCAATCCCACAACCTACACCTTCATTAAACTCATCAACCACTCCTGCACACCGGCCTCTTCTTATTAGGCCACCGGTATCACCATCACTACCACCTCCAGATCCTACCCCTCTACCAACTAACCCCATCATCCCAGAACCACCAATCCCATTACCTAACATACCTGCACCTACACCACCTGTTCCCACCCCAGTTAACCCGTCACCTCTACCCGACCACCAAATAGCCCCGGTGCTTCGGAGTGGGAGGATGTTCCAGCGGCTCTTTCCCCAAGCTAGTACTCAACCGCAGGATCCAGTAGAGGAGGAACAAGTGGTAGAACCATTGCCGGGCACGGCGTATGATTTGTTGAAACATTTAGATAAAACACCGGCCCGTATTTCCATACTTGAGTTGATCAAAAGATCAAAGGTGCACCAGGAGATTCTACAGCAGTACTTGCAAAGGGTCATGGTGAATGAAGATCTCCCACCTGAGAAGATCACTACAGTGTTAGCCCTTAGAAGTGAGCACCCAACACTCACTTTCTCTCAGGAAGAATTAGCAGATCCAGACTTTAGGATATATGCTTTGCATGTGGCTGTTATCATCTGCAATGTCGAAGTGAAATCATGTTTGGTTGACACTGGAGCTTCTATCAACGTTATGCCGCCAGAAACTTTGCAGTTGTGTGGCATTTCTGAGCAAGAAATCAAGCCATCTTGTGCCATGGTGATGGCCTACGACAACTCCAAGAAGTCTGCACGTGGGGTGGTCACACTAAAAGTCAAACTCGGACCATGTACGGTCATAACAGATTTTCATGTTCTAGAATTGGATCCGACTTTTCGGGCTATACTTGGGAGGCCATACTTGGAGGCAATAGGAGCTGTGGCTTCAACAAACCACCAGTGCATAAAATTCCCTTTAAAGGACAGGTGGTCAAGGTGACTAGCATGCCTATAAGGGATGAGCTGAACGATGCTTCTTTACCCCTAGGTCTGTCAATACAGCCCCAGATCTCAGTGGGAGAATTGCCAGAAGTCAGATGCATAACCGCCTCTCTACCAGACACACTGGGATGGCGGATGATGATGAAATTGGGCTATCAGCCTGGAAGAGGTTTAGGCAAGGATCTTCAAGGGATCACTCAGCCAATTGAAACCGTGAAAAGGCTACGCAGGCAAGGGTTGGGATATGAAGAGGGTTCCATCCCAAGGAGGATCTTCCAGCCAGGATATGCCATGGGACTCCATACATTCTTTATCAAAGGGGAGACCATGATGATGGCTGAAGATGGCAAAAGTTACGTGATAGCTGTCAAGAGAAGAAAGGCTCTAGATGAAGAAGAAGAAGACTTGGAAGACATGTGCTTATCTTTGACTCGTCTGTTCTCGAGTGGGGAAGAGTATCAAGAACCACCCAAGGGAAGACCAATGTTGGATCATCTGGTTGAGCATACCACCCAAGTCAAAACCATTCCACGAGGCCCAAATACAACAATCCCATGGTTGAACCTCGTACCTTTGTTTCTAGGTCTTTTGGATGGGCTTCAGGGCCCACTTACCCACTTTGGGCCCATGTGCCCTCTTCAACCTTCTACTCTTACTGGGCCAGCTTGCCCATTTTCTTCTCTCATCAACTTCAGAACTGAGGGTTTTTCTCAACATGAGCTCACATGCCCATTTATTTCTATGATCGGGTCCGCGTACCCGTTTACTTTCTTCATCAGTTTTGGACCCATGTGTCCACTTTCTGTTACCATTGAGCCCACGAGCCCCTTTTTCCCTTTTATTCTTAAGTTTTTCTCTCTATTAATTCAGTCATCTTCTAGCAAGCCTCGAGTCACTCTGACTCATTCTATCTTTTTACTTGAAATTTTCAAAACGACTTCTCTGAAATTCACATTTCCATCAAGGAGACGTCTCTACTCATCCCAGAGGGTACTCCCAATCAGGGATCCCCCTTTTCTGAATCATTGATCGATTTGCTCGATCCTCCCTCCACTGTAAATACCACCTTTCCAGCTTTATCTTCAGTATGTCAAGTTAGGTTAGGAAATAGGAAAGTCAGAGGTAAGTGAGTTCCAAATAGGTATCTGCAACAATTGGCATAGAAATGTGTACAGTCTTGACTGATCGGTTAGGGCGATGGCAGAGTTTCTTATCACAATTTGATATCACTTATGTCCCACAGAAGGCAATCAAGGGTTATGCTATTGCTGAACACCTTGCCCATCATCCCATACCCATCTTTGACCCAGTCCGGTCGGAGTTCCCGGATGACAAACTAATGTCAGTCCGATCTTCCAATCTTTGGACATTATATTTTGACGGGGCTCTGAACTCTCATGGTAGAGGGATAGGTATTGTCCTTCTGTCACCTGAAGGTGTCACCATTCCACAGGCTTTTCAGCTTAACTTTCCAGCAACCAACAACATAGCCGAGTATGAAGCCTTGCTGGCCGGGCTGGAGGCCGCTCATTTCCATGGTGCCACCGAACTGAGGGTGATAGGTGATAGTCAATTGATCCTACGCCAGTCCTATCCAAGTACCGAACTTCTCATCCAAACCTCAAACCCTACCAGAGCTCACCACCTGCTACATCAAGCTATTCTTCAAACTCACCTTTGTCCATGTCCCCCGCTCTCAGAATATCCTCGCCGATGCCTTAGCTTCACTAGCTTCATCTCTATCTGTCCCGCTAGGCAGGCAAGTGCGGACTATCCACATCTGTAAGAGAACAATTCCAGCAATTGAGGATGGACATTTTCTGAAGGTTAAGGAGAGGTTCAACAGAAAGGAATACTTAGAACATAAAGAAGAAATCTTCATGATCGAGTTGGAAGAATTAGAAGAAGGTGAGAGACCTTGGTATGACGAGATTGCGAGGTATTGTCAAGATCAGTCATACCCGCCTGGATCAACCACCAAGGAAAAGAAGGCAATCAGAAGAGTATCCCAGAGATATATAATCCTAGGAGGAGTGCTCTACAAGAGAAGCCTAAGTGGAATCTTACTCAGATGTCTTGATGAAGAAGCCGAGTTGGTGCTGAAGGAAGCACATTCTGGAGTTTGTGGTGGTCATGTGAATGCCCAAGCCCTTGCTAAGAAAATCATCCGACAAGGGTATTATTGGCCAACTCTAGAAGAAGACTACTCCATCTTTGTCCGGCATTGTCATTCATATCAACTCCATGCTGACAAGATTCACTCTCCCGCATCTTCCCTTCATCCAATTCATGCCCCATGGCCTTTCGCCATGTGGGCTTTTAATATCATTGGCCCCTTGAGTGACCTCAACTCCGAAATGCGCTCAAAATCATTCATTCTGACGGCAACAGAGTACTTCACAAAGTGGGATGAAGCGGAAGCATTCGTGGAGATTAAAGCGTCAACAGTCTGCTCCTTCATCAAGCGCAACATCCTGGCAAGGTTCGGGATCTCCAGCGACATCGTCACCAATAATGGGCCACAATTTCTTTCTCAAGATCTGCGTGATCTTTGCAACAGGTATTACATTTCATTGCATCATTCATCACCATACTATCCTCAAGGCAATGGTCAAGCGGAAGCCACTAATAAAACCTTAATCAAAATCATCAAGAAATCTTGTAAATCTAGCAAATTTGCCGACTGGCCTGATAAGCTTGTAGATGCTCTATGGGCTTATCGTACTTCTGTAAGGACTCCCACTGGACAAACCCCGTATGCTTTGGCATATGGGATGGAAGCAGTGGTCCCTTACGAAGTATTACTTCCATCACTCCGAGTTCAGCTCGACAGGGATATTCCTGTTGATTAGAGAAGAGAATCTCTCCTTACACAGCTCGAACTCTTGGATGAAAGAAGGCTAGCCGCCGCTGAGAATGCTCGGACTTATCAGAATAGACTCAAAAGGTTTTATCAAAATAGGGTGGTCGAGAGAAAGTTTGAAATCGGTGAGATGGTAGTCAAACGCATATTCGTTAAGCCGGGGGGTCCCCGCTCCAAGTTGCAACCTAACTGGGAAGGGCCTTTTGTAATCACTGAAAAGTATCCAGGTAATGCATATGAATTGACTAATGCAGATAGAGAAAAATTGAATCATCCTTGGAATGGAGTTTACCTCAAAAAGTACTTTCCATAAAAATGGAGAAACCACTGGTATAATCTCAAGTCATCGATCCTAGGTTGTTCGTGAGAAGTCAAGGGTAGGTACCATCCTACACACACAACACTTCCCGATCCTAGAATCCAGACAACCCGACACTTGCGAAAGGCAAGGCAGAAATCTAGAAATGGAAGGAGTACCCTTACCCTATTCTCTTCTACTCGGTCCAAGATAGGGAGAGAAGATTAGAGAGGGGTAGTATCGAAAACACTCGCCACCCTAGTAGGAGGCCGTCTCAGAGGGTACAAAAAGGGTGCCAAAAGATGGGCAATGAACCCCTCACGTTAGAAAAAAAATGATCAACCTGTCTGAATGAGTACCCAGAATGATAGTCAAGGCAAAAGGCACTAAAAGATGGGCAATGTCCCCACGGGTCAAAAACCTGTCCAAATATGTGCCACAAGAGCAAAAAAAGAAGAAAAACCCAAAGAGGCCGAACCCCAATGGGTAATTTGAGTGAGAGTAGAGAAATCCCTCTCAACATCTTCAAACCTTATCAAGGACTTCCTCTATACTCTTCCTCCTTAAACCCTTTGGGTAGGGTAAACCGACCAAATCCAGGTGGAACCCAAGCCGATCAAAGGAAGAAGGTTAGAAGGATTCTAGGTAGGGAACTTTATTTTTGCACGTGGCATCTACCACTTGAGTCTTGACAAACTCCAAAGATCGATGAACTGTCTCAAATACCAACATTTTCTCCACAAAAAAAGTTGCAGATTTCAAAATTTTTTAAAAAAATGCATATTTCAAAAATCACAAAAAATGCATATTTCAAAAACCCAAAAAAATGCATATTTTAAAAACCCAGAAAAATTGCATATTTCAAAAATCCAAAAAAAAGTTGAATATTTTCAAAAATCCACAAAAAATGATATTTCTAAGAAAACCAAAAAAAAAAATTTGCTCAGTTATGATCATTGCCTTAGTTGCATCCATGTTTATTTGACTGTCAAGCATATTTCCATTCCTGTATTGCATATCCATTTTTTACTTTAGTTACCTTGTTAAGAAGGCTCTCCCCTTTGACCTAAGTCAAAGTTGACCATAATGGGCAAATGGATGAGTCTTGATGAAGATCTAATCTCCTTCTGTCAAGTGTTTCAGGCATTTCAATACATGAGAGGAGAGGATTCACACCATGACAGGTAAGTTCTCTCAACCCCCCATTTCATTTTAAGTCATTTGTTTTATTCCACCTTGTTAAGAAGGCTCCTCCCTTTGACTCAAAATCAAGGCAAATGATATATAGGCAAAGGGATGAGTAATGATGAAAATTTAATCATCTTTGTTAAGTATTTTCAGGAGTTGAAGAAGCAAAAAGAGAAGGGCAATCAGGTAAAAGTTTTCAAAAAAAAAAAAATTGCCTCAGGGCGCATGTGCCCTCATCTGGGGGCACATGGCCAGGTGCCCCACCCCAGGGCGCATGGCCAGGTGCCCCCGATCGGGGGCACATAGACAAAAAATTCAAAAAATTCAGAAAAATATCAAAAAATCAGAAATTGTCTATAATGTTAAAAGTGACATTTTTGCTAAAGGAACCATCATTAGAAACTTTGTTTTGACATCCAAATGATGGTTCAAATAGTAAAATCTTCAATTGATCATTTCATGAACAGTCTGCTTCATATGACAATTCTGTCTGTTGGGTACTAACCAGAAATGTGCAGGCAACCTTTTTAGTCCTAACATGTGAATTGGAGAGATCAGTGTTCCCCAAGGAACGTCATGCCAACCTTACGGCGAAAAGAAAGGAAGCACCACCCAGCTGAACATTCTCATGGTGTTGTATTCCGTCAGAAGGCAAGACAAGGATGGACCAGAGATGCTGGTCCATGCACCACGCCTGAAGATTTTACTCAAATCCACATTCTCATCAATCTCACATTACATCATCACCAACACTTCTTTTTTGCACTTCACATCACTCCTACTATCTGTCACCTAGTTATGTTAGGTCTATTTGATACGTATGATATGCATTAATGTTGAAGACCTTGAGAGTGAAGATGACTGGGCTCGAGGTCCCCTTCAACAAAATCTACGACGGCTTGGTCATTTCTTCACACTCACGGATAAGCCAAAATTGAACATTGGAGGGACGATGGTTCCTAATCGGGTGTCTTGACCTCCAATAGACAATCTATATCTTCAACTATTTTCTACATAATTTTCTATGTTTGCATATCCATCTCCTTTTCTTTCTTCATCATTACCAATTCTATTTCATTATGTTTTCTCTTTCTTTTATTTCATCATGTTTTATTCTTTCTTTTATCCCTTCATGTTTTATTCCTTTCTTTTTGTTCCACCATGTTTTATTCTGTCCTTTCTTTTATCCCACCGTGTCTTTTAATCCCACCCCACCGTGGCAATTGGTCATGCCATTGTTTCTTCTTTCCCATCATTCTATGTTAGTCTCACCATTATCTTTCATTCCCACTATGGCTTAAATCTGTCTTGTCGTTTTCTGAATATCGAGTTTTCTGCTAGAGCGTGATTCATGGTTTTCACGATACCCGAGCAATTTTGTTATGCTTAAAACGAACCCTTTAAGAACTTGAGGTTCTTCCACTCAGAATTAAACTGAGTATTTTGGTGAAACTTGAATGAACTTGAGATTCCAAATATGATGGATTGGTATTCTTTTCATTTTAAGATCAATTTCTCTTTTAAAAACTATAGCCCATCACAGTACAAGAACACCGCAAAGTTCGGGTTGCTGGCTGATGATGAACCTACGAATTCGAGGACTCCTCACCACGCTGAGGGTTGGCTACATCCTTTTATCCTTTATCATTCACTTTTTCATCTCTCGTGCCAAGGGCATGTCTTTTACTAATCAATTATATGTGGTTTTTATTGAACATGAAAGCAATCTAGAATACTCAGCGAGATTCATATTGCTGGATCGGGCAGATAAGCGTGTCTATATCTACACCTTGATGCCACCTTTTCAGTCCATCATCATTCCATTCCGCTACATTCATCTACGTTCACTTGCATTCCATTACAATTCACTACGAATCACTCCGCTTCATTACATGCCACTCCCTTACAAAGCCGACATCAATGCGAGGCAAGCTGTAGACACTCCAAATTCGCCTAATTCAGAGCATAAAACTCATGTTTTATAGGGTAACATGTGCGATTGAACTTATAATAATGTCGGGTCTTTTAAAGTTGATTTGGAGCTTCGCCGAACGAAATCGGATGTTTTCCGATGTTTTCCGCAAAAAACCGTAATTTCCGAGCGAAAGCCACACGTAAATCGTGTAAACACAGAAATTGGCTGAATGACCAATGCCTAATGATCATGCATTGAAGGTTATGGTCATATTCACACCCCGAACAAGTTTTGTTGCATTCTGTGCCTTTCTGGTTTGCCGTCGGAGTCATTTTGACCTGTATCGGATCTTCTGTTCACTGCCCTAACTTCCGGATAAAATTCTTAAGTTTTTGAGGGTATGATGGCTGATCCGATGCTATATAAAGCTTCTTCGGCCTGTTATCTTTCCAAGGCAACAAACGGCGTCGAATTCCGAGTTCGGGAGTGTTCGCAATGGCTTCCGGAAGAAGGACGCGCGAAACCAGTCTCATGCGCCCGGGTTCTTGGTCACATGCCCCCGCGACCCAGGGCACGTGCCCATGCGCCCTACCAGTGAGGCACGTGACCTCGTGCCCTCACTTGAGGGCACATGCGCCCCACCTTTGAGGCACGAGGGACCCAGTCTTTCACCGGGACTCTACCACTGAACCGACGATTGAATAAGAACAAATTTTTCGGGATTTGTGCCCATGCGCCCTCAGTGGGGCGAATGCGCCCTGCACCAGGGCGCATGCGCCCAGGGGTGGGGTGCAAGGCCCCTATTTTTTAGCCTTGATAACGCCGTTCGTTCTGCTATAAATTAACTCTGATTCCGGTCGTTCTAAAGGCATGGGGCACGACCCCCCAGGCATATCAAGATGTCCAAAATCCCTCCTGCATTGATTTTGTGATTTTTAGAGAGAGAATTTCGAGTTTTTAGAGAGAGAAAAGTCGGTTCAAGAGAGAGGAAGACTATTCTACAGGTGATCTGCCAAGTCTCTCTTCCTCGGCCTCTACAGTAGTGTGTGGACGTCTTCTGCCTGAGATCTCTTCATCAAAGTTCTTCCTCTCCAAGCCTTCTTGAGTTTTCAATTGACGGCACTTGATTCCGAGGTCGGGGCTTGTCGTGACGAGCGCAGATGAAAAGTCGCGCCTGGCAGATGCTGCACTGCTGCTCGGCTTTTTCGACAACACATATTTGGCTATATCTTTTTCTATTCAACTCAGAATCTTTCAGTTATTTTTCCTATCTCTTTGTTTAGTGATTATCCATACTTCTATCATTTTTTTACATTTTTTTTGGATTACTTTTACTCTTTTATTCCGAAAAATAAAAAAAGGGGTTAGAGATAACCCGAATCCGGTCAGTTTCTAGTCAATTGTGTGTTTTTATGTTATTCTCTTTACATATACTCCACTTTGTCTAGTTCTAATAGTCTCTTTCACTTGTTTATTTGTCTAGTTGCACAGAATATCAAGCACCCACCGCGTTGAGGACTCTTCTTCATCGGCCGGCCGAAGAAGGAGAAGCTTTAACTCACACTCTTCACGCTAAGGTACACACGGTCAATTTTAATTCTATAAATCAGAACCCACGGTTCCTGGCGACCACATTTATTTCTTCTCACCCTTCTCCCACATGACCCGAACCGTCTCTTTGGTGATCAAGCGACGCCAAGGGATGAAAGTTCGGGGATCAATGTGAGTGTGAGACTGAGGTGAGATTTGCTTTCCGATGTTTTTATTCATTTTTTTTCTCATCCCCTCTTGAGGTGACGATCTGGATTCACGGACTTCCCTGAAAAGGAGAGGACCCCGTCGAATTTTCAGAGTCGACAAATACGTCATCCGACAAAGTAAGATAAATTGTCACCAATGTCAGCTCAAGATACTACTCATTTTCTTACCTCCTAATCTTTATGTAAAACTTCCTAACCTTTTTAACTCGTTACTTTGTTGAGAAAATACAAAGCGGAAGAATCGAAGAAGAAGAGCGAAGCAGACGCCGGCTATGCTACGAAACAGGAAACTCTGTATTGAGCTGTAATACGCTCAGCCAGGGCCCAACTGGAGTCCACCTGGTGCTTATATATTAACAAGAATAACAAATTCTTTACAGTGCCAACGTGGCAATACAAAAAATAGAATAACAATATTTATTAACTCTAATACTCCCCCTCAAGACGGAACAAAAGAATTTTGTACCAGCTTGCACTGTATTCTCAAGAATTGATCCAAGCCTAATGACTTCGTGAAAATGTCTGCAACCTGTGCTGTGGTATGAATATAATGTAATTCAATAAGTCCTTTGTTTAGCTTCTCTCGTACCACATGACAATCAAGTTCGATATGTTTAGTACGTTCATGAAAAACAGGATTTGTAGAGATATGAATAGCCGACTGATTATCACAAAATACCTTAGCTCTTTCAGGATGAACACCAAAATCATTTAAAAGATAAACTAACCATTGAGTTTCACAAACTCCAAAGCCTAAGGACCGATATTCGACTGCGGAAGAACGCAAAACAAGTGGTTTGCTTCTTAGTTTTCCATGAAACAGGTGAAGATCCAACAAAAGTAATATAACCAGTGATCGACCTCCTAGTAATCGGACAAGTAGCCCAATCAGCATCAGTAAAAATTTTCAATTCTATCTTGTTATTAACAGGAAAGAAAAGACCAAATCCAGGAGTTCCTTTAAGAAACTTTACAACTCTCAAAGCAGCCTGGCAGTGGTTTTGTCTCGGACTGTTCATAAATTGACTCAAAACATTGACAGAATATGTAATATCAGGACGTGAAACTGTCAAATATATCAATTTACCAACTAATCTTCTGTAAACTGTGGGATCAATCAACAAATCAGATTGCTGATCATGGAGATTATGTTTCTGTTCCAACGGAGTCTTAGCCGGTTTGGCACCTAGCAAACATGTTTGAGTTAAAATATCTAAAACATATTTCCTTTGATTCAGACATATACCATCATGTGATCGAAAGATCTCAAGTCCCAAAAAATATTTTGGAATACCCAAACATTTGATTTGAAAACTGTTTGACAGAAAAGTCTGAACATAATCAACATCAACAGGACAATTTCCAGCTACTAAAATGTCATCCACATATACTAATATGGCTGTAAAGGAAGATTCTTTTGATCTAATGAAAAGAGAATGATCAACTTGTGACTGTATAAAACCAGCACCACATATGACTTGAGCTAATTTCTGAAACCAGGATCTGGAAGCTTGCTTTAAACCATATATGGACCTTTTAAGTTTACACACAACTCTCTCCCCCTGAACATCAATTCCCGGAGGTACTTTCATGTAAACCTCTTCTAACAAATCACCATTTAGAAATGCATTATTGACATCAAATTGACGCAAAGTCCAGTGCTTAACAGCAGCTAAAGATAACATAACTCGCAAAGTAGTCAACTTTGCAACCGAAGCAAAGGTTTCACTATAATCAACACCCTCAGTTTGTGAAAAACCTTTAGCCACTAACCTAGCTTTATGCCTTGAAATAGATCCATCAGGATTAAACTTTAACTTGTAAACCCATTTGCACCCTATAGCTTTTTTACCTAGAGGCAACTGTACTAACTCCCATGTATTATTGTCTTGCAATGCTTGAAGCTCAAGATTCATTGCTTGTTTCCATTCGGGAATTATGGAAGCATCAGTATATGAATCTGGTTCAAAAGAGGAGTCCAAAGATGAAATAAAAGCAATATGATTGCTATTGAATCTGTCATACCTCAAAACTTTTTGTATCGGATAAACAGCCCTTTGACAATCAGCTGTAAAAGTAGTGTAATAATCCTGAAGATATGTGGGTGGTTTTGTAACTCGACTAGAAAATCTTGAAGAAATAAGAACATCATTTGTTGGTGCATGTTGATCAACATTTGATAAGTCAGCTTCAGTACCTTCGGGTTCTGACATGCAACTTGAATTTGGATTATGCAGAACATTATCAATAGAACGAGTTGGAAGACCAACACTAGTAGGATCATCAAAAGCAGGCAACGAAAAAGCCTGATCTCCATTTATCTGACTACTACGAGCACTAAATGGAAAAACCCCTTCAAAGAAAACAACGTCCCCACTGGTAAAAACTGAACCTGTGACTAAATCATATAATCTGTATTGAGCTGTAATACGCTCAGCCAGGGCCCAACTGGAGTCCACCTGGTGCTTATATATTAACAAGAATAACAAATTCTTTACAGTGCCAACGTGGCAATACAGAAAATAGAATAACAATATTTATTAACTCTAATATTTGTCGTTGCCGTAATAACATGTATTGCATCTGCAATTGCCATGTGCTTAAAATCTTTCGTCTTCCTATTGAATACATTGATGTCAAACATTTTCACCGATGTCGACTTTGATATTCATCACGTATATCAAATATAGAGCCAAGCTCTAATACCAATTTGTTGTAACATACGGAATAAATAACCAACTCCGAGAAAAAAAGTTGACCTCAAAATGAAGATTGAAGAAGGAACCAACACACGTAACAAGAATACGACGATTTAACTTTATTCAACGAGGCAATATACTTTTCAACATCGACGGGTGATACGATCAAAAGTTTTCTTAAACAAGGAGGATAAATTTAAAAACTATCACTCTTTAAAAAAACATATCTTCTCTCCCCAAAACTCAATCAAATATAAGACAACTTCTCTCTACATCACCCTCTATTGGATCTCACTGGAAGTCCTCAGTTGTCCTTCACATTCTGCACGTCTTCATCCCTCAAGGAGATAAGTTTTTGATGACCTCATCCATGTCCCTGGATATATACGCATGGATGGGATTCTTCAAGATGCCTAACTTTATCCTACAAATCTAGACGTGTCGGGTGTAGAGCACGTTGGAGAGAACTTCTCGCGCGGCTATAGAATCCGGGATGCCCACGGTATCATGCACATCAGCATGACTGCTTCTGCGTCTCTACGTCCCCAACTTGCGTGACGAGGGAGCGAAGTCTTCTCCCTTCCGTTCATCTCGACTGGAGAAAGATCTCAGGGTAGGTATTCCAAAAAAATATAAAATATTGAAACATTCTTTTCGTTGTATTAGATCAGAAGCCAAGTAAAATAAAAAATCGTAAATGTGAAAGATATCTCCGACAAGCGAATATAACGAAAAAATAATAAAGGTGGAAGCCATTTCCCCCATGGGACGTGTCACGTAAGTGTCAAGATATTTTACATGAAAATAAATTCCCACGATAATGATAGATGTGGCATAAATTTTGAAATAAACTTGGAGACAAATGTATTATTAGAGAAATAAATCTAAAAAGAAGAATTAACATCTATAAATAACAAAATGGTAATGGGGTGTTTGGTTGCATGATAAAAGATGTTTTTATTTTAATTTTTAAAAATTGTAAGAAAACTTGTTAAAAGAGATGTTTTGCTATCCTGACAATTTTATATTTTGAAAGTGATTTTCTTCTTAAAAGAAAAGAGGGTCTCACTTTTTTTTTTTTTTTGTGATCACCCACTTTGTTTGGTCATGTACGGTAGTTACTCTTTTTTTTGTTATCACATCCCTTCAAACATGATAATTTTATGTCATGAGTTGGTTCACTTTTTATTTTAATACAATTTTTTATCATGAAAGTGTACAAAAAATTATCATGCAACCAAACGCCCAATAAGTTTTGAATATCAAGAAGAAACTAGCTTTCAGTAGATTTTACATTTCATTTGATTATTTCACATACTACCACCATCTATTTTCTAAATTACTCGGATAAATACAATTTTAGCTATTATTAAGAAATTGTCATTACATTTCATTTGATTATTTCCCATACTACTACCATCTATTTTCTAAATTACTCAGATAAATACAATTTTACCTATCATTAAGAAATTGTCGTCGGCCAAAGACTTTCAACTTGTAACCAAGTTGAAAGAAAACTGGGAACCAAAACCGCGGGTCAGATGGATTTGCGAAGAGCCGGTTCGGCTGTGGGCCCTAAGAATCCACGGACAATTCAAACAAGCGGAGGAGGAGGGGGTGCCACGTGGCACAACCACAACGACTCGTAAAAAAGAAGGTCCGAGTGAGGACAACATCGTAATTCTCTGGTCGATTTATTGCGATCTCTAAGGAGATGCACACCAAACCATAGACCTCCGCCGACGGAACACGCCATCAACGGTCTGACGACCCAGTCCAGGTGGACCCATCGTGATGTGACGGCATGGACCGGCCGGCCGGTCCGTGCTGCGCTTGAGTCGCCCTCACGTAGCCCGAGGACGCGGCCTCCTCATCGTCGTCTTCTTCCAGCCGCCGCGCAGGATGAGCCGCGGTCGTGGCTGCTGCAGCCGCCGGGAAGCGCACGCGGCCCTGATGCGACGGGGAGCTTCCGGCATCCTCCTGCCGCCGGGAAAAATAACCAGCAATTGAGATTTCGGACCAGCACAAGGATGAAATTTAGAGGAACAAGACGAACAAAATCGCAGATGTTGGGACAAGATTGAGAATTTCCATCTGCCCAAGATCTTGCTTTTTATGATGAAAATGAAAACAGAAAAAAAAAATCAGAGTAGGGCCTGGAGTCCGTTTTTACTCGCATGGTTGGACGGCCGGTCCTGATCTTCCTCCCGTCTTCGCTTCAGGAGTCCGTAGTAGAAGGCAGCGCGGCTTGTTGAGGACTCATCGCTGCTCGAGCAGCTCGCCGGCGGCGGCGGCGAAGTGGGCGCTGTTGCTTCTTCCTCCGTCGACCACGGCACGACTTGATTGTCTCCGTCTTCTTCTTCCTCGTACTCTTCTTCTTCTTCTTCATCGTCGTCGTCGTCGTCGTCCTCTTCCTCCTCTTCGCTGTCTCCTTCTTCTTCTTCTTCCCCCGTGTCTATACTTCTTTCAGTAACCCTTTCCGTGGACTCACGGCTCCGCCGTTCTCCGACTTCCCCCCTTGCTACATATCTTGTACTCTCGCAGCAATCGCTTGCTTCGGCGGCGTTGTCGCCCTGGCACCTAAAACAAACGGAGACGGTAGATCCCAGGCGAGACCCAGAAGCCCTCCAAGGCGTGGGCGCTTGGCACGACTGGCAGAGGAGACGGCGGCAGTGCCGCGCCACCAGGAAGTTTGCGCCGTGCACCTTGGCGTCGCACTCCCAGCACAGGCTCGCCTGGTCCGACTCGCAGAACATCCGTGCCGGCAGATGGCAGAGCTCGCACTGCTTCCCCATCAACTCTTCAGCTGCCTCCTCCACCGTATGCTCCGATCTCTATCCAAGGCGGCACCGCACCTCTTCTCTCTCTCTCTCGACCTCGACCTCGATCTGTCGACCTCGGGTCCTCGACTGCTCGACCTCCACTCATTGGAATCGCCGATTTTTAAGCAGGGACAGGCGTGCGCGGTAACGTCACCGTCGTTGTATTAGCCATGCAACGCCAGGGGTCCAATAAGCGTCCGTGGACCGTGGACCGTGATATTGCTGTCCGCATATCTTATAATAATTTATTAAATAAATAAATAAATAGATCTTTTTGATGAAAGTCCTTAAAGAATACAAACATTCTAAAAAAACCTTAAATCTTGACAGAAGTACATGGTATACTAACTCAGCTTTTGATAAGTAAAAATAAGTATTGGAACTTTTAATAATCAAGCCGAAGAATTTTTATATTGCAATCTTCAAAATTATTTATATTTATAAGTATATATTTTTAAAATATAAAAATATTAAAAAATATTTGAAATATTTTTTAATAAGTACTTTTATTTAAAACTATTCTAAAATATTGACGTCAAAATAAATTTTTATAATATTTTATGTACTACATATACTTATTATTCAAAGAGATAAACGGTGTTAGAAAAATAGCTTAAAAATGATATTAGAGAGAGGTATTTTTATAATAAGAACTTTAGAAACTATTTAAACGGTTTCACACTGTAGTGATTGTTTTCATCAAAAATAGTTATTTCCATTTTTTAATTTATAAAAATCATATTAAAAAATTTGAAATTAAACTAATATGTAAAAACCTTTGAAAAAGAGGTTTTATACATTATAATTTTAAAATATCTGATGATTACATGAAATTCTATAAATAAGGTACTTGTTTTGTAATGACTTCTAAGTACTGCCCAAAATTATATATACATTATCTTTATTTTCGTCTCCTTCCTATTTCTTGACAGCTAGTTAAGTGGTTAGTAGGTTCTATTGCGGTATATCCGTCGTTATACTTTACACAGAGGGTATTTGTGCAAAAGGCTAGATATTTTTCTCCCACGTCAGCTCCTCGGATATCCGTAATCCATTACCTGGCATCCGGATGTCCATGCATCCAAGGCTCCCCCATCTTGACCACTCGCTCCACCCTGGTCTGGGCCCCACCGCATGCTCCCAGCCTTCTCTATATCATGACACCGCACCCTGGCGGCGTGGCCCAACCCGCGCCGCAGCAGCCGCATCGGCGCCCCGGTGCGCCGTGGTGGAAATCACGTGATTAAAGCGCCACGTGGAGTTCTCTTAACGGACACGTTTCTAAGCATATCTCTTCGCCGCTCCCGGCGCCGTTCTCAGCCGCACAAGCGCGCGTTAAGCGGCTTTCGATGCGCTTGGGGATCCGATAAGATGGCGGTCCGACGTGGCGGTCGGAGCCCGGGATATCGGATTCGAAACGGGCAGTCCACGGATTTTTCGTGGTCAGAAAAATGGAAGATGCTCGGAGCCGCTCCACCGCAGGGGATGACCAGCCATTGATGGCGGACGACCGGTTGATTCTTTCGTGTGCGGTGGGCGGCGACTCTGCCACAAGTTTTAGTGGAGAGAAACTATTCGTATAAAAGATCTTTTGATCGAAATAAATACGAGTGCCGTAATTTATATTACATACGAGCAATGTGTACGGTGGTGGGGGAACCGTCCTAGCTTACGGATTATTTGTCTCTTTGCTCTTCTTTGGAAGGGTTTTGTCTCTTTGTGATTCACTTGGTATGTCCTTGTTTGTATGTAAGATAGATTCTCAAAGAAACAATTTTCTGACGGACGAACCTTTTTGAGAAATAAAAAAAAATTTAATGGAGTGTTTGGTTGCATGATAATGAAGATTTTTGTTTTAATTTTGAAAAATTATAAAAAATTAGTTAAAAGAGGTGTTTGGTAACCATGACAATTCTATGTTTTAAAAGTGATTTTCTTCTTAAACAAAAAAAGAGGGTCTCACCTCTTTCTTTTTTCTTGTGGTCCTCCACTTTGTTTGGTCATGTGTGGTAGTTACTCTTTTTTGTAATCACATCCCTCCAAACATGATAATTTTACGTCATGAGTTAGTTCACTTTTTATTTTTTATCATGAAAGTGTACACAAAATTATCACGCAACCAAACACCCCGTAAGATACAATATTCAATAGTAGTTTCAAGGAAATGTGTTTGTCTGCATCCAAATGAGAGGTTTTGTTTTTTATTTCTCAAAAAACTTAGTCCGTTAAAACTTTATTTTTTTTGAAATTTTCTTTCACGTAGAAAACAAACGGATCCCAAGTGAATCACAAAGCGACAAATCCCTTCCAGAAAAAAGACAAATAATCCGTAAGATAGGACGGTTCCCCACCACGTCTGACTTTATCTAAATGTAAATATATTATATATTCTACATAATCTTATCACCTTAATTTAATACTTGCATGTTATCCTATTCTTTTTCCATCATTTTATATCTCGCTCCACATCAGAAATATAAAAGTAAGACAATATAAACATGCAAAAAATAACCCCCTCAATTTAAATGAATTTGGAACATAGATGCTGATATAAATTTTTTATTGATAGTTATTGAAGTGTCAACATATATACAAAAGATTAAAACAAGCCCTACGAATTTAAAATCTAAATACACTAAAATTAATATAACAAACATAAATATTAATTCAAGCAACTCTTTGAATAGAAAACTTTGAATATTTGAAAACTTTTAGATAACCAGGGTGAGTAACATTATCGCGACTTAGTAAACTTACAGCAACTCATACTTACCAATACTATTGCTATAAGAAAAAAAAGGTATTGGAGAGATAACATATCAATGGCTAAAAGGTCATCATCACAAATAAGTGTATAGTGACAATGGTTAAGACATGATGTTATAATAAATTTACTAGTGATAACTATAAGTTGTCACAACCATTATATTGCCGACAACTTACAATTGGTGGCACCACTATATGATACTTGCAACAAATAAAGTTGTCACCCTTCCAATATAAAAAATAATGAACTTTAGTTTGGGCACGATCACGAGGTCACTAGTGATGGCCGTAGTAACTATTGTCATTTCATACAAAAATATGTTCAAACTAGAGTTCAAACACATTTACACAACCACATGCGATTATCTGTTAATAGTAACACACGTTCTTAAGGGATCAAGTCATCACCACTAATTGAAAATCAACTATTCAACAATCAAAATTCAGTAGTGACAGCTATGTATAATCATCATTAGTGACCATAAGTGCACCATTAACGATGGCTTTGCAGTGATCACCACTAATCTTTTTATTTTAAAATCCATGCCACCTTTCATCTCTCTCTCTCGCTTTCTCTCTCTCTCTAGTGAAAGCTCCAACATTCTCTCCATCTCTCTTCTAAAAGCTCGGGTGCCATTGGCACTGCTGCAGCCCCGACACTATCCTTGTGTCAAATCTCCTCCATTATGTACATATAAACCCTAGTTCATATTGGGTTGTTTCTAAGTGTAATGTTTAAAAATTTGGTTGGTTTTGAGTTTATTTGAGTGTTTTCTTAATCTTAGGTTGTTACTTTTGTTGGTTTAATTTGAATGTGACTTTAATTGCATAAACATCTAATCAATTTCATTGTTTAAGTTTAGATTCAAGATTATTAACCAAATGGAATGGTGATTTTAATTGCATTTATACCTAATCAATTTACTACATCTAATCAATGTAGTGTTTAAAAATGTAATTATCTTTTAGCCAATGGAATGGTGATTTTAAGTTTTTGTAATAATAAGGAAAGACTAAATGCATTTCCTTCATAGGCAAAAATAGTCAAGAAAATTTGGAATATTATTCTTTTCTTTCTAAGATTTCTTTCTATAAGAAATAGATAAATATCACATGCTATAAAAGTTATTGTTTATGGATTGAATCAATTCCATCGTGCTTGAAAAAGTAGAAAAATATTATGTTAGAATTTTTTTTCAAACAATATTGTACAAAGCACTCAAGAAGGAGGAGGAAGAAGAGATAATTGACTTAAAGAATGTGATACTTATTAAACAAGTTGTGACACCATCATGTTTGGAATAATTATGTTATACATATTGTGATACATGAAGAAGGTTATACTGAAAGAAATTAAATTGGTCATACTTGGGGAAGGTTATTGTGATACTTATATTTGGTGTCAAAGAAGTTGAAATTAAATTAAATAATCATGAATTTTTTGGTTCAATTGATGGCACACATTTCAAGGTGCAAGGGCTTTAGAAGAAGGTTAATGTGCTAGACTATAGAAATTTTTATCTCAATATGTTTGTGTATCATGGATGTGCCAAGATAAAAAATGATCATGTCTCAATATTTATAGTATAGATTTAAAAGACTTGAAAAGGATAGCTAAGAAGTAATGCCATATTTCTATTTCTTTTATAAGTGATCTTACTTTCTATTGTTTTGACTCATACTAGTTTATTACCTGAAAAATATGAAAATGCTATGTTGATATTTATGGGAGATGATTTAGTTTGTTTCTTCTTCTTTTTTATTAAAGGAAAGTAAATGAAAGTATACATTGACATATATACTATACCATGATATGAGATTTAAACTGAAGCTAACCATTCAAAATTGAATTAATTAGGTTTGGTCTGAATGTTAGTTTGGTTTAAGAGGTAGTTTGGTTTGGTTTGAGAAATAGAAAGAATCCTAAAAAATTACGATTATCGGTAAATCTCCTTCTCCTTCTTCTTCTTCTTCTTCTTCTTCTTCTTCTTCTTCTTAATCTTTTCCTAGTTCTCTTGGTTGTCCTTCTTCAATTTATTTTTACTAGTCATAATTGTCACATATTCTTTACATCTTTAACTGAAAAAAATTGGTTTCACAAAAATTTTCAACTAAGATGTTGGATTACATCATTGTTGGAGACTTAATTCATCCATATGAGCTTTGGTTAAGTTTATTATTATTTATTACTCACTTCATCTTTCAATAGTCATATAGTTAAATCTAGCATTTGGCATACATGTTGCTTGAATATATATACTTGTAGCATCTGTCTACATTTCATTTTTCTATGAGGTTAAATGAATAGATTAAATAAATCTTGATTAGATATTCTTAACAAATTAGATACAAGCTATCTTCAAAGAATCAAGGAATTCTTAAACTATGTTTTTCATGAATGTAGGACTTCATATATATATATATATGAACAACATAATGATTTAATCTAATACCCTTTGTTGTAACACAGTAAAATAGTTTTCTAAAAAGTTTGGTATAGCTGAAGTGACAATTCCTTTGAATATCATGGTCGTTGTCTCCATTGGAATTGAATGCTAAAAACCAAAAATAGATTTGAACCAAATCGAAAATACCTTTTTTTGGATTTGATAAATCTCACATTCTTGATGAAGAAGGAATGTTTTTTTTGATCTCCAAGTCATCCAAATGCATGGCTTCTAATAGTATCTACACGAACTTCTTCTATAGATGGGTTCTCCTGAGTCTCAAACCATTTGACTCATCTTGGATGGAGATCCCCCTAGAGAAATGTGCTCTAGCGAGAGAGAGAGAGAGAGAGAGAGAGAGAGAGAGAGAGAAGAGGCTAGCCATGAAATTGGCTCCCATAGCTTTATCGATTCAACCAAATTCACTTATATTTTAAAAAATTAGAATATTTTTTATAAAAACTCCTGAATTTATATAAATTATGCCCATATATCTATACTTATAGATCAGTCCTTATGCGTGTGACCCACTAA
Organism: Cryptocoryne crispatula var. balansae; assembly: GCA_036172225.1. Classification (NCBI taxonomy): domain Eukaryota; kingdom Viridiplantae; phylum Streptophyta; class Magnoliopsida; order Alismatales; family Araceae; genus Cryptocoryne; species Cryptocoryne crispatula. The sequence goes on along the minus strand of CM069926.1, from coordinate 12,210,607 downwards.
GTCCAATAGTTCATTTGGTTGAAGCCTAATTAAAACAACATCTAATTTTAAATTAAATCTTTTATTTGATAACATATTTAATGACTTTCTGATCTTGAAGGGTACAAGTCACATCTCATGATCCTAAATAAATTTGAAGATAATCTTATTTTCATTGAGCATGTTCATCATTAGTTATGGCATGAATATAAACTCTCATCTATCTAATGTCTCGGTCGGATAGAGATAAAATATCAATTGTCAGTCCTTTTAGTAAATTGGCACTTTGGAATCCTATATTTGAAATTGGATCAATTGAAAACCTCATTTTCTAATCATTTGACTAGAGATTTAGAGTATTATCACATATGCATTCACTCTCACTTACCAGAGTGGATGATCCCTTATTATTTACTCAATTGTCTCTATTAGGTTTTTCTTGTACCCGATCATTTAATTGTACCATACCATCATAGTGGTGATCTATAAGTCAATAGCCAAAGCACAACGTACACCAGATAAGACATCTTTGGTGACTTAGGCTAAAGTTTCAACCATGAAACTATGATGATTGTAAAGCTTAATAGATAGTTAGGTAAGATACAATTCAAAGTTTCTAATTCAGTTAGTATAATGAACTCATTTTACTAATGAGAACCTTGTGGTCATAAAATTTTGTAAGGAAAAATATGCCCGGTGTGAAGTGAGGCACACTTCTCCTTACTCCTCCTTCTTGCTCTACGCACATTTTGATCCTCAAACTTTTGACTCTTGGTGTCACATAGATATTGAAGGGCTAGTTTGGGTCGTGTGGAAGAGTGGGGGGAGTAATAGAAAAGAAAAGAAAAGAAATGAAAAACATGGTGTAGAAATCATGGAGTCTATGTTGTGTTGTTTATGATCACCAAGAATTGTTAGTTCCAAATGAAAATAGAGATGAAAATGTTGATCAATGTGCCTTAGTGGGGGGATGTGGTTAGTGGGTTCCAACTTCCTTCTCTTTGGCCAACTGAGAAGAAGGAGCTTGAGAAGTTCTCCTTTTGTTTGATCCAATCAACATGGGTGTAGCTCTCTCTGAGCGGATTCCTTTTACAATGTCCGAAAGAAACAAGAAAACAAGAGAAAGAAACATTAGAACTAAAAGATGTGTAGTAACATAATAAAAATGAACATGAAATAACAAAAAATTAAGTACGGACCATATTGGGATTAGATCCCAACCCCCATTACGAGTTTTTTAAAAATGCATGAAGATAAAAATGGATGCTCAAATGTATGCTAAACAATATTAAAGTGCAAGTGAAAAATTAAAGAGGCGATAGGGGATTAGAAAATGAGGTGAAAGAACCCTACTAATGTGCTAGATTTTAGATTTCCTAGTGCCCTGCTAGTGGGGTGCCTAGTGCCCTGTTGGCGGGGTGCCAGGTGTAGTTCCCCTTGGTGGGGTGCTTTCGCTAGTGCCCTATTGGTGGGGGCACCAGGAAGACTGGACTGGTTATTGTTGGAGGCTTTTCCTTGCTCCACTTGTGGCTTGTGTGAGACCTTCGGGGCATTAGTGCAACTTCTTGGGGTTTTCTTGACATCAAAAAACTTGTAGGAAAAGAAATGAGCTTGAATGAATAAGGATTGAAGTATGGAACCTCTAAGATTCAGAAAAAAAAAGAGAGAAGAATGAAAAAATTGTACTTTCTCTTGGCCTCTTGGAGGGGTTCTCTAGGGTGTGTAAGGCTTAGGAGCCTCTTGAGACAAAGTAGGATGTATCGTGAGGGGACAGAACCCTTAAAATGTTGAAGAAGGGTCTCCTTATATAGCCACACGGAGGGGCATGCTTGGAAGATAAAATGGTGCTAACTAGACCTAAGTGCCCTATTAATGGGGCACTAGGTTCTCTATTAACGGGGCACCAGGTGCCTCCCTTGTGGGGTGCCTACAACATCTCATTAATGAGATGTGCAAAAAGGCTATTTTGTTTGAGATAAAAATAGGCTTATGCACCAAGCACCACCCTAATGGGCTGCTTTGACCAGAGATGTGCAATTAATGCTTTGACCATGTCTCTGACCCATGCCATCAGGTGGTCAAGTTAGCCATCTATTTTATACAAGAAAAGTAAGCACCCCTTTAGGGGGAACTTGGTGCCCTGTTGGTGGGGCACTAAGCGTCCCACAGTGGGGCACTAGTAGCCTAGTCTAGGTGCCCCTAAAAGGGCACTAGGAATGTTATCCAAGCTTCCGCCCGGTGGGGCACCACAAATTTGTTACAAGAACCCCCTAATGGGGCACCAGCGTTTGCACATGCTAAAATGCATGGAAAGCTCAATTTTTCTAAAAAAGTTTGTTCTTTTGATAAAATACTTGAAAATCATTCATAGAAACATGAGTTTTGAGTTTTATAACTAGACCAAATTTGCATGTATACATCTTGCCTTATCTTGACATTTACTTTGCAAGGGAGTGACATGGAGTGGAGCAAAGATGAATGTATTGGAGCACAATGAGGAGTAACAAAGTGTAGATGAGTGTAGTGGAGTGCAATGAGGTGCAACAAAGTGTAATGGTAATGGACTGAAATGGTGACGCCAAGTTGTAGATTTAGACATGCTCTCAAAGACCCAATTAAGTAGAATGAATTTTACTAGGTTCTAAGATTATCCTTCTATTATGTCTGAACCTTCTCCCATGGTTGATTGGTTTAAAAAATTATGCTATGGGCATGAGCATGAACAAAATACAAGACACATTCCACGTGGTGGGTAAATATTGAAAGCAAATAAATAACATCTTTATGGTGGGGAAATGTTCTTCAGCTAGCACTCAAACTATATGGTGTGCCAAATTGAGAAATGCAATGGAAAGTAAATTGTAAAAATTAAACCAAGTAGAAACTTTTAATCGACTAGGGTTGGGTCTTCATGTTCATTGGGTCTCTTGAGAACATTGGTTTAGTTCATAATGAAATAACCTTATATTTCAATGAAATCATCATTTAAAGCATGATAAGAGCTAATATTTAGAGAAATCCAAGATTGCATTAAAGGGCTATAAAGGTGTTCCTTGCAAGGACTGGAAGTGGTGCTATCCTCGTGAGGATGGAAATGTATAAGGTTCATGCGGGGACCAAAATTGCAATTGTTAATGTGTGGATGAAAATAAAGATGGTTCACGTGGGGATTGGATGTGAAAAGCTCAACAATGAGAGCTAAAGAGGTGATGATGTTCTATGTGGGGACTGAAGTGTGAAAAGTACCATAATAGGAGCTAAATATGTGATAGTCTGTGTAGGGATTGAAGTGTCATGGCTCATGCAGGGATTGAGAGTGTGGAGCACCACAATGAGAAGAGAAAGGAATGTTTCCATCATGGTGGTAGAAGTGAGGCATACCATGGTGGGTATTGGGGAAGGTTATCCACATAGAAATGTATGTCATGCGATGATGGGATGCAAATGTAAATGAAAAGACACTTATTAATTTTAAACCTATCTATGGCAAGGATGGCCACCATGGGGAACATAGTGGGATGGATAAATGATGGAACCACGGTGTGTTGAACACGCGGTATGATTAAACACTATGGGATCTTGGTGTGTTGGACACAAAGTGGGATAAAATATACCAGATAATGAACAAGATTGTGGTGGGATACATAATAAGACCATGACAGAATGATTGGTAGAACATGGTGTAGCAATTGCCTAGACATGATGGGATGATGATGTGAGACATCACGATGGATACTAAGCCTTGATGGTGGAACACATAGAAGGCGTGACAAACTTGCCATTTGACATGAAATGCAAAAAATGTAAAGAATAACCTTATAATTTTGGTGCAATGGAAATGATGATTTCTATGTGTTAATATTGATCTTGTCTCGATTGGATTTGAATGAAAAACATGAATACCGATTAAAATAGGTTCGAATATACCTACTATATATTCATCTAATCTCTTGAAGAGGAAAAGGAAGAACTTGTTATGCTATTTAAACTATCCAAGTGCACGATCTCTAGTAGTATCTACACAAACTTTCTCCATAGTTTGGTTTTTTAGTTGTAGACACGCAAAATTGGCTCAATTCAAAGCATGAAACTCTTGTTCTATAAGGTGATACACGTGATTTCATCATTTTGATACATGCCGGGTCTTTCTCTAATTTAGATCTTTGTCCAGCCAAGTTGGATGCTTTTCAAAGATTTTCAAAGGAAGCCATACCATCTGAGCGAGAGACACACATCTACATAAAACTAGCTCGATGAACAATGTTTAATTTCTTGAAGGTGCATCTTTTTGACTATTGCTTGGATCATCCCAGATATCATCCAGTCATGACTAATTTATTTTGTGACTTGATTGTTGACATTTCAAAGCTTTTCGGAAGAAACTCAAGTCCTTTTATTTTGTCAAGCTTTCTTGGACATCAAGATACTATTTTGGAGCTCTCCCAAAGCTTATGGAACTATTTTATAAAAACATGCCCATGTGCCCTTTTGAGGGCGCATGGCCATGCACCCTGAGTTGTGGGCACATGGTCATGCACCCCTGGTCGGGAATACATGCACCCTTAGATTCTAACTTTGATTTGGGTTGCTGATTTCCACCCAAACCTTGCTAAATTTTATTTATTATTTAAAATCTAGATGCTTTGGGTAGGGGATGCATGTGCTGTCCTAGGGAGATGGATGGATTCCTCTATTTTGGCAATTCGATCGGATTTTAGAAAAATTTTTGGTCTATTTTCCACATGCCCCCACGGGAAGGTGTGCATGCTCCCCCAAGGTAGGGCGCGGGGCACTTAGGACTTTATCTTATTTGCCAGTTGAATCATGGTAGAATTCCAGAATTTCATACTATATCCCAAGCTCCCCCAGGGGAGGGCACATGCACTCCCAAAGGGGGGGGGGTGCATGGGACTATCTTTTCTATTTTTACGTCTTCTTTTCTTCCTATAAATTGGGATGACCTCCATATGTTCTAGAGGTTGGAAAATCGTATCTCAGGCTCCCCAAAACGTTCTCCTTGTTCATCCTTGAGCTTTGGTGATTTTTAGAGAAAGAATTTAGTGAGTGTAGTGAGAGAGAAGTCGATTTGTGCTCATTTGGCTAGTTTATTTTCTCTGATCCCTACAGCTTCATGGAAGCAAGTTTTGCCAGAGTTGTCTAAAGAGAATCTCAATCTTATTTTGTTTAAAACAAACAAGGCTTAAATCCAACATTTGTGCTGATTGCAGCAAGCTTTGAAGCAAGGTCACATTGGCAATTTTTAGCTTCGAATTGGCATCTTCTTTAGCCCTGAGTTACATCAATTCTCAATTAATTGGGCTCAAATTTGATTTTTTTTTCTTATTTTATTATACTTTATTCATCCATAATTATATTTTTTGCAATTTACATTTTTTTGCATCATTTTTAATTTGAGAAAAAACCAAAAAAAAGTGTTAGGGATAACCCCAAAGCCGGTCAGTTCTACACTAATTGCCAATTTTTGTGTCATCTTTTCTACATTTACTAGACTTCACTTAGTTATAATTGTTGTATCACTTGTTTTATTGTCTTTGAGTTGTACATGAACGATCAAGCACAAATAAGTTACAAACTCTTTTTCATGGGCCAACTGAAGAAGGAGAAGTTAAAACCCGTATCCACTTTCCCGCTAAGGTACACATATACAGTCAATTCTTTACGTAATTTAATTTATGCTTTAATTGGAGTCTGCAACTCCTAGTGACCACATGTTCTTATTTTCTTTAGTTTCATTTAGTTGTGGTTTATTTCATCTTTTTCTCTCCCACGTGACTTGAACCATCTCTTTGACATCCAAGTGATGTCGAGAGTCGAATGTTTGGGGATCAAAGTGAGGGTGGGTGGAAAAGATATTCGTTTATTACACTTGAGGTGATGATATGGACACAACCTAGTTTTCAAAGTTGATAGCTTTGTGGTAACCATGGTGGGACAAGCAATGTCTTTACCATGTGGTGATCATGTGCAACAAGTTCTAGTTCTAGACCAGTTCTTGTGCGAGCCTTTCCTTCTTTTCATCCTTTTAAAATTTATTTCATTTTAAATTTTATGATTTACATTCCTTTATCAGTTCTGTCATTTCAAGTTTCTCATTGATTTTTTGTCATTTATTTCAGTCAGTTCCCATATGAACTTGTTTTTGCTCTTCAAAACTGGTTCTCACATTAACCACTCTTTTTCTACTACACCCGGTTCTCATGTGAACCAAATATTTTTTACCTCCTTTTATATAAGTCATTTTTCTATTTTTTTATATTTACTTGATTTTCAAATCAGTCACTGTGTGACCTCTTTTATTTCTAGTTGTTATTCAAATTGGTTACCGCGTGAACTAACTCTTTTCTTCGTTTCGGTTTCCACGTGAACCAAGTCCCTTTTTTTCAAATCGATCCTTTCATAGATCAGACCTTGCTTCATCTTCAATTTGGCTCCACATGGCCTCTCTTTCATTTTTGTCAATCATTCAAACTAGTTCCCCCCGTGAACCACCCTCTTCTATGCAAAATCGGTTTCCACATGAACCACATTTTTCTACTACATCGGGTTCCCACGTAACCAACTCAGTCTCATATTTGTCCTCACATGAACCACTCATTTACTTTACCTTCAGATCTGATATATTTTGTTTCTCCTACCTTTTACACTCTTCATTTGGCTCCCTCATGAACCGAGGTCTAATTTTTAGTTACTAGTTGCTTGCTTTGATTAATCGCAAGTTTGTGTACTTCATATTTGAGTTGCTAGCTTCTCATTCACATCACACGTTTGTTTGATTGTTTGATCCTCCTCCTTGCTACTTTTCTATTTTAGAGTTGAATTGGGCACCAGACTTGTCCAACCCATTGGTCATTTGAGGTGGAAGCTCACAATCCCACACACCATTAGCTTCAACACACCCTCTTGATGGATTCTAACATCTCTTCTATGATATTCATTTCTAGTTAACATGGTTGGTTTCCACCAAGGTCTCCGTAATTCCCCATATGTGGAGTATTCCTTTTCATAATCAAGTTGGTTGTACTATCATCTCAAAACCTAGAGTATCCTAAGTTACCTATGCGTGTGAGATTGTGTGAACCTTAGATCATTGGAGATTGAACCCATAGGAACCAAACCCATTGGTGTTGAGAGAACAACTTTTAACAATCCATTAACCTAAAGTTTGAAGAAAATCGTTGTATAATTATTTCAAGTCTTTGCTTCACTTATTTGCAAACAAAAATTCAAAACAACAAAAAATATAAAAAGACCAAAAAGAACAAAAAATTCTTTTTTGAGAGACTTCTTCTTTTGTTTTGGTAATTTTAGCAATTTTTTGTTGTTTTAATTTATCTTTGTCCAACTTGTTTGTTCAAATCAAAATTGAAAACAACAAAAAATTGCTGAAAAAACCAAAACGAAAGAAGAAGTCTCTCTTTTTACCATCCCATTAAAAAGTTGATAAGTTGACCATGCAGTTAAGGTTCGGAAGATGTGTTGGGACCTTATTTTTTACTACCCCATCATGTCCCTTATTTTCATTACCCCACCATGTCCCTTATTTTCATTATCCTACCAGCCCTACCATATCCTATATCTTACAATGTGCTTATGTTTTGTGGTTTTATTATTTCCAATATTTAATGTCCCACCATATCATGTGTTTTGTTCCATCTCATCTCACCATTTTCTTGTTGGGTCCAACCATATCATAAAACCCACCATACCCTTATGGTTTATGTTCCCACCATGGCCCTATGATTCATTTTATTTATTTACTTCATGTATCTTTTGTCCCACTGAGTCCATCCCACTGTGTTATTTATTATGCCGTATCTGTCGTGTTCCGTGTGTGTCACATTCTGGCACAGTGGTGCGATTCGATACATTTTACAATATCTCATGCAACTTTTTATTGTGCTTTAATGCAAAACTCAATAGAACTTGAGGTTATTCCATTCCAAATTGAATCAAGTATTTTGGAGAACTCAAGTGAACTTGAGAGTCCAAATATGATCGATTGGTATTCTACTTCTTGTTTTACAAGAAAATTCTCTACTTTTACATTATCCCATCATGGTACACACACACCACATAGCTCAGGCCACTAACCATTGATGAACTTATGAATATGTGATTCTAGGTCCTAAACTGCATTGAATTTTGAATACTTTTTATTTCTATTTTTATTCTCTCATGTCCATAGCACATCTTTCACCAATTAGACATAGAATGGCATAGAACGTGGTGGTGATCTTGAAAACTTTAGGAGATTCACATGGCCAGGCTTGGGCAATGAGCATGTCTATATCTAGGCATTGTTATTACCTTTTTAGTCAACCATCATTCCATTTCACTATGATCATCTACACTCACTTCTGTTTCACTAACCACGAACCACTTTGCTCAATTACATGTCACTCCCTTGCAAAACAAATGTCAAGGCAAGGCAATATGTAGACACACAAAATTGGCTTAGCTTTGAAGCCTAAAACTCTTGTTTTATTGGTAATATGTGAGTTTGCATTGCCAAACATTATGTTGGGACGTTTATGGGCCAAAAAGTGTTTCTGGTGCAAAGTTGTAAATAGCCATTGAAGATTGGATGATGTACCCCAACTTGGGGGCAAACACACCCTTGACGTAGGGTACTTGGATTGGTTTCTATTTTCAATTCAAATTAATTTTAGATTATCACCAAATAGATTTCTTAAGATTTCTTGCGTTAATCAAAATGTGCCCTAGATTTGGAATGCATGCACCCATGATCAGGGAAGTTGGAAACTCCGAATTTCAAAGATCTAAATCAAATCAAAATCTTGAACATCCGGGTTGAACGAGCCCTCAATGAGAGCTATGTGCCCTCAAATGGGGGCGTGACCTAACTTTCTATTTTTTCTTTCAGATCTTGCAAATATCCTAAATATAGGCAGGTGAATATTATGTGTAAGGAGAATGCGCCCAGGGTTGAGGGAAAATGCACCTTCAACTAGGGGCATTGCCTTCGACTTCCTAGTTTTGAAGTTTAATCTAATTTCATATTAGATTTTCATTTCCTTATAAAAGGAGACATTCTCTAACAATTTAGAAGGTTGGTCCAAGCACATCTATAGAGCCCTAGCCATGAGTTTTGGAGAGCTTTTTAGAGATATCTTAAAGAAATAAAGTTTGGTTTGTTTCCATTGCCATCAATTAGCTTGAAAAGTCTATACATAAAATCTAATGTGTGTGACTCCTGATCCAACTAAAGGAGGAGCTTCATCGGCCAATTATCTTCCATTTGAAACAAAATGGGGACAAATTTTGATCTCTTGTATGACCATATCAAACTCCACAACTCGGTCACACCAATTCTATGGTACATGCCCCTGATTGAGGGCATGTGACCATGCACCCCTGACCAGGACTATGTCACCACACATCCTTGATTGATGTCACGTGGAGCTAGAAATAGATTTAATTCTTTTTACATATAACTTCATATTTACTTTATCTAGCATCATTGTTATTTATTTTTGCATCATCTTATAGTCCAAAAATTAAAAAATAGGGGTTAAGACTAACCCCAATCTGGTTAATTCTAACTGAATTGCCATTTTTTATCATTTTCTTGATTGATTCTACACTTCACATAATTCTAATCAATATATCATTTGGTTTTCTCGTCTTTGATTCGAGTATGAACATATTAAATTGGATTGAAGGACTCCTTATCTTTGGCCGTTTAAGGACTAGTAAGTTGGAACTCATACACATCATCTCCTAGGTATGTAAGTTACCCTTTTCTTAATTAAATCATTGAAATGCATTATTTCTTGCAACCACACACTTCACACACATTTCATTCACCCTCCTTCACCTCTTCCCCCAAAATTAGACCACCCTTTCTTTTTCTAAAAGAAGTGGTAGATTTGATAGGTAGTTCTTGTTGTCTAGTTTTCCTCCATCCAGAAGTTGACTTTGAAAGCCAATTTAGGTTGGGTTCTACCCACCCATGGCAGAGGATGTATTTCAAAGAGGTGAAAATGATGAGGCACACCTCTTTTATCTGTAGGTGGTGTGCCCCAATAGAGGTGCATGCTCCTGTACCTAGGGCACATCTACTTGGCAAGAATTTTACTGCCCAATCCTTTGTTGGTTTTTGAGAATATTGCCTTTTGTACTTGGAACAATCTTACTATTATCATTATCCTGATGGAATGTGGTGTCAAATCATTATTAGAACTTAAATAGATGCACCCCACCTCCTGGGGGTGCATTTTGTTGATAGGATCTTTGACACCAAATCTGCTGCTAGAATTAAGGTAGCATCATGATGAGATTTGTGGCAAGCACCTTGTCTTCTTGGGCACATGCATCTATCTCACCATCATCATAATTTAAGAAAGATTTGGGACTTTCTTTATAAATAGAGGTTCCCATGCAAATCCAACATCTTAAGAGAGAGAAAATCATCCATTCCTCATCATACCCACACCCATGCATCAGTTTGCCTATGTGTCATTATCCTCACATCATATGCATGGAGGTGCTAGCCTAGCCTAGGTGTGTCCATATCTTACTTCACAAATTCTCTCTCTCTCTCTCTCTCTCTCTCTCTCTCTCTCTCTCATCATGCGGCCACACCACTTCATCAAAGGTCAAGAGGGTACCATATGTGCACCAAGACCTCCACGAAGCTGCTAAAAGGTCACTAGGAGGAGGATGCAAGCCAAGAGAACCAACTATCCTACATCTTTGTGCAAAACTCATCAATGCACCATGACACCAACTGCATCTATAAGTTGAAGTGCCCAACCCCCAAGTGCGTCTACCTGGAGTATTTGAATAACTTCTATTTTTCGTGTTTCTTGGCATTTTATCCCCATTTTTTCATTTTTGTACTTTTAGCATATCTTACCTTCATTCATACACCATAAAACTCAATAAAGGGGGTTGGGGGTCACTCCCAATATGATCCATATCCACCCTTTTCTCATTTATTTATTTTTTGATTGGTTCATATGCTTATTTAGAAGTAATCCGATGTCACCATGCTTTTTTTTCTTCATCAATCGTAGGAGTATGGGTTGAAACCCAATGGATAAATGCTACAAGCTCTTCATCATCAGCCACACAAATAAAGAGAAGAAAGAACTTATACAATTTTTTACAATGTAGGTCAGTCCTTTAGTTTTATTTAAATTCATAACCTGCACATTTCAAGTGACTACTCTTCTACTTCCTCTTCCCCTCTTCTATGTACCTCCCTCCCTCCTTACTACTAGAATTGGTCCTCTAGTGCTCAAGTGCCTACAAGGTCAAAAGTTAAAAGTGCAAAGTGAGTGTGGAATGGGGTGGAGGAGGAAGAGGAACAAAACAAAAATGAAGAATAAAAAGAGCCCCATCCACATCTATGACTACCATGGTGTGATCTTTGTGCTCATAGCTTTCAGTCATGTTCTTGTCTTTCATTAGATGCGCCTGAGTGAGTCTTGGGTATTTCTTTTTTAGATGTGCCTGGAACCAAGGTGCATCTGTTGAGCTCCATGAGTTCTCTTCTACATTTCAATTTCTACGTGAACCACTGCATACAACTTTGTTTGTTGCTTTCTAGTCATTTATTTTTGTTCATTTACATTCAACATCTCTCGTTCTATCCCCCACATGGACTTCTTTCTCTGGTTCTTACAATTATTAGTTTACCTATTTTAAATGCACCAGAGTCCTAGGTGCATTTCCTTTAACATGCCTGGACCCTAGGCATGTGTATCGAGCTCCATGAGTTCCCTTCTACATTCAGGTTTCTGTGTAAACAAGTACTTTATAACCTCATCTTCTGCCACTCAGTCATCTGTTACCACTCATTTGCTTTCAATATGTTACTTTTCACCCCCCACCTGTGTGGGCATTTTGTAGCACCTTGCATTTCTACTACTAGATGTGCCCCTCTATCAAGCACATACTCCCAAGACCAGACACATGTAAATACATAATCTTGCTATTTTTCTTTCCACTCTCTACCTATTGATTAACATGTTGTTTGTCTTTTTTTAGTCTATCCATTGCACAATGCAGTGATATTCATGTTATATCTTGCTTTCTCCTCATCCCTACATCATTTCTTAGGATTAGATTAAATTGGGCATTGGTTTGTCCAGCCTGTATGCCATCCAAGATTGAGGGGCTCTCTCTTCTTCATACACTCTACTTTTGAAACACCCCTCTTGATAGTTTCAAACTTTTTTTTCCATGGATTCCTTTTAGTTGATTGGGTTTGTCTTTGCTAAGGCCTTTGTAAGTCAGCATATGCGAATGATTTTCTCTTAACCAGTCAAGCTAGTTATACCTTCATCCCAAAATCTATTATTTGCCCAGTACCTATCTTGTTGTGACTAGTGTGACCCTTTAGTTTTTCAGTGTTGGTAGAGCTTATGTTCTGACTTATTGATAAGTAAAAAATTTCATTAAGAATCTATTAACTTAAGGACAAACAAAAATATTTTATTAATCAATTGGGAGTCTTTGCTACAATTTATTTGAAAAATGTAAAATTAAAACACAAAAAATAAAAACATTATTAAGTAACCCAAAATAAAATGTTGTTTGAGGTTGATACTTACTCTCTCATAAGAGCTTCAAACGCAAAAATAAAAAAAAAGTCACATCATCGAAACATAAGATTTTGACCTAAGTAAGAAACTTGTTTTCCCAAAAAAAATGAAAACTAAACAAAAGTCTCAAAACACTTAAAAATCTTAAAATTAAAGTTCTTTCATGTCTATGTTCTTGAGATCCAGATGGACTACTGGCATGGTAGACTAGTACCATGACCAGGCAGAGCATGATCAGGCTTATCTCAAGTAGTATGGTGACTAGTCAACTTACCTAGATTATGTTTGTTGTTGAACCTAAAATTGAGCCAAATATAGCACAAGCTTCTTCCCCTAACAACCCTCATTCTCTATTTAAGTCCCTTACTCATGTCGATCCCTCTTAGCTCTAGGTTATCTAAGACTTTCTAAAAGGAAAATATCTCCTTGACCCTTCCCTTCCAAAAGTCATTCAACCTATTTCTATCGCTTAGTCTATGGCCTATCATGCTGATACTGAGATGCTCAAAGACTCTTATGTTGGGTCGGCCATTCCTTCTCATTTAGTGGCATTCCTCAATCAACCAGATTGCATCTTCACCAATCCTTCACAACCTCTAGTTATTTTCTACACCCCTTTCATTCTCTTGTTTGTTGGTTCATCCCTAAACTCATCCTTCCCATCTAGATGTTCTAGCCCACCCGACACAATCTTGGTGCCTCAGGCTCTACATACCCTTCTCCTCCCATCACCTGGGATCCTTTAGTTGATTAGGTAGCTTTCAACAAACTTTGAGAATAATACAAGGAACTTTGCCGCCACATAGACACTCAAGCAACCCCTGGAAGTTTCTCTCGCTCTACTCTAGACTTACATCTCCTTCCATCTAAGTTGCCTATTTATCATCTCTACAATGAAAAAAGCAACATGTTTCTCCACATAAAAGAATTTATCTATGAATAATTTTAATGGTAGAATGACCATAAGGACCTAGAGTATCTTTCTAGGCGATCATTGGAATGACTAGTGATGGAATGGTTTTACTCACTTTACTGCACTAAGGTGAACAACTTTGATTTTGTTAAATCTAAATTATTACAAAAATACATGGACTAAGTTGGGACAAGCTACTCCATCATCAATTTGTGGACTGAAAAAATGAGAATTGAAGAAGACTTCATAAAGTATGATGATAGATTGAGGGCCATGACTAAGAAATTTAAGGATCCAGTGTTAGAATCATAATACGTAAAGATGCTCATTGAAAATGTCACCCTGGCACTGAAGAACATACTCATCCTACAACACCTGGGCATGATAAGCGATCTATACGAAAGGGCAAGGTATCTCTAGACTCAACTCAAGGCCACACCCTTGATGAACTTGTATGATTTCAGACATCAAGTCATCAAGAAGGCCACCTTCACTACCACGGGTCCCATCATCGAGGGCATAGTGACAAATGAAAATGTGAGTATGGTAAGGAACACAACCTACAACCTCCCACCTCAAGCTAGATACCCACAACCCAATCAGAGCACATAATCTTCCAGAACCAATAGTGTCCTCAACAACATTAACCTCAATGACCTCAATCATTTTATCCTCAACAACCACAACAACCTCGCCTAATCCATGTTAGATACCAACAAACTTAGCAATTGGCCTTGCAAACTTTAGCTCCATAATAACTAAGGTAGCCACCCGCTTACAATCAAGTGCCACCACCAGTAGCCTATACTCCTAGGAGAGTAGGACCCAATAAAAACCATTACCCTCCCATGCCACACTCACTGACTAGCATTTTTAATGCACTAATGGTAGTGGAACAAATCACACTAACCAAATAAAAGCTGGTCTATACCAACAACACAAATTTAGACAAGTATTGCATGTACCATTGATATCTTCGATACATCATGTTGGATTGTTTTCACTTCAAAGTTTACATTGATTAGAGGCCCAGCTAACGCATGAAACACTCCAACTTTCTTGAGAAAGAAAGCATTAATTGGGCCTCAATGGGAGAATACATCTGAGTATTAATGGGACAACATCGATAATAAGAACCAAGAGTACTGGTGCTTGAAGTAGTAGTTATAGTTGAATCCCAACTTGTCAATAGTACAGAACCCCCTACTAGTACATGCACCCACCCAAACAGTTGCACCTCCCACTACTTAGCAATTGGCCTTGCAAACTGCTAAGTAGTGGGCATGATAAGCGATCTATATGAAAGGGCATGAAGAACATACTCATCCTACAACACCTGGGCATGAGTATTAATGGGACATAACCAAACTGCTAAGTAGTGGGCATGAAGAACATACTCATCCTACAACACTTGGGCATGATAAGCGATCTATACGAAAGGGCAAGGTATCTCTAGACTCAACTCAAGGCCACACCCTTGATGAACTTGTATGATTTCATACATCAAGTCATCAAGAAGTCCACCTTCACTACCACGGGTTCCATCACCGAGGGCATAGTGACAAATGAAAATGTGAGTATGGTAAGGAACACAACCTACAACCTCCCACCTCAAGCTAGATACCCACAACCCAATCAGAGCACATAATCTTCCAGAACCAATAGTGTCCTCGACAACATTAACCTCAATGACCTCAATCATTTTATCCTCAACAAACACAACAACCTCGCCTAATCCATGTTAGATACTGACAACCTTAGCAATTGGCCTTGCAAACTTTAGCTCCATAATAACTAAGGTAGCCACCCGCCTACAATCAAGTGCCACCACCAGTAACCTATACTCCTAGGAGAGCAGGACCCAATAAAAACCATTACCCTCCCATGCCACACTCACTGACTAGCATTTTTAATGCACTAATGGTAGTGGAACAAATCAAACTAACCAAATAAAAGCTGGTCTATACCAACAACACAAATTTAGACAAGTATTGCATGTACCATTGATATCTTCGGTACATCATGTTGGATTGTTTTCACTTCAAAGTTTACATTGATTAGAGGCCCAGCTAACGCATGAAACACTCCAACCTTCTTGAGAAAGAAAGCATTAATTGGGCCTCAATGGAAGAATACATCTGAGTATTAATGGGACAACATCGATAATAAGAACCAAGAGTATTGGTGCTTGAAGTAGTAGTTATAGTTGAATCCCAACTTGGCAATAGTACATAACCCCCTACTAGTACATGCACCCACCCAAACATTTGCACCTAGCAACCACCCAATACACCCCAGTTTGGCCTCATCTAAGAACCATTCAAGTTAGAAACAAAGCTACCAAGTTGAGGAATCCACCGCTACCCTCCACATTGACTGTCTCTCTCCCCTCACTAACTGGACCATCATCTATGCTCTACGAACCATGATGTATCTCCCCCTTTATCCTCTACAACTCATGACCTTCTCAACCCTACCAATTACGCTAAACCTTCTTATCACACCAATACTCAGTCTACCTATTCTCCACAACCGACCTATAATTTGGCTAGCCCTACCACCACCATCTACACCTCCACTAGCATCTATGCCCATCTCTCTTAGCCTGGCTATACCCCCAAAGCTCATTCACCTTGTTGCCTCCTAGATTCCTACCCAAAAAATCATCCTCCATGCCTCGTTCCTAGCCCAATCTACTCTTCACACATGTCAACTACTCCATTCACCGCCCCTCAACTTGCCATGGTGCTACATAGTGGGTGCATGTTTCAAAGGATATTTCCCTAGGCTGTGTTGGGCCATAAGGAACAACACCCACACAAGATCCTAAAATAATTCAAAAGAGATATTACGTGGGACATCTTATGACTAATTTAAGCACCTTGGCAAAACACCAATCCGGATTTCTATTATTGAATTGATCAAGGGATTCAAGGTCCATCAGGAGATCCTTTAGCACCACCTACATAGATTTTGGTTAGTGAAAGCTTACTGCACAAAAACATTGCATCAATTCTAATACGTAGAAGGGGGCATCCAGCCATCACCTTCATCGAAGAGGAGCTGGGAGCACTAGAGATGAGAAAATATGTGCTTGTGCATCATAGTCACACACATGTGAAATAAGACACGAGTCATGGTGCACAGTTACAAGGTGGAAAATATTAATACACACAAGAGGACAGAGGTATGTACTCAGACAGTTACTTGAAGTTGATTCATCTTAAGATTCTTGATTTCTTATCTTTAAGAGGATTATGGGATTACTTAACTTATATATAGATTCTCATCGGATATTCTATTTCACATATAGGAGAATTACGATGGATCTTTTAGATCCTATCCTAAACTGATTGTACGAGGAGGCAATAAATATAATAAGCATGTGAACATTGTTAACACTATGTATTCTTCTAAAATATTACGAAGAATATATAAATTGTACAAAAAATAATAAAATGTAAAATTTATTCATAAAAAATTATAATAACAGTTTTAATTTTTAAAAAATGGTAAATTCTTTATATTTTTTAATATTTAAAAATTGATTTTTTCTATCAAGCAGGACCGATTCACGACCAGGTCCCGTTCCGGCGTGACCAACGCGGCTCCGACACGCTATCAGGGGGCATTCCTCGGTTTCAAGCTTTCCATTACTCAATAAAAGAAACTACTGAATATTGCACCAGGGGAAGCCGAGTAGGGCCGGCGGTGGACATCGACGGCAGCGCGCCGAACATCTTGACCGGTCGACGGGTCTCACATAAAATGGTGCATGCACGTTGGCTGTGGTGCCTCCCTGTTGCTGTCCGTTGATGCACGCGTCACTCTCTCGCTTGCTTTCTTCACCTCATCGCTGTCCACGGAAGGGGCGGCCCCGCGCATGGAGATGACGGCGACGTGTGAAAGTGGAGAGGATTCGACCAGCACACCGCCGGTGCCCCCGGTGACGTCCCCGACGTAGGGATGTCAACGGGTCGGATACGGGTCGAATAATAGTAATATCCGTATTCGTATCCTATAAGAAAAAAAGTATCCACTTACTGTTCGTTAACTATCGGTAATGGGTGTATCCGCGAACCGCATTGTAATATCCGCTTAAAAACGGTTTACGGTCGGTTAACGGTCAATTAACAAATATATAAGCATTACTAGAAGGTACCTAATATACACAAAAAAATGTTAACTTCCTTCTAACACGTATACTTAAATATCGTAGTAAGATAATACGTAGATATCATGCATACTAGCACCATGAAGTAAATATTTGCCAAATAATATACCTTTGCAACAAAAGTAGGGAATGAACTTGACCTATGATCGAAGATAACTAAGTAACATGGACGATTGCATACAATGACCCACGTCTGTCAAGTTCATGAGAATGTTCCAAGACGAGAGCGAAAGAGGGTGACAGTGCTGCGGGTGAAACAGAGGAGAGAGAGAGTTGGGAGCCTCGCAGACACCACGCGGACCACCGGCCACCCAAAACCAAAACCAATAGGTCCTTGATGTAGCTGCCACCAAAACCAATAGGTCCTTGATGTAGCCGCCAGCCGCCACGTCAAAGTGAAGGTGCAACGATGCAACAGGTAGGGCGTCGAGCAAGGAAGAAGGAACAGGCAAAAGTTGAAAGGTCGGACTCGGGGATTCTCACAAATTAATTTTAAGTTTTTTGAGATCGACATATTTCTTGAACATTAGATGTTGATATATTTTCAACCGTTGGATCAAGCTTTACTTAACGGGTTCGGAAACGGTTTATCGGGTTCGGTTTATATTGTATCCGTTACCGTATCCGTTAAAAAGACGGATAATCGGTAAACGGCTAAGGATACCCTATTCGGAAATTTTCGATGATCCTTTAACCGTCCATTAAGTTAACGAACGGGTCGGATAATCGGATAATCCGCTACCATTGACATCCCTACCCCGACGTCGCTTTCCGCGAGAGAGGCTTCCAGAAACGAGACAGAGAAGGGACATCTACTTAATTATTTATGTATATGTGGTTCAAGTTTTTTTTTGTCAAAAATGAAGCGGTTCTCATTTCATTAGAAAACTATTTAATTTGATTAATATATTTATTTATTTAGTTGCCTAAACTTCAATTTTTGCTCGGTGGAGAGCATGGTGTGCAAAAACATGCTGCTTATCGGATGTTTGTTTATAAATTACATGGTAGGGGAGGCGATGCCCCGCCACACCGCGCTGAATTGTTACGAAGCTCAAATGATGATAAGACTAAAGTTTTTCATTAAAAGCTTCTGAGAAACGGAGGTGAGGTCACTTTCCTTCTCCTGTGGCCTCGTCCTTTTTCTATGTTACCCATATGTTCTCCACACCTTTTGTTATTATATCTCACTGTACATGATCGCTTTGTTATTAATTACCTTATTTTTTATTTAACTTTTGTAAAAATGTATAAAAAAACTCAGCAACCAAAGACGTCAGTAGTTTTATCCATAATAAAAAAACGAGTTCTAAAAAGGTAAGAAAACAATGCTATTATGACTGCAGGTATGATATATATATATATATATATATATATATATAAAAGAGGTCAGCTAAGTTGTTTTTCGAACAATCTTATTGAACGGTATAATACATTGAGTTTTTGTTATAAGTATTTGCTTTAAGCAATAACAGTTAAAAAAATGTCTCGGCAATCACCACACAAAATATATGTTTAGATGATTTTTCGTGGTTGAAAATTGTGATTTAAGATATTTTTTTCTTTTAGTCGTATCCTTTACCTTTGATCTCACTCTTTTTCTTCATCATATCTTGCGGGCTACTGTAAAATTGTTTTTAGCCATCTTAGATATTATTATATTACAAAATTTGATCATAAAAATATATAAAAATTATTACTCCCCCTCCCCCATAAAGGTAGTCCAATCTAATAATGAGTTGTTAAAGTTATAATCAGACCATTACCTGATTTGACAGGGAAAAGCCCTTGCCCTCACACATATCTCACCAAAGGTTTTCTGTCAGCATAGCTCCTCTTCTATTTTAGTTCACAACTAACAAATGATTATTGCTATTTCCTCATCAGAATAATTAGAATTTGAAGTTAATTCGTAATTAACTATAGATAATTTATACTCACATTATATACTTTTTCAAACTATCATACTCGATTATGCAAACACACCCACTCTAATTGCACTGTCTTTCTCTGTCGTATCTTCTGAAGGCAGTGTGATATTCACTGCAATAAAAAATGTATGATAAATTTACTTACGGTTGCACATGAACGGTAAATCACTCTAAAAGATAACATTGGACCAAAGTAACAGCCTTTTCACCACCCTGATGACCTATTACCATCACCACACGAGAAAAGGCCATTAACCATGGTTTAACGCGATAACCCATCTCTAATAAGGGTAATAACCATGGCTGAATGGCAACTGTCGCCATTGTATGCATAGTGGTAATGGCTAAACATGAGATCGCAACTAATCAAGTACTAGTGACGGCTATGGGACATGTGCCCAGGGACTAGGGCACATGGAACTGATTCCGTACGTCTTTCTTCCAGAAGTCATTGCGAACACTCCCGAACTCGAAATTCGATGTCGTTTGTTGCGTTAGAAAGATAACAGGTCGAAGAAGCTTTCTACAACAACGCATCAGCTATCACACTCTCCAAAACTTCAGAATTTTATCTAAAAGTTAAGACAGTGAACAGAAGATCCGATACTGGTTGGAATGGTTCCGACGACCAATCGGAAAGACACGGCATGAAACAAAACTTGTCTAGAGCGTGAATCTGACCATAACCTTTAATGCATGATCATTAGGCATTGGTCACCTAGACAATTTTTATATTTACTCAATTTATGTGTGACTTTCGCTCGAAAATTATGACTTTGTGCGAAAAATTTCAGAAAACGTTTGATTTCATTTGTCAAAGCTCCAAATCAATATTAAAAGGACCCAACATCATTTTAAGATCAATCACACATGTTACCTTATAAAACATGAGTTTTATGCTCTGAATTAGGCAAATTTGACATGTCTACAGCATCCATGGTGGCTTTTGCACTGGCATTGTGTTGACAGATCCCAGATTCTAACACCTTTTGTTTTTGTGTTCTTAGAGCATTTACAACATCTCACTGGTAGATTCAAGCTGACCTATATTCATAAAAAGCCTCCCCTTTTAAGCTACCTTCCATTTTCATAAAATAAGAGTAAATTCCAACCTCCCATCTATTCTAAGTACCATTTGCTCCAAAGTCACACTATTAGTTCCAGCACAATCCGACCTGGTTGTTGCCAAACCCAGATTGTGTTCTTCTTCACTTTATATGATCAGATTTGATTTCTTTCACACTTAAATTCATTCTTTACATTATTCCTAGTTATTATCAACAACATTTTTAATTATCTTTACATCATATCATTAATCCAAAAATGTGGTTAGGGCTAACCCCATAACCAGTGAGTTCAATTCTGGTCGCTGTATTATGTCATTATTTCTATGGATGCTACACTTCACTCAGTTATAATCTCAACTTGTTTGTTTTATTATATAGTGACAATGCACATTATGTGGCATAAAAAGCAAGTTTGGCTCCTTTTCTACTGGCAGAAGAGAAGAAAGTTAGAACACAGCAAATCTTCACACCATTAAGGTATGCACAGTCAATCTTTAAGCATTTTGCATTTTTTTCTGTTTACATTTGGAGCTCCTTGCTCTTAGAGATCGCACCATTTTCTTTACATATGAATCACTTTTTTTTCTTCTTTTCTCTCTTCCTTTTTATTTCTTTTCTTTCACATGACCCAAACTATCTCTCTGGTGACCGAGTGATACTGAGGGCCAAAAGTTCGGTGTTCAAAGTGAGTGTGGAAGAAGAAACAATGAAAGAGAGAGAATAAAGCATGTCAAGGGTGGTCTGTCCCAGATTCAAAAAATTTGTGCTCACAACTTTGGTGACCATGATGGGACATGGGACAACTTGTGCCCTTAAGATTGTTTCTTGTCAGATATTATTTACTTCTTGGTTCCTCCTTGTGGATCATTATTAATTCATTCTTTTTCACTACTTTGCATTGTTGCTTCATTTTTCTTGCACTTTAATTTCTATAAGAACTCTTGCTTTGTTTAAACTCATTTGCATCGCACATTTACTTCGTTCTTGTCATTTACCTTACTTGCTTTGTCATCTTTAAGGTTACTTCTTGAGTTTACATTGCTTATTTTATGTCATTAATCATCTCCATATCATTGCTTGCTTTCATATCACTGCTTACTTGCCATTCAATGTTTTGTTTGAGTTAAGTTTATCATCTTGTCATTGCACTTCATCTGGTTGCTTTAATTTATTCTTTGCTCTTGCTTTGCATATTTTATATTGTTGTTTGTTCTCTATCCTTATCATCATCATCTTCTTGCACTAGATTTGCATTGGGTATCGGGTTTACCCAACTCACTAGGTCATCCAAGTAGGGAGGCTCACTATCCTTCCAAAGTCACTCACATCCAAACACCTCTCTTGGTGGTTATGAACTATTCCTCCGGGGATTCGTTCTTGGAAGGATTGGGTAGTTTTCATCAAGACCTCTGTAAGACCCCAAACGTAAAGAATTCCCTCTTCATTGATTAGGCTAGTTATACCATTTTATCTCAAAACCTTGAGTTACCTATTTCCAAACATTACGAGATTATGTCAACCATAGAGTGCTTGGCATTGTGAGAGCATAAGGTCCTCCCCATTTATTGAGTGAACAATATTTCTCTAAAAGTCACTAATTTATGGTTGAAACAAAAAATATTGTATTAATTGTTCCAAATTCTTTGCTATAACTTGTTTGTGAACCAAAACTTGAAACTCAAATTTTTTTTCAAAACACCCAAAAGTATTAAAAAGTATACTTTTTTAAGATAATACTTGTTTTCTCACAAAATCAAAACAAAAAAATCTCAAAATAAACATAACCCAAAAGAAATCTTTGCTTGAGGTAAATACTTATTTTCCAACAAAAATTTCAAACAAAAAATACCTCTTAAAAGAAAAAGATAAAAAAGTCTTTATTTTACATTAAATTGTGTTAGTGTCATCAGTGTTAAGTAGGATGGTCGACATGTCAAGCTACTACACCGCCAACAAGTTCGAAATGCAACAAAGAGAAGTACAACATCCTACATATGATTTTAGTCATATCTTAGGACTACAAGCCTCCCATGTTACTTTATATCGACTTTGGACTGCCATCCATGCTGTCATGAGTAGCAAATCATCCATTGGCCATGCTCCTACCAATCATGGTCCATCCATCTCTACCCGTCATTCAGTGGCTCATCAACTTGATGCTTCCAACTTGATCACTCCAACATCAGATATGCCATCTCCTTTTCTCCTTCTTATTTGAGTACAAGCCCAACTAGTTTGGATTTGGCCCATGTCAGTCCCTCTCAGCCTTTGGCCTATACACCCATTGCCACTCACTCGCGTCATTCGTATTTAAGGACAAGCACATCTAGCTTGAACTCAGCCCATGTCAGTCCCTCTCAGCCTTTGAGCCATGTCTCTAGTACAATCCCTTTTGCTCAACCTTCACTTAACTTGCAAGTGGATCCCACTCACTTAGTTGCATCAACTTACTTTACTCCCATTCGAGTACCCTACACAAGCCTCCTGGTGTAGTCCCCTTCTCCCATCAATTGAGAATCTCCGGTTAATCAAGCCACAATCAATATGTTCAATCAATTGCAAATAGAATGCAAAGAACTCAAGTGCTTGGTAGATTCCCAAGAGACCCTCGAAATTTATATTCCCTCTCTCCTACATTTCTCCTTCTTAAACATCGATCTATCACCACTATGATGGCATTAATAATCTGTCCACTCATATTCAGAACTTCATGTATGAATCGTCTCAATGGTAAAATGATTGGAAGGTGCTTGCCTTTCTCTTTAGATGATCATTAGATGGGACAACATTAGAATGATTTTATTCGCTCGACCCAGTGGAGACAAACAACTTTGATATAGTTAGGGAGAATTTTTTGCAAAGATATAAGGATCGTGTTGCCTTGGCCTATTCACTTACAAACCTAATGTCTAAGAAAATGAGAGGATGAACAATTTATGCATTCTGTTGACAGATGGGGCTGACAGTTGAAAAGCTTGTATATACAATTTCTAAGCCAGAAATGTTTAAGATGATCATTGCTAACACCATGCTAGGTTTGATTACACTATCCCACAAATATGCATGATTTATGTGAAAGGGCTAGATACATTTAAACTCAACTTAAGGACACAACAATCATGGTACTATACAATCCAAAACATCAAGCCCTCAATGAAAGTTGGAATATTAATGTTGTAGGGAACCCAATAGAACACCCTAGGTGCCAACCTAGTAGGCCTCCACAACATAGGGTTATCTCTCAACAATTCCATCAAGCTTATCAAAACCATCCACTCCAATTGATTGCTCAACTATGGCTCCTTTGCCTCGATTGGCCCTTCAGCCCCGACTAGTCATGCAATTCATGGATCTTCCTGCTCAGCTAGTTGCACAACAATATTTGGCTACTCAACCTCAATTAAGTATTCAACCCTCGGCTCTTCAACCAGTTGCATCTCAGTCTTAGTCGGTTGAACAAACCATTATTTTTGAAGAGCCTCTACAATCGGTTGAGCATAATCAAACTCTTCCATTAGCTTATGCTTATACCTTAGAATTAAAGCTGGCTCCTCTTTTTTGCCATTTGATCATGTCATTCTTGACCATATCTCAAAAGCCAACCAATAATCAACCATATTGACTAGTGGAGAACTTGAACTTGAAATCATTGATCCTTTCATATTTGACTCTCAACCTACCTCTTTGGTGCCCATTGAGCCTGATTCATCCTTTGTCTTTTTAAATATTCAGGAGGAAGACGATCAAGGATAGGATCTACATATAGAAGAAACTAAAATCAAAATCTATGATGATCTACCTAAATATGATGCCCTAGCATTTATCTCCATCTCTCAAGAATGCCTAGAACAAGGTACACTCAATTATAGAAAAACCTAGGGAGAAGCCATCACTTAACAACATAGGGTGAAGAATTATGAATATGCTTGGTTATCAAGCTGGCAAGGGCTTAGGTAAAAGAATTACATAGGATAGCACATACAGTGCAAACCCTATTTTTAGGCCCACGGGTAGGACTTAGATTTCAAGAATCAGCTTTGGAGTTTCAGAAGAGTAAGACAAAATTAACCACCACAATTGTGAGTTTGAGTGATCATTTTATAAAGGGGGCACAATTGGAGGAAAAGGAATATAGCCCGCGATCGATTCCTTGACCCTTGAGTATATAGGGGCCAACCACAAGGTAACCAATCAAGAAGGCTAAAGAGAAGAGAAGATCCAATCACAAAACAACAAGGGTTGAATTATTCAACAATCATTTGAGAAAATGGATCCACGAGAAGGGAATTCTAGGGCCCCCCTCCAAATATGCATCCATCTACAAGACAACTTGTTAGGTTTGGGTTAGTCAACAATCATCAAAATATTTGGGTTTAGGGTAAGAGATTAATAGGACCTCCTCCAACCAAGCATACCCTCTCCCCAACTCTCCTTCCTAGGTCATCTCAACCTTTTAGAGTCGTATGGTTCATTTTAGTCAATTGAGCTGCCAAACCCACCTTCAATGCTTGGGCTTACAAGTCTAGTCCCATTCTCCTAAACCAGGTCCTCAAGCCATCACTAATTTCTTGAATCAGGCCCAAGTGCCTAATGCTCTTTTACATTGGGCCCATACTCCCATTATCTTCTTAAATTTGGCCTATGTGCCCTCCTTCAAAATCAGGTCCTTGTGCCCATCATTCCAATCCATTGGGCCCATGTCATCATATATTAAAATCGGGCTCATACGCCCACTCTTCAAAATTGGGCTCTTGTGCCCAACATCCTTCCAAATAGGCCCTCGTTCCCATCATTTCTTAAGTTGGGCCTATGTGCCGACCCTCAGAATAAGGCCCATGTGCCTACCCTTTAGAATCAGTTCCATGTTCTCCTCCTTCTAACTTGGACCCTCTTGCCCATCATCATTTTTAATTGGGCCCATGTGCTCCTCCTTCAGCTATACAAACAATTCTCGGGCCATGGCCCTTATCTCACCTTTCCTAGCTCTACCTATGAGCCCACCAATTAGGCCCATGTGCCCAATCTTATGAATCGAGCCCATGCATCCACCATCTGACTCCATTGGGCCCACATTTTTGTCTCCCTAAATCAGGCCCTTATGCCCTACACTCTTTCAAGTCGGGCCCACATTCCCATCATTCTTATAAATTAGGCCCATGTGCTCATCATTCATCCAAATTGTGCCCAACACTTTTCCACATCGAGCCCAAGTGTCCAATACTCTTCCACATGAGCCCTCATGCCCATCATTCTCTTAAATCGGGTCCACATGACCACTCTTCTAAATCAGGTCCTTTTGCCTGTTCTTCTAGGTCCAACCCTCATACCCATTAGTCTCACTCGAGTCCATATGCCCGTCGACAAGCCAATTTGACCTTATTTAAAGCTTAAACCCTTATTTCATTGGCAACATCTCTTTTCGACCATTAAAATCATGTTGAACCACCATTTTGGATGAGCTGAGAAGTTTACTGAAAATTTGAGGACAAGTTAGAGCCCATTCTTACTTCCATGTTGCTTTTGGTGATGTGCTAGATTATACTTTTCTCAACATCTTCTCTATTTGAAAATTTTCCACAAGATTTTATGAATGCCTAATGAAGAAGTCTTCAACATGAATAATCTTTTTCTCCGAGTCCTCTTTTCAGTACAATAAACGACATTCAATTCTGATCTTCCATTTGTTTGCAGCACTCTTTGGAAATCATACGTGCAATTCTGTCCGTACGCACCTTGATCAAGCTCAATTGCACGCAAGCCCAGCCCATTGGGCACATATCTGACCAATTCAGGACCTTACCTTTCTTTTTATTCTTCCATATCACTTGGTAAAGTATCTAGAAGCTTCATGGTCGAAATTAGCATCATCAAATTATGGCAATCCAACTTGTTGTCTTGTACATCAAAACTTGCTATTTTTAGACCAGATTTGTTCCTTCTTCAAGTGGAGACATATTTTGAACATGGGAAAGGTGATCCACGATTTTCAATCTCTTTAAATCAGTTGGATAAGTTTCTATAAGCCTCATGATGAAAATTAGCATCATTAAATGGAGGAAATACAACCTAAGGTCGGATGTATCAAAACCTGCTATTTTTTGACCTGTTTCTCATCCCCTATAAAGGGAGAACCATTTGAACGACCTAAGAGAACATCCCCACCCTCCAGCACTCTTATCCTCATCTTCCAGGCCACCCTAGGCTCATCCCAACCTTACCAAATTTTTCTCTCTTCGTCCCGGTGCCCGGAGATCATCCCAAAGTGAATAAGAATCCGGTATATGCTCTGACATGCTGTGCTGCTGATCATCAGCTTCTACATATATTTATTATCATTTTCATCCAGGATTTATTCATAAGAAGTGTGCTTAATAGAGTTATATTTCATCTCCAAGAAATATAGATCGATTCTGACATCACTTTGGTTTGTGGCAGCTTCTAAACCGGCGCTGCGTAGACAGATCCGAAGTCTCCTTTTCTTGGCCATCATCTTCTCAATCAATTTCACTGAACTTACTTGTAGATTCAGCCTATACATACTTCATAGAAATTGTTCCCTAGTAAGTTATATTCATTTAAAATAAGAATAATTCAATTCCAATATCTGTGGTGCCCATGGTACATCCTGCATCAACATTGCGCTGGTGGTTTCCGAATCTTCACTTCCAACAACAGAATTTTCAGGTAAATTCCTACAACTTATGAAAGGATTCAAGAAAACTTGTATTAATATCAAACCACCCTCTGTGAGTCCTCTTTATTTTGAAACAAACTTCACTTGATTCTGACATTAGTGTTGTCTGCTGCAGTCTGTACATCAGAGCCGCCCAGTTTACATTGAATCTGTCCAACCCGGTTGCCACTTTGCCTAGGTTGTGTTGTCTTTAATCATTCATATTATCTTTGCTAAATCTTCATTCATATCATTTAGTTCATATTTAAGCATAATTTTTATTTAGTTTTTCATCATTTCATACATCATAGAAAATCAAAAAAAGGGGTTAGGGCTAACCCCAAATCCGGTGAGTTTGTTTCCAATTGCCATTTTATGTTATTATTTTTAAAAGTTACTACACTTCACTTAGTTATAATCCTTCTTCACTTGTTTTCTTGTCTTATTGTCTTTTAGTTGCACAAATACATCAAGCTAGCATCGATTGGAGACTCTTCTTCATCAGTCGGCTGAAGAAGAAGAAAGTTGAACCTGCACATATTCTCTCCTGTACTAAGGTACACATGGTCATCTAACTCAATCTTGTTTTTATTCTATAAAGTGGAGCCCGCTGCTCCTAGCGACCACAATCTCTTATTCATGTTGTAAGTCATTCTATTCCTCACTCTCCTCCCACATGACCCGAACTGTCACCGGTGCTTGAGTGACGCCGTGAGATGAAAGTTCGGGGATCAATGTGAGTGTGAGACTGGGGTGAGGACTTTACCATTTTATGAGTGTTTTCCGATTCACTCCTTTCTCCTATTCTATCTTTCATCTTTTCTTCAGGTGCCGATCCGGAACCCATTTTCGGAGTCGACAATGCCCTCCTTCAACATTACCATCAATTCTCGGGCCACAGCCCCCTCTCTATCCTTATGTGTCAAGGTAGTGTGTTCGCTGTCAATCATAATGAGGCCCATGCATCCCTCCTTCAATAGTACCATCAATTCTTGGTCCATGGCACCTGCTATATCCACTACAATCAGGCCCACACACCACCAACCATTCCAATTGGGCCCACGTGCCCATCATCCAACTCTATCAGGGCTAAATGCCTACTCTTTTGAATCGTGCGCTCACACTCATCATCCTCCCAAGCCAGGCCCATGTGCCCACCTTTTCAAATCATGCCCCTCCTTCCAAATCGGGCCTATATGCCCGTCCACAACAAATGGGCCTTAGCACCTATGTCTCAAATTGGGCCTATGAGCCCAACTCCCTCTCCTATTATCGAGTATGCATGCTCTATTTCATCAACTAGGCACACAAGCTCCATCAATTCCTCTACTACCAGTACCACATGCCCTGTGCCCTCCATCAAGTGAATGTCCATTCTTGTTCCTCCAATTTGGGATGAGCCCAACTCCACTTGCCAAGTCAGTGTCTCCCACCTATACTACCAAAATCTAACCAGCATGCCCCTTACGCCCCTTTTCTCACTCAGGCCTATGAGCCCATCCACTTTTCTTAAATCGGGCCTCATTCCCATGTTTCCAATATCAAGCCTATGCCCCCAACACTCCTTTAATCAGGCCATCGTGCCCATGTCATTTAGCTGGGCCTAACTTACTCAACATTTCCAATTGGCCCTACGCACCTATCATCACTACCAAGTCGAATGCTATGCCTGTATCTCCAATTGTATCATTATGTCCATGTTTTAATCGTGCCTTTTTTTCATTAGGCTTTTCAATCAGGCCATCACTCCCATATTTCTAATCATGTTTTTCAATCGAGCAAGTGTGCCTATATTTTTAATCATGCATTTTCAATAGGGCATCATGCTCATATTTTGATCATGCTTTTCCAATCGAGACATTATGCCCATGTTTTCAATTATGTTTTTTCAATTAGGCCTTCATGTCCATGTTATTTTCAATCATTCCATTGCACCCTCATCTTTTTAGTAGAGCTATCATGCCCTCAACTTCATAATAGGGCCATCACACCCTCATATTCTCGAATTGCCTTGACACGTCCTCATCATTCTAAATTAGGCTATTGTGCCCTCCTTAGTATTCCAAGGCAGGCTCTTGTGTCACTTTTCAAATCAGGCCTAGGAGCCTATTGTCATCAGTCTTTGGACCATCAATCTCATCATCATCTATCTTTAGGATCGTGATCCCATTTCTCCTTCTTGAATTGGGCTATCATGCCCCACCACATCAATTAAGCCATAATAACCTTCACCTTTTCAAATTGGGTTGTTGCACCTCAAGTCTTTCTTAAAGAGAGTAGTTGTGCCCCTCACCTCTTTTAAATTGGCCCTAAGAGCCCATCATCAATAGTTTTTGAGACTAAGATCCCATTCTGCCTTCTTGCATTGGGCTATCATGCCCCACTTCTTCAACTAGGCACCTCATGCCCAACACTTTGAGTTGGCTCCCATGATCCACATCATCCAAGATTGGGCTGTTGTATTTCTCACCTTTTCAAAATCAGGCTATTCATGCCTCTCAACTCTCCAAAATGGGCAGTTGTGCCCCCCAATTTTTCTCAATCAAGCCCAAGAGCCCATCTCTATCAACTTCGAGATTGTAATCTCATTATGCCTTTTTGAATTGGGCCATCATGCCCCACCTCCTTTAGTCAGGCCTGTAGGCCCACCTTTTTCATCAAGCTCCCGAGCCCACTTCTCTTAATACAGGCAACAACTTTTATTCCAATAAAGTGGAAAAAAATCCATGATGCTATCTCAAACCTTGATTAAGTTCCAACCCTTGCAACTCATCTACATCTTTCTATCATCAAATTGACTCAAGTCACTAATATGTCATTGAATGGGAAGAGGTAAAAGAAGCAAGGTAGGTCAAGGCATAAACAACAACATCCTTAATGAACTTCATATTCTTTTAGGTATTGCATGCATATATTTCTCATTGTATCATCCATGAGGCAATGTTTTCAAAATAATTTATGAGTCTAACATTTTTCATTTAAACAAAACATGTAAAAAGATACTCTATTTTTTTTACTTAGAGAGGATAATTAAGAGAATTTAATGTTGTTCAGATATATTTTCAACTAGGATAAGAAAAAAATTTGAAAAAAAATTGATGAGTAGTGCATGGCAAGGCATAGTAAATCATTTATGGAATTGATTCTATCTAAAATGTTTTAATAAATATTAAAAACTAAAAAGATGGCCCTCACAATCCAAATTTCAGTGGCTCTTAGGTGCCCTAACTTGTACTTTAGGAATCGAGAATAGGCACCATACTTTACATAACACATGTCTAGATTTTGGAATTTTGATGACTGGCCTTTGGAATGAAAGCTAGGCAAAGTGTGGAGAAGAAAAGTTGGCCCTATATTATTCTTTTCTTATTTTGGTCAAGGTGTATGTTTGTGACTAGAAGGAGTATCAAAAGTGTCTGCCACCCTAGTAGTAAGCTATCTTAGAATATTCGACTATTCAAAATAAAAAGTGCCAAAATATGGGCAATGACCTCTCTGGCTAACAAAAAAAAGACATCCGAATGAGTACCACAAAAATAGCCTGAGAAGAGACTACAATAGGCTCCAAAAGATGGCCAATGAACCCTCAGGCCAAATGAAGAACAAGAAAAGACCTGTCTGAATGTCAGCCAACAAAGGATATGAACAAATCAATAAAAGAAAGAGGGACCTGAAGACGTCAAACCCCAACGAGTAATTAGGCATTAGTAGAGAAATGAATTAGACATCCTCAAAGTCTTAAAAAGACTTAAGGGAGGTCAATAAAATGTGTAAATGAATTAGATATGGAACTATGTTCACTTTCCAATGGACATCACTAGCTTGGTGCCTCACATCTTTATAGCGTGCATGCGAACTAAAAGATAAGATGATAGAGAAAACACATAAAAATCTGCCATTATTTTCATGGCAAGACACAAACCCTAGCCAACATTCAGATGCATGCATGGCTGGGATGTCACATGCGAGCATGCTTTGAACCCGGTAGCCTCATTTGATTGTTCAGAGTGACTCTGGGTTCTTGATGATCATGAATGCATGAGTGGATTAGACGGCATTGGAGAGACACTCCCTAGCTAGTTGTGAGACTCAACAACATTCACTTTTGGATCAACCACCTCATGGGTGAAGGGGTGGCATCAACAACCACCATAGTAGCAGTGGTAGCAACATCCCCACCATCCCCACTAGTAGTAAGTTTTTTTTTGGACAAACAACACATGTCTCTTTCATATTATTAAAACAAGAAGTACATATACAAGATTTCTAATAAGAGAGTAGGACTGAAACTCTCCAATAAGAACATAGAAAGAAAGAAACATAAAATGAAAACAAATATAACTCTAATTATGTAAGAATTTTTCATCTCCAACACACTTAAACATAGCCACATAATGACCTACATGTTGAGATGCTTAGAAGGTCGAAAGGCAGAGATAAAGAATCTCTTAGAAGAGTTTGGCAACTATCATTTGACCAGATAATCCACACTAAGAGAGTGTGGATATGTTCAGACTTATATTCTCTCTATGAAATTCATGGCTATGAATAAGACATGAAAAAGACAATAAGATAGAATTGGACCACAAGACATAAAAAGGCAACAAACAAAAACATAATAAATGCCAACTTAAATAAACGGAGCACCACAACTCAAACCACTACTCTAGTGCACCAGAAAAAGGGAAAACACCTAAATATATACTTAGGTGAAGTACTAAAGTAGTGGAGAAACTATAGAAATGAAACTTTAGGAAGAGAAGATGATTACGATAGATCTTCCTCCCTTCCTAAAGTGAAACTACCTTAGAATAATAAATGACACTATATGGTGAAGGTTCCTTACCTAGGATGTCATGGCTTCTGTAGAGGACATGAGGGTTCCATAATTGTAGGAGGTGCAACGTGTGCAAGAGCTTCCATGGCATCGTCCTAGATCTTTTTAACTAACACAATTTAGTTTTAATATTATAAGACTACGACACTTTATTTTTATTTTTTTTCAAAGTTGGTGTTTCATGCGTCATCTTTAATAAAAAAAAGTTAAAGTTGGTATCAAGAACTACAATTTCAACTCTAATGTCTGTGCTAAACTTAATAAGATAATAAAGTTGAATTAAAGAATACCAAATTTAAAGTCAGACCTTAACTATTTGGAATATCTATTTGAAAGATGTTAATTTAAAAGTCGTAGGTTAGGAGTATGACTTTAAACGTCGTTCCACTTTTTTAGTGAGAGCAATACAGATATTTATAAATTATGGGGTGTTTGGTTGCATAATAATAGAAGTTTTTATTTTAATTTTTAAAAATTGTAAGAAAACTTGTTAAAAGAGGTGTTTGACAACCTTTACAAATTTATATTTTGAAAGTGATTTTCTTCCTAAACAAAAAAAAAGAAAGTTTCACCTCTTTCTTTTTTTTGTGGTCCCCCATTTTGTTTGGTCATGAATGATAGTAACTCTTTTTTGTTATCACATCCCTACAAACATGATAATTTTATGTCATGAGTTGGTTCACTTTTTATTTAATATAATTTTTTATCATGAGAATGTACAAAAATTATCATGCAACCAAACACCCCATTAGGATTGTTGGATTTGAATTCGAACGAATTTTAGAGTTAGACTCCTGAATATCTTATGGCCTGTTTGTTTAGAGTATCAAAATTGATACAATATCAATTTTGATATTGATATTCTAAGAAGATGTAATCTCAATATCAAAAGTGATAGTATTAAGTTTCTTTGAGAATTTGGTAATGTTATATCAATATTAAAATTGATATTAGATGTTTGGTAATACAATATCAATATGAAAATCACTATTAAGTACTTTGATTGATTAGAGTCAAAATTAATTTTTAACATCAAAATTATTGTTGAAATATAAAAAAAAATTATATTATTTACAAAATTAAATATATACTTAAAAATTTTAATTTAAATAACAAAGATAGGATCGGAATCCGATCTAGAGTTTTATTTTAATATTTTTTAGATTTTAGCACTTTTTGAAAGATCGATCCGAAACGATTCCAGATTGTTATTTCTTCAAACGGATTGCTCAGAATCTTAGAGACAAGTCGTCCAAATCAGCATTCACAGAGGGAAAAAAACAGTTGTAAGCGGTAAAGGCAAAAATGGAGTTTGCAATTAACCAAAGACAATGAACCCACTTATATTCATCAAAGACAAAGTAAGAAATCAACATCAATGGTAACTCGCATCCTATTACATACAAGAAATTAACAGCAATGACAACTCACATATTATTACACAGTCCCTATACTGAACTTTTGGAAAACACAAGCTAGCAGACAACTCCATGGCAATCCTGTGTGATCAAAGTAAACAAATAAGCAACAAATAAACAATAATAAAGATAACAAAGAAAAATAATAACATATATAAAAGGAGGTATCTTTGTTTGTCATACCTATGTAATCAAAGTTAATGTCTTCTTCTACTATACTCTTCCCACATTTCTTGAGCAATTCTATTTCTAAGTTCTTTGCCACGTTGACGTTCTTCAGTAGATGAGGACTCAATATTACTCTCAATCCTTTCTTGTCTCCTTTCAATAATCTCATTTTCTATCACGAACCCCAATATTGAGTTTCTTACACGAACCCCAATATTGTGAACTCTAGTCTCTGAAGATTGGATAGTTGCCTTACTAGCAACACTAGATGCAATATAAGCAACTATATTACATCTTCTTCGATAGTATTCATTGGTTGCTTCATCGTCCCAATCAATATTTGATTACAAACTAAAGAAGATATACACCACATATCAATAAAGTTCACCACAAACTAAACAACAAAAGTCTTCCAAGTTAATACATAATTAAAGAAAACATACACCACGTTCACCACAAACTAAACAACCAAAAGTCTTCCAAGTTAATACATAATTAAAGAAGACATACACCACATATCAATAAAGTTCACCACAAACTAAACAACAAAAGTCTTCTAAGTTAATACATAATTAAAGAAGACACACACCACATATCAATATAGTTTACCACAAACTAAACAACAAGTCTTACTTTTTTAGTTCTTTCTTAAAATTGATCGTATCCAAGTAAGACGACACTCATGGTCAAATTTTAAGAAAATAGTTGGGGTGCTTGGGTTGTTCTCAAGTTGAAATGCAGCAGCTACCTTCTCTTCAGCTGACAACTCATCCATTGCCATGATAATATCCATGCACTGAGCAATGAGTGAAAGACTTGATGGAGGTGGACTGGTGACCCTAAGAGCTTCAGCAACTTCCTTAAGTGTAGAAGACATGGAATTATCTTCTTCACTTGCTCTAGTTTGTTTGTGTTTACCTTTAGAAGAACTAGATTTTCCAGAAGAACGTCTTTTTGAACCACTTCTAATTTCAACATCTGGACTTGAGACAGATTCTTCATCTTGTGGTGATGAAATTGGAGTGGTATGTGATGTTGAATGTAAAGAAATAGATGGTGGATATAAAGTTCCTTGTTGACCTTTTCCTTTTGCCCTAGTACCTAGGCATAAATATCATTTATGTTAAAACCAAGATAAAACAAATAAAGTTTATGGTACACAGGCATGTAGAGTACCATCAAATATTTCAAACCAATCTCCATACAGATCAATTGACTTTCCTCTCCACTTCTTGAATTTCTTATCCTTCTATAAAAAAGAATATCAAATATGTCAAAAATCAAATTAATAACTAAACATCATAGAAAGTAATATATCAAACTTTAAGGAGATTATCCCATTCATTATCTTCACCCGTGATCATTCTTCTATTATGATCCCATCCAAAACCGCTAACCTCGTTAATTAGACGTTTGAGATCATAAAAATATTCTTTTAACACAAACATTTTAGATTTGAGTTGGGGGGCTGTGACTTGTACACCAAAAGAGTACACTTTTCAGCCATAACACTCCATGCCTCAGGTTTCCATCCATTTGATGCTCGTTTACCAGCACGATGTTGTATTACAAGTTGTTTGGTAAGAAAACTATCTCGAGTATCATCCCACTTTAGACTTCCAGTTTTGGCTTCGTTGTCCATCTAGTAGAAAACTTCCTATACATAGATGAGATGATAAAAGTTAAAAAAATATATCAAAAGTAGAATGAGACATGATCCATAATATGAGATTTTACAAAAGTAGTAATATCTAGATCAATTGTCCTTTGACATGCCGTGCAAGATACAAATTCACCTACAATTATAAATTAGTTAGATGGGGTCTATTTCATACAATGCAACTATAAATTCAATGTCTATTCATGATTGTGCACTACCCATATATTGAGAAAACCTAGTGTCTCAGCTCACCACACCAGAGCTGAAGCCCCATCAAACTAGTCCAAACAGCCGGAAACCAAAACTAGAATTTTGGTCTGACTCCTGCCCAGATAGTTCAGAATTTGAACACCTGTCTGCTCATAACTAGAAACCAGAATTTGAGCACCTGTCTGCCCATATCCCGAAACCAGAACTTGGGCCTGGAAATTGTCCACAGAAGCTCAGGGTGCAGGGGATGGCGCAGAAGTCCAGAAACACATCAACAACGATGGCGAGGCACGAGAAAATAGTTTAATCAGCAGCAGGCCAAGTCTGAGGCACTTAACCGGTGGGCAGCAAGGACGCAATAGGCCCATTGAACCTGGATAGATTTCAAACAGGCCCTAGTGGCCATCAAATCAAATAAAAAAACACAATCCACCCCATTGAAACTAATGGGGGGCCGTCCTAGACACGCCCTATATCTCAATTAAATCTAAATAAAATTTTACTCCAACGCCTATCCATGAGATGAATTCCCTAATGCCTATCAAACACTAAAGAAAATTCAATCCTAATTCAAAAACAAATCTATGAGACGAATTCCCTAATGCCTATCAAAGACTAATCCATGAGAATTTTACGGCGGCGCAGGCAGCGGGCTTATTTGTGCGGCCATGCGAGCCCACTTGTTACCGAGCTTGGAATGGAGCTCGAGTATGAGGTGCTCCTCGTCGGGAGAGAAAGGGTCCTTCTTGAGGTTGGGGCGGAGATGGTTGGCCCAGAGCAGGCGGCAGCTCTTGCCGCACCGCGACAGCCCGCACGATCAGGATCGAGTCCTCCGCCGCTGTCCACGGCCCTTTCTTCATCGCCCCCGCCGTGGCTCCCCCTCCCTTCGAGCCCGACGTGCTCGCCACCGCAGCGGCGGACGTGGACGCCGCCTGTGCCGATCCTCCAGCGCAGTCCCCGCCACCGCCCGGAGCCATCACGCTGCATCTCCGACCCTCCCTCCCCTGCCCCCGCCCCCCAAATCGGGAAACTGCCTCCCGGGGAAGATGCACAAGACGTCGCCTTCCCTTCCGGGGTTCTTCCCCGTTCATCCGAGAAGAGAATTTGTTGCAGAGGAGGAAAGGGGGAAGAAAAAAAAACTCTGGATCGAGGAGATGGCGAGGGGAATTTGTTGCAGAGGCGGAGATGGCGAGGGGAGGGCGGCGGCCAGGCATCCCTGCAATCAAGGCGCACCTCCCCTGTGCCACCGTCCGTCACTCAGGCGTTTTCACCCCCCCGTCTCTGCACACCGCCATCGGGCCGGACCGGAGGATGCGGAGCGGAAGCGAGGGAGAAGGCGGGGACGGCTGCGCGGCGGGAGGGTGAAGAGAGAGAGGGTGAAAATCACGCACCTGGGAGAGCTTAAACCCCTTGGAGAGCTTTGACCAAAGATGCCGAGGTCGATCGGGGAGGGCAGCCGAGGAGTCGCTGGATCCGAGGAGAGCTCCTACGAGGTCGATCGGGGAGGGCGGCCGAGGAGTCGCTGGATCAGAGGAGAGCTCCTGCTCCTGCGAGGTCGATCGGGGAGGGCCTCCTGCGAGGTCGATCGGGGAGGGCGGCCGCTATCGGGGGAGAAGATGGAGTTAGGGCAGCGTTAGTATTAAATTTAAAACAAGTATTGACCTGTATTGAATTTGAAAGAATGGTACACTAATAATTTTAAAACTGATATAAATATCCAAACACCTTGTATCATCTTCTATCAATATCAGTTTTAAAATTAATACTGATATAAGTACTTAATACAGTTACCAAACAGGGCGTTAATTTCCATGTTGATTGTCAACACAAAATTATTAAGTTGCACCTTTGCTATCCAATCTGTTTATATAAGTCCCTTCATATAATTTCAATGTGCTCGAATTCATTGAATTGAGTGAATCGAACCGTTTCATATTAACAATCTGATTTATGCAAGTAAAAAATTAAAAATTAATTATTTAATTAACTTTCGTAAACAAACTAGCTAACTTAAATCGGAGCCTAATAAGCTAGCTTCATTAGTCAAGTTCCAATTCATGTTTCATAAATCACTTCAAATCTGGTATCTAGAGATTGAGCTTGCATCCAATCCCAACGTCCAACTCGAACCTTTAACTCAATTGAGTAATCTTATAAACTCTCACTTATAAACTCCCACATATCCAATCAAGGGCAAGCTCTCTATTATAAATAAATAAAAAAACTAAATCAAATGTGCATATATATATATATACCGGAAACAAGTAGATCAAGCTAGATTCCAATGTCGATGGAAACTCTTAGGTCCTGTTTGATATGGGGATAATCTATGATAGACCCAGTTTATCCTCAATCTCTTGTTTGGTACACGCTTAAAAATGAGTTTAACATAAATTAAATTAATCTAAATTATCCTCAAAATTAGGGATAAGTGTGAGGATAAATCATCTCACCTAATAATTGGATTAAGTTGATCTTGAAATGACATTTCAGGAATACGATGCCTTGACCTCCCCGCGCTGGAGCTTCGTCTGGAGGGACGGGGGGCGGGTGGCGCGCCGCTCTGTCCGCGGGGGGGATGAGCTCCCAGGGGGCACGTGGCTCCACGGGGGGAGGGGGGCGCTGGTGCTCCATCCTGCGGGGAGGGGGGCGAGGAGCGCGCGGCTCCGCAGGGAGCTCCGTCCGGCGGCGGAGGGGGGGGCTGGAGCTTCATCCGGCGGGGGCGTGCGCTGGGAGCTCCGTCCAGTGGGGAGGGGGGCGAGGAGCGTGCGGCTCCGCGGGGAGCTCTGTCCGGTGGGGGCGCCGCGGAGGGACGCCGCAGGATGAAGCAAGACGACACGGTACAGACGCCGCAGGATCACCGTCG
The DNA here is from genome assembly GCA_036172225.1 of Cryptocoryne crispatula var. balansae. Lineage (NCBI taxonomy): Eukaryota > Viridiplantae > Streptophyta > Magnoliopsida > Alismatales > Araceae > Cryptocoryne > Cryptocoryne crispatula. The sequence continues at coordinate 12,172,118 of CM069926.1, read as the reverse complement.
GCAGCCACGGTAATGTGACCAAGGTTTTCCACACGCTCGGGACATGGCAACCGGCCAGCACGGCCCAGGAACAGAGTGCTCTACCACCCTCTTTTGTACGCCGTCTTCGTTGGAGCCGCGCGCGCATACGTTCTCGGCTGGACCTACACAGTGTCAGAAGGAGGACAATCGGCGCCTTCGCTCAAGAAGCGCTTCTTCTCCTCCTCCTCGTCCACCGCCGCGTCGGCGTCGGGGGCGGCAGACATCTCGACGTGGGTCAGCTTCTTCGCGCGCAGAGACTCAACCTCCCAATCCGTGCGCAGCGGGACCACCGTGAGCACGGAGACAGCGCACGCCGCCTGCGCCACGACCAGCCCAAACCATAACCCCGCGAAGCCCCAGCCCAGCCCGAAGGCCAGGCCGACGGCCACCGGGGTGCCCACCAAATAGAAGGACATGAGGTTGATCCGGGCCCCGGTGGCGGGGCGGGCGGTGCCCTGCAGCACCCCGCAGCCCGTGGTTTGTGCGCAGTTTCCGAGCTCGCAGAGGCCGACGATGGGCATCACGGCCGCGGCCAGCACCACCACGGCCTTGTCCTCTGTGAAGAGCGCCGCCCACCGGGCCCGGAAGGCGGAGGTCCACACGACGTTGGTGGCCCTGATCAGGAGCTCGCAACCCAGTGCCACCAGCGCCGCCGCAGGGGAGGGCGGGGCTTCGCTGGCCGACGACGTCGCCGGGGGAGGGACGCCGCCGTGGGGGAGGGGGGCTTTGCTGGCCGACACCGCCGCCGTGGGGGGAGGAAGGCGGACGACACCGCGGACGGAGGCGCTGGGGCGTGCGGCTGTGTCCACGGGGGAGAGAGAGCGGATCACCTCAATCCCCGGGTGGAGGGAGCTCCCGCAGTCCTCAATGACGTGAGGACACCTGGTGTCGCGGAAAACGAAGGGTCAGTGCGCTTTAAATGGGGCGTAAAGTAGATATGACGTCGCTCGGTAGTGAGTAAATAGAGAGTCGGTAGTGGGTCTTTGAAGCCTCGGTAGCTCGGTAGCGAAATGATAAGCGGTCGGTAGTGGATTCTCAAGACTTGGTAGTGGATTAACAGAGCTTCGGTAGTAGGTCTTTTGAGTCTCGGTAGCTCGGTAGCGAGTTGATAAGCTGTCGGTAGTGGATTCTCAAAGCTCGGTAGTGGGTTAATAGAGTGTCGGTAGTGGGTCTTTGAAGCATCGGTAGCTCGGTAGTGGGTCTTTGGAGCCTCGTTAACTCGGTAGCGAGTTGATAGGCGGTCGGTAGTGGATCTTCAAAGCTCGGTAGCAACTGTAACAGGTCTCGGTAACAAGTCTTTAAAGGCTCGGTAGCAAGTTAAACTAGGCTCGGTAGCAACTGTAACAGGTCTCGGTAGCAAGTCCTTAAATGCTCGGTAGCAAGTAAAACTAGGCTCGGTAGTGGAGTCCCTAAAGGCTCGGTAGCAAGTAAAACTAAGCTCGGTAGTGGATTAATAGAGGGTCGGTAGTGGGTTTTTGGAGCCTCGGTAGTTTAAAAATCCACTACCGAGCTACCGAGACTTCAAAAACTCACTACCGACCCTCTATTTACCCACTACCGAGCGACGTCATATCTACTTTATGCCCCATTTAAAGCGCACTGACCCTTCGTTTTCCGCGACACCAGGTGTCCTCGCGCCATTGAGGACTGCGAGAGCTCCCTCCACCCGGGGACTGAGGTGATCCGCTCTCCAAAAGAAAGAGAGCGGATCACCTCAGTCCCCGGGTGGAGGGAGCTCCCGCAGTCCTCAATGGCGCGAGGACACCTGGTGTCGCGGAAAACGAAGGGTCAGTGCACTTTAAATGGGGCATAAAGTAGATATGACGTCGCTCGTTAGTGAGTAAATAGAGTGTCGGTAGTGGGTCTTTGAAGCCTCGGTAGCTCGGTAGTGAAAGGATAAGCGGTCGGTAGTGGATTCTCAAGGCTCGGTAGTGGATTAACAAAGAGTCGGTAGTAGGTCTTTTGAGTCTCGGTAGCTCGGTAGCGAGTTGATAAGCTGTCGGTAGTGGATTCTCAAAGCTCGGTAGTGGGTTACTAGAGGGTCGGTAGTGGGTCTTTGAAGCCTCGGTAACTCGGTAGCGAGTTGATAGGCGGTCGGTAGTGGATCCTCAAAGCTCGGTAGCAACTGTAACAGGTCTCGGTAACAAGTCTTTAAAGGCTCGGTAGGAGCAACTGTAACAGGTCTCGGTAGCAACTGTAACAGGTCTCGGTAGCAAGTCCTTAAAGGCTCGGTAGCAAGTAAAACTAGGCTCGGTAGTGGAGTCCTTAAAGGCTCGGTAGCAAGTAAAATTAAGCTCGGTAGTGGATTAATAGAGGGTCGGTAGTGGGTTTTTGGAGCATCGATAGTTTAAAAATCCACTACCGAGCTATCGAGATTTCCAAAACCCACTACCGATCCTCTATTTACCCACTAACCGAGCGACGTCATATCTACTTTATGCCCCATTTAAAGCGCACTGACCCTTCGTTTTCCGCGACACCAGGTGTCCTCACGCCATTGAGGACTGCGGAAGCTCCCTCCACCCGGGGACTGAGGTGATCCGTTCTCCGGGGGAGAGCTCCGGTTGGGTGGACAACCGGATTCGTTTATCTTCAAATTTATTGTTAATGCACTAAACATAGGATATGATTATCCTTAAACTTATTATAAGTTAACCAAACGTAATAAAGATAAAATTAATCAGGAAGATTGATTTATCACTATCTTCGTTAATTTTATCTCGATATCAAACAACGTCTTATGTACCTTCTTTCCGAATGAAAGTAGACGGTGTATACGTATATCTATCCGAAACCCGTCCGTAGTCAACAAAGTACGGCGTCTGATCTTGGTCTCCGTTCTCCTCACCGGGTCACGACCACACGCGCGTCGCCGTCGAGGCGTGACCGCCGTACGTCGGTGTGATGGCTCCGCTTGCGGCGGTGGCCAAGTCTTCGACCCGGAGGATAAGGCTTGCGTTAACTGTCTAACTCCGGCAGGTCAGACGCCCACGGTCTACGCAAGAAAAGGCTTGCCGTGGTGGCACTTTATATATCACATTTTATTATTTTCTTACCTTTGTTATTTTATTTTCATATTGTTATATATATAAACATTAATGTGCTGTTCAAATAAGAAAATAAAAATATAACTAACTAATTTTGATCATTTATCAGACACATTAATGAGTTTTGAATATGATACTTTTTATCACATCAAATAAAAATTTTAATTTCTCATCCCTATCCTTTTGCAAAGATTACAACAAGCTAGATTGTAGAAAATTGGGAGTAAGAGAAAATTGCAAGGGTTGCCCAAATATTGATTAGAATTTTATAAATTAAAATATTTTGGTCACTGGACTTGACGTTGAACTTACTTTCTACTTTGAATTTGTAATTTATTTTTCCTGAAACATATTGCAATAATGATCTTAATTCATAAAAATTTTAAATTTACTCCTATCAAAGATGTGTGGTTAAATTTTATGCTTAACAAAAATTGTTATGAAGTCATTTGCCGGACTTGTAAACCCTTTGATATTTAAACTTTGAATTGATATGATAGTAAAACCAAAAAGAGAATGTATGACTAAAGATTTTTCTCTGTGATAAGTCTTTCTTCTGATCTTGACTAGTGCCTTGTTTGATTAGACTATCAAAAATTTTATTATATCATTTTTATCTTGATATTTTTAAAGAGTAGAATATCAAATCAAAATTGATAAAAATAGACACATGCATTACATAATTTGTTTTATTTGTATTATAAATTTTTAAATTGATACCACTAACCAAACATCTTTTGTTGATTTATTTCAAAATTAATAATGATAGAGATGACTACTATTATTATTACCTAAAAGACCTATAGTAATGTCAAATGAGGGACTACCAGGATAGGTTGAAATGCTTTGTGACATTTTATTTGATTTCTTATGCCCATGACGCTTGGCGCTTAATTAAACATAGTTTTTTTTTTTGAAAAACTAATTAAACATAGTTAAAAATATCTTTATGTATTTACACATACGGGCAGAAACACAGATTAAAACTTATATGTAACTAATAATCTTCTTAAGAAGTCACCTTTCCTTGATCTATTCACAATTAAAATTTATGTCACCCATCCTCAACTTACTCTCAATCCAAAATATTCAATTTTAAAGTTATTTCAACTCAATTTCTAAAAAATAATTAACTAAAATTATTTTTAATCTACTGAATTTATTTCCTAAAATATTTTTAATCTAAGATGTTAAAATCTACCGCCCTTACAAATTTTAACATCATTGTCAATACTACACACATACCTCATATCCAATGCACTGTGGACCACCTACTACCAACGAAATATATTTAACTTTAGAGTTCTTTTAATTCAGCCTCCAAAAAATGATTGACTAGATTATCCGTTATCTATTGATTTAATTTTTTTAAATATTCTCAATATATTATGTTAGCGTTAACAACATATACCTAGCCATTGTATAAAGGTCCGTTGATTGGGGAGTGCAGGTACAAAAGCAAAAAATGAAACCAAAGATGGGCTGAAAGCAATGAGCTCCTTTGGTGCCCTCAGCCTCAATCATGTACAGAATTGAATAAAAAATATATGAAATTTTAATATTGTGTTGAATATTGACTGTTTTGAAATTTATAACTCAAGGAGTACAAAGACATCCCTATAGGTAGCACATCTATTTGTATTATTTATCTAAACTTTTATCTTAATGAAGAATATAACAATAAAAAGTGAAATGATAAAATACAAGGTAGGGGAACAAGCTTCCTTCAAAATATTTTATTTTCCTATTTTCTCTCAGTAGATCTATCAGCACTGTGTGGCAAACTTATAAAGATAATTTTTTTCTATTTCAATTGAACGAATTTCTTTCAAGTTATATACAAATATATGAGATCAATATTCTTTTGACATATTCTATTTGTTATACTGATGCGTATTGAGTAAATTGAAGGAAATATCCCGACTCTTTCTCGAGAAAAAAATATTACTATTGGATGAAGCATTGAGCTTTTAAAATACCGATTCTTACATTTTGTTCCAATTTCAAATATGTCAATGTTTTCATAGAATTCGTTAAAAATGATATTTTCATTACGGTACATAGTTTAACGCTGTTAATTTGCACTTTTACCTCGATTTCTTCTTCTTCTTCTTCTTCTTCTTCTTCATCATCATCATCATCATCATCATCATCATCATCATCATCATATTTGATAAAATTCAATTCAATAGTGTCTTGAGCTTATATATCTACTCTCCAATTTCTTTAAGACTAGTTAAATGTTCTAAGTTAATTATCTCTCTAAACATGGATTTTTTGTTATGACTATTAGTATCATGCCATTCATTAAGAGCCATGTATCGTCTAACGTTTGTGTAATTCATTTCTTTAAATTTTTTTTCTTGATGTGGAGAGATTTGTCTTTCCCACACAAGGATTCTTCTACTCATTGCTATCATGGATTAAACTCATTACAAGCGTCAAAGGGTTCTATTGAAAAGCTCTTGATCCATTTCACCGTTAAGCATCTCTAATCATAACATAATGTTCTTGATTCCCACACAACTCCTGTTTAACCATGTTCATCACATCACACTATATACAACGTACCAGGACTGTGGATCTTCCCTTCGGATCATATTCTGTAACACTTGTGAAACAATGTAGCGTGTTAATTAACCCTTGTTCGAGAATACATTAAAAGATTAAATCAGTTGATTAACTTTCAACAACTTTGATTAATCAATTTTTAGATGTCCAGTCATAGGAAATTTTGAAGTTAAACATGTACCGACTAGAGTAGTTTAAAGCTGTGTGATCATTCGAGACTACTAATTAATATTATTGTTGGATAATTGATTTAATCACTGCAACATACAAGATCTGATAACCTTAAAACTGGTGTCGAACAACCACTTAGTCCACACAACATTGGTCTAAATTACATGTTAATTTAGACTAGACAAACTAAAACCGATCAAGTCGAGGTTAGGAGAGAATTAATTCTCTTTCCTTCCTCTCTCCCATGAAATAACCCTAACAAAGGAGAACGGAACACCTAAGGGAAATATCACAGTTTCCAATGAGGTGTCTCCACAACCCCTTCTTTTTCGAATTCGGATCACCTCAGGCCTCTAGTGGAGGGAATACCCCCAGTCTCTAATGAAAATCGGCCACGACCCTAGGTCATTTCACTACAAGAAATTCGCGTTTTACCTACCCAAAAAAATCGTAGGTATAAGCCATTTTCCCGTAGGTAATGTCCTTTACCTACGGACCTTCCTACGGAACCATCCGTAGGGCTAGTACATGTAGGTAAATGTTTTACCTACAGACGAATCCGTAGGTATAGTACATGTACTATACCTACGGGTGAGCATACACCTGTAGGTATAAGTCATACTATACCTATGGAACCGTTCGTAGGTAAACAATTACCTACCATGTACTAGCCCGACGCGACCAATCCGTAGGTAGATCTGTAGGTAAAGGTTTTACCTACGGGAAAATAGCTTATACATACGATTTTTTTGGGTAGGTAATCTACACAAATGTGGTCTATACCTACAACCCACCTTCTCTTTTCCTACGTAGTAAAATCCGTAGGTAAATGTTACATAACTAAAACACGAAATCAATCCATCGACACCGAATACATTTCACGCATTCCACCTATTCAATGCAAATACAATTCATACAAAAACACAGAACCTTCAAAAGACGTCATCACTCAAATCTAATCCAAATTTTGACAACATTTCACAAACAAAATAAACATGAAAAAACTCTGCTCATTACAAACAAAACATGTTAAAAAAAAAGTTCACAATAAAACATTCCTATATACACCATTTAGTTTGCTCAATAATGGAGAAGTCCGAAGTAGTAAGTAGTGCACTTGCCTGAACTTCAACAGTAGGAACCACAGAGCTCCAACACATAAAATGAAAGTAATAACAGAAAAAATGATCACAATAGCAACAGTAGTTCCACTTACACTTTTGTTCTCTTTTTGTTCACATCAACATCAAGAGGCTTTATTATCCTTGCATTAGCATCAGTACCCAAAAGACCATCATTCACGTTCATATCAGAAGGTGGCAGAGGTGGCAATGGTGGAAGTCCTACATAAAAGTAGCCAAATCAAGGTATTCCAAACTTAGTCAATTCCAACATCTAGAGCACAGCAATGAAGAGAAACAAAACTGAACCATTTTATCACACAACATGAAAAAGCTACATAAAAAATCTTTTTTTGAATGTGAAAAAAAAGTACTACATAAGTAGATCCCTCCAACCATATATCTATATGTTAACATCAGAGGATATCTCATAGAATAAAAAAATATTCCATGTTGACATGAAGAAAAGATGCTCACATGAATAAAAAATATTCCATGTTGTCATATAGTCATCATTGATAGTATCCCAAAAATGAATGTAAAAACCTATAGAAAATCCATATGGCCCTGGAGCTTTATAAGGATTCATATCATTGATGGCACTAAGCACCTCCTGCTTAAATAAATTGCATACCAATCATAGTCTTCTTCGCTCAATTTATTTAGCATAATGAAGTTGAGAAAGGTGCTCCAACATCCATCTTCCTGGAAAAGATTCTTATAGAATTCTACGACCGACCTATTTGTTCAGTTCCTTTCCCAACAATCATGTTCACTTTCGTATTTTGCATATCGTTCCTCTTTTTCCTTAAAGATGCTTGAGTATGGAAGTACTTAGTATTCTTATTGCCTACCTTAAGTCAAAGCTCCTTTCATCTCTGTTTCCATTTGTTCTTTTCTCCGAGGTTCCATTATTTATATGCGCTCTTTAGTTTGTTCCATTATACTCTTTGACCATCATTAACGATACCTTTGTCATTTAATTGTTCAAAATAGTCCATCTTTGAAACTCAATCCATCCTAACTTCAGATGTGATATTGAAGGATGTCCTTGCCCAATTCTTGATACATTTATCCAACCACTTGAGCTTGCAAACAAACTTCTAGGTGGCTGATATGGTTTTGACCTCATGTTGTTCCCACTGAACCTTGCATACATCCTTAAAATTAGGTGCCGTGCACCATGCTAATTCTAAGAAAAACTTCTTAGTATGATCTTTGTAATACCTGCAACAAGTGACGCCTATAATGTAATGATCTGAAATCACTCTAAGAATATGGAAGCCCTTAAGGGATGCCAAACTCATGAACCCACAGAGTAAAGAAAATGAACCTATTCAATTTTGATTTAGAACTCGAGTTCGACCATGTAAATTCGAATCAACCCACAATCATTTACCCAGTCATTGAAAAAGTCATCTCATAGATATGTGGTTGGAATATTTTTTTATTCTATGAGATATCCTCCTGATGTAAACATATAGATATGTGGTTGGTTGGATGTAAACATATAGATATCATGGTTGCCCACAATCATTTACATCAGCTGATTTCTGACTTGGCCTAGGTGGACAGTGGACCAACTGAGAGCTGGTTCTAGCTAACACTGGCCGACTACCGATTTGTGATGCTCCTCCTTATCTTGCTCTAACGAGAGCCTGGTATGATTGAACCCACAAAAAATCTATCATACCGGATCATATGATAAGCACAAATTAAATGGGAGACAAGGTAATAAGTTAGATTAATATCTCTAATATGTCAGAATAACAAGAAATTTAGATCTGCTCTCATTCTTAACATTTTTGAAAATGAATGATACATTTAGAATGAAAAGTTGAAGAACATTACCTCGAAAATGACATGATTAGTCTGTAAAAATTCCTCATTTATGTACACCTAACAAGCCTTGAAGAAAAGCTTTGTAAAAGTACATTAACAAACAAAATTTACAAAGAACTAAGTACCTCCCAGATTTGAGTTTGAATATGTCAGCTTCCAATCTAGTTGGTATGCAATTTGAATCTGGATGATAAGATAAAATTAAGTTACCACATAATTACGATTTTCTATAGGATTCAAAAGGAGAAACACCATGCTCCAATAAACAAAGAACATGTACGCAAAACGGCATGCGAGTCAATTTCGCAAACAGATGCCACCACTTAACCACACAAATAATCTCTTGTAATAAAACTTACTCATGAAACCATTCATACATACGTTATGTACCCCATTCACAACCATCTTATATGTAGACCATACTCAAATCCGAGTAATACAACAACGAGGTCTGATTTAAAAAACAAATTCATAAACAAAGTACACATCACATAGCTGAAATATCTAAAATATGAACATGAAACCATGACAATCATGTACATCCACCAGATGTTACGACTTTGAAATATGACCACAAACATAACATGGCCTTCAAAACCACCACAACCAACCATCAATTTCAACGATAAAAGAGTTGGTCGTCAACCATCCACAGTCCTCATTGATCATTTTTCATCAAAAATAACCTGGAATGAAAAGTCAAAGACATTAAAAAAAATATTTGTTTACTTAATTAATGATTGTGAGTAAAATATGTAAGTAGTATAACTTACATAATCCTTCAACCATATAATATGGCTTCCAATGGCATCACGCATTTTCTGCCTATGATCATCCTTAATGAACAATGGGGCATTTGGCTTATGAACACGAACAATAGACACCTCATAGAATACATCCCCAAGGTACCTTGACATCACCATTTTCTTGGCGTCGTTGCTTATGAACAAACCTTCAGCAACGCAGTCCCCTTCCATGTCTAACAACTTAACATTCTTTCCTTTTCCCTATTAAGAACAACAATAAAATTTGAAAGGACATGAAAGATTCATAATTGGCTGGACAGGAAAATGGTTTCATGTATGAAGCACAACTCATACACTGCAGCAATAAAAGAAAGAAAACAACTTCACTTACATTATCTTCGGCCGAAGTTGAAAATTTGCTGGCCACCGAAGATCGAGGTGCAGACTACACAAAGTTGCATAAAAAATAATTAACATTCTTTCTTCCCATCAATTGATAGAAGGGTGCCTACTATACTCTCGCACACATTCTTCTCAATGTGCATCAAATCTAAATTGTGACGAAGCAATAAAGATTTCCAATATGGTAACCTGAAGAAAATACTCATCTTCCTCCACCCTAGATACTTATTATCATCCTCCTTACTTTTTCTTTTCCTCTTGCCCTTCTTCTTTTCAAGACATTTTGCAACGTGTGAATTAAAATCATCTAGTTGTTGAATTATTTCCAATCCAGATAACGCCAATGGCTTGTCACCCCATTCTTCATGACCATCAAATTGTTTACTCATTTTCCGAAACTTATCTTTGTTTGCTAGCCATCTGCGATGACCCATGTAACAAAACTTTCCACTACATTCTAGCCAACTTGAAGAGGTGTCCTTGTTACAATTAGGACAAGCCAATCGACCTTTTGTACTCCATCCTGACATGTATGCATATGCTGGAAAATCGTTAATAGTCCACAATAATGCTGCACGTAGATGGAATTGCTCACATTTAGCTGCATCATATGTATCTACACCCTGCCAAAGAATCTCAAGTTCCTCTATGAGCGGTTGCAAGAAGACATCAATTTTGTTACCAGGACCTTTCGGCCCAGAAATTAGAAGACAAAGCAAAATATTTGTACTCTTCATACACTCCCAAGGTGGTAAGTTATAAGGAACCACTAACACCGGCCATGTACTATGAGTGACACTCATGTTTCCATAAGGGTTAAACCCATCACTCGCCAGTCCTAGTCGTACATTCCTACATTCTAACCCAAAATCATCAATGGCATCTAGTTGTTTCCAACAAGCCGAATCAGCTGGATGTCTTAGGATACCATCTTCCTCACGTTCCTCTTCATGCCATCTCATACCCACAGATGTTTTAGAGCATGTGAAGAGTCACTTCAAACGTGGAATGAGTGGAAAATGACGAAGAACCTTTTGAGGTACCTTTTTTTTTTACCACACCACTTGACTTGTATGACTTCCATCGGGATTCTCCACATTTAGGACAATATTCAGACGTATCATGATCTTTCCAAAATAAGATACAATTATTCGGACATACATGTATCTTTTTATAACCGTACCCTAGCTGGTCAAGTATTTTCTTGATCTCATAAAAGGATGGTGGTAATGATGACCCATCTGGGAGCACCTCAATCAACAGCTTCAACAGAATATCAAAATTTTTATTACTCATACCACTCATACATTTAATAGACATCAACCTAATGAGAAATGAAAGTTTGCTAAAATTTTTGCATCCGGGATAAATAGGTTGGTTAACATCGTTCAGCATGTCAAAAAAGCTCTTAGAATCCTTATCATGTGCTCTTTCATCAGAATGTACAGGAAAGACGTCATCTAACATCTGATGCATGTTTGAATCGACCCAACTCTCTTGGAGGTTCTCATGACTTGAACCTTCGCCATAAAATTTCCAAAAATTTTTGTCCTTTATAACACCATCGATATAAAGGTGGGCTCTAACAACATCCTTCTCACATCTATTCATACATGTGCAATTCACACATGGACATCTAATCTTATGACTCGATGGCATATTTGTGTATGCAAATTTTATAAAATTGTCAACACCATCATAGTAACCCATCACATTTTTTGGCAAATCCATCCAACTCCAATCCATATCACTACGAGCAAGAGATAAAAATTAGTAATCAGTTTGGGAACAAAGCAATCGTAACTAAAGGCTGACTTCGGTCCTGTGGCAACTAAAAATGAAGAGAGAACCTAGATGAATAATTGGTGCACATAAAAAGATCTAATACTTGAAAATCATGAGTAAGACGTCTAAAGATTAACAAAGGAATCACCTAACAAAATAGGAAACTGAATACACATTACTTGCCAACAAATTATTGAAAATAGACTTCTTAATCCCAATCAGATGTTTAAATGTGTTACCTCATTTTCTTCAACCTTCAACCAGTGATTCGTAATCCCACCTATCACCTGATACATCAGAATGCAAATATGAGAGCAATGTCATCACTGACGGCTTCCTCTTCCAAGAATAAGAAAAACAGAATACTTATTTTGACAACATCATACGATGGGCATACCTCTTCCAAGAGGAGGCAACTCCTCTGCCTCCGTCCGCAGAAAATACCAAATCCTAGCGGCTTCCTCTTCCTCCGTCCGCAGAATACCTAATTAAGTGCGGTGCGGCCTAGGGCACAGAGAAGGCAATGTCGATGGTTGAAGATGCAACCGAGAAGGGAGGAGGCAATGTCGAGGGTTCGAAGTCGTTTGTGCGGAGGAGAAGCACGAGAGGAGGGTTTGGAGGGCGGTCTTTGTGTAGAGGGCGATGCTTTGTCGGGAGGGAGTGCGAAGGCGGGCGCCGGTCGGTGAGAGAGAGCCGAAGGCGGGCTTGGGGATGAAAGCGGGCGCCGGTCGGGAGGGAGAGCCTGAAGGGGGGCTTGGGGAGGAAGGCGGCCCCCGGTGGGTGAGGGAGAGCTGAAGTCCGGCGCCGGGCTGAAGGCGGGCGCCGGTCGGGAGGGACAGCTGAAGGTGGGCGCCGAGCTGATGGGCTGAAGGCGGGCGCCGGTCGGGAGGGAGATACAGTCGACGGCGGGCACGGTCGGGAGGGAGATACACAGTCGACGGCGGGCACGGTCGGGAGGGAGAAATCGTCGAAGGCGGAGGTCGCGAGGATTGGGGAAAATTGAAGGCGGGGCGGCCGGTCGGGACTCGCGGGAGGGTGTAATTACGCGGTCGGGAGGGAAATTAATATTAATACATTATTTTTATTATTAAAAAATATTAACTTATATATTATTATGTTTTAAAAATTAAAAGATTTATTATATTACATATTATAAAGTAATGTTAAGTTAGCACTAAAAAATTTTGTTATTATATTATTGTATTTACATATATTTAATATTATAGTTAATTATTATTTAAATACTTTTAACTTTATTAATAACTTATTTTATATTCATATAAATATTAAATATTTGTATTATTATATTACTTTTTTTATTGTAGCTATTATACATTTTCTATATTTATTTATTATTTTATACTTTTTAATATTAATATATAATAGATTATTAATATTATTAACATTCATCTTTTAATTTTATTAAATGAGATTACATATTTTTATAACAATGTAATTTCCTACGGAGGTGAATCCGTAGGCACTTAGTAGGTATTGATAGTTTTACCTACGAATGATCAAATTAGTAGGTATAGCGAGTAGGTGAATGTAACATTTACCTACTAATTCTTACCTACGGGCAATGTTTTCGTAGGTAAAGCGACGATTTCTTGTAGTGTTTAAGTGACAGTTCAAATAACAAGTTTGGTGAATCGCTATCGAAAGGGTTGAATTGCTACCGACGCCTTACTAACTCACTATCTATTGGTAACGAGTTATATTAAGCTCGGTAGTGAGTTTGTAAGGCGTTGATAGTGGTTTAGTAATGGTTCGCTGACTTAATAATCTGTTGCTGACGGGGTCGAATTGTTACCAACGTCTTACTAACTCACTACCCATGGTATCACAACCTTTTTTCATTGGGGATTGAGAGTACTTCCTCCACCCGGGAATTGAGGTGATCAGCTCTCCTTTTTTCCACCTTGGAACATGGAAACGACTGTGTTACTTTCCCACTGTCACATTTTACTATTTTGTCTGCTTTTCCCCTCATCTGCTCCTTGCAACCCAAACCATGCATGCTGTAAAAGTCAGTGTCACCTTTTACTTTGAACGTTATAATGGCCTCCTCTCTGATATCAGACGTTGCCAAAGCAAATCAAAGACCACATAAAAGTTATACACACAGGATATATATATATATATATATATATATATATATACACACACACACACACAAAGATGACAGACTCCTGAGAAATTGAGAACTCATTATATCGAAGTACAAGGCAATTGCTCCTTAGAATATCCAAATGATTTAATGGTTTAGATTATGTATTTATAACAAGAACAACTAAAATCTAATCTCACTGCAGAGACTCTTCCCTGATTCTTATTTGAAGCCCTAAACCTAGAGAAGTCCACCAATGCCGATGAAGGCAACTGATGACAAAGGGTTTTCTTTAAATAACACAATTTAATATTTTATTATAAAACTAACAAAGTATTTTTTATTTTTATGTTTTGAAAATCTACCACTAGAAGTTCAAGTGCTCCAAGTGGACTTTAGGCTAGTGGTCATAATCAAATCAAGTCAGATTTAAGTACACTCCCTTCCAACGAAAACTGAAGTCCAAGTTTTGAATATATATCCAACATCATCAAGAAATAAAGTAGTGGTTTAAAAGTTCCAACTTCTGCCAACAGTGTTATCCGTGAGACTAGACTGTGTTATTATGATAATAAATACTTAACTTAGTGTATCGGACATCTGACATCTCTCCAGCCCCAATACACATGCTGGCTAATCGTTCATTGTTCCCAACACCGGCGAAACTAAACGACCGAGTCTGAAACTACCCACCGCATTAACGCAGCGGATATTTCAACAAGAGAGGCGTTGAAGTTTTCCGGCATTCGAAGACGAGGAGTACGGGACAGCGTCGTCTTTCTCCGGCGGGTGCGCCGTCCACATCCAGAACGAAGACTTCATGCGTCTTGACCGAAACACAACTATGCGAGGATCTGAACGCCTAGTTGTACGGTCTTCTTCTCAGCAATTAAGATGGCGACAGAGAAAATTAACTTGGTAATCGGAGAAGTGCACGGATGCTTAAGCCTAATTACGTTGGGGATGAGTGGATAAGGTCGTATCCCAGTTGGGCATCGGCATAGAAAATTAATTTGATAATCGAAGACGTGCAGACAAATATATATTATATGGATATACAAATCTCTCTGCAACTGCGGCTATAAATAGAGCTCCGATCCGAGGGTACAGTTCATCCCCACCCGCAGACTGCTCTCATCTCTCTGCATTCTTGAAGAAGAAGAGGAAGATGGGTCGCAAGCGTTTCCTTCTGCTGGGCTCCCTCATGGTTGTCCTGCTGCTTGTCTCCTCCGAGGCGGCAGCTGCGAGCGAGAAGGCTGATACTGCAGTAAAAGGGCAAGGTGAGTCACGACAACGTAATTAGGTCGTGGTTTATCTATATATCCCTAGTCCATGCATGCATGAATTAAAACTACGTACTCATTTTGTGTGTATGGAAAATATATATTGCATTATGAGCACCATTCAAGTTAGTAAGTTAAGCATATATAAACGACGCGCACACATGTTTGCCTGCAGAAACCGCCGTTGCGGATGCCACGACTGACCAATTTGGCTACCGTTGCCGCTACCCTTACCGTTGCTGCGGCGGGTTCGGCGGGCCCTGCTCAAGGTGCTGCCCACCCCAACCTCCTATGTACCCCTGCCGCTACCCCTACCGTTGCTGCGGCTGGTACGGCGGGCGCTGCACCAGGTGCTGCTACTACCATAACGGAGCCGCCGATGCCGTCGTCGAGGATGCCGTGGAGGTGGGTAATTAGCAAGGATGACCACTCTCGCCATATCGCCGTGCACCCACCAGCCGCCGTGTAGAACTCCAACGGCTCTCTCTCTCTCTCTATCTATCTATCTATCTATATATAAATATATATACGTCGAATAAGGGTCCTCCCTTTATTACAAAAAAAAAATAATAATAAAGATCCTCCCGGTCCTAGGATAGCGAGAGCGCCGCCGTATGAGCAATGCCCGCAGTAGCGCGCAGGCTTTGTGTATCTTGCTTCTGTGATGCAATAAATCCATATATATCTCGTCCTCTTCTTAACACAAACGTTATAGTGCGTCCAGAATTCGTCTATGCCTTGCAATATATATATATTTTACAAATTAACATTTAAATTATTATGTATAAAATTAACTTACTAAGAAAATAAATTCTACGGCAGCTTCGGAGGCTGGTAACGCGGGTGCTACTGGCTGCTGCAGAGACGGAAGAACGCGGACGTGCGACGAAGAAAGTTGCTGAGCCCCATATATCGTCATTTAAAATGGAAGAGTCGTGTGATCTAAATCTCAACCTGATGACGTCACGTGATGTATGAGTGTGTTTTCAATGATGTCCTGCCACCGCGGATGAAACTGTCTGATGTCATTTATATTGAGTAGTCTTGTTGAAAATAGACAAAAATGTAATTATACGAATATATTAAAATTAAATAAACGAAGTTACAAGCATACATGTTAGGTCGAAGTGCATAGTCGTTAGAATTAAGAGTTCTATTGTCAACCGACATACGGTTCTCGCGACAACATCTTTCTAGAGATACGACGACTCTCGAGTAGGCGAAACCCTTCTCTCCCGTCAGTACGTCCTTCATGAGAGCTTTGTGAACCGATCTTACTTTGAGTGCTTCTAGCCAAGAAGAAAAAACCCTCGACTATTCGTCCGAGCGCTGAAACTAGGAATCCGTCGAAACAGAGGGAGAGAGAGAGAAAGTGCGAGCAAGAGAGAGCGTACACAAGAGAGAGCATCTCCAAGAGAGAGAGAGAGCACATATATAAAACATATATATTTTCCTTACGTTGGATGCTCTCCAATGGCAAGGGGGAAAATAGGGTAACGGACGCGAAGCCCGCGCGCGTAGGACGGTCACCCGACACGTCCGTTGGGTGAACATTCCTTTTTTTTTAAAGAAAGTACTTTAACAATCCCCCACATATTTTTTTAAAACTCGTAAAAATTCTATAAAATCAAAGTAATATCAATAAACAAATTCTAGTGATCACTCTTATACTATGTAGTAGGTGAAGATACCTTTCAGTTTGAACCCCACTTAGTGATATTTGGGATCGCCTGTAGAACACTCGATGAATGTTTCACCTTGAATCGAGTTCCATGATTCAAGTTCTCCCAAATCCACACAGTATAGCAAGATCAAATTCATGCGAGTTACGCTATTAATGGCCTTGCACAGGTATCTCATGTGTATTTTAGAAAATAGCCCACATCTCATAGTCTCGGCCTCACGACTCCACACATGTCGGTGAATCCTCGAAAGGTGAGAGCAAAGAATCACCCTGCCACTTGGGTCTTAGATTCATTAAGTGTTTAAAACTCATCCTACCACTTGCTTCTACATGAGCATTATCGCTATAGGGATGAGAGCATTATATATAAGTGCTCCACACATAGTTACCCATCAACTTGTTTCTACCCATTGAACCTCTATGATGTTGGGTTGCCACCATGGTAACTTTTCATTTATGAGTTCAGTCCCATCTCCCTCGATGCTTCTAGAACCACCGTTCTAGGCAAGCCTTTTGTGAAAATGCCTGCAAGATTCCTTTCTGATTTCACAAAATTTAAGGCTTTCAACTGTTGCTTCATTTTATCTCTTATGGACTTGTGCCTCACTTTCAGATGTCTATTCATCTTGACATCAACATTGGCCTGCATATATTTATCAATTGTTGACCTGCAATCACACAAAGTAGATATAGGAGGCAAAGGATGTGTAAACAATGGAATATCAATAAAGAAATCTCTTAGCCATTCGGCTTCAGTGCATGTGGTATCAAGTGCAATCATTTCAGATTCCATTGTACTTCTAGATAACACAATTTGTTTAGTAGATTTCCATGATATGCCACCTCCTCCTAAAAGGAAAACAAATTCAGATGTTGATTTTACATCTACTGAATCACTAATCCAATTAGCATCACTAAAACCTTCCAATATAGAAGGATATCCACTATAATGTAAAGTATATAATATTGTACCTTTTAAATATCTAAATACTCTTTCTAATGCTTTCCAATGACTTTCATCTAGATTTATAGTATATCTACTAAGTCTATTTACAGCATATGCAATGTCTGGCCTTGTATAATTTGTGAGAAAACTAAGTGAGCCTATGATTTGAACATATTTAGATTGTAATGTAGGGTTAACTAAATTTTTCTTTAGGTGAACACATACATCATAAGGAGTGGATAAACGCTCACAATCTATATAATAGAAATTTCTAAGGATTTTCTCTATGTAGTGAGATTGTGACAAGGCTATTCCATTTGAATTTCTTATAATTCTTGTATCCAAAATCAAGCTAGCTTCACCAAGATCTTTCATGTCAAAATTTTGAGATAAGAAATCCTAAACTTTATCTATAACATGCATGTTAAATCCAAAGATCAAAATATCATCAACATATAGACATAAGATAACAATATGTTCACCAAATATTTTGTAATAAACACATGTATCAGTTTGATTGATTCTAAAATCATAACAAAGAATGATCTCATCAAATTTTTCATGCCATTGCTTGGGTGTTTGTTTTAATCCATACAATGATCTAATCAATTTACACACTTTGTTTTCTTGACCTGGAATAATAAAACCCTCGGGTTGATCCATATAAATTTCTTCATCTAATTCACCATTTAAAAATGTAGTTTTTACATCCATTTGGTGAATAATCAATTTATGTATGGATGCTAATGCAAACAAGGCTCTAATGGTGGTAATTCTAGTCACAGGAGAGTACACATCAAAATAATCTACATTAGCTTTTTGTGTAAGCCCCTTAGTTACATGTCTAGTCTTATATTTATCTACAGATCCATCAAGTTTCAATTTCTTCTTGAAAACCCATTTACATCCAATTGTCTTACAACTAGCTAGGAGGTAGATCACTAAGCACCCATGTTCCATTTTGAATTATCTAATTCATTTCATTTTCTATAGCTTCCTTCCAAAAAGGTGAGTTTATGAAATTCATAGCATCATTAAAAGTGATAGGAGAATCTTCTACTAATAATGCATAGAAATCATCAAAAACTCTTTCTGTACTAACTCTCTTACTTTTTCTTATTTCTAATAGTTCTCTATCTTGATCTTCTCTATTTCTAACTAAATTTGGGTTATATCCAGAACTACTACTTCTGACACTAGATTCAATTCCAGATTTAAATAGAAATGTGTTCTCATAATAAACTGCATCTCTAATCTCAATAATGGCATTTATTCAAAATATCTCTTATTTCAGAATTAATCACTAAAAATCTATTTGTGTTGCTAGTGAAATTTTCAGCATATTATTTGTGGTATATCCAATAAAAATAGTATCCACGGTCTTAGGTCCAATTTTCTTCCTTTTAACCTCAGGAATTTTGACCTTTGCAAGACACCCCCACACTTTAAGAAAATTCAAGTTAGGTCTTCTCTTTTTTCAAATTTTATAAAGGGTAAAATCATCTTGTCTAAAGGGTATTCTATTTAAAATAAAATATGCAGTTAAAAGTGCCTCCCCCCCACAAATTCTCAGGTGCTCCTGAACTAATTAACATAGAATTAACCATATTCATCAATGTTCTATTCTTCCTCTCTGCTACACCATTAGATTGTGGTGAATATGAAGCAGTTATCTCATGAATTATTCCATGTTCTTGACAAAATTGAGTAAGAGCATGAGAAGTATATTCTCCTCCTCTATCTGATCTAAAGTATCTTAAATTTTTTTCTTGTTGATTTTCAGATTCAGCCTTATAAATCTGAAATTTATTTATCTCTTCATCCTTAGTCCTTATCAAATAAATATAACAGTATTTTGAAAGATCATTAATAAATGTCACAAAATATTTGTTACCACCTCTTGAAAATCGTCCAAAATCACATACATCACTATGTATTAATTCTAAAACATCACAATCTCTATCAACTAATTTAAATGGTTGCCTAGGTAGCTTAGCTTCAACACATACGCAACATCTCTTTTCATTTTGAATGCTAACTTTTGGAATTAGATTTAATTGCATTAACTTTTTAATAGAATTATAATTCACATGGCCCAATCTAGAATGCCAAGTAGAAGATGATTCAACATTCAATACAATAGATTTCTCATTAATAGAA
Organism: Cryptocoryne crispatula var. balansae; assembly: GCA_036172225.1. NCBI lineage: Eukaryota > Viridiplantae > Streptophyta > Magnoliopsida > Alismatales > Araceae > Cryptocoryne > Cryptocoryne crispatula. The sequence continues at coordinate 12,152,229 of CM069926.1, read as the reverse complement.
GGTGAACTTATATTCAATCTAAAAAGCCCATCATACATAATCCTTTTGCAACAAAGAATAGGCTTTTGATCATTACAACTTTATTTGATTCAAATACTAATCTATAACCTTGCTGAACTAAAAGAGATCCACTAATCAGATTTCTCCTAATGTCAAGAACATGATGAACATTGTGCAAGGTCAATGTTTTCCCAGAAGTCAAAGTAAGATCCACTCTTCCGATCCCATGCGCTTTTGCCTCAGCATTATTTCGTATCATCACAGTTCTTGAACTTGAATCCTGATATGTAGAAAATCAAGAACGATCAGTACATATATGAATGTTAGCTCCAGTGTCAATCCACCAATCAAAAATTGAATTTGATTCAAGGTTTAAAAGAACTGGTCTAAGTCTAGTAGTGGATGCTCCGCCATCTGCATAAACCATATTGACTTGAGGGCCATTGTTTGAAGAATCTTGTCCTTTCCCCTTTAACGGATGCCTCTTCCGATAAAAGCATTGATGAGCAAGATGATTTGTTCTTCCACAGACAAAGCAGCATCTCTTTTTTTTCTTCTCATTTGACTTGTTGTTGTGAGGATTCAAGTTTTGGAATTTCTTCTTAGAATGGCATTGATTTTTCTTGAAATTCCTATTCTTAGGATGAAAGGATTTTCTATAAGATCTAAAAGGCTTGTTCTCAACTATGTTGACCTTAGATTTATAAATTTGAGTCGAACTCTCCCTTACCCTATGTTGTTCTTCAATTCTAAGTGCACCAAACAGTTGGGTCAAGGTAACTGTTCCTTGAGTGTGACTCATTGATCTAGTAAAGTCAGACCGAGATGGGGGTAGTTTATCCAAAATGCATGCAATCTGGAATGACTCATCAAGTTGGGATCCTGTGGTTCTCAGCTTATAGACTAGGTTCTCGAACTCATGTATTTGATCATTCATTGATTTGTTTACAACAAATTTAAATTTGTTAAAATAAGATGCCTTGAACCTTTTAAGCCTAGCATCATCAAGTCCATATTTAGCTTCTAATAAATCCCACAACTCACTAGCACTTCTTGAGTTGTAGTAAAGATCATAAAGTCTATCAGAAAGGGATCCTAAAATCCTATGAAGACAATGATAATCAACTTCTTCAGTTGTTGTGGAAGAAGAAGATCTAGGTATAGTTTGGGAGCGAGATGATCTTGTTTGAACTCTATGAGTGATGGTTTGTGAAGTATCAGATTCCCTACTTTCAGTTATGCTATTGCTAATGGCTGAAATAAGACCAAGGGTGGTCAGCCAAAAGCGCATTTGGTTCTGCCATCTCCTAAAATAACCTCAATCAAATTTTTCTGGTTTAGCAGTAAGAGTTTCTCTACTTATTAAACTAGCCATAAGAGAATAGAGAGAACAACAATCTATAAATGAATATATCAAGTTGTTTGTCAGTATTTTAAATCAATGAAGAATACAATTAATTTATGCTGGCTAAACAGAAACGACTGAGCATGTTTAAATAAGAACGATTAAGTACGTCTTAACAAGAATGTTTACGTACGTCTTGTCAAGAACGTATGAACATTTAAACAATGATGTTCAAATAAGATTTAAACGACAACGTTCAAACAAGAACGTTCAAATAAAAACATCTAAACAACAACGTTTAAATAAGAACGTATAAACGACAACGTTCAAGTAAGAGCGTCTAAATGAGAACGTTCGAACAAGAACATTTAAGCAAAATGTACAAGAATGTATATATGAATGACTACGTTTCTTTTTCACGTGTATAGATGCTTCTAACACAAAAATAATATGCTGGTAAATTACAACTCTTAGATTGTCGTGTCGTCTTCCTGAAAATCGACAAAAACATAACTATACGAACAGATTAAAATTAAATAAACAAAGTTAGAAGCATAGCCTATCGGGTCGAAGTGCGTAGTCGCTAGAACTAAGAGTTCTATTGCCAACCGACGTGCGGTTCTCGTGGCAACATTCTCCTAGAGATATGACGATCCTCGGGTAGGCGAAACCCTTCTCTCCTGTTAGCACGTCATTCAGGAGAGCTTTGTGAATCGATCTTGCTTTGAGTGCTTCTAGCCAAGAAGAAAAGGCCCTCGATTGTTCATCCGAGCGCTGGAACTAGGAATCCGTCAAAACAAAGGGAGAGAGAGAGCAAGTGCGAGCAAGAGAGAGCGTACGCAAGAGAGAGCATCTCCAAGAGAGAGAGAGAGAGATCACGTATATAAAACATATATATTTTTCTTACGTTGGATGCTCTCCAATGGCAAGGGAGAGAACAAGGGTAACGGACGCGCGAAGCCCGCGCGCGTAGGACGGTCACCCGACGCATTCGTTGGGTGAACATTCCTTTTTTTATTTTAAAGAAAATACTTTAACAATTTAGACTTCACAGCTGATAACATGTTATCGGAACTTCAAAAATTTTTTATCAAAATTTTGATGATTTGCTATTTAGATTTCTAAGACTTATTATCAAAACTTCGAAAACTCATTATTGACCCACTTCGAGGTTACGGATCTTCCATCTAGACTCCGAAGATTTGTCACTGACCTTTTTTACCGGCTCACTACTCAAATAAGGTAAGAGGGTGTCTTACGCCATTTCATGTTATACATCATGTGAGGTCATCTTATTGAAGGTTGTGAAAGTTCTTTTTACCACTGAGAAATTAATGTGATCAAAACTATTAAATTAATTAAGACGTTAATTAAGCTCTCAATTGTTGAGAAGATTGACGATGATCTTTTTAATATATTGCAGCGTAATCACGATGTTTTCTTGTTTACGAAGTCGTAAATATAAAGCAAACGGTTATCGACCAAGGATATATGGTTTCAAAAGTAATTAAAAGAATTATACCATCATATGACTAGTTTTGTTCAGTACACAACAACTTGATATGAAACTTGCGTATGGTTTGAAATTTTTGTTCTTCATTGCTTTGAAGTTTCAACTTCAATGTATTTGAGAATTTTCATGAAATAAGTTGAACTTGTATGTGAATGTACTTTGACTGCTTGAGTAAATGGACTCTCAATTCTTAAAGTCAGACATAAGTTTGGAGGTTGGATGATCTTATCATAGAGATGTAGGTGTTGCTCAAACTAACAACCTTGCAAATAACCCTGTGACAATGTAACCAATGTCAAAAAAAACTTGATATTAGAGAAAAAAATAAAGACAAACAAACTAATAAATCTGCCTACAAAAATCAGGACGATCTCACTACAAAACATATAATATATAAAAACTCAGATTAAAGATTATGATATCGATTAGTCAAATCAGATACTAAAAAAGACTAAAAATAGAAAGAAAAATTAACAAATACTAATAAGTATAAGAGATCCTAGATAAAACTTAACAGATTTCCGAAACTCTCAAAAAGAGATTCTACGTAAACAAAGAGAACTTTTACCGTGATGACCAAGAGATACTTGGTTGGGAAGATAGATTAATGCAAACCAAAGAAAAAATATCTTTCCGGTTTCAAACCAACCATATACCTTTCAATCATCAAACCACCACCGCAGAAAGAGTCCACCGCTGAGAATAGAGCGAGGGGGAGGAGGAGCGGCGCCTCCAGCGCTCGTGTCCTCTCGGCTGCTCCGTCGAGTCCACGGGTCAGCAGTCAACAAGTTCATAATGAAGAAGATGTTAGTCATTAGCAGGACAGAGATGATTGTTATAATATAAATTAGTTGACTAGGTACGCTACACGTGCTGACATCTGGACAGATACGCAAGCTCCATCGATATCAAATATATATATATCTATTGTGTGAGAGAGAGATGACAGTTATTTGTAAATTACTGTAAAAATAGTGCATTTATTTTACTTTACAAGATTTTACTATCGTTCTTGTTAACAATATTGTATTTTAGAACAAATTAAGTTCTTGCTAAAATTTGCATACGGAGGGAACCGAAAATCAAAACAAGGACTCCACACTTTTAATCACCACTAATGGGGTGTTTGGTTGCATGATAATTTTATTTCAATGAAGGCTTTTATTTTAATTTTTAAAAATTATAAGAAAACTTGTTAACAGAGGTGTTTGGTAATCATGACAATTTTATGTTTTAAAAGTGATTTTCTTCTTAAACAAAAAAAAGGATTTCACCACTTTCTTTTTTCTTGTGGTCCCCCACTTTGTTTGGTCATGTATGGTAGTTACTCTTTTTTGTAATCACATCCCTCCAAACATGATAATTTTATGTCATGAGTTGGTTCACTTTTTATTTTAATATAATTTTTTATCATGAAAGTGTACAAAAAATTATCATGCAACCAAACACCCCATAAGCGATCCTCCGCTACTTTTATTTTTTTTCCATTCATAACCAAACCCAGTCATGTTTTAAATCATGAAGTTTAAGGAGAACTACAAAGCTACAAAACTAGATCCAAGGTGATACACAAAATGCTAGTTCAACTGGGTTTAGTTGTACCTACTCGATCAGAAGATATTATTGAGTGTAGGAGAAAATATCTTTCACTGTAGACACGATAAAATAAAATATATCATATACAAAATGATATATATTTATATATGTTGAATGTCATGCAAGTGATCTTATACGTCTATATATATTTATGGTGGAGTGACTTGTATGCATATTGAGAGCATGTAATAGAAAATAAATGATGATGATGACAACAAAGAGTTTATCCCCGCCACTCAACACAATAAGATAGAGGTTCAGGTGGAGGTGGAGGATCGGATCAGTCAGGTGATTTTAGTAGTGCATGTACTAGTGGAGCAAGTGCATTAGATTTGGTTGAGAGATAGCATTCTAATGAGAGGAGTCAAAAATGGGGTCAAATAGGATTCTTTGATGAGTATACTATTGCCCAATAATCATAACCTCTCCCAAATTAATTTGGAGCCATGTTATCCAACATCACCTCCACAATCAGATAATGTTTTAGTTAGATGGCCCACTCACTATTTTCATATGGATATGAGCCGCTTATAAGTCATCAAAGTCAGTGGACTATTAAGGAGAATGAGAATGAAGAGTAATATAAAGAATACCTGGGACAATTTTGTCCATGGTGGTGATAAGGTATAGTATATTCTATATTTTATCTATCACTCCTTTTAGTTCTATAATTCTAATGTTGTATTTCACTTATAGTTGTATTGTACCATGTCCTTTATTTAGTAGAATGAATCATAAATTGGTACTATTATGAGAATAAGAATAACCATTAGGTTAATGATGCTTAAGAAATTTCTCTCATTTCTAACCATTGCAATCACAACTTTTTAACACTCTTACATTTTTAAAAAAAATTTACTAAATTTTATTAACTTTTGAAAAAATTTTCTAATTTTTTTGTTAAAAAATTTTGTAAAGAAGATCACTCAAGACCAATTCCTTTTCCAGAGAATTGGTCAGAATGAAATTGATCTGATATGATCCAGATCAAATCGGCATTTCCCAAGCCCGATTTCAATTCTGATCCTACAATCCTTACTTGACTTTAAGAAACAAGGTGGTTGTTTAAAAGTTCAACAACTATGAACATTGTTATTAGTAAGATTAGACTGTGTTACTATGATACTTATATCGAACATGTCTCTCTTGCCCCATGGATATGTATGCAAAGGTTCATTCTTTCCAAATGGAAGCAAAACTAAACATTTAAAGTTAGTCACTGAATGGAGCATATATTTCAACAAGGAGAAGGAATGAAGCATTTGCAAGTCTCTTATTTAAAATGGTTTCGATTCAGATTATGTCAACCCGTGTGTGGCCACACATCCATATGAGCATTCACATTTCAATTGCACTCAATTTGGCAAAATGCTTATTCTTAGTTGTCCAACACTCACTACTATTGAGCATGGTGGGTCTTATAGCCATGTGACAGAATTTACCAGTCAATTTAGAGAGATTTTATAATCGCATAGAATCTTCATTGTCTGTCTCCATTTTAACCATCCCACTTTAATACTATAACTGACATCTTTGTTACATTCCCCATCCATATATAAGATGGAACTCAAATATTTAAATTGGATACTTGGTGAGAAGATCTTACCATCTAAGTTACTTTGACCTCTCCAACTCAAGGGGTTCCACTAAATTTGAAGTACATATACTTTTTATTAGTCTTACTAATTTTGAACCCCTTGACTTCTAACTCAGTTCTCTATCATGCAAGTTTCCTTTTAATACCTTCTTGAGTCTCACCAATCAAAACAATATCATCTACAAGCATCATACACCAAAATAAACTCTCTTTTATATCTTTAGTTATTTCATCCATGAAACATGTCTCAAATGATGCTAATCAATCCATTAGGTTTTATTTTCTTTCTTAGCACCCACCAAAGAACCTCTTTTAAAACATGCTCATAGGTTTTTCTAAATCGAGAAGTGTCATATGGAGATCTCTCTTCAGGTCTCTATATTTATCCACTAAGGATCTAACAAGAAAGATAGCCTCCGCAATCGATCTACCTTGCATGAATTCAAATTGGTTGGTTGATGTCTTAGTACACTCTCAAAATCACCTCTCTATGACATTCTCCCATAACTTCATAGTCTAACACTTGAACTTGATACCACTATAGTTTTCGTAATCTAAAACAACCCCATTCCCTTTGAATAACATGATGATGATGCTCTTTCTCTATTCATTTGGCATCATTCTGGAAATAACTATTTTATTAAAGAGAAGAGTTAGTCATTTCACTCCTCTCTTCCCAAAACATCTCTAAACTTCTCTCGAGATGTTATTTGGACTACATGCCTTTGAGGTCCCCATTCTTCTTTGTGTGAGGCACACTTCCAAAAAGGTAATTTTTTAGGGAGGACTTTATTTCTTGTCTCTAGTCCCCTTTTGACTTTGATTTACAAAATAGGATCATTGAAGAGTATTTCAAAGTAATGTTTTCACCATTCTAGGATGTCCTCTTCTCAGGTCAATGCCCTCCCTCCTTGTCTCTAATACACTGAACCTATACTAAGTCCTAAGATCCCCTCTCTCAAAACTTGTTTCTTAGCACTCTTCTATTGTTCAAAAGTCCTGCTAATGTTATAGTTGGGCAATTTCTTAAAGCATTCTCTCCTACTCTTCATTACTCTCTACACTATATTATCCCACCACCATGATTCTTTCATATGTTGACCTTTCCTAGTAGACTCATCAAAACTATTTTTTTAATCATCTTAATTTTTGATGTCAAGTTAGCTCACATTGACTCTGCCTCTCCAGTTGGATTCCATTCCTTAAGCTTGGCAGCATCATTCCTAAAAGCCTCTTGCTTAGTTCTCCTCAGTTCATGCCATTTGATCCGAGAGGCACTCTTTCATTGCCCTATTTATAACTACCCTATGACCTTTAAATCCAAACCTAGGTGTTTATACTTTGTTGGGAGTGCTTCACTAGGTATGACTTTGCAATCCATTACAAAGAGTGCGGCTTATTTTCGTAGTATAGATAAAGTTAGTCTGGTTCCTACTCCTCCGATTATTAAATGTTACAAGGTGTAGGTCTCTCTTAAATAAGTGGGTATTCATTAGGATCAGGCCATAGGCTACCGCAAACTCCAAGATATTTTTTCTCTCTTCATTCTTCTCCCCATAACAAAAGCCCCTAAGGATACTCTCAAATCCATTTCCTTGTCTCTTGACATGACCATTAAGATCTCTACCAATTAGAATGCTCTCCTTATTTGGTATCCCTCACATGATACCATCGATGTCCTCCCAAAAATATATGTGCTCCATTCAAACGTAGCATAAGAATAAATGGGATTAAAATCCTTGAAAATAGAAATGACATTAGTTTTATGATGGTTGTCACCTACTGAAACCCTCTCCTTTTCTCATCTGGGCTAGGGATAAGTAATAACAGAAGAACTAAATATTAAATACTAATACATATACAAGAAATATGAAGCCATTAGTACAAGTTTGAACTAAGTCTAGTGTCAGGAGAACAAATGATGATAAGAAATTTATATGATTTGATCAATTACACATGCTCAACAATTAAATCAAAAGAATATGCATGATCAAGTAGTTAATTAAACAATTAAGTGCAAAATTAATTAGCTAAGTACTTAATTAGTAATGCATAGATAAAATAATGAATTTATTGAAGTATGCGCCAAGTGTAAACACCTGAAAGAGGATCCGTAGATCTACTTTTCTGATCCTTATGCTTTCTTTGGAGACTTTGTGGATGGGATGTTAGTGTTTGTGGTCGCAAAGAGTCAAAGACTCCAAAATATAGAAGAATAAAAATAAATAAAAATGACTGTCATACCTTTGAAAATGGGAGATTGTTGGGTTCCGACTTCTCCTCTCTTGGCCGGCCGAAAGGAGAGAGCTTAGTGAGTCCTTCATCTTCGATCCGGTTGAAGCTCTACCTTAGCTAGACTTACCTAGAAATGTCCATAAGAAAACATAGAAACAAGTGAAAGGTTCATTAGCTATAATGAAAGCATAGTATGATGCTCAAATTTGAATTTAAACATGAAAAAGAAAAGAGACTAACCGGATTGAGACCAAATCCCTACCCCTATTTAGAAGGTTTAAAGATGCATCAAAATGAAAATGAGTGGCTTAATGTATGCTAAATGACATATTAACGAAAGTTAAAATGAAAGGGGGAGCAAAGGATCAAGCGGTAGGGTAAAAGAAACTCAAAAATTGTAAAACGAGGTCTGCCCCTACTAGTGCCTCATATACTGCAGGTGCCCCATTAATGGGGCACATTGACTAAAGTCAAAGTGCCCCCTGATGGGGCACTAGGGACTAGTTCTAGTAGATTTTCTTCCCTTTTTCGCGGCATCGCCCCGGAGTGTAGGATGACCTCTAAGATGAAAGAAGGACTTCTCCAAGCAGCCAATACTTAAGTGAAACTAATAAGGGAGTCGTTTCGCACTAGATGTAAATAAAATGAAGTGTAGAGACCCTCAAAGTTGGAGAAAAATCATATTTCTAAAGAAGGAAACTGTGTGTTTTTTGGTTTTTGGGGAAGGATTCAGGGATGATTTAAGGGCTTGGGGAGAGGTTGTGAGGCTTTGGGAATGTAGTGGTGGATAAGAAGGAGTAAGGAATGGACTTGGAGCCTCATAAACCTCCAGATGGGGGTCTTTCTATAGCCTAAAAAATGGTAACTTTATTCCGCTAGACTATCTCTTCAAGAAGCAACTATGGTTTTTTTGAGTTTTAGGAGATGGGTTTGGGATGGCTTGAGAGCTTGGAGAGAGGTTGTAAGGTCTTGAGAGTGTTGTGTTGTGATGAGAGGGTTTGGGGGACGCCCTTGGTGTGTCCTAAACCCTTCAAATGGGGGTCCATTTATAGCGAAGAAGAGAGCAACTTTATCTACAGAACTGTCCCATCAATCTGTCCAGTCAGTTAGACCACGTGCAGGTGCCTCATCAGTGGGGCACCTGGCACCCTATTAATAGGGTGCCCAATGCCCTTTTTATAGGGCAATTTGACTTGGTCAAAGTGCCCCATTAAGGGGGCACTAGGCCCAATTTGGCTGAAATACGCAGGGAAGATCCGATTTTCCAAAAAACTTGGTTTCTTTGAAAGAATACTCAAATATACTTTGTGAAAACAAGAATTTTGGCTTTCTAACTAGATCAAAATTTCGTGTCTACAGCTTGCCTCGCGTTGGCATCGGCTTTGCAAGGGAGTGGCATGAATGAAGCATAGGAATGTAGTGAAGCATAGTGAGGCACAGTGGAATAAAGTGGTAACAGACTTAAAAGGTGACGTCAAGGTGTAGATTTAGACACATCCTCATTGTCCTAGTTGAGTGGAATAAAACTTTACCGAACTTCGAGATTACCCTTTATCTTATTGAAACCTTCCCTCTGGTTGATTGGCTAAGCAGAAGAATAGTACTAAAAGTAAATAACTAAAATCCCACGTGGGGGAGAATTATTACCAGCCAGGACCCGAACTGTATGGTGTGCTGGACTTTGTAGAAATGCATTGAAAAGAAAATTGCGAAAATTAAAGAGGAGACAATCAATAAACCAAGATTGGGTTCTTCAAATTCATAAGGTTTACTAGGAAATACCGGTTCAGTTAGAAATTGAATAACTTCTTATTTTGATGAAATCATAGCTAAAACATGGTGGAAACTAATTCTCCAGAAAATCAAGACCTCCTCTAGGGGCTATAAAAGACCATCTTTAAAAGGGTTATGGTGGGATGATACATGATGATGTATGAAATGATGCATGCTGGGTTTAAAGAAATATAAATAAGTATAAGAAAATAGTTGAAGATATAGGTTGAACATAACGGGTCAGGATATCCATGAAGAAACTGTCATCTCCGCATATTCAACTTTGGCCTATCCACAAGCCAAGGGAATGACTAAGCCCTCACTAATTTTGCTGAAGGGGTTCCCAGGCTCAGCTTCCTCTAGACTTGAGGTTTTCAACATCTTAAATATTATTTATTTTGATAGATGCAATACTAAATGCAAGTCCTAATAGGGGTCGGGTAGTCCACTTGGTTTTTTTTCCAATTTATGATTTTTTTGCCTTTCTTCAAGTGTCTGGGCATATGAAGTTGGTATACCTTCTCCTGTTCCTACATCCACTTGAGAGAAGATATTAGAACTTTATTTTGGCTTAGTTCCTTGTGAGGAGAGGGCAAAGTTACCTTGATCTTTTGTCCAGGGATATGGGCCTTATCAAGGTAAGAATAATAAAAAATACATAAGTATGCAAAAGAAACATGTAAGATTAAAATTAAATATGAATGCAAAGACAACTAGTCAATTAGAGAGCAAATTTTTAGGTGTTTTTGGAAATTTTTGATTTGCTTGGGCTTTGATGGTTTTATAATGTTTTTGGTATTTTGGCATTTTTATGATGTTTTTTAGTGTTTTGCATATTTAATTTTGAAGAGTTTTTGATTTTATGAATTTATTTGGTTTTTTTGAAGTATTCGATTTTTTTGTTTTGTGCGGTGTGAAGGAAACGACCATCTCATCCTTTGTCTTGCTTGTTATAGGTGTCCCTCATTGTTACCTAAGAGTTAAGAGTAGGCATCATATGTGAGAAAGTGCCTCGTTTGGAATCTTCAGACCTTCTGCCTTCGATAAGCTATGGCTGTCCTTAGACCTAGTTAGTCAACCCTGCCCACACAGTTAAAGAAGGAAGAGGATTGGTGGTAAGTCCTTAGTAGAGTTCAGGGATGTCGAACTTGTTTTTCTACTAGTGCCCAAGTTGCTTGTTTAGGATTTGACCTCCTCGGGTCCTCCCTTCTAGCCCATTTTCTTTGATGGCCCACATTCAAACAGGTTTTTTTTTTGCTTGATTTGACCTGACGGGTTCATTGCCCATCTTTTGGAGCCTTTTTTCTTTTTTGGGCTTTTGTTGGTACATATTCAGACAAGTCTATTCTTTTGCTGACTTAAGGGGTCATTGCCCATCTTTGAGCATCTTTTCTTTTAAGAAGTCAGACCTTCAGAGGCATTCTCCTACTAAAGCAATAGGCACTTTTGATATTCCTCATTCTAATCCCTTTCATCCATTTAGGATCGAAATAAGAAGAGAATAGGATAGGGTCGACACTCTTTTACCAAGTGTTTCCTAGCTTTCTCACTAACTTCTAATCATTACATCCTGAAATCTAGGCATGTAGTGTGTGCAGTATGATGCCCATTCTTATTTCCCTAAGTGACAAGTTGGGGACCAAACAAGCAAGCATTAGATGTTACTGCAATCCTTCATACCTTTCGGGTTTTACATATTTTTTGTGATTTTTTCTTTTCTTTTATTAGAAATATTTTTTGAGGTATACACCATTCAAGGTATAAGTTAATTCTTCACCTTTTGCATTAGTTAGCTTGTATAAATTACCATGATAAACGACTAAGATTACATATGGACCCTCCCAATTAGGTTGAAGTTTGGAGCGAAGACTACCCGGCTTAACAAATATTCTTTTAAACACAACCTCACCGACTTCAAATTTTATCTCTACAACCCTCTTCTGATAAAATCTTTTAAGTCTACTCTGGTAAGACCTAGCATGTTCAGCAGCGGCCAACCTCTTTTCATCCAAGAGTTTGAGTTGCGTGAGAAGGGAATCTCGACGTTCATCAATCGGGATGTCATTATTGATCTGGACTTAGAGGGAAGGAATGAGTACTTCGTATGAGACTATTGCCTCCATCCCAAATAAAGGCATAGGGAGTTTGACCCGTTGGGGTTCAAATAGAAGTGCGGTAGGCCCATAGAGCATCAACTAAGTTATCCGGCCAGTCCACGAACTTGCTAGACTTACACGTTTTCTTGATGATTTTTATCAGAGTTTTATTTGTGACTTCTGCTTGACCATTGCCTTGAGGATAATATGGAGATGAATGATGCAATTTGATGCATTACTTATTGCAAAGGTCCTACAGATCTTGAGAGATGAATTGAGGTCCATTGTCGGTGATGATGTCGCTCGGGATCTCGAACCTAGAGATGATGTTGCGTTTGATGAAGGTGCAGACTGTTGATGCTTTGATTTCCATGTATGCTCCTGCTTCTGCTCACTTGGTGAAGTACTCCGTAGCTATAAGGATGAATGATTTGGTTTTGTTTGTGGAGTTTGGGTCACCAAGGGGTCTGATAACATCAAAAGCCCACATAGCGAAAGGCCATAGGGCATGAATCGGGTGAAGGGAAGATGCGGGAGAGTGAATCTTGTCGGTGTGAAGTTAACATTGATGACAATGCTGGACAAAGATTGAGCAATTTTCTTCTAGAGTAGGCCAATAATACCATTGCCTAATGATCTTGAGCATTTACGTGGCCTCCACACACTTTGTAATATGCTTCTTTAAGTATCAATTCAGTTTCTTCTTCATCCACACATCTTAATAAAATGTCAGCCAGGCTCCTTTTGTAAAGCACTCCTTCTGGGAGACTCTTCTAATAGCTTTCTTCTCTTCAGCAGTTGATCCTGATGGATATGTATGATCCTGACAGTAATTCGCAATCTCATGATATCATAGTTTCTCACCTTCTTTTAATTCTTCTAACTCGACCAAAGACACTTTCTCCTTTTGCTCAATGTACTCCTTCCTTTCAAACTTTTCTTTTACTTTAAAAAATTGTGCCTCTTCTACTGTCGGGATGGTATGTCAGCGGACATTGATTGTCCTAACCTGCCTGCCTAGTGGGACAGATAGTAAAGATGCTAGAGAAGCGAGAGCATCAGCAAGAATGTTTTGAGTACGAGGAACATGAATAAATTCGAGTTTGGAGAATAACATGATGTAATAGGCGGTGAGTTCTTGATATGGTCTAAGCCTAGCATGAAATCTGTGGTATTTGGTAAGCACCTGGCAGAGAATAAACCGACATCATTGATCACCCTTAGTTTGGTGGCACCATAGAAGTGAGTGGCCTCTAGTCCGGCCAGCAAGGCTTCACACTCAGCTATATTGTTTGTTACTGGAAAATGAAGCTGAAAAGCCTGTGGAATGGTGACACCTTTGGGTGATAGAAGAACTATCCTTATCTCTCTACCCTGGGAGTTCAAAGCCCCATCAAAGTACAAGGTTCACAGATTGGAAGATCAAATGGACATCAATTCTTCATCAGGGAACTCTGATTGGACAAGGTCAAAAATTGGGATGGGATGATGGGCCAGATGTTTAGCGATCGGATAGCCCTTAATTGCCTTCTTTTGGATGTAGGTGATGTCAAATTGAGAAAGAAACCTTTACTAGTGTGCTAATTGGTCAATTAGGACAGATTTTTCAAGAAGAAACTTAATGGGATTCATGCGAGCAATGAGATTAACCTCATGAGCCAGAAAGTAATGTTTAAGCTTTTGAACTACCCAAACTAGGGTGGCACATGTTTTCTCCTTGGTTGTGTACTTTTGCTCACAAGGATCAAAGATCTTTGACAGATAGTATGTAGCCCGCTTTTCCCTTCGTCATCTAATTGTGCTAATACTACTCCAAAGGATCCTTCCAAAACCGAGATGTATAAGATTAAGGGTTTGCTGGGAATCAGAGGTTTGAGCACAGGTGGGCTTGATAAATACTTCTTTAAACCATCGAATGCCTCCTAACATCTTGAATCCCATCTAAATTTGGCCTTCGCCTTGGTTAACTCATAGAAAGGTTTGCACCTTTGGAAGTGTTGTGAGATAAATTGGCAAAAAAATTGTAGCCTACCAATTAGCCCTCCCAGCTCTTTCAAATTCCTTGGTGGAGGTATATCAATGATGGCTTTGGCCTTATTTGGATCAATCTCAATACCTCTTTTGCTGACAACGAACCCAAGTAGCTTGCCTGATGACACTCTGAACACACATTTCATGGGGTTCATCTTAAGCTTATATTCCCTGGCTCACTATAAAATCCTTTTTAACACCTCAGCATGTTGATCTTGGGTCCGTGATTTGACTACCAGATCATCCACATACACCTCCACAAATTTATGCATCATGTCATCAAATATCACCACCATGGCCATTTGATAAGTTGCTCCGACATTCTTTAATCCAAAGGGCATGACGACGTAGCAATAAGTTCCCCAAGGTATAGTGAATGAGGTCTTCTCTTGATCCTCTTATGTTAATCGGATTTGATTATACCTTGAATATCCATCCATGAATGATAGGGTTTCATATCCAGTTGTGTTATCAACAAGGACATCGATATAAGGAAGGGGGGAAATCATCTTTTGGATATGCTCGATTTAAGTCCCTGAAGTCAATGCAGATTCAAACTTTTCCATCATTCTTCATAACTGGGACTATGTTTGCCACCCATTACAGATAAAGGATGACTCTAATGAATTTTGCTTGGTGTAGCTTACCGACCTCTTTCTTCATTTTTAATGCTATATTTAGGTGGAATCTCCTTAACTTTTGCTTGACCGGGGTAGCTTCAGGTTTTAAAGTTAATCGATGTTTCACCAATGATTTATCTAACCTCCGCATATCTTCATATGTCCAAGAAAACGTGTCCTTGTATTCTTGTAATACCCCCATTAGATTTTGCTCTTCCAAAGGGGTGAGGTTGGCACTAATGAGGATATTCTTAGGATCTTTCGGTGTTCCATGGTTGAGTTCCTTGGTTGGCTCATCTACCGTGGTTGACGGCTCTTCAAATCTCTTTAATCCGGATGCGTAAGCTTCAACCAAATCCTCTTCTTCGTCCTCAATGTTAGGATCCTTTCCCGACACAACCTCATAGACGCCTAGAGTTTGATCAACGTTGTCCTTCTCCTCATATTGGATTTTATCCAACTGGATTGCATTTTCTAGATATTCTCGTTGCTTGACACATTCTATGTTTTTTTGAGCTAACTGATACAGGTATCTTTTTGGAACTTTCCTACCTCTGATTTTTGTCCTATTTTTATTGGAAACTAAACCTAAAAAAGAATAAGGTAAATAAGGGGAGGAAGAGGAAGTGGAGGGAGTGGAAATTATTGGAGAGAATGGAGGGCAAAGGAGGTCAATCAAGGATCTGGTGGCTCCTTGGGGCGTATGCCCTTCTGGGGCAAGTTGAGATGTTTCTTCAATCGAAATTTGAGTTTTGAAGAGGACATTTTTTTGGGAAGCGCTAAACACAAAGATAGAATGGGCTTCAGGTGCCCGATTTGGGGTGAGATTGGTTACGAGAGCCAGAGTAGGTAGAGATATTGATAAAGAGGGAAAAACTTCAAGCAATGTTTGATAGAGGGGGCTCTCGGGCCCAATGTTGACGGAGAGAGGTGATGGGCCAATAGGCTGGATGATCATGGAAGAAGGTGGGCTCATGGGCCCAAAAGGAGGATGTGGGCTCAAGGGCCTGGGTTTAGGAGATGGGCTTGAGGGCCCAAGAATAAGAGAAAATGGGCACAAAAGCTTAGATTCAATAGAGGGGCTTGATGGCCCAAGAGCAACAAGTGGGTATGCATACCCATAAGTTGGGTTTGGGGGCCCATAAATAGGGATCGGGCCAAGAAGCTCGAGGAAAGCATCACAGTGAGTTGGGTCATTGACCCCAAAAGATGAGATAATGAGGGAAGGCCCTCGTGGAGTTGGTTGGACTTTTTCTTGAGTCGGTTTGGTAATATGACCCTTGGGTGGGTTAACAGGTGGTTCAGCCTGGAGCAATCCTTTGCTTGACCCTTCTTCATTGGTGGAAAACGAAAGAGATATTTCAGGATACAAGTCATCTTCAGGGTAGTCAATTCTTCTTCTTTTGTCTTGTTCCAGCTCTTGCTCTTCCTTGTTCTCAGCCAGTTGAATGGTCTCTTTCTTGATGAAAAACTTTTGTAAGTATCCAGAAAAAGTATTTGCTTTTGAGATTCTGACCATTTGCAGTCGTTCCGTCATACCCAACCCCACTTTTTGGTTGTAATCTCATTGTATTGATTAGCTCAGCTATTCCTTGCAGTTTTTTGCTTAGTCCTCGACTCTCCTGGAATCCTAAACTCTTCATTATGTGCCAACCAACAGTTTCATTTTCTCTCTTTTCCTTCTCCACACTTGCCTGGGCTGCCTATTTATTTTTAGAAGATCCAAGATTGTCAAAATCAGCTCATTTGGCAACCCAAGGGGTGGTGGTGGAGAATATAGATGATCTAGGGGCATTCTAGTCACCTTAATCACTTGTCTCTTGTAAGGGAATTTGAGACACTGGTGATTGGTGGAGGCGACTACCTCTAGTGCTTCCAAATAGGGCCATCCTAGAATAGCTTTGAAGGTTGGATCCATCTCTAGCATGTGAAAATCGGTAGTGACTATTCGAGGCCTGAGCTTGACATCCAATGTAATCATGCCGTCAGCGGGTTTTTACGAGTTGTCTTATGCGGTCACTGTTATCTAAGATGGTCGAACATCCTCCTCGGAGATTCCACAAAGATGTAATATTTCAGATGGCAGAACATTAATGGATGCTCTGGTATCAACCAAACATGATTTGATGTATATTATGTTGATGTGAACAGTGATGCATAAGGCACACTTTCTTATTTCTAGATCTGCTAACTCTTCTTTTGTGAATATAAGGGCCAGGTACTCACTTCTCGAGACCAAAACTGATGAGATTTTTTCTAGGGGGAGGCTCTTGTTCACCATTACTCGCTATAAGTACTATTGGAGAACCTTTTGATGCACTCTAGATCTTTTGATCAACTCTAAGATTGAGATTCATGATGACGTTTTATCAAGATGTTTCAACAAGTCATAGGATGTCCCAGGCAATGACTCTTCAATATGTTCTTCTATTTCTAGTGCCAACCCTGATTGACTGGCCTGGGAAAGACCATTTGGAACATGCGCCCACTCCTGAGTACTATGGCAAGTTGAGGAGCTATAGTTGGGGTGGTAGTGGTATGTGGTGGGTTAGGTCAAATGATGGGAGCTTTTGGGACGGGTGTAATGATGGTGGTTTGAGACATGGTGGGGTAGGTAGGTTGTGAAGGTATAGGTGCACGAGGCAGGATGTTGATGGGTCCTAGTGGTGGTGATGTTCTTTGGGACGGGTGTAATGATGGTGGTTTGAGACATGGTGGGGTAGGTAGGTTGTGAAGGTATAGGTGCACGGGGCAGGATGTTTAGGGTTTAGGGTTGTATGGCTGGTGGTCTTACAATGGGTTGTGATGGTGCTCGGATGATGGGTGGCTAGTTGAGAGTAATGGGGTTGGTTGATGTAGCTCGGGGTATAGAGTGGACGGTTCGGTTAATGTGCATGGCAGAGGTGGTTCCCTCAACTTGCCAATTCTAGCTACGATCATGATACTCCTCAGAAGAGATCAAGTTGGAATTAACGTGTTGATTCCCAAGTGCAGGTGCATGTGGAGGTAAATGATTTTGAGTGATCCCCAGTTCGAGGTTCTGTTGTTGTTACTGCTGAACTGGTGCATGCTGTCGTTGGTTTTTCACTATTCTGATGTATTCCCCCATCTGGTCCCAGTCAATACTGCCTTGCTCATTAAGGTCGTGGATGTAGTCTTTGAATTGAAAACAATTTTTCACGATCTATCCAGGATATCTATGAAATAGACAGTATCGCTCTGTGTTGGCATTTTGTGGCCACTCCAACTTCTCCCTTGGCAATGCAATTTGCCTTGCCGCCATGAGTGCATTAAAGATATCTATGAGAGAGTACGGCAAAGGTGGATAATGGCTCCTCTTAGGTCATACCTTTTGAGGTTCGTAGGCCATGGGAGGGGGTGCTTAGTTGTAGTTGGCCAGTTGTTGTAGCGGTGGTTGGGGAACTGGGGATTGTATGGCTAGTTGTCGCAGTCTTTGAGGGATTGCAGCTTGTTGCTGACGGGGCGGGAACTACAGTTGAGGGTGAGGCTGAGGTTGACGAGGGTTTCTAAATGGTTGATTTTGTTAAGGGTTCCTGAACTAGTGTTGATAATTGCTAGGTGGGTTTCCTATGACATTGAGGTTTTCGTTTGCCACTACACTCTTAGTCACGGGGCCGGTTGTGGTAAAAGTGGTTTTCTTGACAGCTCGAGGTTTAGGATCAAACAAATTCATGATAGGTGAGTCCCTAAGCTGTGTTTGAATGTATCATGCCCTCTCATAGAGCTCACTCATGGTGGTGGGATGATGCAAAACCAACATGTTCTTTAAAGCCGAAGTGGCATTGGTGATGATCATCTTCACTTGTTCCGGTTTGAAATGGAATCAGTAAGCCTTTCTGCCATTGACCTCCACTTATCAACATATCTGATAAAGTTTTCATCATTCCTCATTCTCTCAGCCATGAGGTCGGTGATGGAATATGCCAGTCTGACCCTATCTTGATATCTCTACAAGAATTTAGCTTTGACAGTTTCAAAGTTACTTGCCTCCAAAGGGTCAAGCGAGTAGAACCACTCTAAAGTTGAACCCTCTAATGATCTTCTAAAAAGAAAAGCAAGGGCCCTTGGGTCATTTTGTCACATTATTGACTCATAAAGAAAGTCCTTGATATGAATGAATGGATTATCGGTCCCATTGTAACGGTGGTATACCGGCGTCTCCAATAGAGGTAGATGAAAAGTAGGGAGGGGAGGAAGAGAAATTTCGAGGACTGCCTTGGTGTCAATCAAACATCTAAGCTCTCTATACTGCTCATCCATGTGATTGATTTTGTTAATCATAACCTGATCGACAGAAAGTTCCCCAAGAGGAGGAGGAGGAGTGGGTGCTTGATGCACCAAAATTGGGATTGGATGGGTCGAAGTGGCCGGATAAGAAGGGTACTTTGGGGGATGCACCAAAGGGTGAGTAGGGTTGAGATGATTAGAAGAATAAACTAGTGGCCTAGAAGGAATAACAGCATTCGGATCAATATAATCTAGATTAGCCACCAGATGAAGAGAAATTGGGGCTACAAGCCAGGTTTAAGAATGGCCATAAGTGGGCACATTGGGTTGATGTGCTACCGACCGAGAGGTAGAGATGTGAAGACCACCTTCAGGAGGGATGTGTTCGGAGGGCGACTTGCCCTTGAGAATGGCTTCGATAGCCTGAATTTGGATTGGGTTGAGGAGAAATTTGACTAGGTTCGGGGAGAATTTCAGGTTCATTGATGGCACATACAACATCAAGGTAGAAATAAGACTGGTCACACTCCAACTGCAACTGTTTGTAATTTTGATCTGCCATTCTGATAACTCGTCCTGACCTCAAATTCATAAACATAAAGAGAAGGTGATGAGTAAAAGCACACATAAATTTTTTTTAGTTTTTTTATTTTTTCCCCTTTTTTGGTTTTGAATTTTGGTTGGACAAACAAGTTGTTAAGCAAATTAACCTCAAGCAAAAGATTTTGTTTTGTTTTTTTTGTTAAGTGATCTTAGATTTTTGTTTGATTTTCAATTTTTGGTTTGCAAACAAGTAATAGCAAAGACTTGAAATGATTACCGCAAATTTTTTTTTTCAACCTTAAATTAGTGACTTATTAGAATAAATAATGTCCATTCAAACAAATGGGTAGGATCCTATGCTCTCACAACACTGAGCATTCTAAGGTTGTCACTTTTCTCACTACGATAGGTAATGGGTTCTCCGAGTTTTTGTGTAAAAAGGTACAACCAGCCCAATCAATGAAGAAAGAATCCTTCACGTCTAGGGACTTACAGAGGTCTTGATGGAAGTTACTCAGTCCTTCCAAGAGAGAATTCCTAGAGGAGGAGTTGGCAACCACCAAGAGGGGTGTTTAGATGTGTGGGGCTTTGGGAGGAGAGACCCTCCCTTTTCGGATGACCTAAGGAGCCAAAACCCTAATGCAAACTAAATGCGAGTGAAATGTCAAGGAATTAAGGAGCAAGCAAGAAGAAAATAAAAGTATACAATGATTAATGAGATGTTGTAGGAAGCAAGTGAACAAGACAATGATATGGAATCAAACTAAGATGAAAGAAAGCACTAATTTAACTAAGCATGCTTTGAAAATTTTTGCTAAAGGAGAACTAGGCTTAGAAAGAAGTAGGCAAGTATACTTAACAATGAATGAAAGAAGATGATTTCTAAGTTGCTATGGTGAAAGAAGATGATTTCTAAGATGTTATGCTTTTAAAAGGACCAAAGAAAAGCAAGTAAATCGAAAGAAACTAGATGATGCTCCAAGGAAATAAACAAGCATGTAAGCGAGCAAATAGAAATGCAAAGAAATGGACATGGCTCAAATGAGAATTTGAGTGACAATAAATATGTTTTCAAGTGGACATTATTAGAAAAGAAAAGAAGAACTCACTAAAGCAAAGTCGGTCCCACCGTGGTCGCCAAAAGGTGTAAACACCCAAAAGAGGATCCGTAGATCTCCTTTTCTAGTCCTTATGCTTTCTTTGGAGACTTTGTGGATGGAATGTTAGTGTTTGTGGTCGCCAGGTGCTAAAGACTCCAAAATATAGAAGAATGAAAAGAAATAAAAATGACTATTGGACCTTTAAAAATGGGAGATTGTTGGGCTCCGACTTCTCCTCTCTCGGCCGGCCGAAAGAAGAGAGCTTAGTGAGTCCTTTGTCTTCGATCAGGTTGGAGCTCCGCCTCAGCCGGATTTACCTAAAAATGTACATAAGAAAACATAGAAACAAGTGAAAGGTTCATTAATGCTAATGAAAGCGTAGTATCGTGTTCAAATTTGAATTCAAACATGCAAAAGGAAAAAGACTAACCGGATTGAGACTAAATCCCAACCCCTATTTATAAGGTTTAAAGATGCATAAAAATGCAAATGAGTGGCTTAATGTATGCTAAATGACATATTAACTAAAGTTAAAATGAAAGGGGGATCAAAGGATCAAGTGGTAGGGTAAAAGAAACTCAAAAATTAAAAAATGGGGTTTGCCCCTACTAGTGCCCCGTATATAGGGTGCCTGCTGCAGGTGCCCCGTTCATGGGGTGCGTTGACCAAAGTCTAAGTGCCCCCCTGATGGGGCACTAGGGATTGGATCTGGCAGATTTTCTTCCCTTCTTCGCAACATTGCTCCGGAGTGTAGGATGACCTCCAAGATGAAAGAAGGGCTTCTCCAAGCAGCCAATACTCAAGTGAAACTAATAAGAGAGTGGTTTGGCACTAGATGTGGAAATGAAGTGTAAAGGCCCTCAAAGTTAGAGAAAAACCATATTTGTAAAGAAGGAAACTTTGTGTTTTTGGGTTTTTGGGAAAGAATTTAAGGATGGTTTAAGAGCTTGGGGAGAGGTTGTGAGGCTTTGGAAATGTAGTGGTGGATAACAAGGAGTGAGGGACGGACTTGGAACCTCATAAACCTCCAGATGGGGGTTTTTCTATAGCCCAAGAGATGGTAACTTCATTATGCTAGACTATCCCTTCAAGAAGCAACTACGGTTTTTTTGGGTTTTAGGAGAGGGTTTAGGGATGGTTTAGAGCTTGGATAGGGGTTTTAAGGCCTTGGTAGTGTTGTGTTGGATGAGAGGGTTTGGGGTATGCCCTTGGTGTGTCCTAAACCCTCCAGATCGGGGTTCTTTTATAGCCAAGAAGAGGGCAACTTTATCTATAGAACTGTCCCATCAATCTGTCCAATCAGTCAGACCAGATGCAAGTGCCCCACTAGTGGGGCTCTTGGCGCCCTATTAATAGGGCGCCCAGTGCCCTATTAATAGGGCACCCAATGCCCTGTTTATAGGGCACCATTAAGGGGGCACTAGGCCCAGTTTGGCCGAAATGCACAGGGAAGTTCCGATTTTTCGAAAAACTTAGTTTTCTTGAAAGAATACTCAAATATACTTCATGAAAACAAGAATTTATGCTCTTCAACTAGACCAAAAATGCGTGTCTACACCAAGCTTCAATTATATTAGGATATAAAGAAATAAGCTTAATTTTTGATAAACTATAGAAAAGTATGTTGATAAATAAGTATAAAAAATGCTAAGAACAAAATTACTAATAAGATCTGATCATAATACAACAACACAACCAAAAAGAAAATATGCAAATACCATTAATTATATTGTTGCATTAGTTATACCACAAGGGCATGAAGGCAAATAACTTGTTAAGATATGCTTATTTTAAATCTATGTGTCCCCCCAATATCAAACTCAAACTCAAAGCGTTAGTCCCAAATAATTGTGGTCGGCTATATGGTTTCATCTTTTCTATTCACCATGATCGTCTGCTAACTCTACTTTTATGCCTAGTTCATCTAAGTTATACTAGATACGTCTATGCTAGGATCTACCTCTTCACCTATTCAGCATTGGCAATACTAAGTTATCGACTTGTCTAATAAGTGCCTCTAGAGGGAAACATCTAATATGTCCAAACCAATGAAGTCTTCTCTCCTTTATAATATCCTCGATTCTTGCAACTCTCACTTTATCACTAATATACTCATTATGATTCTATCTACCTGTGTGTGGCCACACATCTATCATAGCATACTCATTTCAGTTACACTCAATTTGTCAATATGCTTCTTGTTTGTAGCTCAACACTCACTATCGTAGAGCATGGTAGGTCTTATAGCCGTGTGGTAGAATTTTTCTTTCAACTTTAGAGAGATTTTATGATCACGTTGAATTCCCGTTGCTTGCCTCCATTTGAGCCATCCCATTTTAATCATATGATTGACATTTTTGGTCACATTCTTTGCCCATATTTAAGATTGATCCCAAATATTTAAATTAGGTACATGGTATAAGGACCTTTCCATCCAATGTTACTTTCACCTATTCACTCTCAGAGTTTCACCAAACTGAAGTGCATATACTCTATCTTTGTTCTACTAATTTTGAATCTCTAAACCTCTAACATGGTTCTGCATTATTCAAGTCTCCTATAAATGCCTTCTTGAGTCTCATCAATTAGGACCATATCATCAGCGAACATCATACACTAGTGTAAGCTCTCTTGTGAATCTTTAGTTATTTCTTCCATGACTAGGACAAAAGGATATGGGCTTAGAGCAAATCCTTGATGTAGCCCAGTTGATATAGGGAAGGCACTTGACTCCTCACATGGGTAGTGGACATGGGCAATGGCACCCTTGTACATGTCCCTAATGGTGTTAATGAACCCACTAGGTACCATCTTCTTTCTTAACACCCACCAAAGAAACTCCCTTGGAACTCTATCATAAACCTTTTATAAATTGAGAAAAATCATATGAAGATCTCTTTTTAGGTCCCTATACCTCTCTACCAATAATTTAGCTAAGAAGATGGCATTCGTAGTCGATCTATCAGGCATGAATCCAAATTGATTACTTGAGATTTCTGTACACTCTTGAGTCTCTTCTCTATAACTTTCTCCTACAATTTCATAGTCTGACACATAAGCTTGATATCTCTGTACTTCCCACAATCTTGAACATCCCCTTTCCCCTTAAATATTGGGATGATGATGCTCTTTCTCCTTACATTTTGCATCTTTCCAAAGAAAAGTATTTTATTAAAGAGAATAGTTCGCCACTTCACTCCTCTCTCACCCAAACACTTCCAGACATCAATTGAGACATTATCGAGACCACACGCCTTTGAGATCCCTATTCTATACATCAATATAGTAGAACAAATAAATAATATGGTGAAGAAGAACCATAGCTGACAACTAAGCACATAGACGGAATACAATGTGCTAATAATAATGATGGTTGATGGGGCTAGTGGGTTTGCGGTAGTGCTATTGCTATGATTGGTGGAGCACAAAGATATTGCACATCAGAGAATCACAACAACTAGACAAGGTGGTGTGGGGATCTCTCCCACACTGATGGTGAACAATGGAGAAGAAGGATTCCTTAAGAAATGAATAGAGAAAGTAGATTATCTAAAAGTAAATTAAAATACCTTCTTGACTTAAATACCCAATCAATAAGTGAAGGAAAAACGAGAAGAAAACCTTCCTGACGATTCAAAACAAGCTAGACAAAAAATACTGCAGAGACAACATGAGGTTGTCGATCCATGCACACAGGTAAAAAGCATAGCCATTGAGCACCGAGGAGGTCATGCACAACAACAAACTAGTATAAATAATGCATAGACAATGCAAAGAGAAGGACAACAATAGAATAGCTGAGAGAAGAAGAAGGGAAGAGGGAGAAGGAAAGAGATGCTCTAAAGAGAAGGGTGATCAAGTGAGAAAAAATACTGAAACCAATAACTCATTAAGCAAAATCTAAATATAAATTACAAGAGAAAAGTGAAAACTAGGTTTTATTGATGAGCCACATGAACCCTACATTCTTTAGAGACTCAACTACAAACAAATCGAAACAAAAGAATATAGAGATTCACTTTAACAAAGCAGACATGCAATCCAATGGCCACGATCAAGCCATACTTCAGAAAACCCCATGCCCACGACCCCTTCACGCTAGTGGAAGAAGCTATTGAAGAAGAATTGGTAGAAAAGTCTCCTACCGAGTATGGGTTTCTTGTAGCATGGCACATGGCAAATATAAGCATGGGGTGAGGCAATGTAAGGTAAGGTCCATTGTCAAGCACACAATGGAACTAACAAGCCCTACGTAGGGTAGGGCAGAGAAGTGCAAACAACATCATCTGGAGATAGCAAGCTCCTATGTAGGGCATAAAGTGCATCATGTACAATTTTTTGTAGCTCCATAAAAATAGAGTGTTGTGCAATTTTGAAAATGCATAAAATAGATAAAATAACGTTGATTCGATGTCGATTTTGACTGAGAAATCAACTTGTCTCTTATACCACTATAAGAAATCATTTTAAGAATATTGATGCTGCTAAAGTGATGATTCCTTTGAATATGATGATCATTGTCTTCATCAGAACTGAATGACGTAACTAGGAACTAGATTCGAACCAAATCAATAATACTTTCATGGGATTCAAGAAATTTCTCATGTCTAATGATGAAGAAACATTTCCTTGATCACCAAATTATCCAAGTCCATGGCCTCTAGATATATCTATAAAAACTTCTTCTGCAAGCATATTCTTCTAGGTGTTAGACTTTCTAACTCATCCTGAATGGAGCTTCACCTGTAAAAAATGTGCTCTAGAGAGAGGGAGAGAGAGTAGGTGGAGGTTGGCCATAAAATTGGCTCTCTTGGCTTGAAAGGGTTTGGCCAAATTCACTTATATCCATAAAAATTAAACTTTTTCATAAACTTTTAAAATTTCTATAAATTATGCACATGTCCCCATACTTCTGAATCAATTCTTGTATTTGTAATTCATTAGATCCAATAGTCTATTTGGTTAAAGTCTAATTAAAATAATAGCTTATTTTAAATTAAATCTATTACCAAATAATAGATTGAACAATTTTACAATCATAAAAGGTACAAGACACATCATGTGATTTCAAATAATTTAAAAGATGATCTTATCTTTGTTTAGTCCTTCCATTATCAGTTACCACATGAATATAAATCATCATTCATTTAATACCCAGGTAGATTAAGCATACATCATCGCCTGTCAATCCCTTAATATGCCAACACTTCAAGATCGTGTACTTGGTATCAAATCAATTGGAAAACTCATTTTCTAATCGTCCTCTCAACCATGGCCAAAGCTTTATAGTATTATCTCATAAGCATTCTCTATAAGTTACCAAAAGTGAACTACATCCCTTGTTGTCTTCACGGGTTTCATTTGTACCCAATCCATTAAATGTACTTGACTATCATATCAGTTATCCATAAGTTAACAACCAAAGCACAAGGTATGTTGAGAAAGATATATTTAGTGACTTAGGTCAAAGGTTCAATCATGTAATACTTATAATAAAAAATTCAAATAGACAGTTTAGTAAGATACCATTTAGGATTTCTGAATCCGTCATTTCAAACATATTTATCTAATGAGTATCTGTATATGTATTTCAGTATCTCCACATAAATGACTAATAAGGTTAATTATTCTCATCATATAGAAGACATCATGTTGGGAATCATTCCAATCAGTTTGGCGTAGCGGAAAAATTTTGATTCCTCATATATCATAGTCTTGGTCTCGATCGAAACTGAACGACGTCGCCAAAATCGATATTCGAAACGATTTCGAACACATACCTTTGTGGGATTCAAACAATTCCTATAAATTGAAAAAGATCGAGCATTCTCATACTCATTCAGCCACTCAAGTGTGCAGCCTCTAGTCGTATCCACACGAGTCGCCTCCATAGTCGGGTTCTCCATCGCGTTGGACCTTCTAACTCACCCTGGATGAAGTCCCATCGACTCTCGATGGCCTCCAGTATGGGAAAATGTGAAGGAGAGAGGTTGGGATGAATTTTGCAGTCTTGGCTTGTGGGGCTCATGCTCAACTCGCTATTATATAGAGAATTTGGAGTTTTTCACAAAAATCCCTCCTTTCTCTATATTTACACCGTTGCCACCAAACTTATGGATTAGCCCTTATGTGTGTGACCTACTAGGCCTAATAGCTCATTTGGTTGAGGCCTAATTGAAAGAACAACTTATTTTAAATTAAATATATTATCTCATAATAGATTTATGGCCTATTGATCATGAAGGGTACAAGACACATCTTATGATCTCAAACGGCTTCGGGGATGAACTCCTCTCCAAAGAGCCTTTCCATCATCGGTTACCACATGGATATAAATTTTCGTCCATCCAATGTTCTGTTCAGATAGGAGTACGGCATTGACTGTCAACTTCTAAATATACTAACACTATGGAATATTGTACTCATAATTAAATTAATTGGAAAACCCTTTTTCTAATTATCCTCTACCTTGGCCAAGGATTTAGAGTATTATTCATAGGACATTCTCTCTCTTCTATTGTCTGCTCAGTTGCCTCCATCAGGTTTCCTATATACCCAGTCCATTAACTATACAAGAATATAATACTAAGTGATCCATAAGTCAATAGTTAAAATACATGGTATGCCAACAAGACATCTTTGACAACTCAGGTCAAAGATCCAACCGTGCAACCGTGATGATAGAATACCCTGATCGACAGTTTGGTAAGCTACCATTCAGGGATTCTATACTGGTTAGTTCAGTGAACTCATTCCTCTAATGAGCACCTGTACATGTATTTCAGTGTCCCCACACTGATGACCAATGAGATTGGTCATTCTCATTATATGAGAAGATATCATATACACTAGTCTTACTAGATCCTAACAACGATGAAGACCCTACTAATCTTATGGTGATGACCTTGTAAGAAACATAGCAATTCATTCCATCCTTAATAAGTAGGCAACTTTTTCATATGTAGCTCTTGTAAATCTTGGTCATGTGCAGCCCATATAGTTATGATCTTATGGGAGACACAACAAATCACATAATCTAATTAGTTCATATCCACTTGTTACATTATGAGAATAGATTCTTAATATAGCTCTTTTGAGAAACATATGGCTTTGCCAATGGGTCCGCCCCAAAGTTCAACAATTGCTTTGTCCATAATCATTGATTTTTTGCTAAATAAGTTTTATGGAAAATATAATGAACCCATCTAATCTAAGATTGGCTCACCAAGACCATAACATTAGAAAGCAACGAGTCATTCTTAATATCTCATGTTTATCAACCTAATTTAAAACAAAGAAAGATTTTATTTTAGTCTCATCAATATATGTGTGCAATATATATATCTTTAGAATGTTATATATCTAAGATATGTATAGAATAACACAAAACCACATATCATGTATGCAAAAAATAAAATAGATGATCATGGACCTTAACTTTAGTTATGCGACATTGGACCCATAACAGTTGCACCAAAAGGAACTAGAATCCGATACCATTGTAGATTTGCCTTCACTTCTTGAATGGTCCCACTCGATCTCATCTCCTCCATGAATTGGCATGTTGTCATTACAAGTAGTCTAAGTGTACACAGACCAACAAAATGTATATATCTTGATAAGAAACCTTGGTTTTAACTAATTGAAGTACATAAATGAAGGGAGATAGAATTTACAAAAAAAATTGAATAGAGAGAGAACAAGACATGTAGGCCCCATTAAACACATCCACATAGCCTTAACTACCATCACATAATAATTAAACAATGTTTATGATCTACATGCATTCACACCATCAATCATCACATGAATATACTACAATTACATGATATTCATATGATATAACATTTATACATTAAAATTATAACTTATACTCTTGAAATTTTCAACATCGTGCCTATCGTAATTTTCATCTAGCATATGGCATGAAATAAACAAATAAACACTTTAGCATTGAACAATAAAAACAAAATAATTTATAACATTTATACATTAACAAAATTGTATGGAGTATCAAATTAATGTTTTAATCACATGTTACAAAATCATTTTTACTGAATTAATTTAGACATTAAGTTCACTATTTTATATTTAAAAAATTTTAAAATCAAATTAAGAATATTATAGGACAATAGGACTTAATATCATATAATAGATCATTAAAATATTTTAATATTTTAATATATAATATTTCAATTTTTATAAATTTTATATTATTTTTTGAATTATCTATGATTTTAAATATTTTAAAATTATAAATAGTATTAGTAAAAGGACTCCAGATTGAATCTAGTTTTATAGACACACAAAGGAGGATCTACAAAAGCATGTAGCCTTTTTTGTGTTTTATTTCAACTTGGCGTTGTCCTACATTGTACATGTGGGTGCCTCTACATGGCCCAGTCAAGCCAGGAGTTGACCTAGGTTTAGAACCTAGATATGTTGTAGCTATAGCATTTGGGTCTAACGTTGACCTAGTTGTGAGCATGAATTTTGGATGGGAGATTTCTTGATGCTTAAATAGAAGTGCTCCTCTTTCACTCTCACTCTTTCACTCCTTGTTCCATACACACTTTGATCCTAGACATTTGGCTCTTGGTATCACTTGGATAATGTAAAATCGGTTTTGATCATGTGGAAGGAAGGAGTGAGAAATGGTAAGAGAATAAAAGTAAAAGTGAAAGGAAATGGTGTAGGAATCATAGGGTGTGATGTTTGTGGTCATGAAGAATCATTTTTCAAATGAAAATAGAAATCAAAATGTTTACCAACATACCCTAATCAAGAGGAGATACACTTGTGGATACCAACTTCCTTCTCTTAATTCGGCCAAGAAGAAGGAGCTTGAGATGTTCTTTTTGTTGAATTTAGTTGGTGTGGGCATAGCTCACTCCAATTGAATGCTCTTAAAATATCCAAAATAAAATAAAAAATAAAGCGAAAGAAACATTAAATCTACGAGGTGTGTAGTAACCATAAAAGAAATGTGCATGAAATGACAAAAAGAAATGTACTAACCGAATTAGGACTAGATCCCAACTCCTATTATGGATATTTTAAGATGCATGAAAAGGCAAGTAGTTGCTCACATGTATGCAAAATGATGTTGAATGCAAGCAAATAGCAAAAATTATAGTAAAAGATTGAAAAATAAAAAGAAGTGAACTGCCGAGCGAAGAGGCCATCTTCTTGTAAGGAAGGGGGTGCCTAGGCCCTTCTGGTAGATGGCTGATAGCCTTTTTCTTGCTCTGCTTTAGGCTCTTAGGCGACCTCCAATGCATCAATGTAGTTCCTTAGGGTTGTCTTGACACTTAAGAACGTGTTGGAAAAGGGCAAGAGCCTTTGGAGACTGGGGGTTGGAGTGGGGAACGTCCAAAAGTTGAGAGAAAAGAACAAGGAGAATTAGAGAAGAAGCTTTCTATTCGCCTCTTGGAGGGACTCTCTAGATATAGGAGGACTTGGGTGCTTTTGAAGGCTTGGAACCAACTTTCTTCTATGAAGGTGGGAGCATCCTTTTTAAAGGGAAAGCCCCTTGCTTGGAGGGGGAAGAGAAAAAGCTTGTGCAGTAAGTAAAGTTGACAAAGTGAAAAGGTGAAAAAGGTGACAAGATCAAAAGTGAAAAAGATGAGAAGTCAAAAAAGGTGAATCTTATGAAGAAAGTAAAGGTGGTAAGGTGTAAAGGTGAAAAAAGTGATAAGGTCAAAAGTGAAAAAGGTGACAAGTCAAAAAGGTGAATCATATGGAGGAAGTAAAGGTGACAAGGTGGAGAGGTGAAAATGGTGACAAGGTCAAAAGTAAAAAATGTGACAAGTCAAAAAGGTAAATCTTATGGTGGAACTGAATGTGTCAAGATGGAAAGGTGAAAAAGGTGACAAGTCAAAAAGGTAAATCTTATTGTGGAAGTAAATCTAACAAGGTGGAAGGGTGAAAAAGATGACAAGATCAAAAGTGAAAAAGGTGACAAGTTAAAAAGGTGAATCTTATAGAGGAAGTAAATGTGACAAGGCGTAAAGGGAAAAAATGCGACAAAGTCAAATGTGACAATGGTGACAAGTCAAAAAGATAAATCTAATAAAAAAAGTAAAGGAGACAAAGTAAAAAAGGTGACAAGGTTAAAAGTAAAATAAGTGACAAGCCAAAAAGGTGAATTGAGGTAAATGTGACAAGGTGGAAAGGGGGAAAGTGTGACAAGGTCAAATGTGACAATGGTGACAAGTCCAAAAGATAAATCTTATAAAAAGAGTATAGGTGACAAAGTGGAAAAGGTGACAAGGTTAAAAGTAAAATAAGTGACAAGTCAAAAAGGTGAATTGAGGTAAATGTGACAAGGTCAAAAGTGAAAAGTGACAAGTCAAAAAGGTGAATATTATGAAGGATTGTAAAATGTTTAAGCCTTATAGTGTTGCTCATGTTGTAGTTTGCCACCTATATGTCTAGTTAGGCATTTTGGTTCTTCCTTGTTCACTGCAACTATGGAGCTTAGTTTATCTATGTTTGTGTCTCTCACGTTTCCTATCATTCTTAGTTGATGTCATGTGGTTGGGTTTTGTCCTATGTCCTTCTATGTCCTTTTCATAGTCACAATGTCTCTTCCAAGGCTATTAGTCTGAGTGATATCCACAACCCTCTGGTGTAATCATATAACCTCAAGATAGTTGTCAAACTCTTTAAAGGGAGCCCCTATCTATGATATTTGACCCTTGGTTAATGTGTGGCTATGTCTTGATTTGTTGGACAAGATGGTCTCCAATAGTACTTTGTTTACCTTTGAGTTTTTATTTTTGTTTAGTGGTGTCATTGTATACCTATTGTACTCCTTTATTATGTTATGAATACATATGTATTGTTTATGTTCAAGAAAAACAAGATTAAAAGTGAAAAAGGTGACAAATCAAAAGAAGAAATTTATAAAGAAAGTAAAGGTGGCAAGGTGAAAAGGATGGATATGGGTCTCCTCTCATTTCACTTGAAGGGAAAACTTAGAATATTGAAAAATATGTGCACATGTGCAAAACAACATGATAGATGAGGTGCCCAAGCCAACACTAATGATGCATGCGTATCTTGTCGATTATACCTGATTGACTGGTCAACATAATGAATGTATCGTGAGGCATGCTTGACACAATACCGTTAATGTGGTTAAATCAGTTGTCTAGACATGAAATGCTATAGTAAAGGCATCATCGGGGCTACTATTCCAGGTAACGATCATATGTGCATCAGTGAGCAAACAATTCAAAATTGGAGACTTAGTGCCCTGTTGACTAGGCATCAAGTCTCGGAAGCCCGAAAATTTAAATATACTTTATAGAAACAAGGTTGTTGGCCTCTAAAACTAGGTCAAATTTTCGTGTCTACACCAGTTGAACTATCTCCAAAGCCAGATTTCTAAGCTGTTAAAAACTTTCAAATTTTAGTGTTTTATTCTTTATCCAATGAGGATTCAGATTTTGTTGGTGTTATTCCTTAACCACATGACAATCACCAAGATTTTCTTAAAGAAAGTGCTATAGACATAGAGAGCTATACCATTAGAAAAATGCCTAAATCCAGTGTCCATGTTACTATCAATGCTGAAAAATATGAGCAAACAATGGTAAATATTATTGATTTTGTATAGATAAGGATTCCAATGTTGATATAGATGGAAGAATATTGAAATTTTAAATTTTGGAGTTCGATGCTTGACAAATTGAAATGTCATTTTTTCACATCATACTATATACTCCAGTGACCTAAAATTTGAGAGGAAGGCAGCATCAGAAAGTACTATGTCATGATATTCATCTAAAGCCAACTTCACAAAATCATAAATATCAATTATGGTTGCCTCGTCAAAATGGTGGTTTGTACAATTTAGGAAACACATAAAATCACATCACAATGATGTCAGCTTTAATCAAGACATCAACTTGGCTTTGAAACCACTATTAGACATCATTTTATGGCAATGAAAACATTTGATTTTTTGGATTTTATGGTAGTAATCTTAATCAATACTAACTGGCATAACTATAAACCATATTCAATCCAAATTAAAAATACCTTCACGAGATTCAACTAATCCCTTAAGATGGTAAAAGAATGAGAGTTCCATGCTCTCCAAGCCATCCAAGTGCATGGCCCCTAGCGATATTCACATGACTTTCTCAATAGATGGGTTCTCCTACATGTACGACATATTGACTCATCCTTAATGAAGCTCCGCTAGCCGCTAGAAACCTCTAAGATGGAAGAGCTTGTTGGAGAAGGTTGAGAACAAATTTGGGACCCTTAGCTTGATGGCATTTAGACATACCCTAATTATAGAAATTGGAATCTTGTCATAAAATCCCATCAATTTCTTTAAATTATGCCCA
Source organism: Cryptocoryne crispatula var. balansae (assembly GCA_036172225.1). NCBI lineage: Eukaryota > Viridiplantae > Streptophyta > Magnoliopsida > Alismatales > Araceae > Cryptocoryne > Cryptocoryne crispatula. The sequence continues at coordinate 12,119,170 of CM069926.1, read as the reverse complement.
TGCCCCATACCTATGGATCAATCCTGACGTGTGTTACCCATAAGACCCAATAGTTTAATTTGGATGAAGCCTTAATTAAAAAAATAACTTATTTTAAATTTTATTTGTTATTTATAATAGGTTTAATGACTTTCTTAACATGAATGGTACAAACCACATCCCGTGATCCCAAAAGACACTTTGATAATCTCATCTTTAGTGAGCTTTTTATTATTAGTTATACCACACTGATAAAAACCCTCATCCATCAAATAATTTGATTCCATAAAGGTATGGCACTAGTTGTCAACCCCATAATATACTAACATTTTGGGATATACTAAGATTTAATTCAATGACTTTCTTTTGATTCGACACACAAATATATTTTCTATAAGTCAAACATATTTGATATAATTTAATATTTCTTATAATATTTTATATGATAAAATAAATATTTTTATAAAATAGTATTACTAGATGAGCATAGTCAAAATAGATCTTGACTACATAAAATAATGATTAAATCATGATAATAAGATAAATCATATAAATATATGTAATCTAAATATTTGATAGAATCATTTAAATGAGACATTATATATTCTGATAGTGTACTATGTATGATATTATCTTAGAAGTGAGGATACCCAATTCTAAGTGTGGAGACCCAGAACACAAATATGTGGTCATTAGAAGAATGCATTCAATAAGCTTACCAAATTTAGAAATTCGAAATGATATCTTACCTAACTCAATCAGAGTTTCGATCAAATTTATTATATATGATTAGATCTTTGACTTGAGTGACCAATAATATTTGATTGGATGCATACTAGCTATATTTTGCCTAGTAACTTATAGATCAATTGATATTATAGTTTAAGTACAATCAATGGATCGAGTATAGCGAAAACTTACTGAAGATAATTGTGCAGACAAGAAAGACTCATTTACCCTTAATAAGATAACCAGAGAGAGAATACTTGATCATATAATTTTGTAAATATTTGGCAAACATAGAGTGAATAATTGGAAGTGAGTTTTCTAATTGATTTGATTATAGTATTGTTTTTCAAAGTGTTGAGATATTAAGAAGTTTGATAATATGTCATATTTCTATTTGACTAAGGTATTAGATATTGCATAATTGTTACATGATCAAAAAGCCAATTAAACCTATCTTGTAATAATATATTTAATTTAAAATAATTTTTATTTGAATAATATCAAACCAAATAAGACTATTAGATCTTCACACAAAATATAACTTATTTTCTTATATAGAACATAGGTGTAATATAAAAAATTTGCTGTTTTGAAAAGTTTAATTTTTACATATAATAAAATTTGGGGAACTCCAGTCGATATGCATCTTGAAATTTGGTGCATAGAAGAAACTGCCAGTTAAACAAAACCATTTGGATCTAGTTATAGACCTTGTGCTTGACATCTTGAATCTAGTAAAATATTTGTCAATGTAGCACACATCTAGTTTCATTATGCATAGATTAATTGTTTACCACAAAATATAATATAACTTGGCCACTTGATCGGGCCAAATGGGCAATGGCAAGGCCGTACTACTATGAGATAACTACAAGAATATAGGTTATTGGGGACGGCTTACGGCCGTCCTAAAAAACCTAAAAGCCATCGCTAATTTGTATTAGCGATGGCTTACAAGCCGTCGCAAACGTGTCGCAAATAACACCATCGCCAATATTATTAGCGACGACTATTGTTAAGCCGTTGCAAGTAACATTATTGGTGATGGCTTTTAAGCCGTCACATTAAAGCTTAATAAGACGGGGTTCCAACTTATTGGGGATGGCTTACGAAGCCGTCGCCAATAATATTGGGGACAGCTTGCGTGGTCGTCGCAAATGGTAAAGAGAAACCCCGCGGGGGGGTTTCCGAATTTTGTTTCCAGGTTTTGCGATGGCTTTAAATCTTATATAGGATAGCTTTAGCTGTCCCATATAAGCTTATTGGCGACAGCTGAATGCAGCCATTGCCAATATTTATTTTTTTTGCAAAAAAAAATTAATTGGATTGGCCAGATTCGATCAATTCTTGGATCAAATCAAGAAAACCGATCATTCCCAATAACTTCTAGAAAGACCAAAAATCGGATCGACCAATCTGAAAATCGATTTATATTAACCAATTCAGTGCCGAATTGCTCATTTCAAACCCTGAACGGGCATCGAATTGGGATTTTATTCATTTTGGCGAATTCGGTGCTGAATTATCCAATTCGAACCTGGAACGGGCATCGGATTGAGGATTTTATTCTTGTGGCCAATCCGGTGCCGATTAGCCAATTCAAACTCAAAATGGGCATCAATTGGGGAATTCGTCATTAGCTTGGGAATTTTGATCTTTTTGACTAATCCGGCGCAGAATTATCCATTTCAAACCCAGAACGGATTTGGATTGGCCAATCCGACATCGGATTGGGATTTAGAGATTTTCTTCACAATCTGATGCTGGATTAGCAAATTCAAACATATCAAGTACAGATTTTTTTTCACATTCACATACCAAATTGAAATTTACATTCACATACCAAATTTAAATTCACATTCGCATACCACATTCAAATTCACATTCATACTCCAAAATGTTTTGATACATACAAATATTGACATCCAAAAAGAGTAGAAAATACATATATATCTATTCGTCTTCTTCATCTTCACTCTCCTCGGCATCCTCATAGTCCTTGTCGTCATCGTCATTTCTGTCGTCTGTTTGTTGAGGCAGAGGATGCCCCGATGTGGATGGCACATCAGAAGCCGGGAACCTTTGAGTCAACCCTTCTATAATCAGTCTGAGGCAATCGAAATTTGCTTGGGATGATTTCTATTGAATGTCCAATTGTTGTTTCAATGAAGTGATTTGTTCTTCATAACATTCATTGATTTCTCCTTGCCTCGCCACTTGAGCTCTAAGATCCCGAACTTCTTGAGTCGATCTAGAAGCACCTCCACTTGACTCACCATACCAAGTGTGGCGAGTTTCACCTCGCCACCACATCGGATCCATCTTGGTCGATCTCTACCAAATATGGATAAAAAAGCTTCCTCCGCAGTGAGTAGAGGCTACGATACCCCAGCATCCGAGGATTTAGATGTTGGGGGATTCATCAATCCTTGCATATTTTTTCTATATAAATAACATGATAAAAAGTAAAAATTTTCCGTGATGAATTGTAAATTATAAGGAAAAAAACATTTTGGCAACCAATCATTACCATCATAAGACGACTTTGGTCATTATCCCAAATGACTCCTCCACATCCTCCTCATGCATTTGACTCATCTGGAATACCTCTGGACGAATTGGAGGACGACCTTCTTTTTGTACCTGTCCAAAAAATTAAAAAAAGAATAAAGAATATGGAAATAAGGATCAACTAATATGAATTTTAAGTTTTTACTACTTACAAATTTTCTTTCTAACTGGTGTATGTTTGTTCTTCCTCTTCTGTACGACATTGTTAATTGCCGCATATTACCAGCATTCTTTTCACTCAGCACCTACAAATATATATATATACAAATGAAATAACATTTCTCAACATTAAAGAACTAATTATAAGAGAAGAGATTTGTTTGATTTACTCTGGCTTCATCTTGACTCCATAAATGGCACATATGATGTCATTGTTCCTCGTTGCATTGTGGAGGAATGTTGGCACGAGTTTCCTCATTTGATTATCCTGTAAAATACTGTAGACAAATATTGTTAACAAAAAATTGGCTATCTCGAAATTACATTATAAATTATATTTTACCTTTGTTTTCAAATGATTTCTTTATTTTCTTCGCATATCTCCCATATGCCTTAATATTTGTGAATCGGAATGTAGATTCCACTCAAAGGTAAAATGTTGCTGCATCAATATAAGAATAATTAAAAAGTTCAAAAAAAATTAAACAAGATGAAGCTACTTAAATGTTACCTCTAAATCACGGAATATAACGCCCTTTTTCTCCTGCGGTAGAGCAATGTAATTATGCTCCCACAAATCACAATGAACTTTGTTCATAACCACTAAGTAGGAGGTAAACTCCTACCCGTGTGATCCAATACCAGATCCTCCTACTATATCGGCATTGTATGACTCATTAGGTCCAAGTGTTCACACACTGATGGCTTTTGCTGGACCTCTCTCACATCTAACTAATGTAGCTACTTAAGTATAAATTAAAAAATACAATTAAACAACGAAAATTTTTAAGAAAACTTTTTACTTGTATATATTCACATATAAACCTGAAGTATGAGAAGATGGACTACTACCATCTATAGGAAACGTTGTCGAAACCCAGAGAGAACGAGCTTGAGATGGACTAAGCTCATGGGGTGCCTCCCGAACTGGCTCGGAAGCAACACCCCTGGAGGTGGAAGGTTGATCCCTAGATGCCTGAGATCGACCCCGAGATCCACCGCCCTCAGATGGTGTAGTAGTTTGAGATGTCCTCTGACTCTTGCTGAAAATGCTCTTCATCTGTCACATAAAAATATTAGGCTATTGTGGATTTTTTATCTTTTTGGCTAATCCGGTGCCGGATTGCTCAATCCAAACCTAAAATGGGACTTGGATTGGGCAATCCGACTTCAGATTGTGAAATTTCATCTTTTTGGCCAAACCGGTGCCGGATTGTCTAATCCAAATCCAGAACAGGCCTCGGATTAGGCAATCTGGCGTCAGATTGTGGAATTTCATCTTTTTGGCCAATCCAATGCCGGATTGCCCAATCCAAACTCGGAACGGGCCTCGAATTGGGCTATCCGGCTTCGGATTGTAGAATTTCATCTTTTTGGCCAATCCGGTGCTGAATTACCCAATCCAAACCCAGAACGGGTGTCGGATTGGGCAATCTAGCTTCGGATTGTGGATTTTCATCTTTTTGGCCAATCCGGTGCCAGATTACCCAATCCAAAATATTAGGTGTTCTTTCACAATATTTCTTTTTAAAATAAATGTATTACAACATTTTTTTGAAGGACATTGTATTATATCGTTATGTTGTCCATATCTAAATTGTATTCGAGAATGATGAAAAGAATAGTCTAAAAAATCTTCGATCCCTTAAATATATCTAGAATATAATCTATTAAAAATATGCATCTATGATTTGTCTAAGTTACTCATCTTATTCTAATAAATGATTTAATTACAACGAAAAAAATATAATTTAATAAAGAAATCAATATATAACTGAATCTCCACCGAAAGAAGAAACTCTAAAGTGAATATCTTGATTGAAGTTTTCTAAAAAAGAAATAAAATGACCAAAATTAGACTTGTTGTTGAATAAGAAATGTTTATATATGCCAATTAAACAATTTAAGTCACTTATAGGGGTGGGCATGGTCTGGTTTGACTTCGTTTATTGAGTTTTTTTTAAAAACCAAACTAAACCGAATTGAGTCTTGAAACCGAATCAAACTAAACTGCAAAATCTCCAAACTGAACCAGACCAAACCCAACTAGCTCGGTTTGGTTCAGCTTGGTCTACGGTTTGGGCCTTTAATGGGCATGCCCTACTTTATTTAATGGGCATTTTTTAATTTTAAATAAAATTGCGTGTAAAAAATTTGTGAACATGACTTTTTGAAAACAAAGTTCAAATTACAATCAAACAAAGCCTATTTAAATCTTTTTCAAACATAGACATCAAACTAAACAAGCATATAACATATTTAAATTTATCACAAACACACGAATTTAACTAAATCCAATCTATCCCAATGATTTTAACGGGTTGGTTCAGTTTAGCTGGTTGGTTTGGTCTACGTGTGAAGACAAACCAAATCAAACTGTTTAACTTAAAAAATTCGGTTCGGTTAAAATTTATACTAAGTAGTTTAAGCTAGTTAGCTAGCTAACATTTTGATTTGAAAACTTGTTGAAACCAAATGAAGATGACACTTGTTTAAATAGACTAAACCACATAAATTTAAGTGGTTTATGAAGAAACTAATATTATATGTAGACATTTTACCAACAATTTAATGTATAAACTTTGATCAATTCGTAGGTTTCACATCAATTAAGATAACAAATGGGAGATTTTTGTCTGTGATAAAATTAAGAACTTGTCTAGTCTATTAAGCCAAAAAGCAACGTATATAACAATTGTACTTTATTAATGAAAATGGGACACTAAATCTAACCATATCTATTCTATATGCCTTGTGCCATATAGGAAAAAAATTGAACAAAAACCCGTTCGTTGAAGATGTATACCTCAAAGGAGGTTCGATTAACCGTAACTAGGGTTTAAATCCGGCACAGAGAAAGTGGCGGCGGCGGCGGAGCTAGCATCACCCACGACGGAGGCGGAGGCAGCTTTTCCCCTTACGGCGGCCTACGCAGGGAGCGGGGAGGCAGCGCCTGCGGCTTGCCAGTGGCGGCAACAACGACGGTGGCGACAGCGCCGGCCATGGCGGCGTCGACGGCAGAAGCGACGGTGGCTGCGGCGCCAGCGGCGGGTGGGGAGCTTCGACGGTGAGCGCACGCGAGAGAGAGAGAGGGGGGATCAACAGTGAGCGGCAGGGGAAGGGAAAGGAGGGGACCAAATGTTTTTAACACCAAATTATTTGCGACGACTGTTTAGGCCGTCAGCCAAGAACATGATAAGTTACATTGGCGACGGCAAGTCGACCGTTGAACAGTCGACTTGGATTATTTGCGACGGCCAAGCCATTAACACTAATCTTACTCGCAATGGCTTGCGAAGCCATCGCCAGTAGTCTGAAAATAAGTTGTGCGAGTTTCGATTTTTTGGGTATTGCGACGGCTTTGACCGTCGCCCACAGTATTATTTGTGATGGCTAACTTTAGCCGTCGCTATTTACCATTTATTAGTGACGGCTTTACTTTAGCCGTCGTTTTTAATATTATTGGCGATGGCTTAACAAAGTCTTCGCCAATAATCCGTCGCCAATGACCTAATTTCCTATGGCAAATCTTGATGTCAAATAAATCGAAATTATTTTTTAAAAATTTACAGTTCTCAGTGTGATACTTTTATTTAATTTATATCCAATATCCTTGATTGTTGCCTAAGAACGAATTTGACCTTCTCTTTGGTTCTACCGCGGACAACGCACGGAAAATTATCTCTGCGATATATATGAGCAAAATTGACGTTAAAACATTTTTCATACCGCTCGGAAGAAATACATGGTGGACGATTTTTAAAATGTAATTAAGACGATCATGCTTAATTAATCACAGAATAATGTTTACCACGCTATGGTATGTTTGGTTAGAGTGTCATTATCAATTTGAATGTCGTAGTATCCAATTCCGATGGTTCCCAGATGCAAGCAACCATGTCAATATTATAATCAACGTTCGAAGAACATTTATATATGTAGTCTAACCATAACGCAAAGAAGAAATTAAAATACGAAGAGAGAGAGAGAGAGAGAGAGAGAGAGAGAGAGAGAGAGAGAGAGAGAGAGATCAGGTTGGTGCATGAACAGAAATATTACATGGTAATTAGGGCATGAAGCCGGCCTTGACCTCACTCTTGAGGGCCTCCCCCAGCAGCCACCGGTATCCCTGCATGAGCTCCGGGCTCAGCCGGAACATGAGCACACAGAACTCCATCTCGTTCAGGGCGCCGTCGCCGTCGAGGTCCCCCTCCCTCAGCATCCCCAGCAGCTCGTCGTCGCCCAGCCCCGCCAGCCCCAGCGCAGCCGAGTTCTTCCTCAGGCTGTCCAGCGTGATCAGCCTTCGCCGCGGATCCATGAGCAGCCGGAACCCCTTGCACAGCTCCGCTATGAGCCCCTCCGCCCCCAGTCTCTCCGCCATCGACGGTAGGAAGTCCTCGAACGCCGCCTGCGGCGATGGATTATCGCGCCTCGACGACATGGTCTAATTTGGAGCAGGAGATGACCAGCGTTCAGCTTCAGAGAGCGGCGCGCGCGTCCGACCTCGGCTGCGTAACTGCGGCCGTGGTGGGGGAAACGATGGTGGAGCTTGGTCTTAAATAAGGTCCGATGCAGGCTGCGAAGAAACTGACGAAGAAAGAAGAAAGTAAGAAAAGAGGGGGTGCATACTATGGTTTAACATATTTAAATACTTACAAAATATATTAAAATAAGATGTAAATTTATATTTGCGAAGATAACATAAAAAAAGTGTTTCATCTCTTTTTAGTCCGTCTCTTTAAAAACATAAATTTATAATAATCACCTAAGACACATCTCTTAACAAATTTTGCTACATAAAATATATATTTTTTATAAATACTCCATTTATCATGCAAACTAACACCCCATTAGTCTAGAAAAATTAGTCTTTCTAACTTAGATTCAATAAATGTCAATGGGATCTATTTGTATATTCTCTAAAGTGTGAGTTTTTTTGGTGTGAGAAAATATTTTCCACTTGGACACAAAAAATATAAAATTTATCATGATTAATTTTTTGATTTGACCCGTGAAATCTACTTGACGGAGGTGGTAAGTCTCACATTTTTATGCATAGAGTGGTGGGCTTGGGTACGTAGATGTCCGAGAGAACCAGCACTCATATTCTACACAAGTGTGTATTATATTTAAGACATTGGTAAATCCTATCTCAACTCAATGAACTGCTGAAGAGGTTTCTCTTCAACATTTTTAATATTAGTACCGACGGTTACCACAAAAATAGTTAATGAGATGGATATCGTTTTTAAGGTCTGTGATATCTTTCTTCATACGAGGATATGTTAACACGCGGAGGTGATCCGAACCACATTTGCTATCCAGCCGATCCACTAGTGGTTGGTGACAACAAGGTTGACAGCGCGCGGGTTCGAACACGCGGCTCACACTCCGCCTCTTCCGCCGCAACCCGACGCGGCACTCAACCACAACCACTACAACGTGGCGGGGATGCTTCCTGTGAGCGGAGGGAGGCCTGCGTCCAAGCAGCGGGTGTGGCCTCTTCTTCCTGGAAGCTGCGTCGCCGAAAAGGAAACCAGGTCATTATCGTCCTCATAAGTTGCTTGCCTGGTGAGTTCCTTCGGTGCCAAGTATATATAAACTACTTGATCAAGAATGTGCTTGTATATATCGTCTGCACCGAGTCTTCTCTCGCCACGGATTTGTTTGGATGGAGGCATCAAGACAAGACTAATTATTCAATGTCTTCCACGAATATCAGTCGTCTAAAACAAGCCACCATCCTAACGGGGTGCTTCGCTGCATGAGTTTATTACATGACTATGTTCTTGTAAAAATAATTTATTAAAAATAGTGTTTAATTTCCAATCATTACAGATTTACATCATTGTAAATGGTATATGTTCATGTAAAAGAAAGAGGTGATACTTTTGTTTTCTCGTGATCTTCCATCATTCATAGTTATACGCGGTCTCTAATTTTTTTTGTGGTATAAAATGACACCAACGTGACAATTTTACGTCTTAAAGTGTCGTTTTAGATCATATTTTTATATTTTCTTTGTGAAATTGTACACAAAAATATTATTCAACCAAACGTCCCGTAAGTTATTTATAGGAAAGGCATTTAATAAACTCATTTATCATTAGGACCCTTCTTGGAACATGCCCGATCGATATCGTCTTCGAGATTATCCTGAATACTTGTCAAATACAATTTATCCTTCGTCCTTTGTTACGTCACGTTGGGTAACATTACGTTTAGAGAAACTTACATTTATTCACTTGCTTCCGCTGGCATGACACTAGTATACGCTTTTATATGCACTTTCCTATGTCCAAGTGACACAAGAGGTGTAAAAATGAGTCTTTTTTAAAAAAAAAATTAACAGTTATTTTGTAAAATTATAAAAATAGTGCGCTAATTCTTTTATTCTTTTGAGGAATAGTACACTTAAGGGGGTGTTTGGTTGCATGATAATTGAGGTTTTTATTTTAATTTTTAAAAATTATAAGAAAACTTGTTAAAAGAGGTATTTGACAACCATGACAATTTTATGTTTTGAAAGTGATTTTCTTCTTAAACAAAAAAAGAGGGTCTCATCTCTTTCTTTTTTCTTGTGGTCCCCCACTTTATTTGGTCATGTACGGTGGTTACTCTTTTTTGTAATCACATCTCTCCAAACATGATAATTTTATGTCATGAGTTGGTTTACTTTTTATTTTAATACAATTTTATCAGGAAAGTGTACAAAAAATTATCATGCAACCAAACACCCCATAAGCCATGGGAGCTGAAATGCTGAAGTCGGACTAAAAGTATCTGATTTTAACAAATAATCACCATTAGCATTAATTGGTTGCGGTAATACTACATTGACTTCAAAGTTGGATAACCGGACAATGGCTAGAATACAGAGGAGGGCAAACCAAAATTAAAGTCAGACTAGATAATGTTAGGGGTTTTACCCCCGCATGAAGTCGTCCTTCCTCCCTCCGACCCCATCAACTTTAACAGCGGAGGCCTCACCATAAAAATCGATGATCTTCTCTTTGCTGCAGTGGTGAACCCAGGCATCGGGGAGTGGTAGGGGTGCCAATGTGCCAGATTTGGCTTGACCCACATCTGGACTAATCAAGATCCCGTTCAAAATATATTAGATCGCCGGATCCGACCTCGGCCCGTAAAAAATAATAGCTTGGCCTAGCCTGGCTTAGCCCAATCCATATTTTCTATCACAGAAATATATTTATTGTTAAATGTGCTAATTTAATCATTAAAAAAATATTATAAAGTTGATAAAAACTTAACATAAATATATTTTATTGAATATAAATAATATTCTTAATTAAATTATATTATGAAAGTTGAAACTTGGTTGACCTATTTTGGCTTACTTCGGCTAAATCGATGGCCCATTTATGACACATGGGATAAAACATGAGGCCCATGAATTAGCCCGTAGTTAGCCCAACCCACAAGCCTGTGGGGTAGTCTGGTCCATTGCCAACCTTAGGTAGCAGTGAGCATGGGAAGGAGGGCAGAAATCGCTGGTGGCAACAGTTGTGGGAGGCTGCATGGGTGGTGATCGTGAGAGACATGGTGAGTGCGGGACACTTAGTAGCAATTGTGGTTGGCAACGAGCACAAGGGGCGATGAGATCTTCTCCCCGTGGGCTGCATCCACACTTTTTTGATTTTCAATATTATTACCCTTCCACTCATCTCAAAATAAGGCTTGGATTAATCCTTTGCATTTTTCAGTTTTCAAAATTGATCTTTGTTGCCTCTACATTCATCTTGGAGAGGGTGAAAAAAATGTGCTAGATCTGACCCAATTCGCATAGATGATCTCATATGTTTCTTCTATGGTTCCTGATCTGATCGATTAACTATGGGATCAACTATATCAGATGTTGTTATGATCGGTTTGATTCTTTTGGGCCTAATCAGATCATAAATTGATTTTGATTCATTACCTAGATTAAACCTTGTTGACTTGAATCATCCTGTATTTTTATTGATGGTTCTTGATCTGATTGATTAACTAGAAGATTAGTTGTGTCGGATGTTGTTCTAATCAATTTGATTTTTTGAATCTAATCAGATATTGATTCCAATCCAGCACCTAGATATGGCCAATTAGCTTCAATCATTTTGTATGTTTTTTTGATGTCACATTTATCTAATTAATTAACAAGAAGATCTGCCATATCAGATCTACAAGAAAATAGGTTTCTAGGGACGGCCGTAAGCCGTCCCAAAAAACCGAAAAGCCGTCGTAAACGCGTCGCAAATAACGCCGTCGCCAATAATATTAGCGACGGCTACCGTTACGACATTGCTAGTAAGTTTATTGGCGACGGCTTGTAAGCCATCGCATAAATCAATAATAAGACGACCAATTATTGGGGACGGCTTAAACTGCCGTCGCCAATAACTTTACTAGCGACAGCTTAAGCCGTCGCAAATGGTAAGGAGATTAGACGGCGGATGAAGTTATTTGGGACGGGTTAAGCCGTCTCAAATAAGCTTATTGGCGACGGCTCACCAGCCGTCGCCAATAAATTTACTTGCGACGGCCACGTAAGCCGTCGCAAATGGTAGGCAGAAACCCCCGGGGTGGGTTTCCGGATTTTTTTCTCTGGTTTTGCGACGGTTGTTTTTAATATTTGGGACGGCTAAAACCGTCACAAATAAAGTTATTGGCGACGGCTTTAGGAAGCCGTCGCCAATAATAAATTTCTGAAAAAAAATAATTTGATTGGCCGGATTGGATCAATTATACGATCCAATCCGGAAAATCAATCATTCGTGAATCTTTCAGAAAGACTAAAAATCGGATCTACCAATCAAAAAATTGATTTATATTAATAATTTTGGTGTCGGATTGCTCGTTTAAAACACGGAACGGGCACCGAATTAGGATGAAACAACACACATTCACATACCAAATTGAAATTCACCAAATTTAAATTCATATTCACATACCACATTCAAAATCACATTCATACACAAAAAGTTTTGATACATATGAATATTGACATTCATAGAGAGTAGAAAATACATCTGAATCTATTCATCTTCATCATCTTCACTCTCCTCGTAGTCCTCGTCGTCATCGCCATTTCTGTCCTCTGTTTGTTGAGGCGGAGGATGCCCCGATGTGGATGGCACATCAGAAGTTGGGAACCTTTGAGTCAAGCCTTCTATGATCAGATTGAAGTGATCAAAATTATCTTGGAATGATTTCTGTTGGTTGTCCAATTGTTGTTTCAATGAAGTAATTTGTTCTTCAAAACGTTCATTGATTTCTCCTTGTCTCGCCACCTGATCTCTAAGCTCTCGAACTTCTTGAGTCGAGCTAGAAGCACCTCCGCTTGACTCACCATACCAAGTGTGGCGAGTTTCACCTCGCCCACCACATCGGATCCGTCCTGGTCGATCTCTACCAAATACGGATATGAAAGCTCCCTCCACGGTGAGTGGAGGCTGCGATACCCCAGCATCCGAGGACTCAGATGCTGGAGGATTCATCAATCCTTGCATATTTTCCTATAAATAATATGAAAAAAATTTAAAATCTTACCGTGATGAATTGTGGATTATAAAGAAAAATAGGTTATGATAATCAATAACTACCATCATAAGACGACTTTGGTCATTATCCCAAATGACTGCTCCATCAAGTTCTTCATGCGTTTGACTCATCTGGAATACCTCCGGACGAGTTGGAGATCGACTTTCTTTTCGTACCTGTCCAAAAAATTAAAAAAATGATAAAGGTTATTAGAGAATAAGAATCAACTAATATGAAATTTTAAGTTTTGACTACTTACAAAGTCTCTTTCTAACTGGTGTATATTTGTTCTTCCTCTTCTGTATGGCATTGTTAATTGCCGCCTATTACCGGCAATATTTTCACTCAATGCCTACATATATATATATATACAAATGAAATAACATTAAAAAATACAAATGAAATAACATTTATCGACATTAAAAATCTAATTATAAGAGAAAAGATTTTTTTTATTTACTCTAGTTTCATCTTGACTCCATAAATGGCACATATGATGCCATTGTTCCTCGTTGCACTGTGGAGGAATGTTGGCACGAGCTTCCTCATTCGATCGTCCTGTAAAATACTGTAGACAAATATTGTTAACAAAAAATTGGTTATCTCAAAATTACATTATAAATTATATTTTACCTTTCCTTTCAAATGATTTTTTTGTTTTCTTTGCATATCTCCTATATGCATTAATATCTGTGCATCGGATTGTGGATTCCGCTCAAAGGTAAAATGTTGCTGCATTAATATAAAAATGATTAAAAAGTTCACCAAAATTTAAATAAGATGAAGCTACTTAAATGTTACCTCTAAATCACGGAATATGGCATCCTTTTTCTCCTGCGGTAGAGCAATGTAATTATGCTCCCACAAATCGCAATGAACTCTGTTCATAACTCCTAAGTAGGAGGTAAACTCCTGTCCATGTGATCCAACGCCGGATCCTCCTACTAGAACGACGTTGTATGACTCATTAGGGCCAAGTGTTCACACACTGATGGCCTTTGCTAGACCTCTCCCACGTCTAACTGATGTAGCTACTTAAGTATAAATTAAAAATTACAATTAGACAACGAAGATTTTTAAGAAAACTTTTTACTTGCATATATTCAAATATATACCTGAAGCATGGGAAGATGGACTACTACCATCTGTAGGAGACGTCGTTGGAACCCGGTGAGAATGAGTCCGAGATGGACTAGGCTCATGGGGTGCCTCCCTAACTGGCTCGGAAGAAACAGCCCTGGAGGTGGAAGGTCGATCCCTAGATGCCTGAGAGTGACCCCGAGGTCCACCGCCCTCAGATGGTGTAGCAGTCTGAGATGTCCTACGACTTTCGCTGAAAATTCTCTTCATCTGTCACATAAAAATATTAGGCAGCAATCCCGGCTTCTAATTGTGGAACTTCGTCTTTTTGGCCAATCGGAGGCCGGATTGCCCAATCCGAGGCCCGTTCCAGGTTCCGATTGGGCAATCCCGCTTCGTATTCTGGAACTTAGTCTTTTTTGCCAATCCGAGGCCGGATTGCCCAATCCGAGGCCCGTTCCGGGTTCCTATTGGGCAATCCGGCTTCGGATTGTGTGACTTCGTCTTTTTGGCCAATCGGAGGCCGGATTTCCCAATCCGAGGCCCGTTCCGGGTTCCGATTGGGCAATATGGCTTCGGATTGTGGGACTTCATCTTTTTGGCCAGTCGGAGGCTGGATTGCCCAATCCGAGGCCCGTTCCGGGTTCCGATTGGGCAATCCGGCTTCTGATTGTGGAACTTAATCTTTTTTGCCAATCCGAGGCCGGATTGCCCAATCCGAGGCCCGTTCCGGGTTCCGATTGGGCAATCCGGCTTCGGATTGTGGAATTTCGTCTTTTTTGCCAATCTGAGGCCGGATTGCCCAATCCGAGGCCCGTTCCGGGTTCCGATTGGGCAATCCGGCTTCGGATTGTGGGACTTAGATTTTTTTTCCAATCCGAGGCCGGATTGCCCAATCCGAGGCCCGTTGCGGGTTCCGATTGGACAATCCGGCTTCGGATTGTTGGACTTCGTCTTTTTTGCCAATCGGAGGCCCGTTCAGGGTTCCGATTGGGGAATCTGGCTTCGGATTGTGGGACATAGATTTTTTTGCCAATCCAAGGCCGGATTGCCCAATCCGAGGCCCGTTCCGGGTTCCGATTGGGCAATCCGGCTTCGGATTGTGGGACTTAGTCTTTTTTGCCAATCCGAGGCCGGATTGCCCAATCCGAGGCCCGTTCCGGGTTCCGATTGGGCAATCCGGCTTCGGATTGTGGGACTTCGTCTTTTTTGCCAATCCGAGGCCGGATTGCCCAATCCGAGGCCCGTTCCGGGTTCCGATTGGGCAATCCGGCTTCGGATTGTGGAATTTCATCGTTTTTGCCAATTCGAGGCCGAATTGCCCAATCTGAGGCCCGTTTCGGGTTCCGAATGGGCAATCCGGCTTCAGATTGTGGGACTTAGATTTTTTTGCCAATCCGAGGCTCGTTCCGGGTTCCGATTGGGCAATCCGGCTTCGGATTGTGGGACTTAGATTTTTTTGCCAATCCGAGGCCGGATTGCCCAATCCGAGGCCCATTCCGGGTTCCGATTGGGCAATCCGGCTTCGGATTGTTGGACTTCGTCTTTTTTGCCAATCCGAAGCCCGTTCCCGGTTCCGATTGGGCAATCTGGCTTCGGATTGTGGGACTTCATCTTTTTTGCCAGTCGGAGGCCGGATTGCCCAATCCGAGGCCCATTCCGGGTTCCGATTGGGCAATCCGGCTTCTGATTATGGAACTTAGTCTTTTTTGCCAATCCGAGGCGGGATTGCCCAATCCGAGGCCCGTTCCGGGTTCCGATTGGGCAATCCAGCTTCAGATTGTGGGACTTCGTCTTTTTTGCCAATCCGAGGCCGGATTGTCCAATCCGAGGCCCATTCCGGGTTCCGATTGGGCAATCCGGCTTCGGATTGTGGAACTTGGAGCTTTAGATTAACTTTCTATTTGTATAGGTTGAGTTTCTTTAAGTTGTACATCTTCGTCGATTACACCAAATGTTATAGGTACGTTAATAAGTTGTTCTTGATACGGTTCGTTTTCATCATCACTCTCATTTCCGGAAAAGTTGTAATAGTTACGAGGTAGTGATCGTACTGGTAACACCCATCCCTTATTAGAGTTATCATTTACATAAAAAACTTGTTCCACTTGAGTTGCTAGTGCAAACGGTTCATCCGTTCCTAATCTTCTCTGTGTGTTTAATGATATAAAACCATATTCTTTAACCATAAAATCTCGATCCTTATCATATACATCCCACCATTCACATTCAAAAAGTGTTAAATGGCTATTCCTATCGAACGATATCTCAATTATATCTAATATTCGTCCATAATAACTGTCACAACCAGATTGAAGATGGCCATTTACAATAACACCACTTAGTTGAGTTGATTTGGTTGAATCAGATTCCAATGTTTGAAATCTAAATCCATTACATATATAACCGTTTAATGACGACGCAAATCTCGATGGACTGAGTGATAAAATCTCCAGCTCCTTGGTATATCTAGAAGAACCTATATTCCTTAACTCTTGAATGTGTGTTCTAAACCACACGAAGAAGTTATCTTCCGTAGTTGATCTATTTTTAAGAGCATCACTATGAGATTGACGAAAATAATCGATGTCATCAACTTGATTTAACACGTATGCATGTATTAACTGTTGTTCTCTTTCCGTTAAAATTTTGGGCACACGTCTGCATCTCAATGGGCGACCAATTGGTTTGAATATTGAACTATCATCTGTATCAACTTCATATGGACCACCGTCATAGTTCAAATCTCTACTATATTCACTCGTATCACGCATATATGTTGAAATAAACTGCGTACACTCCTCAACCAAGTAGCCATAGGAAATAGAACCTTCAACTCTCGCCTTGTTGCCCACATAATCTTTGAGCCTCTTTAAATATCTTTCAATTGGATACATCCATCGGTATTGAACTGGTCCAGACATTCTTGCCTCATAAGCCAAATGCACAACTAAGTGAATCATTACATCAAAGAATGATGGTGGAAAAATTTGTTCCAACTTGCACAATGTTACTGCAATCTTTGTCTTCCAATCTCTCAAAATGTTACTGTTCAAAACCTTAGCGCAGACGATCTTAAAATATTGGCATAACTCTACAATAGGACTCAGTACATCTTTCGGCACGTTTCCTTAAAATGCCAAATGAATAATTATTTGCATCATAACATGACAATCATGACTTTTTAAACCACTAATTGTTCAGACACTTAAATCTACACATCTACTAAAATTCGAAGAATAACCATCCGGCACTCGAACATTCTTAATGAAAACAAGTATTCTAGACTTTTGATCGTTGCTAAGTTTAAAAATTGCATTTGGAAACTTTGATGAACCCTCGTACGGATGTAACTCGGGGCAAATATTTAAATCTACTAAATCTTTCCGTTAGTTCAAATTGTCCTTGTCAATTCCTGATAAGTTAAACATCTCTAATATATTGTCGCACACATTCTTCTCAATATGCATGACATCCAAATGGTGCCGAATGATAAGAGATGACCAATATGGTAGTTTCTCAAAAACTATACTCTTCTTCTTCCAATTTTTATTATTTGGCAAATTTTTCCTTAAGTTCTCTAAATCTTTCTTAAACAGTTTTCCGAACCTAATAGTGTCCATCTCCTTTTGTTGCCTCCATAGGTCATATCCCGTAAGTATCTTTGGTACTCCCTTCACACATCGTCGACCATCAAAAAGATGCTTATACTGGTTCTTTCTCCACCGATGTGCTACTGGTAAGAACCAACGATGACCAAGGTAGCATTGTTTTCGACTATGAGTAAGTCGAATGGAATGTGTTTCTTCGTTACAAATAGGACACGCCAATTTTCCTTTAGTACTCCATCAAGATAAATTTGCATATCCCGGAAAATCATTTATCGTACTAAAAAGTATGACTTTCATTATGAAAATCTCTTTCTTTTCGGCGTCATAAGTCTTCAATCCAATCTCCCACAAATCTTTTAGCTCTTCCACCAATGGTTGTAAGAATACATCAATATCATTTCCGGGAGCTCTCGGACCAGGTATTAATAATGATATCATTATGTATGTGGCTTTCATACACATCCACGGTGGTAAGTTGTACACCATTGTAACAACAGGCCACATACTATATTTTGAAGACATTTGACCAAATGGATTAAAGCCATCTGAAGCCAATCCAATCCGAATGTTGCGTTTCTCTAACGCAAATTCTGGATAAAGTTCATCCACCCTTTTCAAAGCGGGAGAATCGGCAGGATGACGCATTTCACCTCTCAATTGATATGATCGTGGCTGACTGTGCCATGTTATCCACTTAGCCGTATTGGATGATATGAATAAACGCTGCAACCTACCTCCTAATGGAAAATAATGTAAAACTTTTTGTGCTATTTTTTATTTTGATTTTTAGGATCATTTTTATATCCGGAGGTGTTACAATATGGGCAAACATTTTTATCTTTATTATCTTTCCAAAATAGAATACAATCATTTTTACATGCATGAATTTTCTCATAAGTAAGTCCCAATTCCTTAACTAATTTCTTAAGCTCATACCAATTATCGGGAACACATGTCCCATTAGGTAAGACTTCCTTAAATAAAGATAATGTCATATCCATACATTTTCTAGTGAGACCATTAATGGACTTAAGTTGAATCAACTTTAATATAAATTTTAATTTAGATACATTATTTACACCTTCATAAAGAGGTGTTTCAGAATCTTTTAATAATTTGGAATATTGAAAAGTATCTTCATTGTGTTCTTCCTCATTATGTCGAATAGAAGATTCATTATTTTGAATATCTTGTAACATTTCCATTACCTGATCATCTACATAATTATCTTGTGGTTCATTTAAATTTGTAATGTCCTCATTTATCATATTGACTTCAATTTCACCATGGCATATCCATTTTTGATAATTTAACCATATACCATTGCATATTAGGTGTTCTTTGACAACATTTCTTTTAAAAATAAATATTACAACATTTTTTACAAGGACATTGTATTAGATCGTTATGTTGTCCACGTCTAAATTGTATTCTAAAATCATGAAAATAATAGTTTAAAAAATCTTTGATCCCTTGAATATATCTAGAATCTAATCTATTAGGAATATGTATCCACGATTTGTCTAAGTTACTCATCTTAATTTGTTAAATGATTGAAATACAATGAAGAAATGCTAATTTAATAAAGAAATCAATATATAACCGAACCTCCACCGAAAGAAGAAACTCTCAAGTGAATATCTCGATTGAAGTTTTCTGAAAAAAGAGATAAAATGATCAAAATTAGACTTGTTGTTGAACAATAAATGTTTATACATACCAATTAAATATTTTTATCACAAACGAAGAGTTAGACATGAAAACTAAGAATTCATATTTGTTATATTAAGTCAAAACATAAACTAAAAATTATACATTTTTAGCTTTTTTTATTTTCAGATCTCGTCCCCTTTTAAGGACAAAAATAAGAAGGAATGCACACGTTATAATCTTGACTAAATATTAGATCGATTAGCGAAAATGCCTTAATCAAAATAAATATCTTTTGAACATAAGATAAGATATTATAAATAAACTTAGCCGCAGTTGATGCGTTTTAAACTCAAAATAAATATTTTTTGGACCCATCTCTAATAATGATGCAATCAAAGGTTGAGATTTACAAACAAGCTAATAAAACGTCTCTTCAATGAAATGTTCAAATGTTACATTTTAGGTCATTTAATGTAAACATCTAAGAAAAAATTAAGTCATTTTAGGTCATTTAGGTCATTTTAGGTCATTTAATGTAAACATCTAAAAAAATTAAGTTCTAGGTAATTGCATTAAGTTAAATTAAGTGACAACTAAAAGTTTATATTTTCACATTAAGCCCATAAAAAAACCTCTTAGTTTTCCTTTTAATATCTACCTTTTCAGCAACATTGCCTATTAAACTTAGTGCTAATCTAATTGAAATTCTATGAACCTATCTACCTTTGTTCTATCTCCTAAATAATTAAAGTGATCAAGGTGCTACATAATTGGTTTGAGTAAGTCCTAACCTCTTAATTTGTTAGGGCTGTTTGGCACATATCTATTGCATATATGTTTTGTGATATATAGGAAAAAAATTAAACAAAAATTCGTTTGTTGAAGATGTATACCTCAAAGGAGGTTCGATTAACCCTAAGTAGGGTTTAAATCCGGCACAAAGGAGGTGGCGGCGGCGGCAGCGGAGCCGGCGACACACACGGCGGTGGCGGAGGTAGCTCTCCCCTCACGGTGCCCTACGCAGGGAGGGCGGCGCCGGCGGCGGCGGCGGCGGCGACGGCGGCGACAGCGCCAGCCACGGCGGCGGCGACAGCTGAAGCGGCGGCGACCGACGCCTGCAGCAGGACCAGACGGCGAGCGTGCGCACGAGAGAGAGAGAGAGAGGGGGGAGTGAGCGGCGGGGGGAAGAAAGGAGGGGGTCGAGGGCTTTTTTTAGCCAAACTTATTGGCGACGGCTTTTCAAGCCGTCGCCAATAATAAGATAAGTTACATTGGCAACGGCTTAGGCCGTCGCCACTAATATTATTAGCGATGGCGTATCAAGCCGTCGCCAGTTCTCCGAGGAAAAAACCCGCACGGGTCCGTTTTCTGGGTATTGCGACGGCTTCGACCGTCGCCACAAACATTATTTGCGACGGCTAGATTTAGTCGTCACTATTTACCAATTATTAGCGACGACGTTAGTTTAGCCGTCACTTTTATCATTAGTGGCGACAGCTTAACAAAGCCGTCGCCAATAACCCGTCGCCAATGACCCAGTTTCCTGTAGTGAGTGTTTTCCAATCATTTTGATTTTTTGAATCCAATCGGATTAAGGATCAATTACCATCCAAAACCTAGATCCAACCTTATCGACTTGGATTGCTCCACATTTTTTTCAATCGGCTTTGATTAAATCAATTAACTAAGTCAACCAGATAAGATGCTATTCCAGTCATTTGATTTTTTTAATATGATTCGATCATAGATCGATTCCAATCCAACACCTAGAACTGGCTTTGTTGGCTTGGATCATTCCATAATTTTTTTCAATGGGCCTTGATTTGATAGATTAACCAGGAGATTGATTGTATTAGATGTTGTTATGATTGATTTGACTTTTGATTCTAATAAGATCAAAGATCCATTTTGATCTGGCACCATGATCCGACCATGTGGACTTTGATCATCCCATAATTTCTTTTGATGTGCCTTGATCTGATGGATTAGCTAAGAGACTGACCATATCAGATGTCATTATGTTCAGTATGATTTTTACATTCAATATGATCAGAGAGCAATTCCTCTCTGGCACCTAGATCTGACCTTGATAGCTTGGATCATATGATAATATTTTTTAATGGGCCTTGATCTAATCGATTAACTAGGGGATCAATCATTTCGGATGTTGTTCTAATAAGTTTAATTTTTTGAAATTGATCGAATTGACTTTTTAAATCTAATCAGATCAGAGATCAATTCCTCTCTATTACCTAGATCTGACTTTTTTAGCTTGGATCATATGATAATATATTTTGATGGGCCTTGATCTAATCTATTAACTAGGAGAATAGTCATATCGGCTATTGTTCTGATCAGTTTGATTTTTGAATATGATCAGATCGGAAATTCATTACATTTCAGCACCTAGAGTGACCTTGTCATTTTAGATCATCTTGTATTTTTCTTGATGTGTTCTGATCCGATCGATTAACTACAGATTATTCAGAATGTTTTAACAATATTTTGAAAGTTTTAGGAGGATTTCCAATTCATGCACCTATCCATATGACTTATCATCAATTTAAACTCATGTATTTTTTAACGATGTGCAATAAATCTAAATATTGAAACACATCTTATGCCTGAATTTGAGAAGATGTTAGAAATGAAAAAAAAAGTAGAAAAATTATTATTCAAGTTTGAGTAAACGTTGGAGAATGGGATGTGAATAATTCTTATGGTCGTGTATTCCATTAGGTCGATAACCTTCAAAAAAATTCTCTTACATGCACCTATTGTAAGCCGCACCTAAGACACTTTCTTTCTAACATGCAATATCTGCCATTGGGCTGGTAAATTGGGATATGAATGCATATTGTTCAAATTCTTGAACCAAGTGGTTGTTATCGATCAACATACCCAAATAAATTTCATATTGTTCTAACACATATTATTGCCCACTTTTTAACCTAAAAAAACTTAATTCTACTATTACTCTCTATAATGTTCGAAAGATCAGCATACCATGAAACAAGAGGTTGTCTAGGTTGATAGATTGTGACTCAAACAAACAATAAAATCAATGTAGTCTTTATAAACAACGAGGTCACAAGAGTTCCACATGCTCTATGAATACAAGTATGTAATTAGTTTTCATTTTAATGCTTACACACTTTTATGCTTACATGATTAAATGCTTATATTTTTTTTAAAATTGTGGGGATAGATCTAGGATCACATGATAATTCACTTTTACATGTGGTCAAGCTCAACATAGTTTGGCGAACCCTAAGCTAAACTTAGATTATAAACTTGTTTTTTATTATGCTATAATTCTAATATTGACACTCTTCTTTATTATAAATCAACATTTTTATAGGATGCCACTCTTATTTTGTCAGTATCTCATTTATGAAAAATGTCATCTTTGATGGTTGAAAATAACATTGTTAAAGGTTAATAAGCGATAACCAAGAAATCTTGTCTGTCACCTATCTCTATTAGGTAGTTTGGGCTGGCAACATATCATAAGTCTCATAGAGAAATGACGTCACATAACATCTATATTTTACTTCCCTTGAGGTGAAATGATCATCATATTATAGGATGTTTCAATGATCATGGGACTACATGTAGATGATCCCCAATCATTACTCACATACATGTTCCATCTTAGGATTTTGACACTTGGATGTTTGAGAGAGATTTTGGGGTGTTTAGTCACCATTGGAGGTATAGAGCAAAGTCGTTCTACATTGAGATTGGTTTGGTGGTTTACCACGTTTGCATATAGAGTAAACAAGTTACTGAATCAGAGTAGTGAGGAGTCTTATCTAGTTTGTCTCAATCACACTAGGGCCCTTATCCTCAAACTCATTGGATGCCTTTTAATGCTAGATACATTAGTCTACATGAAGTATTTATTCCTTATGAAGGGTATGGAGACATGAGGTAGGTTTTCATGGAGATAGTACCCTATTTGATTTTTTATACTACCAATTATTTGCAGCTATGTCATCCCAACCTAGTTAGATTGGTGAATGTTTTAGTCTCTTACAGGTACATATGTTTAACATGTGTTCTTTCATCTTATTGTTATAATAACTCCCTTAATCAAAATTTGTAATGATTTTTTTCTCAGATATGGGCTTGAGAATATATATATATATATATATATTGGTTAAGAAAATGCCGCATAGTCAATATTGATTTAGAAAGACCCGAACTAGTTTGATGCCATCGAAATTAGAGTGATGTTTTTTATTTGAACATCTTGTATTATGTGTTCTAATATATTTAACTTATGAAAGTGGATCCCAATCGGTCAATGGCCACAACATAAGTTCATTTTACTAATTTATAGAAATGAACTTGATGTAGGAGGTTAGCCAGATAACATTACATGCTTATTTTTTTAAACTAGTTATTATTATTATGTTGGCTTAACTAAAATATCAATTAATAGTACGGTTGTCAACATGATTATTTATATGGAAACATAACACTCAAGAAATCATGAATTAAGTAATGTCGGTATGTGTAGAGAACACACAGGTTTGTATATCATTTGTACATTTGATTTGTTGCTTGGTTATGGATATTCATGCTCCTGTCCAAGTTTTAAGACTATTTAGTTACATTTAAAATGAGCATGTTGATAGAGAGCAATATAAGCTGAGACATTGACATAGACATTAGGCAACAGATTGGAATGAGGTGGATGCTTGATGCTCAATACATAAGGTTGTGTAGTGATAGAATGTCATACGTTTACGATCATGGAGAGAAGAAGATTTTTCATCTTGGGGTCTCTCTTTCACTCTAGTGACCTGCCTAAATATTTTATAGGCATTTTTACTTTTTGTGCTAGGGTTAGGTGTTCGGCTTATTTAAGTTGGTTCTTTCTTAGGGTGGCTTATTGTTGTTTCTCTTTCTTAAATATTGTTCTATCTTGACAACTTTTCAAGTTACTTCCATTGCAACATTTTTATTAGTGAGGTCATCAGTCTGGGTGATATCTACATCTTTAAAATATGATCATTTGGTCTCATGACAGATATCAAATTTTACTAAACGAGTTCAAATATATACTTTTCTACCATTAATGTATCTTTTCATGCAGATCATTCAATTTTTGTTAGTCTCGTGCACGTTGATGAAGAC
This sequence comes from Cryptocoryne crispatula var. balansae, assembly GCA_036172225.1. Lineage (NCBI taxonomy): Eukaryota > Viridiplantae > Streptophyta > Magnoliopsida > Alismatales > Araceae > Cryptocoryne > Cryptocoryne crispatula. Next base: position 12,094,703 of record CM069926.1, on the reverse strand, counting down.
TTCCAGTAATATTTTTGGTGTTTGTTTGTTTTTTTGTCTAGATTTTTGTTTGAGCATTTTAAATTTACTCTCTTATCTGTGCTGTCTAAGTTGTACTTCTTTATTTTAATTGTACGAAGAAGACTAGTTTGTTTTGATCCAAAACAAAACACATTTAGTTGTTCTCATTAATAGATGTCGATCATAAGCAATGTGAAACTTGGTAGCGCTTTCTTGAGTCGTCTCCGGAGTCTTTGCGACTCTGCTTCACGATAACGAGGCCATGTCGCGGGTATTCTGCAGCTCCGCGTAATATCTGTCTCTTCTACGATATTGCATGTGATTCTCAAATTACATGATATATAAGTCGACATCCATAGAGTTAAAAATCTGACCTCATAGCACACATATTTTTTTCATTATTTTTTTCACCGTTAGGGAAAAAGAGATTCTTTCTGACGGACTCTTCGACTAGAGACAAATAAACGAAGTTCCCTGATCTATTATATTTATATAATCAATATTTGTATATTTTTGGTTGGAGATGTCTTTTTCTGTAAACTGGGCAGTGCTTTCCTGAGTCGTCGTGACTCTGCATCACGATAGCGAGGTTACCTTAAGTTGGTATTCTCTGCAGTTTCGCATAGTACGTATTTCTTTCCACCGATAATTAATAATGCATGTGATTCTCGGATATCATGATGTATTTACCATTCGACAATGACATCCGCTATTATTTCTGTTGCTTTCTTTGGGGAAGCTAATCTAAACTTAAAGCGAGGAGCGTGTCACATCCCGGATGAGAAATACGTAGAGGACACGTTCATAATAATAAAAAAATTAATTTCTCGTAATTTAACTGATACTGAAAGAGAGAAGATATATTGTATTTTAATTGATAATTAGCTTCCTTGTCCCCAAAGTACTTAAATTATGAAAGGTTATTTTTTTAGTTTTTGCGTCAAACTAGCCTGAAATATATATATATATATATATACACACTCTCTTTGAGGCAAGACAAAAGTGGAATTAGAGAATTGATTTGAGAAAATTAAGAGTTGAATATGGAAAAGGTAACCAGGATCAAACCTATAAATATGAGAATACTCTCTCCGGTACCGGCCACCACCGTCGAGTCACGATAGGAATACACGAGACAGGACCGAGCAAAAATAAGAGGCGGACCCACCGAAGGGACAAAGCTCGAGCCCACCTTCTCTAATACCATATGAAAAATCTCAAAACCTAAGCATTGTGATAATCAGGATCAAGTCTATAAACATAAGAATACTTCCTCTGATATCCAATATAGGACTAAGTCCTTCAACATTGAAATAAAAATAATGCTATCAATAATATCAATATCAGGCCAAGGGCGAGACATTAGATTTTATATACTTCACCTATAAATTTTGATGTGCCATGAGGATCAGGTTACTAAAAAATGAATTGGTAATTATCAATGCCATCTTAGTTTGGATCTTTATTTATTTACATATCCAAATTATGTATAATTAGTTTTATAAATTTTATGGTTAGGAACTTGAGTTTATTTCTTATGGGGTGTTTGGTTGCATGATAATTGAGGTTTTTATTTTAATTTTTAAAAATTATAAGAAAACTTGTTAAAAGAGGTGTTTGACAACCATGATAATTTTATGTTTTGAAAGTGATTTTCTTCTTAAACAAAAAAAGAGGGCCTCACCTCTTTCTTTTTTCTTGTGGTCTCCCACTTTGTTTGGTCATGTGTGGTAGTTACTCTTTTTGTAATCACATCCCTCCAAACATGATAATTTTATGTCATGAGTTGGTTCACTTTTTATTTTAATACAATTTTTTATCATGAAAGTGTACAAAAAATTATCATGCAACCAAACACCCCATTAGGGAAATGATAAATCGATTATCACTGGCTAAAAATTTGATACGTATCGTGTAGATAGAGATTGGATGTAAGTTTTTGAAGTTAGTTTGAAGGGAGAATTAATAGAAGAAACATAAATCTTTAGGATATGCCATTAAGGTACAGGAACAAAAGAATATATATTATGATCCCGAATGACTTGTTAAAATTATTTAAAGTTTTTAATGATAAATTTTATTTTAAGAGAAAATGATATATTACCAAATATTTTTATGAATATTATAAATTAGAAATAGAAATATTTATAATTACATATTAGGATATAGTCACAAGAATAATGTTTAATTCAATTCAAATTTGACTTGAAAGTAAATAATGAGTTTTGGGAAGAGGTATTCATAAACATACAGCTATGATAGAAATTTTAAATAATGATTTATCTTTGTCCTAGTGGGACCAGGAAGTTGATGATTTAAATAATAGAAACTAGAAAGAATCTTTAAATAGAAATTGAGATTTATGTGTGGCTCGGCCTACGCCCACTCAAAGTAGACATGTCACGACCTTGGAAATAATACAACAAATCACAACAATGCAGTGGAAAACACAACGTCCTGACAGTAGGAGAAATCCATCACTCAGATTTTATATCCCAAACAAACATGTAATAACATTAATACCAAATCCACACATAACTCCACAAGATTCCAACATAACTTAAATATTTAACAACCAAACGCTAATCTAAGTTCAACCACAAATTCCATTACTAAAGAAAAACAAATTAGATATAGTTCAACAATATGTCATCTCACAAGTCCACAACAAGTAACCTGATAAAATATAAATGTCACTATGCTCCTACACCAGGGAATTATGGTTCTTCTAGGGGATCCTACTGAGCCTTCAAACCAAGCTCTTGATCTTTAATACTTACTGAAAAATTTATCCCACAATAGGGTGAGTTTGGGGACTCTGTATGATTTACCTCATTTTTTGCCAATCGGATAACTAAAATATTATCAAGAAATGATAGATAATATATCTAATTGAAATATAGTACAAAGATATAAAATATATTTCATATTAATCACACAACCCATAACCAAACCATAATTATCTTTAAGAAAAAAATTTATGCCAATACTATACAATTATAGACCGATGCACACAAGACCATACAAAATAGGCAAATATCATCTAAATGACCTCAAGAATTAACTTATTGTGACCAAACCAACATGGGATGGATCTGATTTTTCTAACATAACATGACTTAACATCTATACATTACATATAATTAACATAATTAACTTCATATTTTTTTTCTAAACACATAGCCAAATAACAAGAAATCGGTCATCTTGCATTACACATCACATGTACAAATTATTTTCACTAGCTCTAATATATATAATAGTAACATATACTAAGGTAGCTCATAGTACACCTAGGTAGTGGTGACACTTAGAAAAAACTACAGTAATCCGAGATCTGTGGGAGGGTCAGATTCATCTAACCCACAAGCAATTGACTAAAATAGGCTAGTGAAGCCTTCATAACATGCTGTTACAAGAGTTCATAACATAATTTCCGATCAAGACATACTTGATTATACCATGCACATAAGACATAAATCTCTCATTCTAATACTTTTCATGCAAAACAAACTATTTTATCATAAACTAGACATGACATATAACAACCAACTTAGTTAACATATTCTAAAAAACCTATATCAAGCTTGATTTATGTGTACATAAACATATCATGTAAGACATATTACACAATCTGAAACTATACTAAACAAATTTTTCATGATCTACACACATGCAATAACAAGATGAACTAAACATGCTTAAAAACATGTATAAGACAATTAACCTAAATCAAGCTTGGTAGAAACTAAACAATTTAAGTTCTGATGTCAGCAACCATAATCTAACCTAAAAAGGTTTCCAAAAGTGTAATTTGATGACCTGTGATTTTTCCAACCTACACATAAGTATCTTTCAATTCTAGGTCCAAACTAGTATATAATCACATACGTAATTAACATATAGTCAAATATCATGGAAAATGTTTCTACCCAACCAGATTCATGATAAAAATGTTTCGTAATATACAAAATAACAATTTTATGTTTCTTATTTCAAAGCTTTTAAGAAAATAAAAAAGTATAAGTCCAAAATCTAAAATTAGTCAAGTTAAGGTCCATAGGTTAAATCATGCATATTTTCTCATCCAAATGGGGTCAAATAAATAAACAAGTTTGAGAAACCTACTTGGAAGCTTATGTTATTTGTTTGAACTTTTCTGCTAATTTTTCTGGCCTTTCCTCTGATTTTTGGAATTAATTAATCAAATAAATCTAAAAATGCTGAACCGGCGGTCAAACCAGTTGAACTGGGCTGCTCGACTGGGTTTAGACCTGTGACTGGATTGGGTGCCTCACTATGCAAGGCCAGGTGGCCAAGCTAGGCGACCAGCTAGGTAGCTGGCATGCTTGTGCGGCACTTGTAGGAGGTGGCGGCTGGCAACGAGGGGTGCAGTCAATGGCAAGGGGCAGCAGCTGATGGCGGATGGCATGGATGATGCTAGAATCGATGATGGTGCCGGCAAGGAGAGGGAAGGCCAACGACAGCGGCATAGCGAGAGATGGTTTCCCGCAACGGTTCCAACTGGAACAAGGGAGACCTATGCCCGGATTACTACAGTGATAGGGTGTCTTTGGGTGACGACAAGCGGTGGTGGTCATGGTGGTGGGCTTTTTCCTCTTTAAATCTTTAAAATTAACTATCTACAAAACTTTGATGTCTTTTTGTTGGCCCCCAAATGTAATCGGCAAAATTACATTTAGTGAATTCATTAAAAATATTAAAAAATACCATAAATAAATCATAATATTGACATATATGAAAAGATAAGCACATACCTAAAAACAACTTCCAAATTTTTTTCCTATGTTGGACGGTCAGAGAGAGAGAATGAAATTTGCATGGTGCTAGGAATGGAAAAAGCACCAAATATTTATGGGGGTTGAGAAACATAAAAACAAAAAAACATAAGCATGGTCTTAGAGCACACTTTCTCTTTTTGAAGAGACAATTCCCATCCTTCATGGGCACCTACATAGGCATGAAAGCACTTTCTATCTTGGAGGAAATGCCATACATTGTCACTATTTGAAATGGCTTCATGTTTTCTCACATGAAAGATGTAGAAAAACAACAACAAATAAATTTCAAGGGGTTTATGTGGGAACCAAGTTGTAAATGTAATGAAATGACTATGTAAAGACAATAGATTAAGCTAAAGGAGGCAACTACTTCAAGTAGGAACCAAATTTAAGTGAACTATAGAATTTTAAGTAGCAGTGTCTTGTTGATTGGATGCTAGCATCTTATTGACTAGATGCATGTGTCAACTAGGTAGGATACTTTTGTTATATGCGCAAAAAAGGGTTGAAACATGTAAAAAATTAGAGAGCAAAGTTTAAGGCATGAGTTGTCCAACCATGGTCATCACAAGATGTAGGTATGTATTTGGTAAGTCATTTTTGCCTTGCAAATGTTTAGATCTCGATGTCACTTGAGTGCTGGAGAGTTAGTTTGGGGTGAGAATCAATGATCGGATGATCGAAAAGTAATGAATGTGGTCACCATAAATAGTAGGCTTCAAATGTATATTAAATTAAAATAAAGGCATGCTTCATGGGGAGATGTTCTAAAGGTTCAAACTTCCTTATCTTTGGTCAGATGAGGATGGGGACTTTAAAATATAAGTGGTGAGGTCTAAGACACTTCTATTTGTCTGCATAGAAACATGAAAACAAGTTGACAAATTATTAGAATTGTAAAAAATAGTATAATCTCTATGAAGAAAATAAGCATAAATTATGATTGGAAGAGAATGAATTAGGTGGGGAATAGAACCCATCTTTTTGATGTTTTTGAATGTATAAAAAAGAAGAGATGAAGTAAAAAGATGACTATATGTAAGCTAGAATAATGTAGGAAGACAACACACAAGTAATTAGAAAGATTGAAAACTAGAAAATCAAACCTTGGATGCATCCTCTTAGAAGTGGGGAGTTGCCGGTACATTTCTAGTTGCAGAGGCTGCACACAAAAGAACTCTGCATAATAGCATCAATCTCCTAGAACTTAAAGTTTACAACTAGGGTTTGCTTTTGTACCTTCAAAACCTTGGGAGGAAACCTTCTTTTATAGAAGAGGCCTGTAGATCCACAAACATAGTACAAAATCACCATCTATCACACCATCTATCACATAGAAAATAGAAGCATCCTAGTGTCGAGGTGGTGCTAGGGGGTCGCACCTAGATTGAAAACACTTTTAATAAATTACATGTAAAAGTTCATAAATTCTATGGATGATTCAGGTTTTTCAAATTAGAAGCATTTTGAATCAAGGCCTTCCAATCAAGGAAGGTTTGAACTTTCCAAAACTCAAAAATGATAGGCAAGAAGAATGAAACAAGGCTAGGGCTTAAGCATCTTAGACTTGGTGCATGTACCCTGGCCTAGGTTACTTGTATGATGAAGCCCTATTTCTTCAATTCGGCCGACAAAAATGGATCTTGGATGGTCATAATTGGTGAATGGATAAATGTTACCTATAAAATATGAGTTTTAAACTCCAAAAGTATGCCAATTTGTCATGCCTACATGTTGTCTCTCATTAGCATTGGCTTTGTAAGAAAGTGACATGAATTAGAGTAGAGATAAATGTATTGGAGTACAAGGAGATGTAAAAAGTAAAATAATAATGGAATAACAAGGTGATCGATGTTACATACAGTGAAACCTAGTCTAGCAAAGTGAATTTCACTAGGATTCTAAGTGTCATTGTGCTCCATCAAAGCCATTCATTGAAGGATTGGTAAAGAATGTGTCGTGGGCACAATTTATAAAGAAGAAGAGAGCCAGCCCCCACATGGTGTGGCCCTTGAGTTTGGGACTCGTGGGCACATCATCAGTTAGCAGCTTGAGTTATGTGGTGTACTTGTACCGAGATGGGGCTAAGAGAATTCAAAAGGTAAAAATACCAATCAACTATTGTTAGGTCTTCTACTTTACTAGGTTCTCATAGATGTCTAGTTCAGTTTAGAGTAAAATAACTAATTGTTTTATAGAAAATCTCATTACAACATAGTGAGACATCGAATGATCCGAAGCATTTGAGGAACCCTTGAATTTCCTCTCATCCTTCCTTCAAGGCCATACCGTGGATAGTGATGGAGGTTTCCCAAAGCAAGGGAGAAGATGCCTACACTTAGGTTGGAGAAGCTCAACCTTTGAGTGCTACGAGAAGACGCTATATTCTTCCTTCTCCCTTCCTTCCCCTAGGGCCAATGTCAACTCATTTTGAAGCAGGAAGGCTAAGAATCTAGAACTTAAATGTCAAATAGGTGCTCCAAAAATTTGTTTCAATAACATGCAAAATAAAGCAGCATAATAACACATTAAATCACTTGTTCAATGACCCCTTTATCTATATCTGGCAAGTAGGGCAGTCAGTCTGTCCAACTGCGATGAATAAGAATTGCAGAAGAGATACAGAGCAAGGGATCAGAGTGTTGGATCATAAGAGAAGTACATCTGGAGACTCAAGGAAGACTTTAGGAACTTCAATGCCCTCCATAGTTTATATATAGTGAGAAATTACAAAAGTTGTATGAATTAAAATAGATAGAATAAACTCACATATGACATGCATGTGTATAATGTTAGAGCCATGTCATCCATTGTTGAATTATAATTATTTTTCTCTCAGCAAGGGATCATCCACTTCAAGTGGCTCATGATGTGGACGACAACTAGCTACTTTAGGTCTCAAAACCTTGGCCCCTGGAAATTCTCCTCCTACTTCTTCAAATCTACATGCTCTACTACCTTAGAACTTTGACCACAGGGACACCATGGATGGAGGAGGAGGAGGCCCCTGCTGCCGCTGTTGCCACTTTGATGGCAAATTGCTATGGGGTGGATGCTATCACAGTGGTGGCATCTCTTCCCCTATTTTCTGGTCAGTTGGACGGAAGGGGCACAAAGGCCCTAGATTGCTTCATCTACTTGAGTGAGCTAGAGGCAGACATCAATGGTAGGGTATTCTCTTACAGTTGCTATAGGGGCTTCTACATTGGCGGAGACCCTAGTGATCTCTTTGCAGCCCAAGGATTAATGATGCCCAAGGAAGAACACCGTCTTCCTCTTCTTCTCTTATATTGAGAATCAAGCATCACGTTGGAATATTGTACATTTTTATAATATGTTTCTCAACTTTGTTGTTGATCATATAAAGCATAATGCGATCAAATCACCTTGTTTAAAATCACATATTTAGCTCTCAATCATGCATTATATTGGATTGGCCGGGCATATCTTTGTTTGAGCTCCTAAGTACCTAGCTATAGATATAATCTTGAGATTGATTCCATATGTTATAAAATGGGATGTTTATTAATTTTATATAGACTGAATTAAAAACTTGTGTACAAGTATTAGCATTACAAATTTGTTGCTATCAATGTTTATATCAATTTATCTGTCATATTACTTCTAATCTCTCAATTTCGCATGTAGATCATATCTACATCATAATCACAAATGTAGAGTTGACTTTCCTTATTCTGATATAATAACTTGTTGGATTGGGTGCTCTAATAAATTTCATTCTCTTGTAATATTCATTGAAAATGCACGCATAAAGAAATCAAGGCAACTTGTTTAATTTATGGCTTGAACTTTGTAAATGTCAAAAGATGTGTTGATATTTATTTACATTATCTAACAGTCTCTACCTTTTTTGTTGCTTGTATGTGTGGCAGCTGAAGCCAGATCTATTGCAAGCATTATGTGGGCTGCATTTTGATGATGCTCACAATGGATGTAACTCAAGGGACTGACTAGATTGTAGTGATCATATATATTGCAAAAAAGATATCCAATAGCGTCCTATTTGTATGTGTCTAGCTTATTATATTACTTTGGAGGTGTATGTATGTGTATATTTTCATGAATCCATTCATATACACATGAATGTATGTATGCATGTATGTATGTATGTATGTATTCTCAGGACCCCATAAAAGGTTAATTGATCGATTAACCTTCCATATATACACAAAATTATATGAATATGTGAGCCACCTTGTTATGATAGGCTTGGATTCTTGATCTCCATGTGATGATCTTATTGTGGAAGATCAAGAGATTGATGCTGATTGAGAATGCGAATATACCTTCGGAGAAGTACATACATTTCACCATAGTAGATGATTACAAGTTTTGGTTCATGGTGTTGTCAGCTATAATAGGCCTATCAAGTATATGCAAAGGGTTTGCTGCTATGCTACCCGTTGAACATTCTTCAATTAGAAAGTGAAGAATCTAAGTTCTCAGTGTAAATTTTTTCATTTTCCCCACAACTTGATTGTAAATACTTCAATTAAAAAAATAAGATTGTGTTTTGGGGATTTCTTTGATATATATCTCTTTTTTTTCTCATTCACCAACTAATCTCTCAGTTGTGATTGTTGAGAAAAAAAGTATGTTCTTAAAAGTGATATTCCACCATGTCTAGTATTGAAAAAAAATTAGTAAAAATTACTAGATTATTCAAAATGATGATTGGTTTATATAGAACTATTGATTGCTACAACCTATAACAGAAGATGAATATTCCACCATGTTTGTTAGTTTTTGTCTTTGCTGATTGGTTGTGTTTTATTCTTATTGATTCTATAACATATCTAAATGGTTGATGAGAGTGACATAAAGCAACTAAGACATGTAGATTTGCTTTACTAGCATCTCGCCTCATTGTGTTCATATTTTTACCACTTTTGTCTTTCATTTTTCAGGCAATGGCTCTGCTTCCCAGTTGGTCATTGTCATGAACCTTGCCGATGGATTTCTGCCTCATATTGTTAATTTAGCGCATATTAGAGATTTATTAATAGGGTTTCTCTTGGAATTTATCTTATTGGCCTAGCAAATGTAATTGTGGTGTTTTCTTATGTCTAGGAATTGATGGTTGTTATCATGTCACGCCCCGGATTTTCAAACACACAGCGGAACTAAATTCGGGTACGGGACCGAGGAATTAACCCCTAAACTACGTCGGTTTGGGTAAATTGAAGAATCACAGGTCCCATTTCATAAAAAAAATGATTCAATCCAAAAATAAATCATACCTTGATTTCGATATAAACCGTTCATAAACCAAATGCTCTTAACCTCTTCTGCACTAATCCTGATTCACTACGCTTCTGTTACGCTACATGATTTCTCGAAAAATGTTAAAGAATTTGGAATGAGTCACACGGACTCAGTAGGACTTATACCCAACTTTCCTATTATATTAATCAACCTAAATGGTAACAATAAATGATAAAATCAACACAAATCAGATTATATCATAATCACTAAACTAATTATCAAGATTCAATTATTTATTTGGGTCCTTTTCAAAATCGATTAACCGAATGAGCCTGACTTTACATGAACCAAACATGACTATACTAAACTAACTGATCTACTCTACATGTCCATGCAACCTAGACCTACATGTGTTTATTTCTTTCCATCTGTCTGAGTAGATCATATGCTCCACTTGGCAGAACTCCACTCCAGCTCTAAATATATATAGAAGTACCATATAGTAAGCTAAATCCCATAGTACGTCTAGGCAGGGGCGTACTTAGGATAAACCGCGGTATCCGGGATCGAAGGATGCACCGGATTGATCTAATCTCCACTGTCCACGGGCCACTAACATAGGCCGGAGGAGTAAATATTTTATCACGTGCATCATAGCATCAATAATATTTCACAGGTAAAAGCCATATAATTACTCAGACATTATAAATTCATCAGAATAAATAACCAGAATTACTGAATCACATTTGCCATTTCACTGAACCAGATATACATAATATCAAGTCATGCAGAACAATTCCTCAATTCATATTTCCAATGCAACAAACCCAATTCGGAACAATATGCAATTATGCACATAATTCAATTACACTTAAATTCATGCAATTGACCTAATCAGAAATATGCAACATAATCATACAGGTTAACTTTAATTGATCACGATTCAATATCAATTCATAAAATGATACATATTACATGATTATGCAGCTATTAATGTTAATCAACCATATTCCTTCATTATCAAGCAATTCCAAAGTTATCTCAATTAACTTAAATAAATCAGTGTCATTCATAACATAGATCGGATATAAATATGATCATAAAAGAATTATAATTCTATTTTCATAATTTAATACAATCAACACATTTAATCATGATCATATCTAACTAACTTCTGATAATTACTAACCCATGATCAAGCATAATTACCACTATCTAATGTATGTCATGAAAATAACTAAAACTATGCATGAATAACATGAATGACATTTAAATGAATCTATCCAGACAATCAAATAATTAAACTACCATTTAATCACTAATTTCTAAATATTTATCTAATAACCACATTTTAACATTTTAATTAAAATATCGAGGTGATATGAAAAGTTTGGATGCCTACCTCAATATCAGATAACCATTAACCCAAGTACAAGGGGAGCTGACTGGATGACGAGCATGGACCGACAACGGTCAACGATAGACGGCGATGACTAACTGGGAGAATAACAATCTTTTTAATAAATTACAAATGTATATAAAAATCCCAAAATAAAATAAGAAACAGAAATGGGAGACTCACCTTAGTAGATCAACCGAAAAACGACGTCGACTATGACTACGGCTGTCGTGGCCAAGGGCTCACGACAAAAGCGACTGGCATCGTGACTATGTCGCGTTCACTTGGGCGTACGGGACAGAAGAAGAGAGAGAGAGAGAGAGAGAGAGAGAGAGAGAGAGAGAGAGAGAGCGCATGGGAAAGAGAGCGCGTGGGGGGGGAGGGAAGAGAGAGCGGCGGCGGGGGAAGCCGTGTGCACGTGCGCCGCGCACGCGGAGGTGGAGGGGGGGGGCGGGACGACGGTGTGCCGCGTAGGGGTGTAAACGGTTCGGTTCGGTTCGATTTGGGCGTTTTTTTCCAAACCGAAACCGAACCGATAGGGTAACCGAACCGAACCGAACCGGTTCAGTGAAGCCTGAACCGATTGTGTTTCGGTTCGGTTCAGTTCGGTTCGGTTCATCGGTTTAATGTATATTTAAATAAATAAAAATAAAAATAAAATAAAGTATACATTATAATAATTATTTTAGATTAATATGAAGACTAATACTTTATTTATAATATATAATTATATCTTTATACTAATTAACTTAAATTTATATTAATATATATTTAAAATTGATATAATATATATTTAAATGTAATATAATATGTAAATAGAGTGGGTCAAACTTTGTCAAATCGGGTCAAACGGTTTACCGGTTCGGTTCGGTTTGGGGAGGTGCCGAACCGAACCAAACCGATAAGAAATTATCGGTTCGATTTGGTTCAAGAAACCGAATGGATAACCCGTCAAACCGAACCGAACCGTTCGATTCGGTTCGGTTCGGTTCGGTTTACCGGTTTTACTTGAACACCCCTAGTGCCGCGGGCTTTTTTTTCAAATAGCACACTTATTTATCAAAATTATAGAAGTAACGCACAATTTTATTTTTTTTTGCAAATCTAGCACAAGGCGACGTAGAATAGTTTGACTTGAAGCAAAGTCGATGTGCACGAGTTCGACTTCACGATGACACACGCGTTAATTAACAAATCGAATCTAAATATATCAACTTTAAAACAAAAAAGTTACAAGTCGTACTGTGTAAGTACTACTTGCAAATGTTATATTTTTTATTTTTTTTGACAGCACATTAAATACTTTATACTAAATTTGTAAATTAAGGGCTATCGGGTTTGAATTTGAATGATCCGTTCGGTTCATTAAGATCAGAACGTTCCAAACTATGAGATTGGACTCCTAAACTTCCAAAAAGGAGTAGATTTTATAAATGGATGGTCGAAATTCCTCCAAATTAATATTTTTTTGGAGTCGAAATCAGGACATCCAAAAGTGTAATCTTATAGTTTGAAACGTTCTTATCTCATTGAACCGAATGGATCGTTCAAATTCAAATTTAGCGGATCTCAATTTACAAAATTAACTTAAGCATTTAATGCTCCGTAACTAATAAAAAATTTTAAAAAATAACTAAAAATCCAGAGCATTAAATGCCTTTATTCATTTTATAAATTGAAGGTTGTCTGATTTGAATTTGATCGATCTGTTTTGTTCAATGAGATCAGAACGTTTCAAATTATAAGATTACACTTTTGGATGTCCGGATTTCGACTCCAAAAAAATATTAATTTGGAGCAATCTCGACTGTCCATTTATAAAATGTACTCCTTTTTGAAAGTTTAGGAGTCCAATCTCATAGTTTGGAACGTTCTGATCTTAATGAACCGAACGGATCATTCAAATTCAAACCCGATAATCCTTAATTTACAAATTTAGTATAAAGTATTTAATGTGTTGTCTAAAAAATAAAAAAAAATTAACATTTGCAAGTCGTACTTACACAATACGACTTGTAACTTTTTTGTTTTAAAGTAGATATCTTTAGATTCGACTTATTAATTAACGCGTGTGTCATTGTGAAGTCGAACTCGTGCACGTCAACTTTGCTTAAAGTTGAGCTATTCTACGTCAACTTGTGCTGGATTTAAAAAAAAAAAATTGTGCGTTACTTCTATAATTTTGATAAATAAGTGTGTTATTTGAAAGAAAAAAAACCCGTGTGCCGCCGACGCATGGACCGCGTGGAGGCGGAGAGAGGGGGGACGGCGGCGTGCCACCGACGCCTGCACGCGCGGGCTCGCGTGGGCCGCGGGTGGCGAAGGGAAAAGAGAGAGAGGGAAGAGGGAGAGCGGCGGCGACTACGGCCGCGACCGCGGCGGCGGTGGCTGCGGCGGCAACCGCGACGGCGACCATGGCGGCGGGCTTAACAGGGCAGACGGCGCGCGAGGGGAGGGGGAAGACAGGGGATGGGTGGTGAGAGCGGACGCGGCGTCGGCTCGCGGCGACGGCGATGACGCCGGTGGCCCTTGGCGACGGCAGCGGCGACCACGCTGGAGGGGAAGACGAAGAAGAAGGAGAAGAGGAGGAGGAGGGGCAGACGGACGGCTCAAGGTGCCGCGGCCATAGCCGCACGGGGCGTCACCCGCGCGCGCGACGATGGCGATGGTGCTGGAGAGAGAGAGAGAGAGAAGGAGAGGGGGGTCGGGTGGCCGCAGGCGGCAGCGACACTCCTCGGCGATGATGGCACGACGGCGTCGAAGAGGCGGGGCGAGGGCAGGGGCAATAACGCGATGATCGTGTGGGGGGGGGACGAAATCGGGAGAGGGAGGCGGTGGTGTGGCGGTGAGAAGGATCGAGAGAAAGGTTTTTTTTTTTCTTTTTTTTTCTGACCGGATATTACATATCAACATATGGTATTCGCGGGGGAACTCTCTCGACGGAGGAACTCTCTCGACGCGTCAGGATTTCTCCCGGCACGTCAGGAAACTTTCGACTCTCTGAGTGAAAATTACTGGTGTCTTGTTTTTGGAGGTGTGATCGGGGTTACGGGTGTGTTTTTCTTCATCTGTTCGCCTCCAGCTGCGTTTTTTTTCGGTGCGACCTGCTATTTACCCTGTTCTAGTAGCGTGCTGATTTTTGCTGCTATGGCTTAACGGTACGCTATTCAGTTCTGTGGTACGACGGTTGTCGTATATATATGGTGTGGCCTTACCTACTACCCCACTTAAAGAAACAAACTTCTTCTTCTTACTTTTATGCTTGTCTGATTTGTGATCGGTATCGGGTTTAGTTTGTTTAAGATTTCTTGGTTGGGTACAGTATCCTCTCAGCTTACTCTTAAAAGCTACATCCTGCTTTGTTCTTTTTCATATGGACACTGAACAAGAGGATACGCTTTCTGAAGAAGACTTGATCAGTCGGAAGTTTCAGCAACTCTTGTCAGTTCCTTTACAACCACAGCCGATAGCTATTGGGGAACCAGAAGCTGACACAGTTCATAAATGGAAAAGATCGTTAGTAATTTCAGTTTTAACAAAGGAGAAGGTGAGACCAGCGGGTCTGAAAGAATGGATAAAAAAGGTGTGGTCGCCTACTTCTCCTTGGTTTATGCTTGATTATCCGAAAGGGGCCTTCCTTCTTATCCTGCAAACAGAAGACGAGGTTCACAAAATATGTGGAAAAACACCATGGTTCTATAATAATGATTTGATTTTACTTGAGAGGGGCCGGGAGAATACCTCACCTTCGGCTTACTCATTGACTTCAGTTGATCTTTGGATGAGAATTTATGATCTTCCATCTGAATTATTGGGACGTGAAACAGTTATGCGTATTGCATCACAGGTGGGATGCCCATTTATGCCGAGCCTGGACGCCATGGAATCATGGAGTCAATTTGCAAGGATAAAAATTTCTATAGATATAAATACTCCGTTACCGTCTGAAGTGTCAGTTATTAAGAAAAATGGAGAATTTGCGGTGTACCAAGTGGCTTTTGAAAGAATCGTTAATTTTTGTTATTTCTGTGGACGCTTGGGGCATAAACATCAAAATTGTGATAATCTCAATGTGCTACAGTCCATGATCAAGCCTACTTTGTCTGAGACTTTGCAACAACAGTTAAGAGGCCAGCTTAC
Source organism: Cryptocoryne crispatula var. balansae (assembly GCA_036172225.1). NCBI lineage: Eukaryota > Viridiplantae > Streptophyta > Magnoliopsida > Alismatales > Araceae > Cryptocoryne > Cryptocoryne crispatula. The sequence continues at coordinate 12,079,136 of CM069926.1, read as the reverse complement.
TTTCAGATATGGGGACTGGTTGTCAGTAAATGGTCGAATGGACAGTGTTCCTTTTAAATCTGCAGAAAAGCCATATTTCAATAAGGATGTGGCTTATTCAGCTGTAGTGGTGCATTCAAAATGTCTTGATCCACAACTAAACGTATCTTCTTCGTTTGATGGCAAGAAAGAAATCTCAAGAATTATGGATCTACAACCTATTTCAAACTTTGAGAATATGGGGTCAGATGTGAAGCAGTCTTTTCACAATATTAATACTGGTGGTGCCCCACTGCCAGGGTGTGTTTCATTACTTGCTTCGTCTTCAAACCAGGGAGTACAGAGTGGGGGAAACAAGTCAATGCAATTTTCTTCTAAAGGGATAATGATAAATCAAAATCTGAGTACTCCACAGGTGTCTTTTAAACAGAGTTACAATCCTCACGATTTGATTGGCCAACAGGTGAATATATCTCAGAGTTTTAGGGATGGTGCTTCAATGGATCTTGGAGAAGTTAGCCGTATGATCCCAGTCAAGATTTCGAAGAATTTAAGGTCAGTTAGACATTTATCTTTTCTGGCAGTTAATAAGTCCACTCACACAACTAAGGGGAAAAAGAGATCTAAAAGAGTATTAAGTGTTCATGATCATTTATTGGCTCAATATCTGGATGTTGATGATCCCAACTCAAAATCTGACCCGGATTGCAGTGCTCAACGGGCTCTGGCAGCTGGCCCTCATCAGCTGCAGGGTGATCAATGAGGATTATCTCGTGGAACTGTCGAGGTGGGAATGGGCACTCGACAGTTCAATTTATAGATAGATTAGCCCATTCTGTGAGGCCGGATATTTTTTTCTTAGCGGAAACTAAATGCAATCTGGCTAAGGCAACGGAATTTTTCAAAAAAAGGAATATTAGGCAGTTTGTTATATCACCAGCTTCAGGTAGGGCAGGTGGCATGTGGTTGTGGTGGTCCGATGATGTCAAGTTGGAGGTTTTGTTTGAGTCTGAATCATGGTTTGCCAGTTCTGTTACAGATAGTACTTGTAAGGATACCTTTCTCCTTATTACAACGTATGCTCCTGTCAGGCATGCAGACAGGGTGAATATGTGGAAGCAAATGTCTGGATTTCTTCAAAATCAGTCTACTCCAGTTTGTTTGATTGGAGATTGGAACTGTATTAGGTTCAGGCACGAGAAATGGGGAGGGGCTGCTCCAAATCAGTCTTATCTTCGTCAATTTGAGTTTTTCATCCAACAAAATGGCTTAGTGGATGTTAGAATGCAAGGACCAGCCTTCACTTGGTCAAATAGAAGGTGTTTTTTGTTTAACATTCGAGAAAAGCTTGACAGGTGTTTGGCTTCTTTGGATTGGCTACAATTATTCCCGAATGCTAAGGTGTGTTTGCTTCCTTGCTATCACAGCGATCATATACCCTTACTTCTTTTTACAAATCCCATATGTCCTTCATTCAAATGATGGTTTAGGATTGAATCTGCGTGGTACCAACATGGGTCTTTTAGGGATTGTGCTAAAGCTGCTTGGGATAATAGAGTATCAATTGTGAGTAATTATGATATGAAAATGCGTTTTGTTTAGAAAGGAACTTCTGTTGTGGAAAAGATCAGTTTTTGGCAATCCTAAAAAGCAGATATCTGATCTTAAAGCTGAACTTTTAAATCTACAGAATATTCCAAGTAATCAGGAGCAGTTAGATCGCGAGTCTTTATTACAAAACAAATTAGATAGATTGGAGCGCATGGAAGATGCTTATTGGAAGCAAAGGGCTAAATCATTTTGGTATACTTTAGGGGATAGGAATACTAAGTTCTTTCATATGAAAGTTATAAACAGGAGAAGATTTAATCGAATTATGGGTGTTACTAAACAGGATGGTTGTTGGTCAACTTCTTGGAATGATATTCATCAAGTTTATTGGTCATATTTTCAAAATATTTTTCAATCGGATAAGAGCCCAACACTTCATTGGTTTGAGATCTTACCAATTGCACAATTGTCGGAGGAGAATAGGCGTTCCCTTGTGCTTATTCCTAGCCCTTCTGAGATTAGGGAAGCATTGTTTTCTATGCTACCAGATAAAGCCCCGGGACCTGATGGTATTCCACCAAGTTTTTTACAATTCATGTGGGACGACCTTCAACATGATATTATTGATTTGGTTGTGTCTATGTTTACATCTCGGTCTATCCCCAAGGGCTTAAATCATACTATTATCTCTTTGATCCCTAAAAAGGAGAATCCCATGGGTCCGGATCAATATCGTCCGATAAGTTTGTGCAATGTGATGTTTAAAATTTTTACAAAGCTGTTAGCGACCAGAATCAAACCTATGCTTCCGGATCTTATTTCTGAACATCAGGCGCCCTTTGTACCTGGTAGGATTGGTTTAGATAATATTATTGTGGTTCATGAGGTTATTCATTCTTTTCGGTTTAAACAAGGAAAAGTGGGTCAATTTATGATAAAACTGGATATAAGTAAAGCTTATGACAGGATCAATTGGCAGTTTATAAGATTTATGCTGGGGAAGTATGCTTTTCCTGCCATGTTTATTGATATTATCATGAATTGTGTTTCTTCTGCTACATATTCTGTAAATCTAAATGGTAAGGGGTCGAAGGTGATTAAGCCATCTCGGGGAATTAGACAGGGATGTCCTTTGTCTCCATATTTATATATTCTTTGTGCGGAAGCTCTATCGGCTCTTATTAAAATTGCTATGGACCAGGGGAGTTATAAAGGTATTACTTTAAGTAAAGGAGGTCCAAAGATTACTCATTTGATGTTTGCAGACGATATAGTTCTTTGTGGTATTGCTACTGTGGAGGAAGCTCTAGCTGTCAAAGATATTTTAAATTTATACCAGTATATATCGGGTCAAACTATCAATGTTGATAAATCAAGTATATTTTTTAGCAAGAATGTGTCTCCTGTGATGTCCAAACAGATTTGTGATATTACTGGTTTTTCTTTAGCATCTTCTCAAGATAAGTATTTAGGAATTCCTATTGGTATTTCTGATAATAGAATCAATCACTTTTCATGGTTGTTGGATAGATTTCAACAGAGGTTAGCGGGCTGGAAGACTAAGTTACTTTCTACAGCTGGAAGAACCATTTTAATTAAATCTATTTTGAGTCAATTGCCTATTCATATTATGTCTTTAAAAAGGATACCTAGGACTATTATAAAAAAAATTGAAGCTTTAGAGAACTGTTTCTGGTGGGCCCATCAGGAGAGAAAAAAAATCCATTTTCGGAGCTGGGAATCTATAAAATTGCCTAAAATCAGAGGAGGTTTGGGAATCAGGGATTTAAAATCAGTTAATGAGGCATTATTATTAAAGTTAGCCTGGTCATTTCTTCATGACACTGAGAAGTTATGGGTCAGAATTCTAAGAAGCAGATATTTAAAGAATGGCAATTTTTGGGAGGCAAAAATTCAGAACAGGTACTCCCAAGTTTGGAAAAATATTCTCCAAGCCAGGGATGTTTTGAATAAGGGCTGCATATGGAAGGTCAAAGATGGGGTTACATTAAATATATGGCAGCATCAGTGGATAATAGATGGTTATGGTCCTCCATTGTCTCTTTCAGCCTCCAGTGATAGACCTGTGTTTGTCCGAGAGTTAATTGAGAACAGGAGTTGGAATCAGGAAACTCTTACAAAATTTTTTGATGCACAATCTGTGGCAAGAATTTTAAGGACTCCTATTTTTAATGATCAACATCAGGACATGCTGGTTTGGAGGTTTTCTCAAACTGGTCGTTATAATACAAAGTCAGGATATAATTTCTTAATGCAATCAAAGTATCCACCGGGATCATCTGACTGCACAGTTTGGAGAAAATTATGGCATCCTAAGATTAATAAAGTTTTTCCTGCTAAGATTATAATGTTTATTTGGAAAGTACTGGTTGATGCGCTGCCTACAAATCTAGCTATAGCCAGGCGATGCCAAAGAGTTCGTAATGTTTGCAATATGTGCCAGGCTTCCGTAGAGACAGTTAAGCATGTTCTTTTCACTTGTACTAGAAGTCGTGTTGTCTGGTTTGGTTCATCTTTGGGTTTTAATGATCAGTGGTTTAATCAGGACTGTCATCAAATAGTTACGTTTTTTCTTGATTGGGTGCTTAGTAAAGATTCATATCTTTTTCGAATGGGAGTTCTGGGAATTTCTATCTTGTGGCATTTATGGAAGATAAGATGTGAGACGGAACTTTATGCTCTGCCTAGGAGTCCAAACAAAATTCTATACTGTGCTAAACGGGATATGAGTTTTTTTCTATCTCAAGTTGGTGAAATGTGTGAAAACTCTTTTTTTAGATGGAAGCCTCCGGTATGGTCTCATGCAAAGTTAAATGTTCATGCTGTAACGGATTCTCTAAAAGGGGCTATTGGCATTCTAGTTAGAGATTCTCAAGGTAGAGTACTTACCTGGAAAACATGTATTTCACGGTTTATTGACCCCCAAATTTTGGAGGCTGAAGCTGTTTTCGAGGCTTGTTCCTGGGAGTTTTTTGATCACTGGCCATCTGTGATTGAAAGCGCTGCGATGTCGGTGGTGAAGGCAATCAGAAATGAGAGACCGGATATTTGGAAGGCGAGCCTGTTTCTTGCCAGCAGTCGGAGTAGGATATGCTCGTCACCGTCGTCCATCGTCTTCAGCCCTCGATCTTCCAATGAAGCTGCAACTCTTCTGGCGCGCTGGGCTTTGCGCACGGGTAGGGCACAGCCGTGGACGGATTCTCTCAGCTTGTTACCGGATGATGTTTTAAATTGTGTATTATTTGATGTATCCGGTTAAATATCTTTTGTGGACGAAAAGTACTGTGTTTTCCTTCATTAATTTAATAGATGGTTTTTGTCGTGTCCAAAAAAAAAAAAAACATATGGTATTCGCATTCCTTCGTATGCATGGCTTACTTAGTAATTCTTACATTATAAATGGCTATTTTTCTGTTATGTAATCTTATTAATTTGGCTAAGCATACGTAGTTGAGGCTTACACTGTAAAGAGTCATATTATTTCTTTCATCAAGGAAGCAAAGACAATGGTGAGGACTTTATTTTCTTTTAAACAATCGATGTTGGGAGTGTGTTGGTTAGTGAAATGAATTCTCCAAAATATTTGCTAGCTCAAATCTCTTTGATGCATGATCTTTTTCTGTCATAGAGGTTCTCTTGCAATTTCATCAACGAATGGGTCTTTTGCAAATTAGATGATGATTTGATACTATTTATAATTAGCACTCTTGAGTAGAAGAAGATTGGTATTACATTTTTTAAATTATATTTATTTATACTTTTAAATTTATATTTTTATATTTACTCTTATTTATATTTTCAAATTATATTTTAGATTTATTATATGACTATGTAAGTTGGTAAAGATGATTAATATCGATATGTTATGAAAAATAAAGTAAGACAATATAAAAGAACAAAGGTAAAAATATAAAAATATAAGATTATCTTCAAATTTATCTTTATCATATCAAAGATAGGATAAGATTATCCTTTAAACTTATCCTAACTCAAATTATATATAATGAGAATAGGGTTAATCACAAGAATTGATTTATCTTTATCTTTATTTATTTTATCCCGATATCAAACGAGGCCTAAAAGGCTGTGAAAAAAGGTATTTTCTTTTTACTCATGGGTTGGACGGCCCATGGACGTCGTCGATAGGGTCTAGTGGGCGATCCACACGCATGGGTGCAGTTGACCTTAGCTATTTGGTGGTGGTTGGGAAGGTTGGGTTGTTGTGGCCATCGGACCAGAAGGATAGGGGTATGATCCGAAGACGGGAGAATATATTATATTGAGATTAAATTTTTAATTTTCCTCAAATTAGAAAATTTCTATTAATTTATAAATTAGTTTAAAATTTTTATTTTTTATAAATTAAATAATAAAATTTTATATTTTTTGAAATTATATTAAAACATGATTTATAAATTAAATGTTGCTCTCATATTTATTAATAATAAATCTTACCAGATCGTATTATATATTTTCTTACAAGTCTAACTAAAATTAGACTAACCAAAATTTTGGTAACTAAATCTCACATTATCGTTATTATTTAAATTAATTTCTTTATTTATTTGCTAAGCTTCGTAGACGTTACATAGGTGGATATGTAATTCTTGGTATACTTGGTGGATATGTCAAAATTATGGGCCAACATGTACGACAACCGAAGTAGGTATACAGGGTTAAATTCCTAAGTATAAATTTTACAATTAATATCACTTCTCGTCAAAATTAATTATTCCCTCTCAGTTTCTATTTTAAAATTAACATGATTTATTTGTTACATGATTGGAATTTTCTAGGTGTTCATAAGCTACGTGAAATACAGATAAATAATAATAGCCTTTTGGGGGGATAATTTGATAAGGGATTTAGCTATATTGGAATACTAATTCTTGAATTTGTTGAGCTGTTGTATCATTTGTACAGCTGTGCATAAAATAAGTTAAATAAGAAAAATACTGTTCCACATATTTCTAAATAGAGTAGCGTGGTGGGAAGAGTAATTTTGTTCTTACATTGACTACTCAAAAATATGAATGTATAAAATTTAAATTTAAATAATGCATAATAAATTAAAAATAAAAATATATATTACAATTATAATAAGTAATTTAATTTTACTATAAAATTTATTATCTGTAAATAAAATATAAATATAAAGAAAGCTTCACCAAATCTAGTGCACTCATTTAATAAATCCCAACATATATACCATAAATACAAAGCTTCACCAAATCCACCAAACCATTATAAAAAAATATTACCAACCTTATTATATGGGTGTAAATTGATGTGCAGCAAGAGTGGTGGACCTAACAAAAGTAAAAATAATAAAATATATAAGAAACTATTAAAGAAAAACAATTACTTCACCAAACCAAAGAAATACCCCTATAAAAATAAAAAATAGTAAAATACAAACCAAAAACATATAATCCAAAAAGAAAATATCCAAAATGTAAGCATAATAACAATGTAAATACTTTGAATGTGGAGAAAAAGGACATTATACAAACATGTGTCCAAAAAGAAAGCAAGTTAATATTATTGATATGAATATTATTGACGAAATTTATGATATAAGAACAGGACATGAAGACATAGAATACTACAAATATGAAATATTTACTAAAAGCAACAATAAAGAAATTATATTAGAGTATAGTTTATCAGAATAAGATGAATATGATGACAGCAATAGTGAAATTGATGAACTAATAGACGAATATGACCCATTCCAGCAGAATCAGACAAAATATCTCTACATGATGACAAATAAAGAAATAATAAAAGGTAAAGAATCTACTTTTGAAATTTCTAAAATATATAGACAGAAGAAAATCATGAAGATTCAAATAAACAAACAATTATTTTTAATGAAAAAAATTATAACAAGATTCAAAATACACCTTAAAAAATAAAAAAATAAAGTTTACAAATTAAAGTAAACTTTATTAATAAAGTTATTTGAACAAACAATATAGAAATCAATAAATATATTACCAACATACAAATCATAAATAAATAAAAAATCAATCAAATGTTAAAACAAAAAATATAAAATAAAATAAAATAATTGCACCTAGAAGAAATAGATATAACAATAAAAGTAAATTTTACAAAAGGAATTGACCCACCAACAACGATTATAATAGCAGATAAAAGATTTTTAAATCCTTTATAATCGATAATTAGAATGATTCAATGTAATTTAATCTATCAATATCTTGAATTTAATTTTTTTTCACAATACTCAATATGTCTAAATGATAGAAACATAGATGAAGGATTATACATATATCATGAACTTAGAAATATAGAAATGACTAATGGAAGCAAACCATTAACAATAACCACAAAGTTATTAGCAAGTTTATTTGAACATAATGATATGTCTACATGACCAGTAAATCAAAAGATAATAATGTTAGAAGATCAAGAATCTTACTTAGAAGTAATTGAACCTAAAATAGATAAAATTAGTTTACCTCAAGAATGGCATATTGAATTAAAAGAACTCAAACAAAAAAATAAACCTCCAATAAGCAGAGAACTAATTATAGATAATCAAATGATTAAATTAAAAAGTATAGGATATCCCTCTAGTAGATTATCAATAAAAGATATTGATGATGAAGAAATTGAACAGCTCAGATATTCTTATTATATTGATAAATATCTAAAAAGTAATCAAAATGAAATAATGACGACAGCTAAGAAAATATATACTAAATTAACTATGATTAAAGTACAAGTAAAAATAAATACAATCAAATATATTTAGATTAATGCTATTATCGATAATGGAGCTTCGATATCTAATATTAACAGTAAAATTATAAAAGATCACATAGAACAATACATAGCATCTGACGGTAATATAATAACCTTTGAAAATATTGATAAAATAAATGAATTAATACTTGAAGACGTCAATAAGAATTACATAGCATAGAATTTAAAACTCTCTTTACTTCCTAGATGCAGTAGCATTAAAAATTAGAAATAATATCTTAAACCAATATAATTCTATTACAATAAATTCTTATACTATTACATTCACAATTAACTAAAGGCAAATTATGGTAGAAAAAATTCTAACAGAATCATCTATCATGATTAGAATGGAAAGACTAATAAATAAAAAAGTAAGAGAATAATTATATAAAGACTATAAACTTTATGTCATCAAATTTGATAAAAATGTAGAATGGCTAGAGAAATTAGAAATAGGTTTTACACTCCTATCAAATGAAGACGTAATTCTACAATCAACAAAAAATAAAATAATATACACAGTATTAAGATTCATGATCCCAGAAGAATTTTATGAAATAATAAAAGGTAAAAATGAACGGTTAAAAATGTAGATCTACAAATTACAGAAGGAAGAATAAAATCTACATATAATGGGGAGATAACAATAATAATTAAAATTTTTGAAAAAGCCTCTACTATCATAATTAAGAAAAGGAACAAATTAGTAGATCTTATAATAAACAAAGTTTACAACTTTATCTAATGGAGATAAGAACAAGATAGATAAATAGAATATGTATTAAAGTCAAGCTAGAAAATAGACAAAATTATAATATTTTCCCTATATTAGATTCAGGAGCTACAAAAAAAATTGTAGAAAAAAAATTTGGCCTATAACAAAAAATTAAGTTTTAACAAAACCTCAATTATTTAGTGGATTGACTGAAAATACAAACTCTGATAAAATATCTAGAAATGTATCTATATATATTTTAAATAAAAATGAAATTGAAGAAGAATTTGTTATTCCAAAAGTACATATAATAAAAGAAAGACTGTAAAATATGATTTTAGGCAACAATTTCATAAATAAATACTCACTTATAATAATAGACAAAATGTTTAACACCTTCACTAAAAGAGAAAAGCAAATACTAGTACCTAGATACTTTATAGTCCCAAAAATGTTTAAACTCCCAATAAACATTTCTAAGGAAAGCTTCCAAGATACGTATATGAATAGCTTGACTGAATTATTTTCTGAAAACTCTTTAAAACTATTTAACAGAAGTCCAAAATATTGTAAATACAACCTATACCAGAACATAGCAGAAAGAATCTACAAACTAAACATGTAGTTTATTCTAAAGAAGATGTAATAGGATTCCAAAAACAAATTAAAGAATCAAAACAAGTAAATTTAATTCAAACTAGTATAAGCTCACATATATCACCTACTTTCATGGTAGGAAACTATTCAGAACAAAAAAGTAAGAATGGTAATAAATTATGAGAAAATAAATAAACATACAAAATTTGATGATTTTCATATACCCAATTGTTTAAGTATCCATAAAAAATTACAAAACAAAAAATAGTTCAGTAAATTTGATGCAAAATCAAGTTTCTAGCAAATAAAATTAGAAGATAAAGAGTCAAAAGAATTAAGTACTTTCTCAACTCGTTATGAACATCTCGACTGGAATGTTATGCCATTTGAAATGAAAATGCTTCACAAGTTTTCCAAAAATGGATGAACTCAATCTTTAAAGAATAAAATGATTTCATCATAGCTTATATATATAATATTATTATTTTTTGATGATTATAATCAGCATATACATCATCTTTAAATAACGAAAGAACTCCTAATTGAAAATGGCATTATATTATCACCTAAAAAATAGAATTATGTAAACAAAAAATATAATATCTATAAAAAATTATTGACTAAGGTTCAATAGAACTACAAAGTCATATTATTTGTAAAATTAAAAAATTTCTTGATGCCTTTACCACATTAAAATAATTACAAAATTTTATAATAATTTTAAATTATGGAAGGAAATACATTCCTTGATTAAGTGAATAAACTAGAAAACTAAAATAAAATAAATAAAAAATAAAAGATACAAAAAATTGATAAATTCGTATCAAGATGGGAAACAGATAAGAAAAAAATCTTTCTTTCTAAAAAATAAAATAAAAAATTTAAATATATGAAATCTATAATTAAAAAAATCTCAAAACTAATAATTCCTAAACAATCTGACCATTTAGTGATATCAACAGATGCTAGCTAATATTACTAGGTAGGAATACTAATAGTAGAAAAAGAAAAACATGTTATTGGATATACTTCGAGTAAATTCTCTAAATCAGAGATAAATTACTCTATATATGAAAAAGAGTTCTTAGCAATCCTAAAACCTATAAAAAGCTTTAAGTATCGGGTACTATCTATTTTCCGTATTAATATAGATAACAAAGATTTGCATCATTCTATAAAAAATAGAAAATAAAATCAAAATAGTAGAAAATACGATGGATGATGCAGCTAGAAGACTTTTGTTACTCAATACACCTTTTACCTAGATATCAAAATGTTGTTGCTAACTATCTATCTTGTCCTTTATAGAATGTAGAATAACTTTCTTAAAACAGCCATGAAAAATAAGGAAGCATCATCCTCAAAAATTATTTCGGGAATACAAGCAACGACCTCAAAAAATATCCCAGAAACATCAAAAAATAAATCTCCAATACCATCATATATTACTCCCATTAATAAAGAACCAAAAATAAATATAAATTCCATAGAAGAAATATCATAATAAATATGGCAAAAATACAAAACTCACATGCCATACATCAAATAGCTCAAACTAGAAGCTTCTACCAAAGTAACAATAACCTAAGCAAAAAAACATATGAAAGTCTAAATAAAATTAGAAAAGTTACTAGAGACCTACAAAGTAATCTAGAAGAAATAACATTGATAAGAAATATTGAAGAATACCTCCTTGATTTGGAAGAAAATTCTAGATATAATCAAGGTATAATATCCAATCTCCAAAATCAAATAGTTGAGTTGAAGTAGCAGAATATAATAGAAAGAAGTAATAACATCAATAGTTTCAATAATCATATGCTTTCATTCCTTAAGAGAAACATCAATAATGAAGAACCAGAAGAGAAACTTAATATCATAATTTGTATGAAAAGCTCTACAATATTCTCTAATGTCTTGTAGAAAGAAAAAAGAATAGCTCTTTATAAGTATATAAATAAAAATTTCCCAATAGAAATCAAAGCATTAATCGATGATAAAATATGGGACAATCAATTTATAACAAGAAAATGAAAAGAATAGAATAACCCTAGTGCATCTTGAAATAGATAATCGTAATATATATGCTCTTTAAAGAAGAGCGATCAATAAATTAATAATCATAAGTGAACAAATAAATAATTTAAACTTTTCAAGGATAATTAAATCGATAATAAGATGGATTCCACGATTATTACAAATCTTTGAAATAGACATAACAGCTACTTTTTTAGAAATAACAATTGGGAATATTTTTCCCTCAATTCAAATATGGCGAATTAGATCACAGTATTCTTTCGACATCAATTATTAAGAGTTCGATGGGATGACCAATGTTGAAGTTGAGCAACTCAAAAATATCAAAGGAATGAAAAATGAAAGTAAGTGGTCAATAATGGCACCAAGATGGATAGATGGAAGAATAATGTTTCGAGATGAAAGAAATTTAGTACATAAAAATCACGATGGTCACAGACCTAGATATCAACAACAACGGGATACCAATATTTGGGGCCAAAAACAAAAAATATTTGGCAGAATATAATTCTCAAATGGGCAGACGAGATGGATGAAGAATAAAGCACTCCAAGATGAAGACAACAATGCCTACTGACGAAGACATTCTTTAATAATTGTACTATTAAATATCTACTTTTGCATTATTGTACCATAGGGAACTGTTTTTTTAATTATTGTATTGATTCCCTATAGACTTTTTTAATTATCGTACTATCTCCTTGTAGATAGATCCCCCCAAATTATTGTACCAGTTGCCACGCATGATGATCTGAAGCTCTTTGGCCCCAAATATTGGTATCCCGTTGAAATAGACCTTCTTCTTCTAGTTCCCTTGTAAGTGAACAATTGTGAGTGAAGGGGGATCACTTGTAAGCTTCACAATATATGAAATAGACCTTCTTCTTCTTCCAGTTCCCTCTTATTTTATCTTAGTTTTAACAATCCTTTGAGCATTAGTTGTCGCGTTCGTCGTTGTTTCTCTATCCCTTCCTCATGCTTCCTCATCTTATTCGCGTTGTTGTTGAGCCCACTAGTTGGTATTAGAGCCTCAAGTAATTTAGCTCCATCTTTTAATTCTATAATTATTCGTGTCATCTTCACATCTGTCAGGTATTAGTGTTTATCTTTTCTTCAAGTCTTACTTTAAAAATCAAACTTTGGTGTGTAGTATTGATTAAGACATTTTTGAATGAGGAATGTGCTCTAATTTCCTTAAATATTTCTTGTTCATATTGAGATACTAATGCGTATACCGTACATCCTCTCATTTTGCTAATTATAAAATCTATTAAATTTACTACTGTTAGGTTTGGATGTAAAAATTGTAATGAGAACATTGAGTGACACCATTGGATTATATATTTTGCTCTTTCATGAACAGGTATTTCATCAATATTAAAATAATTATTATTTGAACTTAAGAATGTATTTTCTCGTGATTTTATATTTTTTTTACCCACCAAGGGTTTTATGTTCTTTTTGTAGTATAAGGTATTCCATAATCATTCCAACTATAATATCCTCTTTGATATCAAGTAGCTGATCTTTTGCCATATGTTTGATATTTTGGGATTTGTTGATTAGGACTAGAAGCTTGAGCAGGGGTTTTGGATGATTCTCTTTGTTCTAACATTGAAGGGTTTTGCATTACTTCTTCTGTTGTATTTATATTAAGGTTTTCAAGAATATTTAGAATTTCTTCTATATCACTTGATTTGGTAGAATATTGTGATTTTACTTCAAAATATGGTCTAAAATTATATTGCTTAAAGATATCATTGTTCTTCTCGTAGTATCCCGGGACCTCATTCAGATTTTTTAATTCTAGATTTAAAGTGTAATAATCCATTTTACTTTTTAGAATTTATTTATATTCTAAGAATCGTTGAAAATTTGATTCTAAGTAGACTCTTATTGTTTCTAGTTCTTCATATTGTGTTGTTTTAAATATATTTATAATTTAAATAAATTTTGATATTTTATTAAAGTTTATTTTAAAAATACGTTGTTGTGGTGTTAACTCAGATAAGGTTGCAACTTTTGTTAAATTCATATTCTTTTTAATTAATTGAAATATTTTTTAAGATTAAATTTAATAGTCTATTATAGTGTTTCGGTGATTGAATATATTTTAAAATTTCTATTTTACATCACTTGTAGCATTTTTATTATGTATTATATGGTGATGATTATCTAAACTAACACAATCTAAATGAAATAATCAAAATGAAGTAATGAAGATAGCTAAGAAAATATACCTTAAATTAACTATGTTTAAAGTATAGGTAAAAATAAATGTAATCAAATTTATTTATATTAATGCTATTATCGATACTAGAGCTTTGAATTCTCATATTAACAGTTGCATTATCTTTATTTAATTATAATTTGTATAAAATATCATATATCATATACCATATATCAAAAATAATAAATATATGTTATTTAATATTTAAATTTAATATAATGGTAAAAGAGTGTATCGTTATATTTTTTAAAATATTTTAATATACAATATAGATGTGAATAGCTAGCTTTGCTCATTTGGCATCATTTATAACAAGATTGAGTGATTCCAAAGAAGTATATGATGCTACACTGATTCCTCCCAAGAATGTGTGGAATAAGGCCTTTATTCCCTTGCAAAACACCCCCTCAGATGATTTTTGATGGAGACGGAATCCAATTTCTATGATTCCGATCCCGCTAAAACTAAAGTCTATACATATGTACCATGTAATTTTAACCTGCATGTGGCATTTAGTAATGAGGTAATTGGTTGTAAAAATAGTTTTTATACGATTTTGTCACAAAATTTTATATTAAAATAAAAATATAATATGACAAAAGATGTGAAATTATCATGTACGGTGGGATATGACAAGACAAATGAGTAGGGACCTAAATAACTATAAAAGGTAGGGGCCATAAGAAGATAAAACAAGTGTCACACTTTTTTTGTTCAAAAAAAAATCATTATAAAAATATATTTTGATCATGGTTGCCCAACACCTTTCTAAACTAGTTTTGTTCCAAAACTTATCCTGTAGCAAAAACTCGATATTTGGAATCTCCATTCTGATAACCATGACAAATCGTTATAAAATGAATAATCTCTCTTTATCTCTGAATTACAAGATTATACAGTGATCACATAAATATTTTCCAAAAACATCGTAGAATGAATGACTATTCATATCAAACACCATCCTGATTTACTAGAAAAAGCATGGACACATGAACATATACAGAACCAAAGTAATCATAAGGAAGAATATCGATTGTTGAATGAAGGATTATTCATTTTAAGGACCATCCTGTTTTACTAGAGAACACATGGATACATGAACATACAGAACCAAAGCAGTTATTCGGAACAATATTGACGAGAATCTTTCTCTCTCTCTCTCTAGTCACCAGTAGACAACAACCCGCTTGATACCCGACCTGCCGCTAGTAACTTTCAGGAGATGCACGTCTGTGTCGCTGTGTACGTCGAATATGTGATTCACCGTCTTCTCCGGCGCCGTTCCCTCCTCGTAGTAGTCGCCGTCGAGGACTGCCACCTCCGCCGTGCCGTCACTCGCGAGCTCCACCTCCAAGATCCTCGGGCAAGTGGTTACGGCGTAAAGTCTCCCATCGAACACAAGCACGTCGAGGATGCACCGCATCGCCTGCTCGTCGGAGGGACGGCATTCGACCCATTGTCCGCCTGCAGGGCGCAGGATCTTCGCCTCCTTCTCGTCGGGATTGACGGCAACCAGCACCACGGTGCCGCCGTCTACGGCGGAAGGCGCCGGCAGCGCCGAAGCGGTTAAGGCGGCGCTGCCCACGTCGACGAGCTCGCCAAGGTCGACGTAGCAGTTTGAACGGTTCTCCACCGCGAACTGAGTCCTCTCCCGCGCCGCCGCTTCTTCTGGTGTCGCCGGTGGGGCAAGATGCAGCTTCTTCCAGAGATACATGTTGCTTGATCTTCTGATCGCCGGACGGTGAGAAGGGGAGAGGAAGGAGACGTGCATCTATATGAATACGGAAGATACGAGCAGAAGCTCCGAGTTCGAAACGGATGCAGACTACGCCTGCACGGATCCGAGTTCGAAACGGATGCAAATTCGGAACAGATCCGAGATCCGAGTTCGAAACTGAGCTCTATTGGGCGGCCGGCAAGTGTGAGGGATTCCGGTCATCTTAATGGGGCCGGCACATGCCAAGAGTTGGTCTGGAATCAAATGGGCCTTTACATAAACTTAGCAGGTGTGAATAAAATTTGCTAGGTAATTTGGTTTAGTTTGTTTGGCCGAGAAAGCGAGCAAATATCTTTTACACTACGGTACGGTGTTCGTCTAAATACCAGGCTATGTTGTTGGAGTAGAAAGGTTGATATCTGATGATTTTATCGCGTTATAATACTTGTATATCCATTTTTATTTACATGTTTGGATGACTGTTTTTTACTTAATTTTT
This sequence comes from Cryptocoryne crispatula var. balansae, assembly GCA_036172225.1. NCBI lineage: Eukaryota > Viridiplantae > Streptophyta > Magnoliopsida > Alismatales > Araceae > Cryptocoryne > Cryptocoryne crispatula. The sequence goes on along the minus strand of CM069926.1, from coordinate 12,063,016 downwards.
TGTTTTGGCGTTTATTTTTTTTTTGGTTGAACAAAGGGTACTAGTAACTTCATATTAATAACACAGCACAACTCCAACAAAACAAGACAAAGCACACAAACACAGACCAAAGTAAAACCAAACAACATACAAAGACAAAACCTGACATCTTCAACGAACCACTCGGTAATAGCCACATAAGTGAGGAGACCACAATGAGAGGTGCATTGATGGTTGAGAAGCAAAGATGAAAACTCTTAAGAAATTCGACATTTGCCGGGAGACTAGATGATCACACCATACCTATGTTGTAACGTTACGTTTTTAGATAAATAAAAAAAATATAGTTAATAAATATTTATTAATATTTTACTCCCTTCCTCCCCCTATTTATATCCTCTTTCCCCCCCTCGGTACCTTCCCTTACAATCCAGCGACCGCCGTTTTTCTCCCCTCCCGAACCCTACTTTTTCCCTTCGGACGCGCGCCGCCGCCCTCCTGACGTTTTCTTTTCTCCCTCCGCGCGCGTGCGCGTCGAAGCGATCGCCGCCTCGGCGTCGCGTGTCCGCCGCCGCGCGTCTCCGCCGTCTCCCACCCGCGCGCACGTAGTCACCACGGTCGCCGCCTCGGTCTCCGCCGTCTCCCGCCCTCGCCCGCGCGGCCGCGTGCCGTCTCTCTCCCCAGGCGCCGTGCCCGCTGTCGGCCACGCGCCGTCGCCACGTGCGCGAGCGCATTGTCGCGGTTGCCACCTCGAGCCTCCCGCGCGCTCGCGGCCGCCCGCCGCCCCCGTTGACCGCCATGCCGCCCGGCGCCGTCCCGCGCTCGCGGCCGCCCGCCGCCCGCCGTGTCGCCGCGTGTCCCGCGCCCGCCGTCTCCCGCCGCCCCGCCGCCACGTGCCCTCGGCCGCCCATGCGCGCCTCCCGCCCTCGGCCGCCGCGGTCGCCGGCTCGTCACCACCTCACCGGTGCCGCCCGCGCAGCCACGGCCCCGTTGGCGCCTCCCGGTTGACCGCCGCCGCGGTCGCCACGTCACCGTCTCGCCCACCCGCCGCCCGCCGCGTGGATGCGCCACCTGCCGCTCGGGTGCGCCGCCTGCACCACTCGCCCGCCGCCGTGTGCCGGCCCTCCCCTCCGCGCGGTATCTCTCTTTCCTCTCTCCTATCGCCCTCTATTAAACTCCCTAGTTCATGATTTTTCTTCTACCAACAGATTTTTAGATCACCTATCCGGCTCGATTTTTCGTCGCCGTCGTGACCGCGGCAATTTCGTCACCTGATTCACTTTCCTTGGAATTCCGTGCGCTGTTCGTCATCACCGTAAAGGTAGGCGTCTCGGCTATCTTTAGCACTCTATATATTTAATTAAATCATAAAAATTATGCTTAGATCATCATGATTAATAGGTTGGAATTAATGGGCTATTTTTGATTTATTTACATGCTTAGATAGAGTTAGATTAATCTATTTAAGTCGTGCATGCTTAGATTAATTTGGTTATTTATGTATGCTAGTCATCATGATAGGTTTTTGTGTATATTTAAATCTAGCTAGTTTAGTATGTTTGCACCGCGGTAAATCTTAAACACAGATATCCCGATTTGATAAAAAGCCGATGTAAGGTTTAGGCATAGTGGTGTTAGAATTTAGTTTATTTTCTTTTATTTAATAGGTAGTTCTGTTTAAGCATGTAATTGATATGTTTAAGTTGTAAATTGCATGATCCTATTTATATGCATTAGTTTGTGGTATGGTATGCAAATATGTGGTACATAGAACCATGGGTGTTCATCTATGTATTTCATGTTTGATTTGCCAATTAAATATTCATGTTTACTGTCTGAGTTAATTATATGCTTGCATGGTGTGGAATGTGGTTAGTGCAGTGAGCTGCATTGTGATGGAAATGTACTTCACCAGACTATATTAGTGACCCGTGGGCAGTGGAGATTAGTTGAATCTGGAGCATCCTTCGATCCCAGATACCGCGGTTTATCCTAAGTACTCCCCTGCCTAGGGGTACTATGGGATTTAGTTACTATATGTTACTTCCTACTATATGGTAAATCTGGTGTTAGTTTTGTGATGTGACTACATTTTTCAGATGGAGCATGATACTTACTCAGACAGGTGTTTAGTTGTGTATTTTGGCATAGATGTTAGTGTTCTAGATATGTCCTTGGTTTTATGTCAGGTCATGTGTGTTATGAGCATACCTAGAGTAGCCTAATGTGTAGGATATGTTGGTTTTAATGCATATAGAGTCTGGTTATCATATGGGGTAGTTGAATGACTTTGTAATCACTTAATTAAAGATATATAATTAGTTTAAACCCTATGTATTAAATCTGATTTTTAGGCTTATTATGTATTGTATATCACTAGAAATCACTAGTATAGTAGGGTAGTTCGGGTGTAAGACCTACTGAGTCTGTGGTGACTCACCCCTTCCCATTATTAACTTTTTCAGCTGAGTTCGAGGAGCCTCTCCCTGAGGAGGACTTTGGAGAGGATTTCGAGGAAGACCTTGGAGTTGATCCAGAGCTGTCGAGGACCCAGAAGAGGAGGAGTTTGGTGACGAGTGATCACCACATATCATTTAGGTTGCTTGAGTTTCCCTTCTGTTATTAGTTTGGTTTTTGTTTGGTGTGATTTGTAGAGGTTGGATGGACTATGTGTTGAGTCCTTCTTAGTTGTTGGTTGCAATTACTTATAGTATGTTCTTGGAGTTTGAGTTTGATTGGATCATTACAGGTTCCTTTAAATTATTCAAGATTTAGTGATATGTGGATTTGGCTTGTTCTCCTAAACTGTCTCGATTTTCCGGAGTTATTTCCGCTGCACATTTGTATATTCCGGGTCATGACAGGAGTTGGTATCAGAGCATTCCTCCGGCCTGAAGATCCTTCTGGATATGACCGAATGCATTATTTGGATTTTGGAGAACAAAGTTTGATTTAGATTAAGTTGATTTTGGATTCTAGATGGAATTTAGATCTTTTTGTCTTATTGGAAGCTAAATGTTGGAATTATTCTGATTGGGTGTTTATTTCTTGGAACAGGATGGCCTCCAGGGGTTACAACCGTAGGCGTGGAAATGGCGATGCACGGAATGTGCCAGAGATGAATGGGGATCAACAAGGTCATCGCCAGTAGGACTTAGTGTAAGGTGAAAATCAGGCACCTGTGTGTAGACACGCAATTTTGGCCCAGTAGGAGAGTTCAAATTCTTGTTTAAAGCACATCGTGTTTTCCGGACAGATCGAGTTTTGGCACATTCCGAAGGTGGGTCCATCAAGCAATCAGACAAGCCAAATGCCCCAAGAATAGGGCACCTGGCGCCCTGTTTATAGGGCACCTGGCGCCCTGTATACAGGGCCCCTGGCGCCCTGTATACAGGGCACCAGGCGCCCTATAAACAGGGCGCCTGGAACCAAATCCGATCGATTTGACAGGCTGATTTGACCCCCCGCAGTGACTTGTCTTGTCGATCTGACAAACCTCATGATGCTAGCACCCCATATACAGGGCGCTATGCTACATGGCACTATTTTTCGAAAATGGCCAAAGTGCCCTCTTTTGGGCTATAAATAGAGCCCCATTTGGAACTTAGAGGAGGTTCCAACTCCGTGCCACCCTAGAGCTCATCCAACACTACGATTCTAAGCCACACTCACCCTCCAAAAGCCTCCAAATCGATCCAAAATCCTCCACCAAAAACCCTAAAACCCTCTGTTTCTGTCACCCAGAAATATGATTTTTCTCCAACTTTGAGAGCCCCTATCCGACTCTCCTCATACATCCAGCACCCAAACCACTTTCCACTAGCTTTATTTGCATATTGTCTACAAGGAGGAGCTCTTACTTCGTCCCGGAAGCCATCCAGCACTCCGGAGCGGCGCCGCGAAGAGAAGAAGAAAACCTGTTCGGGCCAGACTTAGTGCCCCGTATACAGGGCGCTTTGACTTTGGTCAACGCTCCCCATAAAGGGGGCACCTGCTCCTGGCACCCTATATATAGGGCACCAGGAAGGGCAGAAGTTTGTTTCGTCGTTTTCGAAGTCCGATCGCCCGTTTAATCGAGTTCTTTTCTCCCTTTTTTTCACTTTTGCATTGATCACCATGTTATTTAGCATGTCTTAGAGCATTTTTGCATTTCATATATGTTTAAAACCTACCAAAAATAGGGGTTGGGATCTCGTCCCAATCCGGTTAGTCTCTTCCCATTTGCATGTTTGAATCTAAATTCGAGCACGATATTATGCTTTCGTTAGAACTAATGAAACCTTCACTTGTCTCCTTGTTTTCCTATGGACATTCTTAGGTAGATCCGATCGAGGCGGAGCTTCAACCGGATTGAAGGCAAAGGATTCACTAAGCTCTCTTCTTTCGGCCGGCCGAGAGAGGAGAAGTCGGAACTCAACAATCTCCCCACTTCCGGAGGTACGACGGTCATCTTTCTATTTCATTTTCTTTCATCCCACCATATTTTGGAGCCTTTGGTTCCTGGCGACCACACCTACATAACACCCCACCCACCGACACACACCGAGGCGGGCGTAAGGGTTCCGGGAGGGGGGAGATCCGCGGATGTCCCGTTCCGGGTGCTTACACCTTTTGGCGACCACGGTGGGACCGACTTTGCTTTAGTGAAATCCCACTTTATTTCCTAAAAATGTCCATCTGAAAATCATGTTTACTTTCATTTCCATGTGAGTCATTTCCATTTCCTTACATTGTTGCTTGTTTACGTTGCTTACTTTTCTTCGAAGCATCATCTTGTTTCTTCCAAGTTTACTTGCTCTCCGTTTATCTTTTTAAAGCATATCCATCTGATTTCCAAATTTGATAATCAACTTATTTCACCTTAGTATTTTAGATATCATCTTCTTTACTAAGTCTAGTTCTCCTTTAACAAATCTTTCAAAGCATGCTTAGTTAAATTAGTTCTTTCTTCCATCCTAGCTTAATTTCATATCATTGTCTTGTTCACTTGCTTCCTACAACATCTCATTAATTATTGTATGCTTTTATTTTCTTCTTGGTTGCTTCTTATTCCTTTAAATTTCACTTGCATTTAGTTTGCATCGGAGCTTCGGGTCCGCCCGTCTCCTTAGGACATCCGAGAAGGGAGGCTCTCTCCTCCCAAAGCCCCACACATCCAAACACCCCTCTTGGTGGTTGCCAACTCCTCCTCCGGGGATTCCCTCTCGGAAGGACCGGGTAGCTTCCATCAAGACCTCCGTAAGTCCCCAGACGTGAAGGATTCCATCTTCACTGATCGGGCTGGTTGTACCACTTTATCCCAAAACCCGGAATACCTATTACCCATCGTTGTGAAAAGAGTGACAACCTTAGATTGCTTGGTGTTGTGAGAGCATAGGGTCCTACCCATTTATTTGAGTGGACAATATTTCTCTTAACAAGCCATTAATTTGAGATTGAAACAAAAAATTGCGTTAATCATTCCAAGTCTTTGCTATTACTTGTTTGCAAACAAAAACTGAAAATTAAACAAAAATCCCAAAATCACCTAAAAAGAACCAAAACAAAAAATTTGCTTGAGGTTAATCTGCTTGACAACTTGCTTGTCCAAAAAAAAAGAAAATCAAAACAAAAGAGGTCAAAAATCAAAACCAAAAAAAATCCTTGAACTTTTATTTGCCAACCTTCTTTTTCTGTCGTGTTTATGAACTTGAGGTCAGGTTGAGTTAACGGAATGGCGGATCAAAGATGCGAGCAACTACAATTGGAATACGACCAGTCTTATTTCTACCCTGATGCCGTATGTGCCGTCAATGAACCTGAAGTTCTCCCTGAACCTAGTCAAACTTCTCCTCGACCCAATCCAAATTCACTTTGGGAGGCATTCTCTCATGACGACCCTACCCAACTCCGTGCTATCAAAGCCATCCTCAAGGGCAAGTCCCCCACCGACCACATTCCTCCCGAAGGTGGCCTTCATATCTCTACCCCTCGGTCAGTGGCACACCAACCCAATGTGCCCACTCATGGCCATTCCCATACCGGGCTCATAGCCCCAATTTCTCCTCATCCGGTGGCTAATCTAGATCACCCCAATACAAATGTCATTGTTCCTTCTAGACCACCAGTTTATTCTTCTAATCATCTCAACCCTACTCACCCTTTGGTGCATCCCCCAATATACCCTTCTCATCCGGTCACTTCGGCCCACCAAATCCCGATCCCGGTGCACCAAGCACCCACTCCTCCTCCTCCTCTTGGGGAACCTTCTGTCGATCTAGCTATGATTAATAAAATCAATCGCATGGACGAACAATATAGAGAACTCAGACGTTTGATCGACGCCAAGGCAGCCCCCGAAATTTCTCTTCCTTTTCTCCCTACTTTTCATCTACCTCCCTCTGAGATGCCGGTATACCGTCGCTACAACGGAACCGGTAATCCCTTCATTCATGTCAAAGACTTTCTGTATGAGTCGGTAATGTGGCAGAACGATCCAAGGGCCCTTGCTTTTCTTTTCAGAAGATCATTGGAGGGTTCAACTTTAGAGTGGTTTTACTCACTTGATCCTTCGGAGGCAAGTAACTTTGAAATCGTCAAGGCTAAATTTTTGCAAAGATATCAAGATAGGGTCGGACCAACATATTCCATCACCGACCTCATGGCTGAAAGGATGAAGAATGATGAAGATTTTATCAGGTATGCCGATAGGTGGAGAGCAATGGCGGAAAGATTGACAAATGCACTGTCCGAATCGGAACAAGTTAAGATGATCATCACCAACGCCACTCCCGCTTTAAAAAATGTATTGGCATTACATCACCCTGCCACGATGAGCGAACTCTACGAGAGAGCGCGGTATATCCAAACACAACTCCGAGACTCTCCCATCATGAACCTTTTCGACCCTAGGCCCCGAGTCACCAAAAAACAACCACCACCACTGCTGGGCCCGTAACTGAAGGCGTGATAACCAACGAACATGTCAATATCCTGGGGAACCCGCCCATCAACCACCAACAGCAATACAGGAATCCCCAGTATAGAAACCCGCGCCAAACCCAACCGGCACCTCGCCCCCAGATCCAACCTCAACCTTTCCGCCACCAAGCACCGAACCAATATCACCAACAACCAATACAGACACCAGTCCCCCAGCAACCCCGGCAGTTGGCCGTACAGACCTTTACACCTCAACCTCCCCGCCAACCGACCACCTACAACCAGGCACCTCCCCCCGCCACCTATGTACCACGAAGAGCAGGGCCTAGGAGAAATCATTACCCGCCATTACCGTACTCTCTCGTAGATATTTTTAACGCTCTTATGGCAGCAGGGCAGATCTCATTGCCGAGAGAAAAGTTGGAGTGGCCGCAGAATGCCAACACGGACAAGTACTGCTTATACCACAGATTCCCAGGGCATACAGTGGAGAACTGCTTTCAGTTTAAAGATTACATCCATGACCTCCACGAGCAGGGAAGTATTGACTGGGGCCAAATGGGCGAATACATCAAAGCAGTAAAGAACCAACCCCAGCAGCAGCAGCAGGCACCAGCTCGACAACAACAATAGGAACCCGGCCTGGGAATTATTCAGAACCCGCTACCCGCACACGCACCTGCAACAGCACCAGAAAACCAGAGGGTTAACCCTATCTTAACCTCCACTGATGAACCCCGCGATAGAGGTCAAAATTGGCAAATCGAGGGACCTGCTTCCTTCATAAACATCAACCCTCCAAACCACGTTAACCGAACCGTTCACTCCATACCCCGAGTTATCCCCGCCAGAAGAAGCCAACCGCCGATTATCCGCACGCCGCCACAACCAACCATAACACCACCAGCCATACAACTCCAACCGGGTAGGACCTTGATCCGCCCGGTCGAGCCCCCACAAATACCACCGCCACTAGGACCCATCATTGTACCACCTCGTGCAACCATGCCACCACAATCCACCCGTATCCCTACAACTCGGACCATCATCACTACACCCCCGCCTAGGCCTCCCATCATCCGACCTAACCCTCCGTCTATCTCCACTACACCAACCATAACTCCCGGCTCGCCACGGTGCTTAGAAGCGGGCGTATGTTCCAAAGGATTTTTCCCCGAGCCGGTCAACCAGGACGACCGCAAGAAGAAGAAGAAGAGCACCCGGAAGAGCCGGTGCCAGAACATCTTATGATTTGTCAAGCACCTTGATAAAACCCCTGCGCGTATTTCCATTCTGGAGCTGATTAAAAGGTCCAAAGCTCATCAAGAAGTTCTTCAACAATATCTACAAAGAGTAATGGTCAATGAAACTCTCCCCCCAGAAAAGATTACATCAGTTTTAACCCCGAGAAGTGAACACCCTGCTCTCATTTTCACTAAAGAAGAATTGGCCGAACCAGAAACAAGAAAATAAGCACTATGTATCACTATCAGTATTAACAGAACAGATGTTGAATCTTGTCTAGTTGACACCGGTGCATCTATCAATGTCTTGCCACCAGAAACACTACAGTTGTGTGGGATCCCAGAAGAAGATATTCGGCCGTCACAGATCACTGTGACAGCATACGATAATTCCAAGAGGCCCGCCCATGGCATGGTCACACTTGAAGTCAAGCTCGGACCCCGGGTTGTTACTGTCGACTTCCATGTTTTGGATATGGATCCAACTTACAAAGCCATCCTGGGAAGACCTTACCTGGAAGCATTAGAGGCCGTAGCTTCAACCAATCATCAGTGCATCAAATTTCCCTTCAAGGGACAAGTTGTCAAGGTAGTGAGTATGCCCGTGGATTGCTTGGTTACTCTCCCCTCTGGCTTGCTGAATCAACCGGTATTTACAATCCTCGATCTGTCGAGGGATAAAAGACAGTCTAGGCAAGTTTGGAGAAAAAAGAAAGATGACGCCAAAACCCTTGGGTGGCGTATGATGGAGAATCTGGGGTATCAAGAAGGCCGAGGACTGGGGAAAGAACTGCAAGGCATCACAGAACCCATCCAGCTAGTGAAGACAACGTCAAGGAATGGGATAGGGTATGATGGGACACGTGATAATGGCCAAAAGACCGGCCAAAAATACTTCCGAGGATGTCTGCGCAAGTTCTTTGATAAAAGAGAAACAATACAAATGATTGAAGAGCAAGAACCACAAGAACAAGTGAAGAGGAAGAAGGTGGGCAACCAAGAGGATGAGACACATATTGACGTATCATGGTTATTTTCTGAAGAAGGGTCAAGTGATGAATCGTTCTGCAACGAGCCTTCTAACAGTCAAAATCCAGGGCATTCATCAAGTATCATCTCCTCGGATCTAGCAGACTCATTCCCGACAAATCCATTGTCAGTTCCACTAGATAGAAAAGACGGATGCTCTCTTTACCCGTCTTTGCTTGATTTGTTCCCCTCTCTATCAATATCTCAACCCGCGTTGGAAACAACAACCAACCAAACCCCCTCTGTATTTATGTTTAGTACTTCTCAAAAAGATAAAAAAAAACGTCCTTTTCTCAACCCAAATCTCGATCGAAGAAACGTCCCAACTCGCTCCGAAGGATGACCCGAATCAGGAGGCCACCCGATCTCTGATCGATCTCCTTTGCCCTTCGTCAATAAATTCCACTCCATCCACCTCCTCTTCACCTCCTTATTTACCTCCTACTTCTTTAGGTTTAGTTTCCAGTAAAAGCAAAACAAAAATCAGAGGTAGAAGAGTTCCAAGAAGATATCTGCATCAGCTAGCTCGGAAAAGCTTAGAATGCGCCAAGCTACCGGAATATTTAGAGGATGCAATCCAGATAGGAGAAATTCGATATGAGGAGAGAAACAATATTGATCCAACTTTAGGGGTCTACGAGGTTGTATCAGAAAAGGATCTTGACACTGAGGATGAAGAGGAGGATTTGGCTGATGCCTATGCATCCGGTTTAAGAAGATTCGAAGAACCATCAGCCATGGTGGATGAACCGACTAAGGAACTTAATCTTGGAACACCGGAATATCCTAAGAATATCCTCATCAATGCCAACCTCGCCCCTTTAGAAGAACAGAATCTAATGGGGGTATTGCAAGAATACAAAGACACGTTCGCTTGGACATACGAAGATATGCCGGGGTTAGATAAATCATTGGTAGAACATCGACTGACTTTAAAACCTGAGGCTACCCCGGTCAAGCAAAAGTTAAGAAGATTCCACCCGTACGTGGCATTAAAGATGAAGGAAGAGGTCGATAAGTTGCACCAAGCAAAATTCATTAGAGTCGTCCTCTATCCACAATGGGTGGCAAATATAGTCCCAGTCATGAAAAAGGATGGAAAGATTCGAATTTGCATTGACTTCAGGGACTTAAACCGAGCGTGTCCAAAAGATGATTTCCCCCTTCCTCATATCGATGTTCTTGTTGACAACACAGCTGGATACGAAACCCTATCGTTCATGAATGGATACTCAGGGTATAATCAAATCCGGTTAGCAGAAGAGGATCAAGAGAAGACCTCATTTACTACACCTTGGGGAACTTATTGTTACGTCGTCATGCCCTTCGGATTAAAGAATGCTGGAGCAACTTATCAAAGGGCCATGGTAGCAATATTTCATGATATGATGCATAAATTTGTAGAGGTGTACGTGGGTGATTTAGTGGTCAAATCTCGAACCCAAGAGGAGCATGCTGAGGTATTGAAAAGGGTTTTGCAACGAGCCAGGGAATATAAGCTCAAGATGAACCCCAAGAAATGTGTGTTTGGAGTATCATCTCGGAAAGTTACTTGGGTTCATTGTCAGCAAAAGAGGCATCGAAATCGATCCCAACAAGGCCAAAGCTATTATTGACATGCCTCCACTAAAGAACCTAAAGGAGCTGAGAGGATTAATTGGTAGGTTACAGTTTGTTCGCCGGTTTATCTCACAGCACTCCCAAAGGTGCAAACCTTTCTATGAGTTAACCAAGGTGAAGGCCGAATTCAGATGGGATTCGAGATGTCAAGAGGCATTCAATGGTTTGAAGAAGTATTTGTCAAGCCCACCTATGCTCAAACCTCCGGTTCCCGGCAAACCCATGATCTTATACATCTCAGTCTTGGAAGGATCCTTGGGAGCAGTGTTGGCACAAGTAGATGATGAAGGGAAAGAGCGAGCAGCATACTATCTCGTCCAAAATCTTTGATCCTTGTGAACAAAAGTATACAACCATGGAGAAAACTCTGTGCCGCCCTGGTTTGGGTGGTCCGTAAGCTCAAACACTACTTTCTAGCCCACGAGGTTAATCTCATTGCTCGCATGAACCCCATCAAATTTCTTCTTGAAAAATCTGTCCTAACCGATCGTTTGGCACGGCGGCAGAGTTTTCTCTCCCAATTTGACATCACCTACACCCAACAGAAGGCAATCAAGGGCTATGCAATTGCCGAGCACCTTGCCCATCATCCTATCCCAACCTTTGACCCTATCCAGTCAGATTTTCCTGATGAAGAATTGATGTCCATTCGATCTTCTAATCTGTGGACTCTATATTTTGACGGGGCACTAAACTCCTAGGGTAGAGGGATAGGGATTGTTCTTCTGTCACCCGAAGGTGTCACCATTCCATAGGCTTTTCAGCTCCATTTTCCAGCAACAAACAATATAGCTGAGTATGAAGCCTTGTTGGCCGGACTGGAGGCCGCTCACTTCTATGGTGTCACTAAACTAAGGGTAATTGATGATAGTCAGTTGATACTCCGCCAAGTACTGGCCAAACACCGCACATCTCATCCTACGCTCAGACCATACCAAGAACTCACCACTTGCTACATCAAGCTATTCTCCAAACTCGAATTCATTCACGTTCCTCGTGCTCAAAATATTCTTGCCGACGCTCTTGCCTCTCTGGCATCTTCACTATCTGTCCCGCTAGGCGGACGGAGTGAGGACGATCTATGTCCGCCGACGTACCATTCCGGCAGTAGAAGATGCACGGTTCTTGAAGGTTAAGGAGGAGTTTGAAAGGAAAGAGTACATTGAGCAAAAGGAGGAAGTATCTTTGGTCGAGTTGGAGGAACTAGAAGAGGGTGAAAAACCATGGTATCATGAGATTGCGAATTACTGTCAGGATCAGATATACCCACCAGGATCAACTGCCGAAGAGAAGAAAGCCATAAGAAGAGTCTCCCAGAGATACACCCTCTTAGGCGGGATACTTTACAAGAGGAGCTTGGCCGGTGTTCTGTTAAGATGCGTAGATGAAGGAGAGGCTGAATTGGTACTCAAAGAAGCACACTCCGGAGTATGTGGAGGCCATGTAAATGCTCAAGCCCTCGCCAAGAAGATCATCGAGCAAGGGTATTATTGGCCTACTCGGAAGAAGATTGCTCGATCTTTGTCCGGCATTGTCATCAATGTCAACTCCACGCCGACAAGATTCACTCTCCCGCATCTTCCCTTCATCCGATCCACGCCCCATGGCCTTTCGCTATGTGGGCTTTTGACGTTATCGGACCCCTCGGTGACCCAAACTCCACAAACAAAACCAAATCCTTCATCCTAACTGTAACGGAGTACTTCACCAAGTGGGCGGAAGCGGAAGCATATGTGGAGATCAAGGCATCAACAGTCTGCACCTTCATCAAGCGCAACATCATTGCCGAGTTCGGGATCCCGGGCGACATCATCACCGACAATGGACCGCAATTCATCTCTCGGGAGCTACGTGACCTTTGCAACAGTATTGCATCAAATTGCATCATTCATCTCCATATTATCCTCAAGGCAACGGTCAAGCCGAAGCCACCAATAAGATCCTGGTAAAGATAATAAAGAAGACTTGTAAGTCTAGCAAGTTCGCAGACTGGCCAGATAAGTTAGTTGATGCCCTGTGGGCCTACCGCACTTCTATTCGAACCCCAACGGGTCAGACCCCCTATGCCTTGGCATTTGGGATGGAGGCGGTAGTTCCATACGAAGTAATCATTCCTTCTCTCCGAGTCCAGATCGATCGAGATATCCCAATGGATGAACGTCGAGATTCTCTTCTCGCGCAACTTGAACTCTTGGATGAAAGGAGGCTGGCCGCTGCCGAACATGCTAGATCTTACCAAAATAGACTTAAAAGATTTTATCAGAAGAGGGTGGTGGAGAGAAAATTTGAAGTCGGTGAGGTTGTGCTTAAAAGAATATTTGTTAAGCCGGGCGGTCCCCGCTCCAAACTTCAACCAAATTGGGAGGGTCCTTATGTTATTTCGGTCATTTATCCCGGTAATTCATATAAGTTGACTAATGCAGAAGGAGAAGAGCTAGCTCATCCCTGGAATGGTGTATACCTCAAAAAATATTTCCCTTAAAACAAAAATCACAAAAAATCTATAAAATCAAAGGTGTGAAGTATAATGATAACATCCAACGCTTGCTTGCTCGGTACACCAACTTGTCACTTAGGGGAATAAGGATAAGGCATCATACTGCACACACTACACGCCAAGTCTTGAGATCCGATGATCGGGAGTCAAAGAGAAAGCTAGGTAACACTTGGCAAAAGAAGGTCAACCCAATTCCATTCTCTTCTCGTTTCGGTCCAGAATAGATGAAAGGGGTTAGAATGAGGAGTATCGAAAATACCCGTTCCCTTAACGGAAGGATGCCTTCCAACCTCTAACTTATTAAAAGAAGAAGGTACCAAAAGATGGGCAATGACCCCTCGTGTCGGCAAAAGAATAGACTTGTCTGAATGTGTACCAACCAAGGCCCAAAAGAAAAAAGGCTCCAAAAGATGGGCAATGAACCCCTCAGGTCAAAATCAAGCAAAAGAAAAAAGAAAGACCTATCCGAATGTGGGCCATCAAAGAAAAAGGCTAGAAAGGAGGACCCGAGGATGTCAAATTCCAAACAGCAACGCGGGCACCGAGAGAAACAAATTCGACACCCCTAAATCTTAGTAAGGACTTACCATCAGTCCTCTTCCCTCTTTAACCTTGCGGGTAAGGTTGACCAACTAGACCCAAGAAGAACCATAGCCTATCAAGGGCGGAAGGTCAGAAAATCTCGGACTAGGCACTTTCTTACACATAATGCCTACTCTTAACCCTTAGGTAACAATGAGGCGCACTTATGACAAGCAAGCAAAAGATGAGATAATCATGTCCCTCACACCAACCAAAAAAATCAAATACTTTGGAAAATACCAAACGAATCTTAAAAATCAAAAATTCTAAAAAAGAGAGAATATTCAAAACCCAAACAAATCAAAAATCCCAAAACGCCTAAAAATTTGCTTAACTAGTTGCCTTTGCATTCATGTTTAATTTCGGTCTTGCATGTTTCCTTTCTATGCACACTTATGTTTTTCGTTATTTTACCTTGATAAGGCCTATGTCCCTTGACAAAAGATCAAGGCAATTTCGCCCTTTTCTTGCAAAGGACTAAGCCTGAATAAATTTCTAATCGCCCTTTGAGTAAACGCAGGGAGTCAGGAAAAGAAATCAACAACCATCACTATGGAAAAACAAAGTACATCGAAGATAGGAGGGGGTCGGCACATCACAAATCGCCGCCTCCCTCTGCTGGTGCCTGATCACCCGGAGGGGGCATGGCAAGTCTCTCCTCATCTCTCCTCCTACGACTACTGGACTGAGAGGAACCCGAGTGGGCAGGTCCCCTCAGTGTGCTCCCTCGAGAATTGGAGCGGTGGGAGTGGCTCCGAGACTGCAACGCCTGCATCATCAACTGACGATGCTCAGCCTCCACCCGGTGGAGCTCTGCAGTGCTCAAGACGAAGAAGGAGGATCTGCTCAGACTCTGGCCGTGACAACTCGACCACGCGAGCCTCCAGTCTCCCGACCTACGAGATGACAAAGAGATACATCAGTTACAGAAGAAGCAGCTTAAGGAAAAGAATAAGACATGTACCTCCCGTGTCAGCTCCTCTATCCTCTGAGCAGTCTGTGGAAACCAAAGGAGACGTCAGTCCAAGCATTTCCAGTTTAAAATGATAATAAAAACATCGCACCTCGGAAGTAGAAGAACCAAGATCCGGAATGCCTACGAGGGGCTCGAGCCCGAGCTCCCTCTGTAGCTCCATCACCTACCGGGAAAATGTCAGGAAAGAAAGAAAATGATAACAAGCAGAGCAGAAAATTATGTACCTTGTCCTGAAAACCCAAGGGATCATCAGTAGAAGGCAGCTGAAAACCCAAGGGATCATCAGTAGGAGGCGGAGCACCCCCTGCAGAAAGATCCGAAATCCTCGCCCAAAGATCCTTGTTCTACAAAAGGGAAAATCTTAGAATCAAGCAAAGCAAAGCAAGAGAAAGTCAAGGAAATTCACCTCAGTAGTAAGGACCTCCACCCGTTCCTTCAGCTGGGCAATCTGCAAGAAGAAAAGAAGATTAGCAAGGCAAATGAAGAAAGAAGACAGTATAAGTAAAAGCGGTAATCACCTCAAGAAGGAAGCCCGTCTCAGAAGAACTGCTCCCGGGATCGGTAGGAATGAAGGAAGGAGGGTCAACCGGCAAAGGGTGAGGAGGTAGCTCGGGACCCGTAGGCTGGCCGAAGTCGAACGGCTCGAAGGGAGGCTCGTCAAAAGCCGTCGGCTCAGGGGTAGCCGGATGGGAACCCAACTCCAGTTCGGCCACGCGCTAGCGGAGCCGAGAGATCTGAAAATAAGTAGAGGAGACAGTTAACAACATTCATTCATGGAATTAAAGAAAAAATAAAGAGTGTTACCTGTCGACGGGAACCTCGGTAGCGACGTCGCTGAAAGAAAAAAGAAAGGAAGGTCAGTTAACCAACAATGGAAAGGTGCAAAGTACAGAAAGTACCTGTCGCTCCAACTCGGCCTCCAAAGATGCTGTCCCCGCCCTCAAACGAGACAAACTCTCCTCCCGGATACTCTGAAAGCAACATACAGTTAGACATCAAAGCAAAGGAAGAACAGTGGTGAAAACAACAAATACGTACCTCTCCACCCTCAGTGAAAAGGTGGGCAAATGTCGCCATGTAGCGACGCAGATAGTCATCACTATCAGAAGCACTGGAAGTCACTGGGGCGCCACCCCTCTTCCAGATCCGAACAGCGAACCGGGCCTTCCTTTTTCCAGTCAATCTCCTGGATCAGGCCGCGGGTGGAACGACCCAGTCGTGGGTAAGGTGGAAGATCCACCCACTCCTGGTGAAGCCCCAATGAGCGCATCGTGAGACGTACCCAGAGTGGCTCCATCTCGTTCAGACAGATCAAGAAGGTGTCACGGCCAAAAACCGGACGACCCTCCAGAACCCACGGCTGCCGATCCAAGTGAAGGTCTGAAAAAAGGTTGCCATACCACCTGAAAAAGCAAGGCAGGGCAGTAAACAAGAAGAACCAAGTTAAGAAGGAGAAAAGTAACAGAATATCTCGTGGTGAGGGAAGCAGAGCAGCTGCCTCCTCAGGTTCTCCACCTGGTAAGGATGGGAAGAAGCAGATCGTGTAGCAACCCAGCTGCCAATGAGAGGGTACTCGGGGTCATCCTTCAGCAGAGCACGGCCCAGGGGGATGTAATAGTAACTCCATACCTGCCAAATAAAAGTTCCGTTAGTCACAAAAAAAGACAAGGCAGAATTGATAGTGAACAAAAGAACAAGGCATACCTGAAGGAATGGAGTAAACCCGGCTACTGAAACCGGACCGCTCTCCATCGCCAGCGAGGAGAACAGATGGGCCAGCGTAGCGGCACCCCACGCATACTCACCAACCTTCGACAGGTCAGCAAGAAAAGGGAGGAACCGCAACTGCACCCTGTCCGTCTTCGAGGCTAGAAGAAGACGGGTGAGGAAGAAGAGGAGGAACCGGCGGAGATCCTGGTCGGCCTCAACAGTGCCCTCCTCACCGACCAGGGAGCGCTCGACGCGTTTCGTCAACTCGTCGAGCACAACCGCCACTATGTCATCCTTACCCACACTGGCGTTGCTCAGACCGAGCAAGTTCCCAACGGCTGTGCGCTTCATAACGCACAGTCCGCCGGGGCAGTGTGGGACCGGATGACCCAGAAAATCTCGGACCATGGCCGAGTAATCGCGATAGGTCTTGCCGGTGACGGCACGACCATGCACACGAAGACCCGTGATCCGGGAGACATCCTCCACGGTAGGGACCATATGCCCCCAGGGGAAGAGGAAGGAATGGGTGGTGGAGTCCCATCTCTCCCTCAAGGCCTGGATCAAAGGGAGGTCCTCCCAGAAAGCCGAGCAGCGAAGAAATGGGCCAAAACCCATTGCATCAAGCCGTACCTTCTGGAAGTCCATCAACCCCTAGTAGGCATGGAAGACCATTTCCCAGGATATCCGGGACTTGATCTTCCCCTGCACAATCAAACAATCATGTTAGAAACAAAGCAATCATGAATAATAAATTCAAGAAAGGGGAGGTCAAGATTCGGTTACCGAGACGGTCGGAGGAGGATGGAGAGTGGGTAGCTCCGATGAGCCAGCACCGGCAGAGGAAGAAGCGCCAGCAGAGGAAGAAGCACCGGCGGAGGAAGAGGCCCCGGCGGCACCTGAAGCGTCAACACGAGACCTCTTCGTCATCTGCATCATTTCAAAGCATTAGAACAAGTCAAGAATAGCAAAACGGAGAAGACGGGGGCCTGGTGACCAGGGGCCCCATTTATGGGGCGCCTGGGCCGGGCGCCCCATTGATGGGGCGCCTAGCGCCCCATTGATGGGGCGCCAGGCAGAGCCTAGCGCCCCATCATAGGGGCGCTAGGGGGCTCAGCCTCCTTCTCTCTTCCCGTTCCGATCCGGAACGACTCCAGATCGGTTCGGTCCCTTCTGCGAAAATGAAGATAACGGAATAAATTACAAGTTTGCAGTTGGAAGGAACTTACTGTGGAATCCGCACGGTGCGCTGCGCTCCCCGGAAATGTCTCGCCCAATAGAAAAAGTAGAAAAAGATGATGGTAAATGAAGAAAAGTGCATGAGTGAAAATATAAAGTGCCATGGTCAAAATTTTCAAAATTCTTAGAACGTGTCCACAAGCAATATTCTTCATGAAAAACACAATTTCATTGCCAAAGCATTGATATTCTATTACTTTTTGCATATTTTTGCTGTTTTTCTGACACTGACAGGACTAGGACACAACTGAAAAGAAACTACATCAAGCAAATCCTACACCTACATTGATCAAGTCCTAGACACAACAAAAGCAAACAAAATACATCTGGACACAACAAAAGAAAAATACAACTGGATACAATCAAAGGGCAGAGATGCAGGTCAACCACCGCGCAGCTTCCTAAGCTTCGCCACGTACCGGCTCTTCCAGACCTCGTCTTCATCCATGTAGGCACTTGGCGAGAAGCTCTTGCAAATTCCCCAGATGGCAAGGATGCTCTGGCATTCTTCAGTATCAGCCGCCGTGCCCATCTGACGGTCTTTGACAGACGGGATATGGGAAAGACGAGGGACCTTGAGCCGCGGTTGGCCCAACTGAAGAGGACATCGGTGAGGATTGTAGATAATGAAGGAGGTGCCGGTAATCAACCGGAGATCCACCCCTGGGGTAGGAGAGGCACGGACATTCTGGCGCATAACCGCCTCTGTGGGACAAACAAAGCCGCTGCTGCTCATCGCCGAAAAGTACAAACGCCAGTCAGCGCGGGTCTTCACTGAGGGGCACTTGTTCTGAACCTTATAGTCCATGCAAAGGCGGTTGGTGAGAGGCTGGAGGGGGCTCCGAGCGAAAAGCCGGGAAGCAGTGGCCGGTCCGAAGCATACGTCAAACTTAAAGTGCCAGTCAACCCGGACATGAACAAGAGAATGCCGCCAAACATAGGCCTCGCCGACGCTAGCGTAAGTCGGGCCGTCATAAAGGTAGCCCAACACCGAGTGGGCTATGCACTCATTGGACCAAATGACCTGAATGCAAGGAAGGCAGGTAGGATCAAGCCACCCGTCCTCACACGGGTATAGGAGCACTGAGGCGAGGCAAGCAGCGACGCCTTTGACACCAGGCAGCAGAAGGTCCTCATTATCACCGGCGCCTTGAATCACGCCAATGGACCAATCCACCAGTGCTTCGGTGTAAATACGGCCACCTACCATAATGGATCGGGCCTCTCCGGTGGTCATAAAGCCACGGAGGAAGTCTAAACCGGTGACCGGTCCAACAGGGATAAACATGGCCTGGCCGTATCCAAGCATGGCACGAAGCCCCAGAAATAGCTCTACCTCTTCTAAGAGAACGGTACATTCGAAAGAGTCAAAAACAAAGGTGTGTGTATCGGGATGCCACATCTCGAGAAGTGCACCCGCCAAAGAAAAATCCCAGAAGTATTTGAGGAGGTGGTTGGCGTGAACGAGGATGCCGTTGAAGCCCCACCCGCTGAGAATGGTCCGCACATGAATATTGATAGTAGCCATTAAGCGGGCTATCCATAGCACCTGACCGTATCGGCGAGCCCCGGGAAAATTTGGAAGGTCCTGCAAAATAACCGCGCAATCAGAAAAGGTTTTTGAAACAGAACAAAGAAGGGTGCCTAATAAAGACACTACCACTCCCATGGACACCCGGTTCCGAATATGGCACGGCACTTCGGAGAAACTTTTCATCTCATTTGAACCGGTCGGGCGGGAGGAGGAAGAAGCCATCAGAGCAAAGGGAGGAGCAAGGGGCACTGTAGCTGGTGTGGGGGAGAAGAAGGGGAGGACCCCCTTCTTATAGAAGCCAAAAGCTGCCTCGGGAAGGAGCAGAATTGAAGTCCGCGCAGGTGCCCCACTTATAGGGCGCCTGGCGCCCTATAAGTAGGGCGCCTGGCGCCCTGTAAATAGGGCGCCTGGCGCCCTCTAAATGGGGCGCCTGGGGCCCTATAAGCAGGGCGCCTGGAGCCCGGAATTTTGCATGTGTTATCATATATCTCGCATGTATATCGTTGAAGACCTCGAGTCTAAAAGGGCTGAGTCAGAGAACCCCTTCAACAAAATCGATGAAGGATTCAGTCACCTTTTAGGCCCGCGGATAAGCCAAAGTCAAATGAACGGGGACGACGGTATCTTCACGGATGTCCTGACCCGTTGTGTTTGACCTATATCTTCAACTATTTTCTTATGTTTATTTCTATTTCTTTAAACTCAGTATACATCATGCATTATCATACAACATCTCATGCATCATCTTTTCCGTCACCATCTTTCTATAGCTCCTCAAGGAGGTTTTTGGTCTATCCGGAAGATCCAATTTTAATGGTTTCATCGAAACAAGAAGTTTTTCCATGTCAAACTGAACCGGTATTCTTGAGTAGAACCCAATGAATTTGAAGAACCCAACCTTGGATGATTGTCCTTTTTCTCTTCACTTTTTCGCAATTTACTACATTTCTACCTAGTCCAGCACACCATGCAGTTCGGGTCCTGGCCGGTAACAATTCTCCCCACGCGGGATTTTAGTTATTTACTTCTGTTCTTCTTTTTAACCAATCAACAAGAGGAAAGGTTTCGATAAGACAAAGGTTAATCTCGGAGTCCGGTAAAGTTTTGTTTCACTCAACTAGGCCAATGAGGGCGTGTCTAAATCTACACCTTGGCGTCACCTTTTCAGTCCATTACCACTTCATTTCGCTACGCCTCATTACGTTTCGCTACATTCACCTACGCTTCATTCATGACACTCCCCTACAAAGCCAACGCCAAGGCGAGGCAAGCTGTAGACACGTAATTTTGGCCCAGTAGGAGAGTTCAAATTCTTGTTTAAAGCACATCGTGTTTTCCGGACAGATCGAGTTTTGGCACATTCCGAAGGTGGGTCCATCAAGCAATCAGACAAGCCAAATGCCCCAAGAATAGGGCACCTGGCAGGGCGCCTGGAACCAAATCCGATAGATTTGACAGGCTGATTTGACCCCCCACAGTGACTTGTCTTGTCGATCTGACAAACCTCATGATGCTAGCGCCCCATATACAGGGCGCTATGCCACATGGCACTGTTTTTCGAAAATGGCCAAAGTGCCCTCTTTTGGGCTATAAATAGAGCCCCATTTGGAACTTAGAGGAGGTTCCAACTCCGTGCCACCCTAGAGCTCATCCAACACTACGATTCTAAGCCACACTCACCCTCCAAAAGCCTCCAAATCGATCCAAAATCCTCCACCAAAAACCCTAAAACCCTCTGTTTCTGTCACCCAGAAATATGATTTTTCTCCAACTTTGAGAGCCCCTATCCGACTCTCCTCATACATCCAGCACCCAAACCACTTTCCACTAGCTTTATTTGCATATTGTCTACAAGGAGGAGCTCTTACTTCGTCCCGGAAGCCATCCAACACTCCGGAGCGGCGCCGCGAAGAGAAGAAGAAAACTTGTTCGGGCCAGACTTAGTGCCCCGTATACAGGGCGCTTTGACTTTGGTCAACGCGCCCCATAAAGGGGGCACCTGCTCCTGGCGCCCTATATATAGGGCACCAGGAAGGGCAGAAGTTTGTTTCGTCGTTTTCGAAGTCCGATCGCCCGTTTAATCGAGTTCTTTTCTCCCTTTTTTTCACTTTTGCATTGATCACCATGTTATTTAGCATGTCTTAAAGCATTTTTGCATTTCATATATGTTTAAAACCTACCAAAAATAGGGGTTGGGATCTCGTCCCAATCCGGTTAGTCTCTTCCCATTTGCATGTTTGAATCTAAATTCGAGCACGATACTATGCTTTCGTTAGAACTAATGAAACCTTCACTTGTCTCCTTGTTTTCCTATGGACATTCTTAGGTAGATCCGATCGAGGTGGAGCTTCAACTGGATTGAAGGCAAAGGATTCACTAAGCTCTCTTCTTTCGGCCGGCCAAGAGAGGAGAAGTCGGAACTCAACAATCTCCCCGCTTCCGGAGGTACGACGGTCATCTTTCTATTTCATTTTCTTTCATCCCACCATATTTTGGAGCCTTTGGTTCCTGGCGACCACACCTACATAACACCCCACCCACCGACACACACCGAGGCGGGCGTAAGGGTTCCGGGAGGGGGGAGATCCGCGGATGTCCCGTTCTGGGTGCTTACACTGTGCAGGGTCAGGATGGAGGTCATGCACCAGTGCAGGTTGGAGGTCAGGTACCAAATGTAGCTGACATCCTGGGTGCCATTCACGAGCTCTTCCAGACGGTTCAGGCTCAGAACCAGGCATAGCAAGGTAGGGCACAACAGGTGAATGCCAGAGCAGAGAGACCACAGATCAGCACCTTGGAGGAGTTCAAGAGGCTGAGTCCACCAGGTTTCCGTGGCGAGAGGGACCCGGCAATGGCAGAGAACTGGCTAAGGGAGGTGGGCAAGATCTTCAGGGCTATGCAGTGCCCACCTGAGGACATGGTCCGTCTTGCTGCACACATGTTATCTCATTCTGCAGGAGCTTGGTGGGAGTCTTTACTCCACACCCGCTATGCTGGGATGACAGAGGCTGAGATTGATTGGGAAGACTTTGTCAGAGTCTTCAAGGACAAGTACATCCCCATGCACATCAGAGATGAGAAGAAACGAGAGTTCCTACTTCTGGAGCAGGGTAGTATGACCGTGATGGAGTACGAGAGCAGATTCGTGGAGCTGGAGGCTTATGCACCAAACATGTACGAGGAGGAACGCGAGAGAGCCAAGAAGTTCGTGAGTGGACTTCGTGGAGTGATCAGGGATAGGTTGGTGTCCAAGGTCTGGCGTAGTCTAGCAGCAGTCTATGAGGCAGCTTGCAGGGTGGAGCAGAGTATGGGAGCCTACAGGCAGCCTTCTCAGTACCAGAGGGCACCAGCACGTGCTGTACCCCAACAGGGGGTGGATCGTAAGAGTAAGATGCCAATGATTGACATGGCATGTGGTATTTGTGGGAGATACCATCCTGGCGGTACTTGTTACCGTAGGACCAGAGCTTGTTTTGGGTGTGGCTAGCAGGGCCACATGTTAGCAGAGTGTCCTAACAGAGCCAGGGGAGCAGCACCACCAGTAGCAGTAGCTTAGATCAGGGAGGAGGTCTGCTGTCCACAGCTCACCCTTCCAGCACCTCCTCAGCATCAAGCACCCCAGCAGCAGCCATTCGTGCCCCAGCAGCCACCACCACGCAGTGCCCAGGCCAAGGTGTTTGCTATGGAGCGCCAGGATCTTCCAGAGGCAGCCAATGCGGCAGAAGGTACTCTTTTAGTTGCTGGATATCATGCTAGAGTATTATTTGATTCTGGTGCTACGGATTCCTTTGTTTCTTTCCGATTTGCTACATTTCTGTTCAAGTATTGCAAGCATGAGATTAATGAGTGTAGCCCTGTCAGTGTTAGCATGCCATCTGGGAAGTCAGTAGATGTGTCTTATTGCATGCCTCAGTGTGATATAGATATT
Organism: Cryptocoryne crispatula var. balansae; assembly: GCA_036172225.1. NCBI lineage: Eukaryota > Viridiplantae > Streptophyta > Magnoliopsida > Alismatales > Araceae > Cryptocoryne > Cryptocoryne crispatula. The sequence goes on along the minus strand of CM069926.1, from coordinate 12,039,757 downwards.
ATTGGATATATCTTGAGGGCACGGTTGTTTGTGATTGAGATGGAGGGTTTTGATGTCATTCTTGGGATGGATTGGCTAGAACATCACCACGCCATCCTAGATTGCTTCAAGAAGAGGGTGATTTTCCAGATACCTGGGGGTGACACTTTCTCCTATAAGTGTCCTAGTTATGGCAGGTCCAAGATGTTGATTTCTGCATTAAAGTCTTCCAGGTTGATTGGTGCCCAGTGTGAGGCTTATTTGGCCTGTGTTACCAAAGTGGAGGAGACTGGAGATAGTCTAGCATTGGAAGATGTGGCTGTAGTAAATGAATTTGTAGATGTGTTTCCAGATGAGTTGCCAGGTTTGCCACCACCTAGGGACATTGATTTTGCCATTGATCTTGTCCCTGGGGTTGTCCCTATTTCTATTGCTCCTTATAGGATGGCACCTGCAGAGCTGAGAGAGCTGAAGAAACAGTTAGAAGAGTTACTAGAACTGGGTTTTATTCGCCCTAGTGTGTCACCTTGGGGTGCACCAGTGTTGTTTGTCAGGAAGAAGGATGGATCACTGAAATTGTGTATTGACTATAGGAAGTTGAACCAGTTGACCATCAAGAATAAGTACCCCCTGCCTCGCATAGATGACTTGTTTGATCAGTTGCAGAATGCTAAGATATTTTCCAATATTGATCTGAGATCAGGTTACCACCAGTTAAGAATCAAGAAGGAGGATATTCCCAAGTCAGCATTCAGGACCCGGTATGGCCATTATGAGTTTCTGGTGATGCCTTTTGGCCTTACCAATGCACTTGCATCATTCATGGGTCTGATGAACTAGATCTTTAGAGAGTACTTGGATCAGTTTGTGGTTGTTTTTATTGATGATATTTTAATCTACTCTGCTAGTGATGATGAACACTGTCAACACCTGAGGATTGTTTTGCAGATTTTGAGGGAGCACCAGCTCTATGCTAAGTTCAGTAAGTGTGCCTTTTGACTCAAAAGTGTTAACTTCTTGGGTCATATTATTTCTGAGGCAGGTGTGCAGGTTGATCCAAGCAAGGTGGAGGCAGTGCAGAATTGGGAACGGCCTACCAACCCCACTGAGGTGAGGAGTTTCCTTGGTTTGGCAGGGTACTATCGTAGGTTTATTGAGGGGTTTGCTTCCATATTAGCCCCATTGACTGCTCTGACCAAGAAAAGAGGGTTTAAATGGACAGAGAAGTGTGAGGAGAGCTTCCAGTGCTTGAAAAAGAAGTTGACCACGGCACCTGTTCTTGTGCTACCTTCTGGTTCAGGAGATTTTGTTGTCTACACTGATGCTTCTAGGGTTGGTTTGGGCTATGTGCTCATGCAACATGGTAGAGTTGTTGCCTATGCTTCTAGGCAACTGAAGCCCCATGAGAAGAATTACCCTGTTCATGACTTAGAGATGGCAGCTGTGGTTCATGCCTTAAAGGTGTGGAGGCATTACTTGTATGGAGAAACTTTTGAAATGTTCACTGATCACAAGAGCTTGAAGTACATATTCACTCAGAAGGACTTGAACCTGAGGCAGAGAAGATGGGTGGAGTACATGAAGGACTATGACTTTAGCCTAAACTACCATCCAGGGAAGGCTAATGTTGTAGCTGATGCACTTAGCAGGAAAAAGATGATGGTGTGGAACTCCCGAGAGGAGACGAGGTGGACGCCGAGGGGATGAGGTCTTGGCGCCGTTCCTCTCGCGGTGTGGACGTTCCTGTGTGGGGTGTGTGTGTTTCTCCTTCCTTACGGTTTTGATAGGGTCGGTTCGTGTTAATCACGCCATAGACACGGTTGTGGATAATTCCAACAAACCTTTCTATTACCCGCCTCTTCTCCTTCTTTCCTTCTCCGCACTCACTTTGGTCCCCGGACTACTCAACCCTTGATGTCACTTGGGCATCGAAGGATCGGTCCGGGTCGTGAGGAGAATAGAGGGGAAAGAAGATCAGATGGTGGGTGGCATTATCAACACTAACTTAACCTATGAACCGAAAAGAGGAAGAGATAGTGTGGTCGCCAGGAGCCAAAGAGGCTCCGATGATTAAAATAAAAGAGATGAATTGATAAAGGCGGAAGATGACCGGTTACCTCGTTGAATGGGGGAGATTGTGTGGGTTCTATCTTCTCCTTCCTCGGCCGGCCGGGGAAGAAGAGCCTTGAAGAAACTCGCTTGCCTGAAAAGAGATTATAAATGAAAGCACACAAAACAACGATTAGAACTAAATAGAAAGTAGTAACTATTCGTAAGAAGGAAGAGCAATGGCAAAAGGGGTTGAACGAACCGGATTAGGACTAACTCCTAACCCCTCTTAAGGGAGGATCTAAATGACCTAAGGCTAAAGATGTATTAAGTTATACTAGTGCAACATGCATGATGGAATCTAAACGAAAAATGAAAGGAGGAGAAGATAAGGAAGAAGATCGTTGGCGAGCCCGGGGTTGGCTGGCTTCTGGAGGTTGCAGGCGCTCCGACTCCAGGTCGCCTGGCGTCCCGTCGGAGGAGCGCTTAGGTCCTTCGGAGGCAGCCTTTGACACGATCTTCTCCCGGTTCCAACTAAAGGAATCGGACTCCTGGCCCTTTTTGGAGACTTCTTGAGACTCTTTGGGATTCCTTTCAATGGCTTTTAATGGTATGAGGGGGTTTGGAATGGTCTTTTGGTTATGTTGAATGAGCGGAGTGGAAGAGATGTAATGGAAGATTGAATGACTTGGAGATGGGATTGTGGACTCTAGTGTGGCTTGGAAGATGGTGGGAGGGCGTTGGGAGGCTCAAGAAGACTCTCTCTGTGGAGTTATGGCTCTGGGAATCCTTTTTGGAACCTCCTTGGAACCTCTTAAATGTGGGAGAAGGGTCTCCTTTTATAGATGCACAAAAGTGACCCTAGCGCTCCGACCTGAGGATGCCTGGCGTCGCAGTATGGGAGCGCCTGCTAATCCGCCGACAAGTCGGCGCATCAGCACGTCCGACCATACCTGTCGCCACCTACCACCCTGTGTGTCAGGCGGCAGTTGTCAGCGGAAATCCTGGCGCTCTGACGGGGGAGCACCTACGACCTACGGCTGACGCACTGCAAATTCGGCGTACGCGGAGCCTGCGGTGTCAGTTGTCAGGCGGGGATCCAGGTGCTCCGACGGCGGAGCGCCTGGACCCTCGGTACGATTTCGACAATGCACCGCTGACCGTCCTGAAAAGCCGACTATCACGCGCGGAAATGCAGGTGCTCTGGCAGAGGAGCGCTTGTACCATCGTACGTTTCTGAGTACGACGTCGTCCGGCCGGATAAAGGGGTGAAAAGGCAGGAAATGCTAGGCGCTCTGAAGTCGCGATGCCAGGCGTCGCGATGTTGGGACACCTTTACATTTCCTAAAATTCGGTCATTTTTATGTCAAATCGACTTCTCTGATTGAGAAAATACAAGTGTTATCTATAGAAATGAGATTGTACTCTCTGTAATCTGGCCGAATTCGCGTATCTACAGATGGCTATGCAGTTGCACCAGACATGGGAAGGTATGGAGTTGCTGATTGATTGTGCACCCAGCAGGGAAGTGGATAACCTAACATCTTTCTTGGCACAACTTTCTATTGGGTCAGCTTTGGTAGACAGGGTGAAAGAAGCTCAAGTTGGGAATCAGGCAGTGCAAGAATTAGTCAGAAGGTCAGATGTTTCCAAGTATGAAGATGGTACAATCAGGCAACAAGGAAGGCTATGTGTGGCAGAGGATGCAGAATTGATGCAGGATATATTGGCAGAAGCTCATAGATCTCAGTATGCTATTCATCCAGGGGCAAACAAGATGTATCAAGATCTTAGGAGGCAGTTCTGGTGGGAAGGCATGAAAAGAGATGTGGCTGACTATGTATCCAGATGTTTGATTTGTCAACAGGTGAAGGCAGAGCATAGGAAGCCAGCAGGACCACTTCAGCCATTAGAGATTCCAGAATGGAAGTGGGAGCATATCACCATGGACGTTGTCACTAGTTTGTCTAAAACCAAGAAGCAGTGTGATGCCATATGAGTAGTGGTGGATAGACTCACCAAGGCAGCTCATTTCTTACCTATTAAAGAAGCCCAACCGACAGAGCTTGGTGAGATTGTACTTTGATGGTGTGGTCAAGTACCACGGTGTGCCAGTCTCTATTGTATCTGATAGAGATCCTAGATTCACCGGAAGGGTATGGAAAGGATTACAGGATGCTTTGGGCTCTCAGCTCAAGTTCAGCTCGGCATATCATCCCCAAATAGATGGCCAGTCTGAGCGTACTATTCAGACATTGGAGGACATGTTGAGGGCTGGAGCACTGGAATGGTAGGACAGTTGGGATTTGCAGCTGCCGCTCATTGAGTTTGCTTATAACAACAGTTTTCACTCCAGTATCGGTATGGCACCGTTTGAGGCATTGTATGGGAGGCCGTGCAGATCACCTCTTTGCTGGGAAGAGATTGAAGATCGCAGTCTTATTGGGCCAGATTGGGTGTAGGATAGTAATGAGAAGGTCAAGTTAATTCGCCAGAAGTTGCTTACTGCTCAGAGCCGCCAGAAGAGTTATGCTGATTTGAAGCGCAGAATTGTCCAGTTTGAGGAGGGTGACCATGTGTTCTTGAAGGTTTCTTCTTCAAAGGGAGTTATCAGATTCGGTCGGCGTGGGAAGTTGAACCCAAGGTATGTGGGTCCGTTTCAGATTGTGCAACAGATTGGTGAGGTTGCTTACAGGTTGGCCTTCCCCCGGCAATGGCGATGATACATCCGGTTTTCCACGTCTCTCTACTTCGGAAGTACGTATCAGATCCAACCCATGTCATAGATTTCCAGAAGATCAACGTGCAGCCGAATTTGAGCTTTGACGAGAGGTCGATCCGGATCACGGACCGGATGGTGAAGCAATTAAGGAGGAAGCAAATTCCGATGGTCAAGGTTCTTTGGAAGCATCACTCGTCGGAAGAGTCGACGTGGGAAGTGGAAGAGGATATGAGGCGTCTGCACCCGCAACTATTCGGTTAGTTAATTTAATTTTCGATGATGAAAATTTTTGTTAGGAGGGTAGATTGTAACGTTACGTTTTTAGATAAAAAAAATAGTTAATAAATATTTATTAATATTTTAATTCCTTCCTCCCTCTATTTATATCCTCTTTCCCCCCCCCTCGGTACCTTCCCCTTACAATCCAAAGACCGTCGTTTTCCTCCCCTCCCAAACCCTACTTTTTCCATTCGGACGCGCGCCGCCGCCCTCCTGTCGTTTTCTTCTCCCTCCGTGCACGTGCGCATCGAAGCGATCGCCGCCTCGGCGCCGCGCGTCTCCGCCGTCTCCCGCCTGCGCGCATGCAGTCACCGCGGTCGCCGCCGTCTCCCGCCCTCGCCCGCGCGGCCGTGCGCCGTCTCTATCCCCGGGCGCCGTGCCCGCTGTCGGCCGCGTGCCATGCCACGTGCGCGAGCGCGTTGTCGCGGTCGCCGCCTTGAGCCTCCCGTGTGCCCGCGCGCTCGCAGCCCCCCCCCCCCCGTTGACCACCACGCTAGTCGGCGCCGTCCCGCGCTCGCGGCCGCCCGCCGCCCGCCGCCCGCCGCGTCGCCGCGTGTCCCGCGCCCGCCGTCTACCGCCGCCCCGCCGCCGCCACGTGCCCTCGGCCGCCCGTGCGCGCCGCCTTCCCTCGGCCGCCGCGCTGCCGCCGCGCGTCACCGCCTCGCCGGCGCTGCCCGTGCAGCCGCGGCCCCGTTGATGCCTCCCGGTTGACCGCCGCCGCGGTCGCCACGTCACCGTCTTGCCCGCCCGCCGCCCGCCGCCCGCCGCATGGACGCGCTACCTGCCGCCCGGGTGCGCCGCCTGCACCACTCGCCCGCCGCCGTGCGCCGCCGTGCGCCGGCCCTCCCCTCCGCGCGGTATCTCTCCTTCCTCTCTCCTATCGCTCTCTCTCCTATCGCCCTCTATTAAACTCCCTAGTTCATGATTTTTCTTCTACCAACAGATTTTGAGATCACCTATCCAACTCGATTTTTCGTCGCCGTCGTGACCGCGGCAGTTTCGTCGCCTGATTCACTTTCCTTGGAATTCCGTGCACCGTTCATCGTCGCCGTAAAGATAGGCGTCTCAGCTATCTTTAGCACTCTATATATTTAATTAAATCGTAAAAATTATGCTTAGATCATCATGATTATTAGGTTGTAATTAATGGGATGTTTTTGATTTATTTACATGCTTAGATAGAGTTAGATTAATCTGTTTAAGTCGTGCATGCTTAGATTAATTTGGTTATTTATGTATGCTAGTCATCACGATAGGTTTGTGTATATTTAAATCTAGCTAGTTTAGTATGTTTGCACCGCGGTAAATCTTAAACACAGATATCCCGATTTGATAAAAAGCCGATGTAAGGTTTAGGCATAGTGGTGTTAGAATTTAGTTTATTTTCTTTTATGTAATAGGTAGTTCTGTTTAAGCATGTAATTGATATGTTTAAGTTGTAAATTGCATGATCCTATTTATATGCATTAGTTTGTGTTAGATTGTGGTATGGTATGCAAATATGTGGTACATAGAACCATGGGTGTTCATCTATGTATTTCATGTTTGATTTTCCAATTAAATGTTCATGTTTACTGTCTGAGTTAATTATATGCTTGCATGGTGTGAAATGTGGTTAGTGCAGTGAGCTGCATTGTGATGGAAATGTACTTCACCAGACTATATTAGTGGCCCGTGGGCAACGAAGATTAGTTGAATCTGGAGCATCCTTCGATCTCAGATACAGCGATTTATCCTAAGTACTCCCCTGCCTAGGGGTACTATGGGATTTAGTTACTATTTGTTACTTCCTACTATATGGTAAATCTGGTGCTAGTTTTGTGATGTGACTACATTTTTCAGATGGAGCATGATACTTACTCAGACAGGTGTTTAGTTGTGTATTTTGGCATAGATGTTAGTGTTCTAGATATGTCCTTGGATATGTTGGTTTTAATGCATATAGAGTCTGGTTATCATATGGGGTAGTTGAATGACTTTGTAATCACTTAATTAAAGATATATAATTAGTTTAAACCCTATGTATTAAATCTGATTTTTAGGCTTATTATGTTTTGTATATCACTAGAAATCACTAGTATAGTAGGGTAGTTCGGGTGTAAGACCTACTGAGTCTGTGGTGACTCACCCCTTCCCATTATTAACTTTTTCAGCTGAGTTCGAGGAGCCTCTCCCTGAGGAGGACTTTGGAGAGGATTTCGAGGAAGACCTTGGAGTTGATCCAGAGCCGTTCGAGGACCCAGAAGAGGAGGAGTTTGGTGACGAGTGATCACCACATATCATTTAGGTTGCTTGAGTTTCCCTTCTGTTATTAGTTTGGTTTTTGTTTGGTGTGATTTTTAGAGGTTGGATGGACTATGTGTTGAGTCCTTCTTAGTTGTTGGTTGTGGTTACTTATAGTATTTTCTTGGAATTTGAGTTTGATTGGATCATTACAGGTTGCTTTAAATTATTCAGGATTTAGTGATATGTGGATTTGGCTTGTTCTCCTAAACTGTCTCGATTTTCCGGAGTTATTTCCACTGCACATTTGTATATTCCGGGTCGTGACATATGTAGATGATGCCCAAACTATCGATCTCACAAAAGGATTTATGGCTATGAAACTAACTATAGAAGACAACCAAACGTACCAGAACAATGCAACCAAAACACCACAACAAATGAAAGGTAAAAGAAAACGAAACATAATAAACCGAATAGCCTTGCTCCAGCACACACAAAAAGACGAAATATCTATAAAGACATTTGGCCAAATTGCTAGAGTGGAGAAGATTTTTGTATCTTGGATCTTCCTCCCTCCCATATTAGGGGAAAGACAAAACAATAGACAAAAAACTCTTACTTTGGCAATTCAACTCCCAATGGATAGATCTTCCGCAGCCCTGACGAGGGTTTCCCCCCTTCCGATATTCCTAGATGGCTTTTGTGACCCCAACAAAGGTTCCCCCTCTTTGGCACTCCACAAGGTCTTTCATGGCCCTAACAAGGGCTTCCTTCTTTTTGGTGCTCCGTGATGGCTTATTGCAGTCCTTGACGAGGGTTCCCCTTCTGGCACTCCTCGATGGCTTTTGCAACCCCAATGAGGGTTTCCCCTTAATGGCGCTTCGCAAGGTATTCCGTGGCCCCAACAAGGGCTTTCCATTGTCTAGTGCTCCGCTATGGCTTACCGTGGCTCTCAGTGAGGCTTCCCACTTCGAGTGTTTTGTGAGCTCTTTTGTGGCCTTGGTGAGGGTTTCCCCTTATCAGCGTTTCGCGAGGTCTTCTACTAACCTAACAAAGACTTCCCCTCTTCTAGTGCTCCGCGATGGCTTACCATGGCCTTGTCAAGCGTTCCCCCTTCCAACATTCCATGAGGTCTTCCATGGCTCCAGTGAGGGTTTCCCCGTACAAGCTCTTCATGAGGTCTTTCACAGCCCCGACGAGGACTTCCCCCATTTTGGCATTCTGTTAGATTTTTCATAGCCCCATTGAGGATTTCCCCTTACCAGTGCTTCTCATGGTCTTCCACAGCCTTGACAAGGGCTTCCCCCCTTTCGGTGCTCTACGATGTCTTACCGCGACCACCAATGAATTACTTCAAGAGACGGTATGACATTTCGTAGACTTAGCATTATAACCCAAAATGAGATACGTGGAACAATCATGATAAGACATTTATACTTTCAAGTAAATTATGATAAGATCTTAAGGGATAAGGATCTTTAGAAATAATATAAATTAGTTTATATAATTTTTAATTAATAAAATTTATTATAAAAATTTAAAATGAGTAAAAGAAGATTACATATGTAACACTCCAATTTGTTAGTATCTTAAATGATTAAATCATTAGACTACCAACAATTTTAGTTAACCATTGTTCAGAGGTTGAGTTTTAAAAAACTCTGAAATTAAGTAAGCTTTGTTAGAACTAGTCCAAATGTAGGTGACTTCTTGAGAAGGCTGCTAATTAGCATTGTTGCTAGTTTGTTAGCTGACTTAATCATTATTTTTCATATCAGAGCATAACCCAGCTAAAAAGTCTGTTGCAACTCATTGGAGTGTGTTATATGTGATGTGTGTGTGGTCATGACAAAAATGTCAAGTCTTTAAGGAGTCTAGATTCTAATACCCCAATTTATGAATATGTTAAGTTATTAAATTAGTAGACTACCAATAACTCCAATTAACTTTTTTTGGAGGTTGAGTTGAAAAAAACTCAAAAAATAAATGTGCTTTGTTAGAAATAGTCTAAGGATAGGTGACCTTCGAGGAATGCTACTAATTAGCATTGTTGTTGGGCCATTTAACTAATTTAATCATTATACATTTATATGATAACACAAACTTAAGACAATTTCATTACAAAATAATTGGGATATTAATTTGAATGGAAAGATATTACAATTGGGAAAGAGATTAACAATCTTAGAACCAGTGATAAATTTAAACATGATTGTATAGATGATATTTGGGTTCTATTGAGTATTATACACATGAATGACGAAGTATGCTTCTGTCGATGTAGGATTATCTATTGGAGTTGTACATTGATGTAGACAAACAAATTGATGATATAATTATACCCTCCATGATCATGATCTTTTATCCTCAAACAATGAAAAATGTCTATCAATGTGCTTGATTTATGAAATTCTATAATTTGAATAGTCATAGGTTGATTTTATGTTATGGCTAAAAAATATGTTTGGACTTTGATTCATTAGAGGTGATATTTTAGATAAGATAAGGTAGAAGAACAGTTGAGGGAAATCTACTTAGTTGTTTGAAAATAAATAGAATTTGAAATGTAACTTTATTTTAAGGAAGAAATGATAATCTATTGTATAAGAGTTGTTGGGATTGGAACGTGCTTGTCAAATAAAAGGACTTCTGAAATGAGAATCATTTGATAATTTTATGTGGTAATAAATATATATTGATCATTTGATGGAGGATAGAAAGAAACTCTTTGATTATGATTTGACAAAAATTACAGTGTATTTGATATTATTGTTAAAGTTTGGATAATAAGAAAGATTATTGATTAATAGTGACAAGAGTGTCAAAAGTAGTAAGATCAGTATAATAGTTCTAATGAAAAAATGAGATTTGATCATCCTACAAAAAATGATGATCTCAAGACTTACATAATACATGATATGAGGTAGTTATAGTTTGAATTGTATATATATAAATGATATTATCCAATCATAGAGTCTAAGATGGATGAGATAGGTGGACGATCATAATTTCGATCAATACACTATCATAAAGTGTTATCTATTTGAGAAGTTCAATTAAGAAATCAAATAGAAGTGAAATATCGATTCTAGTACATCTCGAATGTGGAAGTGTAAACAAAGAAAGATTTAGACTTATTTTATCAGCTAAGAGAAATATGTAATGATATTAGATTTAGAAACTGAATTACCAATCAAAAATTTGGAATGTATTTTTTTGTAAATTAAAAATAGTAATAAGTTTAGTATTCTTTTTAGTGTTGTACATGACATTTGTAATATATGATCAAATACAAATTTCAGAGAATAGAAGATTATTTAGATGTGCCTTTATTGTTAGATACCAAATCTAATTGACAATGTAGTCTTATCATCCGGATTATTACCCATTATTTGTTGATCAAGAACACAAAAAAACTATTCTATCTATCATGATCATTGCATGATCTATGTAATTGAGAATAAATCATCTCTTCATATCTAAGGATAAACTTCATATACTCAAAGTTAAACTTGATTGGATGATCATGGGTTGATTCTTAGTTTGTGTTCAATTAAATTAATATAGTTAATTGGACTATAAATTATGAAAATGATATTTGATAGTTAAGAAATATCCTTTTGTTGTTGAAAAATAAATTGAGATAGAGTTTTATTTTGTGAAAAAAATATATCAACATCAAAGTTTATAGAGACTAAGATATGCATGTTGAGGATAAATGGAAAGAGATGTCTAAGATTATAATTATGACTCTTTGAGAATGATATTAGGGTAATAATTATTCAAAGATGTGATAATTTGATATCACATATATGAGAGAGAGAATGCTGTTATTTTTAATGATTTGACATTAACTAGACTAATATTAGACGAGTATCACTTGATAAGAAGATGAGAATCTAGTAGTCTAAGGATATGAGAGACTTAACTGTTTTGATAATAATTAGGATTAATGGTGATAATTTGACAATGATATGATGTCACTGAAGTAAGAAATTATGGTGAATAATTTTGAAAGAAAACTAGAGATTTGTTAATTATCTCTCTTGTCAATAAAGTATGTATGTTTGATCGCATGCAAGACATCTTTCAAGAAGTGTGCAATAGGAATATTTTGATACTGATATAAAGAGTTGAGGGATGATAGTTTTTTTAGAATAAGATTTTGTTTGGCACTTGATACTTAGATTGTGAATATGAAGGCATTTATATGATATAGTTAAAAATGGAAGATTTAGAATTTAAATATGGATAATATTATTAGATTATAAGAATTACCACAAATATATGATATTGATTTTAATTTATCTTAGAACTTAAGGATCAAGTCAAATTGAAGCACTATTATCTCAATGGCTTGTGAGTATTAAATTTCAAAAACGAAATTTATTTTAAGGAGTGGAGAATGTAATATCTGCAAGAAAAGAAAGAAAAATCAAATCCTACATGTAGTGGCTGCTTTATTTTCTTAGTACTTGGTGCAGACTCCCCCTTATTCTTTTGGTGCCTGAGTGCCTTCGCCTCGTGCCTTATTCTTTTAGGGCATTGTAATCACCCTAATTGAAGATCTATAATTAGTATAAGCCCTATGTATTATAAATATGAATTTATAGGTTATTTATCTTTAATATCAATAGAGAATCATTAGTATAGTAGGGTAGTCTGGGTGTAAGTCCTACTTAGTCTATGGTGACTCACCCCTTGCGTTGTTACTATTTTCAGGAGTGCAGGTTTAGTGCAGCAAAAGCGTAGTGATGTTTTGGAATCCGAGGAGCTAGTGGAATACTTATTCAATGTTGGTATTTAATTTGTTTAGAAAGATGTTTGTTTGTTGTTTTAATAGATTGAAATGTTTGGAATTGTGATTTTGGATTATGATTTTAGTCTTATTTGGTTCCAAACTGATATATTTTTCCATTATGCCACTGGATTATCTTCCGCTGTGCATGTTAAAAATATGGGACGTGACAAGCTTTCACCCGAAGCAAGGAAGAATCTCCATCTTCCTGCATTCCGACACCGCCACACAAGTGGTGCAGAATCTACTGCCACATGGAAAAAACACAAGGAGATGAATTGAGAACAATTGCTGACAATGCAAAGCACTGAGGGAAATGGAGAAGAAGAGGGGAAAGGCCGATTGGGATGGACGGAAGCTACCAAGAACCCCTTGTCATCGAGATCGACAAAGTCCATCACGAGAGAAAGAGAGAGCGGCCATGTTCGCACCCACAATAGAGTCCACTACGAGAGAGAGAGAGAGAGAGAGAGAGAGAGAGAGAGAGAGAGAGAGAGAGAGAGAGAGAGAGAGAGAGAGAGAGATCCGCGTCTATCTTGAAAGAAAACCAATTATTCCTTGTTTTAAATCCAAAAGAGTTTAATGTTTTTGAAAAAAAAAGATTTAAAAGGTGCAACCAAACACTTGATCTCGAACATTTTTAAAATTTAAGTTAAAAAGAAATAAAAAATATAACCAAATACCCTATTTGTTTTAAGTTCTACTTTGTTGAAACTGAAGTTAGTTTAATAATTAAGCTGACTTGAGCAATCATTAATGAACAGAAGGATTCTCCATTCGATTTGTTAAATCAACTTGTAAATTTTATTTATAAAATAAATAATTAAATTAAATTAAATAGTATAAATTTAAACTGAAATAAAATAACCAGCTAAGGTCAAGGTTAAATTTAATATTGCATTTGTAATAGAAAATTATCCCTCACAACTAGAGTATCACTATAGTCGGTCGAGCGTAACTCGATTGACATCGCCTCTGCTCTTGGGAAAGCAGGACATGGGTTTGTCTTTTGGTAGCTACAACCAGGCACTCCCTGGGGGGTGATCTGTGAGGATCGAGCGTGAGCTCGATCTCTCGTCACCCGCGATGTTACGGGGCTTCGAGGCCACTGAGCCGGTGACCAAAAAGACTAGAGTATCACTATATAAATAAATAATATTATATTTTCGAAAGCAACATAATATATAAATAAGGCAGACAAAAAAAATCTTTTTTTTGGTTGCCATAAATAATAACAACTAAAAATAACGTCACACGAGGATATTACAAAAACCACCGCTAACCCGGTGCATCAACAAACACTTGGTCCATCACCGCTTTGGGAAGCGGTATACACGAGGAGACCCAAGGCCAGTCGAAACCCACCCTCAGCGCCCACTTAGACAGCCGATGCGCGGCTTCGTTGCTTTCCCTAGGGCTGAAGATGAGGGCGGAGGCTGCGGAACGAAGGCGATCTCGACTTCTACTGTTGAGAGAACTGGCCTTCCAAATCTCAGGGCCTAAGCCACAGATATCGTTCACCACATTCAGGGCGTCGCTCTCGATGGTCGACGGAGTAGTATCCGGGTATCTCCAAGAGCAGGCTTCCGCGATTGCTTCTGCCTCCAAAATCTGGGGGTCAGTGAAAGAAGAGGTACGCACCTTCCATTCCACAATATAGCCTTTAGCATCCCTGATTAGGATTCCTATCGCCCCTTTGACATTATCAGAGGCTGCATCGACATTAATCTTAACATGAGTATCCGGTGGAGGCATCCATCTAATAATAGGGTCAATAGGAGCAATCCCAGCTTGAGAAATAAAGAAGTTTGAATCTGCCAAAGCATTCAAGAGAATCCACATAGAGCTTTTTTTGATAATCCTGATGGAAACCGCACAATGATTTTTCCAAATATGCCACATAATAGAAATTCCCTGAACTCCTAAAGTGAATTTTGACTGGTCCCTCGACAGGATCCAATTGAGAAGGGTAGTCAGAAATTCATAGAAGTCTAAGGTATTATGATGATCATTAAGCCCCAAAGGAGAGCCGAACCATACTGCTCTACTGCAAGGGCAATGGAAAATAATATGGTTCGGGTTCTCACCTTGACAAAAGCATAATTTACAAAAATTATCCATAGCAGGGCATCTTCTAGCAATAGCATCATAGGTAGGGAGAGCATTGACCAGCCCTTTCCAGATAAACATAAGAATTTTCTGGGGAAAAATATTTTTGATCTTCGGATGCCACAGCTGCTTCCAAATATGATTAACCGAAGGACCCGGTGCCATTTTTCCTTCTAAAAGGAATCTATATGCTGATTTGACATTGAGAATTCCATTTTGAGTAAAATTCCAGACCAAATTATCTTTTGCTTCTTCTGCATAAATTGGAGTCCGGAGAATTCTATTGACCGAATTACCATCAAAACATTTATCAAGCATGTCTCTGTTCCAACAGCCGTTCACTATCAGATCTCCCACCATGGAAGGGGTCACTTCATCCCCCTCATTAGGAACTGGGGGACCTTTTCTATCAAGGATCCAGGGCTGGTTCCAAATATTAACCAATGATCCGTCTTTGATTTTCCAAATACCTCAACAGATTATCTCTGGCTTTTAAAATATTTCTCCATGCATCGGAACTATTGTAATTAACTTTCAGCTCCCAGAAATTCCCTGTTTTCACATACTTATCCTTCATCACTTTGACCCACATCTTATTGGTGTCCTTGATAAAGGACCAAGCAAGTTTAAGGAGAAGAGCTGCATTCATGGTACCCAAGTCTCTAATGCCCAAACCGCCTGCATGTAAAGGCATCTTTATAGACTCCCAATTCCTAAAGTGGATTTTCTTCTTCTCCCCGACATGAGCCCACCAAAAAGCATTTTGGTAGCTATCAAGTTTTTTAACAATTCCCAACGGGATTCTCTTAAGGGACATAATATGAACCGGAAGTTGATTCAAGGTAGATTTAATCAAGGTAGTCCGCCCGGCTGAAGAGAGGAGATTCATTTTCCA
The DNA here is from genome assembly GCA_036172225.1 of Cryptocoryne crispatula var. balansae. Classification (NCBI taxonomy): domain Eukaryota; kingdom Viridiplantae; phylum Streptophyta; class Magnoliopsida; order Alismatales; family Araceae; genus Cryptocoryne; species Cryptocoryne crispatula. The sequence continues at coordinate 12,024,700 of CM069926.1, read as the reverse complement.
ACCGGCCATCTTCTTCTGGAATCTGTCCACAAACCATCTATAATGGTTTATCCTTTGATCGGAAATCCCCAAAGGGATCCCAAGGTATTTTTCGAAAGGAGATGCTTTGGCAAAACCAGTCATTGAACAAATTTGAATCTGCATATCCTCAGGAACGTTCTTGCCGAAAGTTATGCTGGATTTATTAACATTGATGAATTGACCGATATACCCTGACAAAAAAAAATCTTTAGTGGGGGCTATACGGACGGGAACATCAGTTGGGCCAGGGTTTGATGTGTCCACGTGAACACCCCCTGCCCGCCTGACCAACCAAAAAACGAACGCCCCTGCCACCAAGAAATGACGTCTCCGTATTTCATTTGTATATTTTGTCATCAGATTAAATTAATCTTGTGCCACGGGTAACATTACAAATTAGTCGAGGTCGACTCGAGTAATACGAAGTTGTTAAATTTTGACTTATTTATTTTTTACAAAGTATTAGTTGTTATAGATACAACGTTCGCCTTTGTTCAAAATTGAGTCAGTACTTATTTGAGTGAAATTAAATGTAGTTTAATCTATATTTGATTTTGTACTCAATATAAAATTATTTATAAAATTATAAATTGATATAACGTGAAATTTTAACTAAAATTCAATTTAAATATAAATTAAATTAAATTATATGCTTACTTGTAATCATATATTTCAGAGATAGTGTGTAAATATCAATATTCATAATTTAAATTTTTTAATTGAATATTTAATTGAATTTCTCGTGAGTTTACGGACTCAAGTAAAAGTCTATTCAATTTTGACTTGGTTACAGATCAAATTTTATTTTTTCTTTTCAAATTTGTTCACTTAAAATAATAAGTGAATTCAGTCCATTCATGTTTTTGCTATCGGTCCTGCTGCTATGATTTAACGTGTGTACGTATATGTACATATATTTATATATCCATAGTCTACGTGCACTACAAGAAACAAAGTTATTAGAGACGATTTAATGGCGATGGCTTTACTAAGCCGTCTCTATAAGAGTTAATTGCGACGGCTTAAGCCGTCCCTATTAAAGCCATCTACAAATACAAAGATATAAGAGAGTCTCTATAAAGACGTCGCAATATCGTTTATTAGCGACGGCCTAAGCCATCGCCAAACCAGAAAATGCACTCGGAACACCCATCGGTCCGGGTAAATGGCGACGGCTACGGATAGCCATCGCCAACTTAGTTAATAGCGACGGCTCTAAGCCGTCGCAATAAAATTTTTCGACCGTTCAACGGTCGACTCATTTTTGCGACGGCCTCAGCCGTCGCTGTTGTACTTAAACGTACCAAATACGACAGCTTCAGCCGTCGCCAATACATTAGGGGTTTACAAAACCCCGTCGGCCCCTTCCCTCTTCCCCCCCCCACTTGCTCCTCGACGCGTTGCCACCGCCGCCGCTGCGCTACCGCCGCTGCGCCGCCGCCGCCACCGCGCTGCCTCCTTGCGCCGGCGCCGCCGCCTTGTTGCGCCGCCGCCAGTCTGCCGGCGCCCTCCCCTCGCTACATCCGTACGGGCATTCTCCTCCAAGGTATATTTTAACTGAAATTATTTTATTCATTAGTTTCTATTTGAATTTTATTTAAAGTCTTATGAAAAGTTGATGTTTATTGATAAATCTTTCATTTCATATCAGCTAGGGTTAGTTGTGTGGTCAATTATCTAGCACTCGTTTGTTTTGAGATCATGTAATTTTTTTAGGAAATCATGATATATGCCAAATTAAGTAGAAAGCATTTTAGTGTAATAAATTGTTTAGAAAGATAGTCGTATTGTACTGTGTATTAAGTCTTTTATAATTAGATTATGCTGATTTCTTTAAATTATACGTCAGTATGAATCAAAAGGATCACTCGTATAGCTAAACGATCCGGCTTCTTCGGCTCGGTCTGAACCCCTCTTTAGATTTCATCGATTCGGAAGGCTCACAAATCGAATGAAACCGGACCGAACTGCTTAGATCGAATTGTTTAAAACATTACATTATTATTAAGAAAAATAATTTGTATATAGTTTGATTCGGTTTGATGGGTTATCTATTTGGTTTTTTGAACCAAACCGAACCGATAACTTCTTATCGATTTAGTTCAGTTCGGCACCTCCCCAAACCAAACTGAACCGGTAAACTAGTTGACCCAATTTGACAAAGTTTGACCCACTTTATTTACATATTATGTTACATTTAAATATATATATTACATCAATTTTAAATATATATTATTATAAATTTAATTTAATTAGTATAAAGATATAATTATATATTATAAATAAAGTATTACTTTTCATATTAATCTTAACTAATTATTATAATGTATATTTTATTTTATTTATTTTTATTTATTTAAATATACATTAAACCGATGAACCGAACCAAACCGAACCGAACCACAATCCGTTCAAAGTTCATTGAACCGGTACGATCCGGTTTGGTTCCCCTTATCGGTTCGGTTTTGGTTTGGAAAAAAAAGACTAAACCGAACCGAACCGAACCGTTTACAGCCCTAGTCGCGGGGCTCTGAAACTGGAAGTCCGCGCGCCATTCTTTGCTGCGGCTCACCATCTGATGGGGTGTATGTAGTTGGATTTTTCTTTAACAAGGGTAGAAGATAAAAAATTTATAAGAATTTTTTAATGAAACTCAATGTCATTAATATGTTTATCTTATGTCGGCTTTAATTCTTATTTTCAGGTAGTTTCAAACGACATTCTCGTTCGAGACTTTCTTCTCTTGGAGGTGGTTCGGTTTGTGTTTATTTTGTTTCGAGACTTTCTTATCTCATTGTTTATTTTTGTGCATATATATCTTTATTTATATTAACACATGACGAGGAGCTTAGATAAGTCTTGGATAGATATTCATAATAGATTAAGTCCTAGGTATCTTCAAGGAGTGGAAGAACTTTTAGATTATGCTTACGATGAATGTAGGACTCGATTTAGACATGGATTAGACAAAACTTTGATTCAATGTCCATGTAGACGGTGTTGTAACACATTTACTTTAAAAAGAGATGTAGTTAAAGAACATCTAATATGTGATGGCATATGGTCCAATTATCGAACGTGGATAAGTCACGGAGAAATTGAACCTAGTTTAAGTATCGTTAATGAAGTTCGATTAGATGAAGCACAACATGAGAATTTAAATGACGATGTAATGGAAATGCTTGAAGACATTCAAAATATTCAACGAGCATCTATACATCATGAAGGTGAACCAAGTATAGAAACACACAAGCATTTCTTGCTATTAAGAGATGCAGAAACACCATTATATGAAGGATGCACAGAAATATCTAAGTTAAAATTTATTTTAAAGTTGATTCAGTTGAAGTCGGTAAATGGTTTGACTGGAAAATGCATGAGTAGTATATTGTCTTTATTTAAGGATGTATTACCGAAGGATGCAAGTGTTCCTAACACTTGGTATGAACTTAAGAAAATTGTTAAGGACTTAGGACTTAGTTATGAAAAGATAGATGCATGTAAGAACGATTGTGTTCTCTTTTGGAAAGAGAATGCACATAGAATTAGTTGTCCACATTGTGAGTCTCCCAGATATAAAGATGATCAACAACATAAGAGTAAGAAGGTGGCATGGAAGATATTACACTACTTCCCTTTAAAAGATAGGTTGCAGCGTTTGTTTATATCAACAAACACTGCTAGGTTGATGTCATGGCATAGTGAGCAACGTTCGTATATATCGAGAGGTGAAATGCGTCATCCAGCAGATTCCCCCGCTTGGAAAAGAGTGGATGAACTTTATCGGGATTTTGCGTCAGAAAAACGCAACATTCGGCTTGGATTGGCCGCCGATGGTTTTAACCCATTTGGCAACATGTCTTCAAAGTATAGTGTGTGGCCTATAGTTACATTGGTTTATAACTTACCACCATGGATGTGTATGAAAGCGGCTAACACGATGATTTCATGTCTAATACCGGGTCCAAGAGGCCCCGGAAATGATATCGATGTATACTTACAGCCGTTGGTGGAAGAGTTAAGATATTTGTGGGAGATCGGATTGGAGACATATGATGTTTTAGCGAAAGAGAATTTTCTATTGAGAGCTATATTGTTGGGTACCATAAACGATTTTCCGGGTTATGCCAACCTTTCCGGCTGGAGTACTTAGGGAAAATTAGCATGTCCGATATGTAATGAAGAAACAAATTCGGTTCAACTAGTTCATAGTCGGAAACAATGTTATTTAGGACATCGGCGATTCTTACCCATATCACATCGGTGGAGAAAGAATCATTACAGACATCTATTTGATGGTCGCCGGTGTGAGAGGGGTACACCAAAGATACTAACCGGACATGAGATTTGGAGACAACAACAGGAGACTGACCCTGTAAGATTCGGAAAAACATTTAAGAAAGATTTGGAGAGCTTGAGAAAGAATTTGACAAAAAATAAGAACTGGCAAAAAAGAAGTATCTTCTTTGAAAGAGCGCCATATTGGACATCGCTGATTGTCCGACATCATTTAGACGTGATGCACATCGAGAAGAATGTGTGTGACAATATTTTAGATATGTTCAACCTATCCGGATCGGATAAAGACAACCTGAACTCTAGAAAAGACTTGGTAGAGTTAGGAATCCGTCCATAGTTACATCCACATGAGAGTTCATTTAGGTTTCCAGATGCTATCTATAAGCTGAGTAACGCACAAAAGACTCGCATCCTCGAATTTGTAAAGAGCATTCGAGTGCTGGATGGGTATTCATCAAATTTGAGTAGGTGCGTAGATCTAAGTAGTAGCATCATTAGTGAATTAAAAAGTCATGATTGTCATGTAATGATTCAAGTGATTATTCCTCTTGCTTTTCAAGGGATCGTACCAAAGGATGTACTCAAGCCCATTGTAGAGTTATGTCAATATTTTAAAGTCATTTGTGCTAAGGTTTTAGATACTAGTATTTTAAGGGATTGGGAATCAAAGATTGCAATTACAATGTGTAAGTTAGAACAAATCTTTCCACCGTCATTTTTTGATATTATGGTTCACCTTGTTGTGCATTTGGCTTACGAAGCTAGAATGTCCGGACCAGTTCAATACCGGTGGATGTATCCGATTGAAAGATATTTAAAGAGATTGAAAGATTATGTTGGCAACAAGGCGAGAGTTGAAGGTTCCATTGTCCAGGGCTATTTGGTAGAGGAGTGCACGCAGTTTATTTCTTTGTACATGCGACATGAAAACGAAGATGAGCGAGATCGAAACTATGATGGTGGTCCCTATGATGATGATCGTGAGCAGGGTTCAATGTTTAAGGTAGTTGGACGTCCGTTGAGATGCACCCGTGTACCTAGAATGTTGACGGAAAGAGAACAAGCTTTAATCCACTCATATGTGTTAAATCAAATTGAAGATATCGAGGATTTTCGTCAAAAATATAATGATGCTCTTATTAACGGAGGTAGGAATGAGTGTAGTTTTTCGGTTTGGTTTAGAGCACACGTTACATAATTAAGGAACACAGGGTCTTCTATATACAGTAAGGATCTAGAGATTTTATCACTTGGTCCATCCCGTTTTGCATCTTCATTATCCGGGTATATTTGCAATGGGTTTAGATTTCAGACAATGAATTCGGATTCAACCAAGGCCACTCAACTATGTGGGGTCATTGTAACTGCAGAACTTCCATCTAGTTGTGATAGATATTATGGACGAATTTTAGATATAGTAGAGGTATCGTTTGACAGGAATAGTCATTTAGTATTGTTTGAATGTCAATGGTGGGATGTGTACAATAAGGACAGAGGATTTAATATTAATGAGTATGGATTTATTTCATTGAATACACAAAGGCAATTAGGGACAGATGAACCGTTTGCACTTGCAAATCAAGTCGAACAAGTTTTTTATGTGGAAGACAATATGAGTAAGGGATGGATGATACCAGTGAAGTCACTTCCACGTAACTACAATAACTTATCGGAAGGAAGCGATGATGAAGTAGAACCATATCAAGATGAACTTGTGAGCGTACCCGTCGCATTTGGTGTAGCCGATGAAGATGTACAACTACAAACAACCTATCAGATAGAAGTGGAAATGTGATTGTCCGAAAACCGGCCGGTTAGCTAGGAAAAATGCAAAACACCCCACCCCGAGGCCGGTTTTCCCGATCGAAGCTGGAATCCGGCATGGATCGGGCAAACCGGCCGGTTAGCTTGAAAAAATGCATAACACCCCACCCCGAGGCCAGTTTGCCCGATCGAAGCCGGAATCCGGCTTGGATTGGGCAAACCGGCCGGTTAGCTTGGAAAAATGCATAACACCCCACCCCGAGGCCGGTTTGCCCGATCGAAGCCGGAATCTGGTTTGGATCGGGCAAACTGGCCTGTTAGCTTGGAAAAATGCATAACACCCCACCCCGAGGCCGGTTTGCCCGATCAAAGCCGTATTCCGACTTGGATCGGGCAAACCGGCCGGATACCTTGGAAAAATGCATAACACCACACCCCGAGGCCGGTTTGCCCGATCGAAGCCGGAATCCGGCTTGGATCGGGCAAACCGGCCGGTTAGCTTAGAAAAATGCATAACACCCCACCCCGAGGCCGGTTTGCCCGATCGAAGCCGGATTCCGACTTGGATCGGGCAAACCGGCCGGTTAGCTTGGAAAAATGAATAACACCCCACCCCGAGGTCGGTTTGCCCGATAGAAGCCGAATTCCGGTTTGGATCGGGCAAACCGGCCGGTTAGCTTAGAAAAATACATAACACCCCACCCCGAGGCCGGTTTGCCCGATCGAAACCGGAATCCGGCTTGGATCGGGCACACCGGCCAGTTAGCTTGGAAAAATGCGTAGCACCCCACCCCGTCGCCGGTTTGCCCGATCTAAGCCGGATTCCGGCTTGGATCCGGCAAACCGGCCGGTTAGCTTGGAAAAATGCATAACACCCCACCCCGAGGCCGGTTTGCCCGATCGAAGCTTGGAAAAATGCATAACACCCCACCCCGAGGCCGGTTTGCCCGATCGAAGCCGGAATCTGGCTTGGATCGGGCAAACCGGCCGGTTAGCTAGGAAAAATGCATAACACCCCACCCCGTGGCCGGTTTGCCCGATCCAAGCCGGATTCCGGCTTCGATTAGGCAAACCGGCCGGTTAGCTTGGAAAAATGCATAACACCCCACCCCGAGGCCGGTTTGCCCGATCGAAGCCTGATTCCGTCTTGGATCGGGCAAACCGGGCGGTTAGCTTGGAAAAATGCATAACACCCCATCCCGAGGCCGATTTGCCTGATCCAAGCCGGAATCCGGCTTGGATCGGGCAAACCGGCATGTTAGCTTGGAAAAATGCATAACACCCCACCCGTGATTAAATTTTAAAGATTATATTGCAGATGAAGAAATTTAGCAAGAGTCGACGTACATCGAGGAGTGGGACAGTCGGTGGATCCACCGATCTGGCCGGTGGTTCTCAGGGCCCATCTCAACCTACCCAGGATGCAATGCCATCAGGTGGACCATCCCGGGCGGTTGACACTTGCCCTACTACGGCGACGCCCCCTACAGACTGTCCATCTTCTTCCGCCTCCGATAAATATCAATTTTTTATATTTTGTAGATTTATAAATATCAATTTTTAAATGCGTTTAAAATTTTGGCATGCAGCTACAGTTGCTAGACGTGGGAGAGGTCCTGCAAAAGCGTATAATGTGCGGACATTAGCGCCTGGGGAGACCTTGAACGTCCGAGTCATTGGAGGATCGGGTGTAGGCCCGAATGACGAGGAGTTCACCTCATATCTTGGAGTTTGCAACAGGGTGCATTGTAATTTATGGCAACAAGATTACATGACCCTTCCAGATGACAAGAAGGAGGCGATATTTAGAGACCTCGAGGTAAATAAAAGTACTTTAGCTTATTTGTTTTTTTTCACTTTAAAATTACTAATCTATATATTCTTCCTGTAGCAACATTTTACATTTGAGCGGTCTCCATCCATAGATGCGGAAATTTTAAGGCATATGGGAGAGATGCAAAGAAAACAAAGGGGTCATCTGAAGAAGAAGGTAAAAATTTCATATTTATTTTTTTAGTAAACGATTATGTACTATAACTAATACAATTTTGGCGTTTAGTATTTTACAGGACGCTCACTGGAGGAGGCACTTGTCGTTGTGCCTCCACAATGAGATCCGGACCAGTGGCGTCATATGTGTGAGATATGGCAGAGGGACGACAATAAGGTAAATAATTTTTTTAATTTAAAAGTAATCCACATTTGATAACTCATTTTATTAGCTTGTCTTAACAAAACTAATGTGTTATGAACTTGTTTTTAGGCACTTAGCCAAAGAATAAAACAAACAGGGCTAATTTGAGCATGCCTTATAGGCGAGGTAGAACCAACATTCATCAGCTGCAGATAGATTTTGTAAGTTTATAATTTTTTTCTTATTCACTATTGTATATCTCGATAATAGTACTAATGTGTTCATAATGTTTTCTTTTAACAGACAAACAAAGAAGGGCGCCGTCCTACCCGTCCAGAGGTCTTCGAGATGACCCAGACGAAAGAGGCGGAGGATGGATCCCCCGTATGGCGCAACGAGGAAAGTCGTCAAGTTATGGTACGCAATATATTTATTTGTATCAACATTAGACAAATTTTATTTCATATAACAACTGACTTTATATTTACATTATGTAGGATGAGATGCGCCAGTTGATGAATGCCCCCCAGTCAGAGGAATCAGATGCTCGGAATTCCGAGCATCCATTCTCTCCTGAGGATGCATTCATCACCGTGTTCGGCAGAGACAGGCCGGGACGGATCCGATGTGGGGGGAGAGGACAGACCCGCAACACCTGGTATGGTGTATGCAGTGGAGGTGCGAGTACCTCTGCGGGTCCGGGCTACCAAGAGTTGGTGGACAAAGTCGATGCTCAAGCTACACAAATCGAGAAACAAAACTCGATGATCGACTCGCTCCAACAACAACTGGACGCCCAACATCAACAGTTCCAAGAGTCGATGACACGGCTAACACAAGAAATGCTAGCTCAATTAAACAGTAGGCTCCCACCTGCAGATCCGTCTAGTTCGAGGCCACCCAAGGCCGTAGAGGCGCACGGGGAGACGAGGAGGAGGACGACGACAACAACGAGGAAGCGGACAATGAAGAGCGTTCATTTGGGGAGGATGAGTGAGAGAGTTGTTTACTCTCTATTTTATATATTCTGGTTTTGTATTTGAGGCACTTGTTGTATACATAATACATTTTATAAATATGAAATTTTCTTATTAAAGAATGTGTTTCTTGTGTATGAATGAATGTAATGGCTATAAGATTGTATATTCGTGTATGTATGTGTTACTACGTGAATACAATAGTGTGTAAAAAATAATTTTTTTTAAAAAAACTGTAATTTAATAGCGACGGCTCACTTAAGCCGTCGCTAAAGTAAGTTTAAGCGACGGCTATTCATGTAATGGCGGTGGCTCTAAGCCGTCGCAAAACTAGTAAATGCACCCCCGCGGGCGTTGCCGGGGCTGAAAAATGGGTTTTAGCGACGGCTGAGAGCCGTCGCTTATAATTACTGTCGTTTACTAGCGACGGCTTCAGGTAGCCGTCGCAAAAAAAATTTAGAGCGATGGCTTGTGCGCCGTCGCAAAACTAGAAAACTGTGCCCCGGAGGTGCAAAAATTCATGGTTTTGCGACGGCGAGAAGCCGTCGCTAATGGCTTTTACGGGTTTAAGTTTATTTGCGACGGCTTAGAGCCGTCGCTAAAAACTTTATGAGGGACGGTTGCAGCCGTCTCTAATAACTTAATTGCGACGGCGTTGATCGTCGCCAATAATGCTAAAAGCGACGGCTTGTCGTTAGCCGTCGCCATTAAAATTGGCGACGGACTTATTTTCGACAGCATTGCGACGGCTCAACAGCCGTCGCTATTAGCTTCTGGCGACGGCTTTTGTATTTTTGGCGACGGCGGTCAGCCGTCGCTAATGAGCTTATTTCCTGTAGTGGTGGCAAGCCGTCTTCTGAGTTCTCAGCAGCACAGCCCCGTAGCTAACAACTAGCTAGTTGACTCTCATAATCCGACTTATGTATTATCTCCCCTACTGTGCGAACAGCGACATTAATTCGCAACTTTAAATTTTTTATAGAATATTTAATGAAAGAATGCAACTTTTTAAAAACAAAAATAAAAAACATTCGTACTATTAAATTAAAATAGAAGGATATACATAAGTGATATATGATATACATAAGTGATATATGACTGATCTGAATACAAATAAGAAAATCATAGACACAAGAGAGAGTTATACATCCGACCTATACATAAAATAGATTTTGACAACAGCAAATACAAATATAAAGTTAACCATAGGACAGTTTCGAGACATCTTCTTCAAGTCGATCGAACATTGCCATGAAAGGTATTGGACCTATGCACCGATGTGTTTAGACGGTTCAAGAAAGAGAACTCTCTTCCAAGAGTCAAACATATGCCAAGAGACCAGATAATCACACATTGATGATGTGAATATTGCCTAAATTAACGGCCTTGTAAATAACATCGTGACAATATAATTGAGTCGAAGAGACCCCGAAATCAAAATAGAAGATATGAACAAAGATGATAATACAATCACCTAAATATAATCGAGGATAACTCACCTCTAAACACACAAGAGAAAAGATCTCAAACAAAGGACAATGAGGCGGGTTAGTCTAATCAGACATTTAGGAGCACTAAGATAGGAGAAAAATAAGGGTTCGGGTGTAAGAGTCTCGTCCATCTCTGTTGCGGTGGTTTGTGTACTGTTCTCAAGGGGAAAAAGTCATGTTAGGTCGAGAGAAAGATGCTTTCACTTAGAATGCACCGACCTTCTCTTTAGGGTAGGCACTTTTCAGGCGAACATAGTAAGATCTTTTTTCTTGTCTTCTTGAAGTCTCTCTTTTTGAGATTTTCGAAACTTTGCGAGACTCTTACACCCGAATCCTTATATTTATCTCGTATTTGTGTGTTTTTTGTTTAATTTCTCTCCCCCCCCGGGAAATAACTATACAAAGGGCAATTCAAAGGTAATATTCGATAACAATAACTAACTTTTATTTTAAGGCAAAAGAGAGAGAAACAATAAAACTGAAATGATGATCCGCTCCTTATGGGGTGTGTTTGGTTGCATGATAACTTTTTGTACACTTTCATGATAAAAAATTGAATTAAAATAAAAAGTGAACCAACTCATGATATAAAATTATCTTGTTTGGAGGGATGTGATTACAAAAAAGAGTAACTACTACACATGATCAAACAAAGTGGGGGACCACAAGAAAAAAAGAAAGAGATGAGACTCTCTTTTTCTATTTAAGAAGAAAATCACTTTTAAAACATAAAATTGTCTTGGTTATCAAATACCTCTTTTAACTAGTTTTCTTACAATTTTTAAAAATTAAAACAAAAAACTTCATTATCACGCAGCCAAACACCCCGTTACCTTCCGTGGAATACTCTGGAAGCTTAATTCTGTGTTGCATCGAAAGAAAAATGATGGGCGGCCAAAGCAGCTGAGCACCGGTCATCACTACAATAAAATATGGTAATGGCGACTGCTTAATCGCTATGATTTTAAAATGCCGTCACTAATAAAATATGGTAATGACGACTGTGCGATGGCTGATCTTTATCCGTCCTACTGTACAAAAGTTGGCAACAGCTCTGCATAGCCTTCACCTTGTATTATATGATCGGCGGCTTCGATCGTGGCAAAGTTCAAAAATAAGAAAAAACCAATTATACTTTCGGTGGGATCTTTAGGTGATTTGACCGTTTCTATTATTGTAGTAATTTTAATTATTTTTATTGTGTGCCCAAATTATTTTTAAGAAGTCAATATAGATAAGTAAGAAATTTTATTAATAAATCTTATTAATTTAATAGATTGTTACATTTTATTTAGATTAGATGTTATTTAATTATTTTTAATTTTTTAATCTTATTTTTTTCTATTTATTCTCTCTTCGTTCTTATTTCTCTGGTACCTATTCTTATCACTTCCGTACCTTACTTAGTTACTTAGGGTCCGTTTGGCAAATTGTTGGGAGGACTTTTCTTAGAAGGATCTTCTTTCGAAAGGTACTTCATTATGAAGAACTTCTTATTTACAAAAGTAGAATCTGTTTGGATTATTATTTTTTGACAAATGAAGGAGGCGGGGAGTTTGCCACGGAAGAGGAGTGCTCGCGGAGGGGAGGGCTCGCGGAGGGGCGGAGAGGAGGGCTCGCGGAGGGCTGCTCGCGGAGGGGAGGGCCGACGCGGAGGGGGAGGGCTGCTCACTGAGGGGCGGAGGGGCGGAGGGGAGGGCCGACGCGGAAGGGGAGTGCTGCTCGCGGAGGGCTGCTCGCGGAGGGGCGGAAGGGCGGAGGGCTGCTCGCGGAGTGCTGCTCGCGGAGGGCTGCTCGCGGAGGGGCGGAGGGGCGGAGAGGCGGAGGGGCAGAGGGCTGCTTGCGGAGGGGCGGAGGGCTGCTCGCGGAGGGGTGGAGGGGCGGAGAGGCGGAGGGGCAGAGGGCTGCTCGCGGAGGGGCGGAGGGCTGCTCGCGGAGGGGAGGGCCGACGCGGAAGGGGAGTGTTGCTCGCGGAGGGCTACTCGAGGAGGGGCGGAGTGCTGCTCGTGGAGGGGCGGAGGGGCGGAGGGCTGCTCGCGGAGGGCTTCGCCGATGCGGAAGGGGGGGCTCGCGGAGGGCTGCTCGCGGAGGGCCGAGGCGGGGGGGAGGGCCGACGCGGAAGGGGGGGCTCGCGGAGGGCTGCTTGCGGAGGGGAGGGCCGACGCGGAGGGGAGGGCCGACGCGGAGGGGAGGGCCGACGCGGAAGGGGGGCTCGCGGAGGGCTGCTTGCGGAGGGAGGGCCGACGCGGAAGGGGAGGGCCGACGCGGAAGGGGGGCTCGGGGGGGGGGGGAGGGCTGCTCGCGGAGGGCTTCGCCGACGCGGAAGGGGGGGCTCGCGGAGGGGAGAGCTTCGCCGGGGAGGGAGTGCCGGAAGGGGGGTCGCGGAGGGGAGGGCTTCGCCGGGGAGGGGGTGTCGGAGGGGGGGAGGCGCAGAGGGGAGGGGTTTGCTGGGGAGGGGGGGCCGGAGGGGAGGGGGTCGCAGAGCGGGGAGGGGTTCACTGGGGAGGGGGTGCCGGAGGGGAGGGGGTCGCCTATGCGGATGCAGGATGGGGACTTGCGGGCACGGGAGCACTTTTCCCTCGTCGGAAGGAGAAAATTTCTCCTCCGAGCTTCTGCCTCCGAGGAGGAGGAAAAGTGAAAATAAAAATGTAACCAAACGGTACTATAAAAATAAAAAGAACTTCTTTTCAGAGGAGAAGTGAAAAAAAACACTTCTACGGAATTCCCAAACGCACCCTTAGCTACCTCGTCCGTCGCCGCCACTTTTCTGTTTCTTTTCTTCTCTTCGGAAAGTCAGCCGTTTTCTTCATTTTTCTCTTCCCCCGAACGCCCCTTTTTCTATTCTCGGGCACGCCGTCCCTCTCTCTGTTGCCACAGGCCCACAGCTGCACGTCGATGTTTGCTGCCCTCTCGTGCCGCCGAAGTCACTGCCGACGCCATCCACGTCATCATGCCACGTGGCCGCCCACGCGCGCCTCTTTGTGTGAGTCCACCAGCTGACCCGTCTGACGTCGCCGCCTCGCTCGCTGACGTCCGCCTTTGTGCCAGCCTCGTCAACGCCATCCACGTCATTGCATCGCTCGCACAGCCATGGCGTTGCCTGCCGCCGTGCGCCATCCGGTTTTATTTTTTCGTTGAACCTTGTACGTTAAACATATAAATGAAGAGTGTATTGATTCATTTGCATCCCCTTACAGAAATGCATAAGGCATGGGATCTACTATTTGTGACTTAAATGGTAGACTGAACAATTTTTAAGTCTAAGTTGAGGAACTCACATTTTTTATCTCTCTTCGATCTAAGAGTAATCAGGCCAATCCAAATCAATTTGCCTAAATGACCTTAAAAACTCAAAAAATGAGTTAGAACCCAAATTGTGATTAGTTAAGTTAATCAAATCTAATTTCTAGTTTGGATTAACTTAAACAGTCATAAAAATCCATAAGAGATTATGAAGTCATTTTTGACCATTTAGGCTAATCTAAATTGAAAATCAATTTGGATTGACTTAGATAACTATAAAAATTATGAAAAGAGTATGAACCTAAATTGTAGTAGATTAGGCCAATCTAAACTAATAAATGGTAACTAGTTTGGATTTGGTTTATAAATCTTTTCAAAATAAACAAAATTGGTAAACAGAATAAAAGAAGTGTTTTGATTTTTAAGACCAATCATATCAAACAGATTGATTGTTAATTTGATTATATCTCTCTTTTTCTATATTTAAGAAGTTTCGAACGAGATCTTTGTTCAAGACTTGCTTCGTCTAGAGGAGGTACAATTATAATTAATTGTGATTTGATTTTTGCATATAATTGTTCAATTTTGTATACATTTCTATATATAATTTTAAAAAAAATCATTAGTTTAGATGAGTAATGTAGATAATTCTTAGATAAATATCTTTAATAGATTAGATGTTAGGTATATTGAAGGAATAGAAGAATTTTTAGGTTATGCTTTTAATGAATATATGACCCATTTTAGACATGGCCAAAACAATAACTTAATTCAATATCCTTGCAAAAGGTGTTACAATACTTATATTTAAAAAAGAGATGTGATTAAAAAATATTTATTAGTAGATGGTATATGGTCAAATTAGTTAATGTGGATAAGTCACAATGAAATTGAAGTTAATTTAATTAATAAATATGATGTCCACTTGAATGAACCATAAGATGAAAATATTAACGATGAAGTGACAAAAATATGTTAAGATGTTCAAAATATTCAAGAAACATATTGACATAATGAGGATGAACCAAATAGAGAAGCACATAAATATTTTTGCTTATTAAAGGATGCCAAAACACTTTATACGGAGGTTGCAAAGATATATCTAAATTAAAAGTTATTTTAAAATTGTTTTAATTAAAGTCAATAAATAATCTAACTGAAAATATATATAAATACTATACTATCTATATTTAATGATATATTGCCTAAAGATGCAGATGTTCTTGACACTTGGTATGAAATTACAAAAAAATATTAATTAGTTATCAAAAATTAGATACATGTAAGAATGACTATATTATCTTTTGAAAAGAGAATGCAGATAAAATTGTATGTATATAATGTGAAACTCTAAGATATAAAGATGATTTTAAACATAGGAGTAAAAGGGAGGCATGAAAAATATTATAATTTTTTCCTTAAGAGATATGTTGCAATGTTTGTTTATATCGATGAATAACGTTAATTGGATGACATGGCATAGCGAGCCATCTTCTCATCAATTAACTAGTGAAAATGTGTCATCTTATCGATTTTCCTTCTTGGAGATGAGTTGATGAACCATATCTGGATTTTGCGTTGAAGAAACACAACATTAGACGTGGGTTGACCGCAGATGATTTTAACCCTTTTGGTAACATGTTATCAAAGTATAGTATGTGATCTGTCATTATAATGATTTACAATTTACCAACATTGATGTATATAAAAGTGACATACACAATGATGACATTAAATACTAGGTCCGAGAGCTCCAAAAAAAGATTATGATGTATACTTACAACCATTGATGAGTTAAGATACTTATGGAAGATTATATTGGAGACATGTAATGCTTTAAAGAAAGAGAATTTTTTTCATGAGAACAATATTGATAAGTACCATAAACTATTTTTCTAGATATGCAAACCTATCCGGAAAAAGTACCAAAGGAAAATTAATATGTCAATTTTGTAATAAGGAAGCACATTCTATTCAACTAGTTTTTAATCGAAAACAATGTTACTTAGGACATCGTCGTCAATTCTTACCAATAGCATATCCTTAGAGAAATAATCAATATATGGATTTGTTTGATGGCCAACAATGTGGAAAGGGAATATTAAAGGTGCTAACAAGATATGAGATATAAAGACAATATTCTTGACATGTTCAACCTGTTAGGATCGAATAAAGTTAATCTGAACTCACGAAAATTTTTGATAGAGTTACAAATTCATCCGAAATTACATCTCATGAGGGTTCTTCTCAGTTTTCATATATAGTTTATAAGCTTAGCAATTGACAAAAATCTCAGATACCCGATTTTGTGAAGAATATTCGAGTGTCAAATGAGTATTCCTCAAATTTGTGTAGGTGTGTAGATGTAAGTAGTAAAACTATTAGTTGGTTAGAAAGTCATAGTTGTCATAACATGATGCAAGTGATTATTCCTTTGGTATTTCAAAAGATTGTATTAAAAGATGTATCCATTCTCATTGTTGAGTTATGCCAGTATTTTAAAATTATTTGTGCTAAGGTTTTTTACAGTAACAGTTTGAGAGATTAAGAGTTTAAAATTGTAATAACACTATGCAAGTTAGAAAAAAAAATTTCGTCATCATTTTTTGATGTTATGGTCCACCTAATTGTGCATTTGGCTTATAAGACCAAAATATATGGACTAGTTCCCTACCAATGGATGTATCCAATTGAAAGATATTTAAAGAGGCTCAAATATTATATGGCCAATAGGGAGAGAGTTGAAAGTTCAATTGCCCATGGTTGTTTAGTTGAGGAGTGTGCACAATTTATTTTTACATATAAGCGGAAAATGAATGAACATAGTAGAGATCGAACTATAATGGTGGTCAATATGAAGATGATCACAAAAAGGGTTCAATATTTAAACTAGTTGGTTGTCCATTCAGATGTAGACGAGTGCCTAGAATTTTGTCTGAAAGAGAACAATATTTAATCCATACATATGTCTTGAATCAAATTTATGATAGATTATTTTTGTCGAAAGTATAGTGATTCTCTTAATAATGAATCAAGTATAAAACAATACTTTTCAATGTAGTTAAGATCACACATCAAGGAGTTAATAAATATAATCTTTTCTAGGTACACTAAGGAGCTTGAAATTTTATCGCTTGGTCTCTCAATATTTACATCATCATTATCTAGATATATACAATGTATTTAGATTTCGAATGATGGATTTAGGTTCCACAAAATCAACTCAACTATGTGGTGTCATTATGAACACTGAATTTCAATATGGTTGTAATGGATATTGTGGACAAATATTTGATATACTTGAGATATCATTTGATAGCATTAGTTGTTATTAGTTTTTGAATGTAAATGGTAGGAAGTGTATAATAAATATAGAGGTTTTAAGATTAAGGATTACAAATTTATATTTAAAAATACACAAAGAAAACTAAGGACTGATGAACTATTCGCACTTGAAAGTCAAGTGAATGAAGTATTTTATGTAGATGATAACTAGAATAAGTTTTCAGTGATACTGATAAAATCCCTATCTCATAACTATTATAACATATTAGAAGATGAGAGTGATGATTGAATCAAAACCACGTCAAGAAAAATTTGTTAATACCTATACCATTTGCTATAATCGATAAAAATGTGTAACCTCAAAAAACTCAACCATTATATTTGTATTGGTCAACTTTGTTGAAGTTGTTCTTAATATGGTTATACTTTCATTTTCTAATATATGATAATAGTTATGAAGTGGACATTTTACTAGCATAGGAATAGTGATCAGAATAGAGATAGAGGTAGAGATTGGGCTCAGGATATAGATAGAGATCTAGATCGGGATAGAGACTAGTTTGGATAGCCATTGGGATAAAGATAGTGATCAGGATAGAGATAAATATAGATATCAGGATCAGGATAGAGAAAGCAACACCCATTATATGTCTGTTTAGGCCAATCCAAATCAAATCACTTTAGAAGCCACAAAAATATTATGAACCCATTTTATCGCCATCTAGCCTAATCCAAATAAGGTTATAGCTTGGATTGGCTTATACATCCATAGAAGACCAAAAAATAATATGAACCCATTTTATGGCCATTTAGGCCATTCCAAATTGGGCAATTTAGATTGGTCTAAATAGTTATAGAAGCCAAGAAAAAAGAGTGTAAACCAATTTTATGGTCTTTCAGCTCAATCTAAACTGGAAATCAAATTGAATTAGCAAGTAGCCATAGAAACACAAAAAAAAGTAAATGAACTCATTTTAGGGCCATTTAGGCCAATTCAAACTAGAAATCAGTTTGAATTGGCTTAAATGGCCATAGAAGCCCAAAAACTAGTATAAACCATTATGGCCATCTAGGCCAATCCAAACTAGAAACCCGTTTGGATTGGCCCAAATGACCATAGAAGCACATAAAAGAGTATGAACCTAAACTGTCGCTGTCTAGGCCAATCCAAACTAGAAATTAGTTTGGATTGACCTAATCATAGTAGGCCAAAAAAAGAGTATGAACCCATTTCACGACCATGTAGGTCAATCCAAATCGGAAACCTATTTATATTGGCTTAATTTGTCATAGAAGCACAAAAAAGAGTATGAACCTATTTTATAGTTGTTTAGGCCAATCCAGCTAGAAATTGGTTTGGATTGGCCTAAACAGCCAAAGAAGCACCATTTTGGCTTGGCCTACATGGCCATAGAAGCAAAAAAAAAAGAGTATGAACCCATTTTATGACCATTTAGGCTAATAAAAATATATTTTATTATGTTGTCAATGAAGTGATTTAGCAAGAGTCAAAGGACATCTCAGGCTAGAAGATCTCAGTCTGGTGCCACTCAACTAGATGCATCTTAGTGTAGTGCTAATGGGGTCAAGCCCACCTTTGTTAGTGGCTTCTCAACCTACTCCATCTTCGCCACCTCAACTAGGTGTTTCTCATCCTACTCCATCCCCGACACCTCAACATTCTAGTAGTCCATATTCCCATGTCTTAGGTATATATCCATCACAATATCAAACAATAATATATATAACTAATGTGTTATTTCATGTGTTTAATCAGTTGCATCTACCAATCATGGAAGAGGTCTTGCCAAATCATATAACGTCAAAGCATTAGCACCTAGACAGATCTTGTCAATCAATTTAGTTGGCAAGTTGGCTATTGGCTATTATGGGTTAGATTTTACTACTAATCTTAGAATTTACAACAAAGTGCACTATAATTTGTGGCAACAAAATTACATTAGTCTCCCTCTTAAGAAGAAGAAAGTTATCTTTCAAGATCTAGAAGTAAATAAATTATTTTTTGATAGATACTAATTGTGTACAATAGTTCTTTGAATAATGTTAATGATTCTAAAAGTATGGTCATTGTATAGCAACATTTTAGGTTTCAACAAGATGCATCTACGAAAGCCTAAATATTAAGACATATGAGTGAAATGTAAAAGAAACAAAGAAATCACTTTAAAAAAGATAATAAAATTATTTAACTTATTTTTTATTGTTGTTAATTATTACTCATAGTTATTGTTTACTTAGTATTTTGCAGGAAGTACATTAGAGGAGGTATATCAATGTGTGCCTCCACAAATCAAACTGGAGTAATTGCATCACATGTGCGACTTATGGGCACGAGATAACCATAAGGTAAAAAATTTCTTCCCATTTTAAAAACTTGTTAATGTATTTTAATGTTATAATGAATTTTATCGCAAGAATTTAGTGATAGAAATAAAGACCATAAAGCTCACCTCTCTATATCTTGTAGAAGAGAAATGACCAACCTTCATTAGTTATAAATGAATTAGTTATAAATGAAGTACATTAGTTATAAATGAATTTTGTAAGTATTTATTTTTTTATATTTAATTTATTATTTAGTTAACATCTCTTAGACTAAGATCAAACCTATAATAGTGTCTATCAAAGAGAAGGTCATCCTCTTACACGTCTAGAGATCTTCTAAATGTCTCAAACTAGTGATGGGCCTAATAAAAGTATTATTTAGGACAATGAAGAAAGTCATCAATTAATGAAAATTATTTCTAAATGTTATTTAGTGTAACTAATTTTGTATCTTAAATTAAAAT
The DNA here is from genome assembly GCA_036172225.1 of Cryptocoryne crispatula var. balansae. NCBI lineage: Eukaryota > Viridiplantae > Streptophyta > Magnoliopsida > Alismatales > Araceae > Cryptocoryne > Cryptocoryne crispatula. The sequence continues at coordinate 12,004,677 of CM069926.1, read as the reverse complement.
AATTATAGTATGTTTTCTTTTACGATAATATGATACAATTGATGACTATCTCAACTGGGGTATCATCATCATTTACTACTGAGGATACTTTTATTAGTGCCATGGGTAGAGATAGACTGGGATAGGTACAATGTGCAAGGCAAGGATTGACTCACACCACCTTGTACAGTGAAACTAGTGGAGGTGTTTGTTTAAGCTTCATAGTTCTGCAAGGAATCATCCTAAAAATTTTGGTATGACGGAAATGACAATTCCAATGAGTGTATATAAAACTTGTCTCAGAACTGAATAAAGAAAACCAAAAACAATCGAAATGAGTACAAATATACTTGATAGGGATTCATTTAATCCCTTGGAGAGAAATAAAAATAACTTTTTATGCTTTTCAAACTGTTTAAATGCCTTATTTCCAGTGATATCTACGCGAAATTCATTTACAACAAGTTCTCCATTCGCATTGGCCTCGAGAACTCTTCTTGAACGAATCTCCATCACCTATGGACACCTTCTAGAGAGAGGAGAAGGTAGGGAGGAGACTAAAGATGTGGTTTTCACCCTTGTCTTGATAGGGTTTGACTGAAACTATTAGTATTTATAAAGAATTTAATTTTTTTTATAAAACCCCAAAATCTCCATAAATTACACCCTTGCCCTTATACTTTTGGATAAGTCCTTATGTGTGACCTACTAGGTCCAATAGCCTATTTAGTTGAGGCCTAAATAAAACATCACAATTCTATTTAATTTAATTATATATGTTATATAATAATAAATATTATATTATTATTTATGGTGTGCCATGTCCCATTATCCAAATGACTATGAGGATAATCTTATCTTTATTGAGTTTTTCCATCATCAATTACCAAGTGGATTTAAACATCGTCCATTCAATGTTCTGGTCAGAAAAGAGTATGACATCGACTGTCAACTCCTTAATATACCTACTTTATAGGATCCTATACTCGGAATCAGATCAATTGAAAAACTTTTTTTCCAATTATCCTCTCTACCTTGGCCAAGGATTTAGAGTACTATCACATAAGACATTCACTCTCACTTACCAAGAGTGGATAATCCCTTGTTGTCCACTCAATTGCCTCCATTGGGTTTTCTTTGTACCCAATCCATCGCTATACTAGACCATTTAAACGATAATCCATTTGTCAATAGTTAAAATACAAGTTCCACCCAACAAGGCATCTTTCGCAATTTAGGTCAAAAATTCAACCATGCAACTATGATAATAGAAAAAACCTGATTGATAGTTCGGTAAAATATCATTTAGTATTTTTAATTCGGTCAGTTCAGTAAACTCATTCAACTAATAAGTATCTATATGTGTATCTCAGTGTCTCCACGCTAATGACAAATGAGAACGGTCATTCTTATCACATGAGAAGACATCACATACATTAATCTATTCAAATCCTTAATGTCCTATCTTAAAAATTCTATGACTAAAAATATTTAGATCACATAATAATTAATTTCATTATCATGATCTCATCATGATTCAATCATCATTGCATGTGATTGAGAACTTCATTAGGATATACGCATCGAATGAGAGCTAGTAATAAAGATTTGCCTAATTAGTTAAATGTGATATTTCTAGAAATGTTGAATCATACCATATATGATTGGCTTGTAGGGCATACATTTCTATCAAGTTCTTGCATTGATGGATAAGGTAGAGAGGGTGAAAAAGAAAATCAAGATAATTCTATAATATAATATTAGATTGTCACTTTGTAACAACAACTAATGGATCAACAAAAGTCATTTGATGATAGGTTGAATGGCTAACTCAACATCTTTAGTTAGTCCAATTACTAAGATTAGTTGATCTATCTACATCGGTGATAGAAATGTATGTCTTACAAGCCAATCATATATGATTCAACATTTTCAAAAATTTCTCGTCCAATTAAATAAGCAAATCTTCGTTACTAACTTTTATTAAATGCAAATATCGTAATGAAGTTCGTGATCATATGCAATGACGATTGAACCATAATGAGATCATGATAATGAGATCAATCATTTGAAAGTGTGTGATATAAATGTTCCTAATTATAGGATCCTTGAGATGGGACATCAAGGATCCAGATAGAATAGTGTATGTGATGTCTTCTCATGTGATGAGGATGACTGATCTCATTGGTCATTAGTGTGGAGACATTGAGTGACATATACAAATACTCATTAGTTGAATGAGTTTATTGAACTGACCAAATTAGAAACCCTAAGTGACATCTTACCAAACTATCAATTAGGGTTTTCTATCATCATAGTTGAATGGTTGGACCTTTGTCCTGAGTTGCCAAAGATGTCTTGCTGGGTATAACTTATACTTTGACCGTTGATTTATGGATCACCATTAGATAGTCCAATACAGTGATCGATTGAGTATAAGAGAAACTTGATAAAGATAATTGAGCAGACAACAAGAGATCATCCATTCCTAATAAGTGAGAGTAAATATTCTATGAGATAGTAATCTAAATCCCTATCCAAGATAGAGAGGACAATTGAAAAAAGAGTTTTTCGATTGATTCGATCCCAAGTATAGGATCCTATAGAGTCAGTATATAAAGGAGTTAACAGTCGATGCCATACTTCTTTATGATTGAGACATTGAATAGTTGAGAGTTTATATCTATGTAGTAATTGATGATGGAAAGGCTTAATAGAGATAAGATTACCCCCAGAATAATTTAGGATCATAGTATGTGATTTGTATCTCTTATGATCGATAGGCCGATTAATCCATTATCGGATATTAGATTTATTTTAATGCTTGTACCACTTAATTTGTTTTTAACTTTAGGGTCCATTTGTTTGCATGGAGAATATGCAGCATGCACTGGTTTTCTCGAAATTGCTGCCAACCAAGTTATTTGGTTGTGCCTAAAATGTGAACCTAGTAAAACAGATGAAGGACGGTTCATACCAATTAGGATTTCAGCATCCACGAGGATGGGGCAGACGCCGTTTTTGGAAAATGGTCAATGAGACCTTTAAAAAATATATGTTATTAATGAAATATTATTAAATATAAATTATACATTTTAATGAGTTTACGATTTAAATTAATGTTTTAAAGACATATATTATTAGATATAAATTTTATTTTATTCTTATGTATTTGATAAATAATATAACTTTATTGAAAAGCTAATTGTACTCATATAATAAATTTATTGATAAAATTTTAACAAAAACTTTTGTTGATGAGTCTTTTTGTTAATTAATCTATTTTACATAGAAATTACAAGAACACTTGCACTATTATGTAGTATATCTTTAGTTGCCAGTGTATTGTAGGTTTCCAAGATGTGAATTTTGGGTGAACCATTTGTATGAAAAAAATAATTTAAATTTTTTTATCATATACTTAAATTTAAAAATATAAATTTTATATTTAGTAATTATCTCTAGATATTAAAGTAAATAAATGAGAATACTCCGATAAAAACTTACATAACATTTAAAAAAATAGTGTACATATATCCAAATGACCGAAAACAATTTGTGAAAGTGATTTAAAAATAACAAAATTTTAGATCTTGTTTTAAAAAATATTTAATTAATTTATAAATAATAAACTATGTTTTAAATTTTATTAAAACATAAATTTATAAAAATTAATTTATTTATTTATTTATCATCAATATTTTTTATAAATAAATAATTTAGCTATCTAAATATTAATAAAATTATATATGAATGTTAAATCCTCAATGAAGTATTTGACTAAATTTTTGAGAAAACCATCTACATGCAACCAAAGGAATAGCGATGGCTAGAGCTTCCTTGGAAATAATATCCAATGAAAATTTTTTCTTTCGATGAAAGCAAATGGACCCATGTTAGCTAATCCAAGTGCTTACGGGTCTTTAGAAGGAGCACGCGTTTCGCCTAGGAACCCTGTGGAAGCACAAACCCAACGACGCGAGGCGGGCCCACCCGTGCCGGATCTATGTCCGAGGGGGATTTCCTCGTACGCGATCCTTTGGAAAGTGTGGGTATAGCAAACACTATATCCTCCTATGAATATGAACACGAAACGACAAAGTTTTGTCTCGTCCTATACATAAATATCAATGTATCATGTGCACTTGCGTCCTCACTTTTGTGCACGTGTTGCGTGTCATAAAATTCAGATTTCATTATTTTAATGAAAATTAAAATAAATTTTCAGAAAACAACGAAATTTTATGAATACAGGAAGAAAGAGAGAATCACCCAGAAGCATCCTTCTTTTCTCCCTGAAATCTGAATTTTAAATTTTGATCAGGAATGATGCCGTCCGAGTAGTGAAAAAGAAATCTACATTTGAAAATTACCTTCGTTGTGAGTTAAAACTGATACTTGTACAAAAAAGAAAATCCATGGTACACAGGATTGGCGACCTGGTCGGCCGACCCGATCGGTTTTTGGGCCAACCGACCCCGACCCGGCCCCGCGACTCCGACCCAATTAATATATTTAAATAATTTTTTTATTATTATTTTTTCCAACCCCGACCCGACCCCGACCTGACCCGGGTCGCAACCCCAACCGATTTAGGTCGGTTTTAGGTCCGACCGACCCGATCCCAACCCCCACTCCGCCTTCCTTGAGAAAATATAATTATTACATATATGATATATCAAAAGGAGAAATCAACTCGCGCCTCTATTTGGAGTGCTCTACTTATATTTTAGTTCCATGGGTTTTTCACTGTATTTATTAATCCCAAGCGACAATGGTCTGAAACTCCCGCCCCTATTTTTCTCTATCGCGGCTGACTGTAACAAAGTTGACGGTATAATTTCAATTTTACCCCTAGACGTAAAGATGTTTCACCTCGTCTGATTTATATTATCATAAAAATTTATTTAAACTTTTAAATATAGTTAAAAGAGAGAAAATTAATTTCTTGAGCACGAATTTAACGGCACATGATTAATTCCATATACGCGTGCCGGAAATACATGTTAATGATTTTGCAATGTTGGATCTTTCTTTTAGATAGAAATTAAATATTCATTTCATAACATAACTGAGTACAGATACAACAGTACAACAAAATTTTGCAATCTTGGATCATGGTCTGGAATTTTATTATGAAGTTCTAAACTTTTTTATATATGATAACCATAATATGTATTTGGAATTTTGGACTACAAAAGATGCATTGTGTAACTTTAAACTTTAATTTTTTTTATTAACACTAATCAGGTTTGGTTGAATGATAAAAGTTATAGTCTAAATCAGAAACCTTGAAAAGTAATTAACTCATTATTCATATTATTCAGATCATGTAACATGATGGCAAGATAATACATTTATCTATAGTAATGTAACTCTTAAAAAAATTAGAATGACAAAAAAGAGTGATAAGAAAAAAAGAACCTCCACATATTGATTATTAATGAAATGAAATAAGCATGAAGATGTTGAAAGAATGTGATGTTTTTTCTATATCAAAGTATTTGACATATAAAAACAGTTATCGCAAGTTACATTTGATTCTTATGAGACGGTGAAGGAGCACAGACAACGAAGAGGGGGATGGAGGCAAGAGATAACGGTCTTGACGTACGATTTACCTCTTAACTATAATTAAGACCTTGGCTCCATGGCAAGGTATTCTTCTCTTATGCTTGCTGCCGCTGCAACATGCAACGCGTAGAACGCCATGCACAATTGCGACGGCGGGCAGGTCGTTGTTGCAACGGAATATGCACCTTCCAAGGATGATGGGGAGTGAAGATAGAAAGATATGAGAGAGAAAACGGGGCCAATATTTCTCCTCAAGAGAGCGGATCACCTCAGTCCTCGGGTGGAGAGAGAAACTTCAGTCCCCAATCGGAAACGGTCACGTACTCCCGTCACTTAAGTGGCGGTTCAAGAATCGATTCGGTGAACCACTACCGAAAAGAGCTTAACCACTATCGACGTCTTTGTAACTCACTACACATCGGTAACGAGTTAGTAAGGCGTCGGTAGAGGTTCAGCTCTTTTCGGTACCGGTTCAACAGCGATTCAGTAACATAACTTGAAAGTTTTGTACCCGCTACCGAAAAAGGCTGAACCGCTACCGATATTTTTGCAACTCACCATCCGTCGGTAACGAGTTAGTAAGGCGTCAGTAGCAGTTCAGCCCTTTTCGATAACGGTTCACTAAACTGGTTCTTGAACCACCACTTAAGTGGCGAGGGTATGTGGCCGTTTCTGATTGGGGACTGAGACTTCTCTCTCCACCCGGAGACTGAGGTGAGCCGCTCTCTTCTCCACAATGGTTGCTTCTCTTCTTGTTCCACTTTCGATCCGTGATGGTGTGTCATCTTTGGATTCAATGGTTTCTAAGGCTCGTTGGGAATGGGGTTTGGAAAAGGGGCTTTGTTGGAGGGCTTGGAAGATGACAACATACAGGTGAGGCTAAAATCAGAACAAAACTTGAGTTGAGATAGAAAAGATTAAAAACTTTAAAATTAACAGATACAGGACTAAAAAATATTTTGTTGCTCAAACACTACGTTCCAAAAATAAATCAGGACGTCCTTTAGGACCAAAAATTGAAAACCCCTATAGAAAACTAAGAGAAGCTTTTTGTTTGCTCGCCATACAACCCGGAAACATAAAAGATTATAAAGCATTTTTGTTTCAAAATCTTTCTTAACATTTTTGTGATAGATTTCTTGTCACGCCTTGGAAATTGTAGCAATTTTTTTTTTCCAAATTGCAACAACCGGATAAAACTTGGAATAAATGAGGTTTGGAAATAAAAACACAACCACATGCACAACTTCATAAGATTTAACCACTTAGAAAGTAACAAGTTTCAAGATAATAACTTCAACCACCAAAATAAAACAATATAGTTCCAACACATTCATGCCATGTCATGAGTTCATCACATTCATCTCATGCCTTTCCATGAGTCATTCATATCATCTCATTCACAATGCACAATATGCCATGCAATGACCTACTATCTACATATAACATAAATACAATACAATTATGCTAATCAAATGAATACATAGACATAAACAATACCATTTATCATCTATCATACACCACCTAGACACCTTGCTCATGATACCAATACATTACTTATTATGCGTAAACAAACACTAACTTGATGATAATAAACACATGATATGCTAAGACAAAATCTCACATAATTAAAACCTTAACAATCTGATTTTGAATGATAAAATAACCAAAACTTAGAATTAACAATATATCTAACTCCATCTAATCTTATTTACTTATAAATTATATAGGTAACATGATAGCACGATATCTAACTAGATATAACATAATAACAAGATTAGATGGTTTTATACCACTAGTCAAGCCGATATCTAACGAGATGTAAGATAATAACAAGATTATACACCACTAGTATACTTACACAATATAGAACGATAAATAACCACATTCTACACCGTGATGTTAATCACAATTAAATAAATCAGCCCATGTTAATTACAAATCAACTACAATGAAGTTATACACACCAACTAATTTAACGGCATCAAAATCTACTTATCATGGAATATCTTTCACATATTAATTTAATGATATTAGACACATCAAGGATACCTATCGGATTGATACTTTAAAATTACATTTCGATTCACGTCGAAAAAAATGGAACAGCGATGGTGCGGCACAAACGAATTGAATTGGATGAAATTCTATCTTCTCTTCTTGCTAAATAGAAGAGAAGAGAGAGATAAGAAAGAGAGAAAGAATATGCTGAAGGAAGAGGGAAGATGAGAGAGGATGACAGAGGAATTGTTTGGAGAAGAAAGAGAAATAAAAATGAAAGAAAAAAGGGCTTTTTTGACTACTATAGCAGGAGAGAGAGAGAGAGGAGAGAGAAGGTTGGAGAGACGGGCAGGTGATGCCTGACAGAGAGCACACTGGTAGGGCGGCACATGGCATGGTGCGGGCAAGCATAGGAGGTGGAGATGGCAGTGGCGGCGGCGGCGGCGGTGGGGCCTGGGTGGTGGACTAGGTGCATGGAGAGGCGGGTGCCGCGTTGACTTGACAATGGGCTCTGGCGGCTAGGTGGGGTCAGCTAGGGTCTAGGGGTGGCAGGCAGAGGGCAGGGAATGTAAGAATGTTACTTATCGTTTTAGAAATGGCCAACAAATAGAAACCAGGGCCAATAGTAAGCATTCCCTTCTTTGAAATCGTTATTGATGATACATAATATTCTCCTTGGTGTTAAGGAGGAAATGGAATTAATGGGCGGTATTGATTTGGGACGGAGGGAATGGGGGTCACAAGCCCTATAAATAGGTGGCTAATCCTTATGGGATGGACACAAGCTACAACCCCATCGCCGGAGTGCCAAATCGGTCTCATCATAGGCTCCCCCCTTCAGTGGTATCAGAGCCTCGTCGTTGCTGTCTGTGATCCCCCAACCCTCGCACCATCGTCTCTGGGCACAGTGTCGTTCCTGGCTACTGCACGGTGCCTTGCTTCCCTTCGTATGTGTTGACGCCGTCAACCGCAGCACCTGCAACCGCCCGCGCCGTCCATCCCACCGTCGTTGGTGGCTTGCCATGCACGTTGAATGCCGCCGTCTCACGGCCCCCCGCGTCGATGCTCTTTGATTGCCGAGTCCCTGCCGATGCCGTCGCCACTAACTGTGCTCCCATCTGCGTTGGCATCGCCCTCCCGCGCTCGGTCACCGCTGTTGTGCCCAGCCCGCACAGCCTCTCACGCGTGCATCACATCATCGCCTTGCTGCATCAACGAAGCCTCCTTCAACTCCGCACACTGACTGCGCTCCCAACGAAGCCTCCTTCCGCGCATCGCTTGCTGACCGATGGTCCTCATCCATTGAAGTAGTACGCCACTCACGCCGCTTTGTGTGCTGTCGTTACCATCATTTATTAATCCTCATACGAATTATATTTCAACTTTGATTTTGCCCAACCAGGTAAGTAGTCTTTGCTCCCATCTCTTATACGAACCTGCTATTTGTCATAATAGCTAAATTAATGATATATTTGTGACTACGCCATCCATCCGTCTGCCATCTGCGTTATTCATCTTGCACAATTTATAGCTCTTGTTTTTTGTTTATTCAAGATAGATAATTTTTCCTAAGCATACCAATTTTTGATATAATAATTTAGTTTAACCATTGTTAACTAAGTTAAATATTTATTCTTGTTCATTTATCATCTCATATATCAAGCATGTTAAAATTGATCAGCATGATAAAAAATTTAATTTTTATTACCATCTTGTTAGCATGGAAAATCATGAAACTTGTTATTTACATTTCATAAATTTTCTAGTCCTAATGGCAAGTAAACTTATAGCTTCGGAATTGGCAAAGTTGGACAAACTGAACGGAACAAACTATGATATGTGGCACCGAAAAATAAGATATGGCCTTATTCATGATAACATAGAATATGACTTAGATGTTGATATCCCAAAACTTAATGAAAATTCCACTGAAGTGGAAAAGAAAAGAAGAGATCAGTGGATTATAGATGATAAGAAGGCTGAGACATTCATGCTCATGTTCATGGAAGATAATTTAATAAAATGCTTTGAAGCATATAAAACATCAAATGAACTCTGGAAAGCTATCAAGGAGAAGTATGACCCCAAGACTGAGGTAAATACTCAACTTTTTTTGCATCGATACAACACATGTAAGATGCAAGAAAGTGATAGCGCAGTTGAGCATGTGAATAAAATGATTGTCATAACTAAGGACTTGGCAAGCTATGAGGAATCAAATTCCAGAAAAGTTGAAAGTGGCGACTATATTAAATAGCTTGCCACCTTCCCTTGACATGGCAGCCACAACTTTAAGAATGAGTGGTTCAATTTTATCTGTCACCGACTAGCCTTCAAGATTAGCTATAGACAAGATATTATTGCTAGAAGAAAAGGACTAGAGGCAAACTTAGAAGAGGCTAATGCAAAGAACCGAAGGCCTATTGCTCAAGATCGATTCCATAAGCCACAGAAGCCGCAGTTCAATAAAAAATTCCAAAATAAAGGTAAGAAGGTTCCTAAAGGTGCTTGCTATACATGTGGGAAATTTGGTCACTTTAAGGCTAATTGTCCCAACATGCAAGAGAATAAAGGTGTAAATAGGCACCCGGGTAACAAAGGAGCCGAAAAGCAAGAATTTATTGGAGTAACTGAATGCAACGCCGCTTTGGTAGATTCAAATGAGTGGTGGATAAATTCAGGAGCAACAAGGCACATTGCAAAGACAAAGAAAAGACTTGTCTCCTTCTAGAAGCTTAATGTTGGTGAGCAGATGATATATATGGGGAACAACACCTATCTCAATGTGGAGGGTGTTGGAACTTATAAGCTGGATCTTGGAGATAACATCATGGGTTCTATGCACCAAAAATCCGGCGGAACCTCATTTCTGTTCCAGCATTGATGAAGAAGGGCCTCGAAGTCAGATTCTATAATCAGAAGGTATCTATAGGGAAAGACAAGAAGGTGCTTGCTATGAGAAAATTTGTACCCGAGCATGATTTATTTTGTATCCCTGTAGTTGAAACTGAAATTAATGAAATTGAAACTTCTGATTATTCTTTGTGTGTCTTGTCTGAATGTGATCTATGGCATTTTAAATTGGGTCATCCTGGAAAATCTAAAATGGAAAAACTAATAAAGATGAATTTGCTACCGGGTTTAACTAAGGTTGAGTTATCACCTTGTAAACATTGCTTGGTCGGAAAGATGACTAAGAAATCATTCTCGGTAGGACATAGATCACAAGAATTGTTAGAATTGGTCCATTCGGATATTTGTGGCCCATTAAACATAAAGACATACAATAACAAAGAATATTTCATAAGTTTCATAGATGACTACTCAAGGAATGCCTATGTATATCTTATTTCTGCTGAGTTTGAGGCATTTAGCTGTTTTAAAAGATATAGAGCAGAAGTAGAAATACAATTGGGTAGAGATATTAAGGTGTTAAGAACAGATAGAGGTGGAGAATATAACTATAAAGAGTTTGAATTATATTGCCAAGAGCATGGAAAAAAATAGCATGTAACAATGCCGTATACGCCACAACAGAATGGTGTGACAGAAAGAAAAAATAGAACTCTAATGAATGCGGTTAGATGTATGCTATCCCATTCTAGTCTTCCCAAGAAATTTTGGGGAGAAGCATTGCTCACGGCAAGTTACATATGGAATAGAATACCCACCAAATCTATCAAATGTACACCTTATGAATTGTGGAATGGGAGGAAACCAAATCTAAGTCATCTTAGGAAATGGGGTTCTATAGCCCATGTTCTCATTCCAGAACAACTTAGAGATAAGTTGGAATTAAAAACTTTGAAGTGTAAATTCATAGGATACTGTGAAAAATCAAATGGCTATAGGTTCTTTCATAAAGAAAAATGGATCATTGAATATAGGGATGCTACATTCCTAAAAAGTCTAGAGGAAGAGGAATCTCATGAAAATGAGAAGGAACCTCTAATTGTGATAGATGACGACTATTACAATGATAACTCTAGAAATGATCCAATAATTGAGGAAGAACCAAGGATAGCAGAAACAACTCAACAAGAAATAGTTGAGGAACAAAATGATCCTATGATAGAAACACAACCTGAAGTACATGCAATTGGCAACAAAAGAAATATAACTCCACCTATGTGGATAGATGATTTCTATTTATACTCATGTGAGCCTTCATGTCTGACAGTCGACATAGATGAGGAAAATTACACAGATCCGGCAAACTATATTGATGCCATGAAATCGCGCAAATCAGAATTATGGCTACATGCTATGAAAGAAGAAATGAACTCCATGAAAATTAATGAAGTGTGGGAATTGTGTGATTTACCCAAGAATAGGAAGGCTATTGGGTGTAAATGGGTTTTTAAGAAAAAGCTTCGAGCTGATGGGTCTATAGAAAAATTTAAGGCCCGATTAGTTGCCAAAGGTTATAATCAGAAAGCAGGTATAAATTATCAAGAAACTTACTCACCAGTTGCAAAATTTGCATCAATAAGAATTATTTTGGCTATTGTAGCGCATCTTGACCTGAAATTACACCAGATGGATGTCATGACTGTATTCCTTAACGGAGAGTTAAGGGAGGATATTTATATGCTACGGCACAAGGATTTCAGGAGGAAAGCCAAGAGGGAAAGGTATGTAAATTGAAAAAGTCAATTTATGGTTTAAAACAGTCATCTAGACAATGGTATCTCAAATTTCATGATGTTGTTATTCAACTTGGCTTTATTCTAAATCAGTTGGATAGCTATGTGTATGTCATGAAAAGTGGGAGCATGGTGATTATATTATCCTTATATGTGGATGATATATTGCTCGCCGGTAATGACATTAGAATGTTGAATAAGGTAAAAACTGAGCTCAATGAGAAATTTGAGACGAAGGATATGGGAGTGGCATCCTATGTCCTTGGTGTCCAAATACAAAGGGACAGGAAGTCTAGATTGTTAAGTATAAACTAAGAAAAATACTTAAGGTCTGTACTCAAGAAATTTGGAATGCATAATTGCAATCCGGCACCTACACCGTTAGTGTATGGAAAACGGTTGGGAAAAGAGGAATGTCCCGAAGAGGGACAAGGTCCGCTCAAGGTGCCGTATGCTGAGGCAATTGGAAGCCTAATGTATGCAATGATGAGTACAAGACCGGACATAGCATATCCTATGAGGTTGGTTAGTAGGTACCAAGCTAATCCTAGTCCAGCACATTGGGAAGGCATTAAAGGATAATGAAGTACCTAAAGGGTACGGTGCACCACAAGTTAGTTTACCAAGCGGAAACACTTGATGTGCTTGGTTACTCTGATGCAGATTTTGGAGGGGATAAAGATGATGGAAAGTCCACTTCGGGACACTTGTTCATCTTTGGTGGTGCAGATGTTTCTTGGGGAAGCAAGAAACAAGGGTGTGTGGCACAATACACATAGGAAGCTGAGTATATTGCCTATAGTGTGGCTACTACTCATGCCGTCTGGATTAGGCGATTTTTGATAGATTTAGGTCTCAATTTGGTTGATGGGCCAATTGAGATATATTGTGATAATCAAGCCGCCATCAGCTTGATTAATAGTGGAGCAAATAGCTCAAAAGGAAAACATATAGAAATACAATATCATTATATTCGGGATATTGTATAGAAAGGGGAAGTAAATGTAACTTATATTCCCATCAGTGATATGATTGCTGATCCTTTGACAAAAGGAATGCCGGCAGAAAATTTCATTAAGCATGTTGGCTTGATGGGACTCAAGAACAAATGAGTCAAAGAAATTAATTATGCATCCCACAGATAATGAGAATGTATAGAAATATATATGTGTCCCATAAATAGTGGGAGTACATGGAAATATATATGTACATCTCATGGATAGTGGAAATGCATAGGAATATTATAAATCTCATGGATAGTGAAATAGGAATATCTATGTATTTCATGGATAGTGAGAATACATAAGAAAACTATATGTATCTAATAGATAGTTGAAGTATAAAATATTTTTACTTCACAGAAAGAGGGAGTATGTTTATTTATTGGCCAAGTGGGAGATGTAAGAACGTTACCCAACGTTTTAGAAATGGCCAACAAATAGAAACCAAGGCCAATAGTAAGCATTCCCTTCTTTGAAATCGGTATTGATGATACATAATATTCTCCTTGGTGTTAAGGAGGAAATGGAATTAATGGGCGGTATTGATTTGGGACGGTGGGAATGGGGGTCACAAGCCCTATAAATAGGTGGCTAATCCGTATAGGATGGACACAAGCTACAGCCCCATTGCCGGAGTCCCAAATCGGTCTCATCATAGTCTCCCCCCTTCAGGGAAGCCACAGGTGGTAGTCGTGGGTGATGGGCAGCCACTCAGATTGAGAGATTGAGAGATTGAGAGAGAGAGAGAGAGAGTAGAGAGAGGGGAGAGAGATTATGTATAATTTAAGTAGTGTGTCTCAAACTTGTTATATTATTTTTCATCTATTACTATAATCTAACTATATGTTAATAATTTTGAAACTCGATTTAGAAAAATAAATATGATTATATAGTAGATGTGTTTTGTGTTATTTTTCTGATTGGTAAGTTTGTTATGAGTTAATTAATTATCATGAAATCATATTTGCATATGTTTGATGTATTAATCTTGAGGATTAGAAAAAGGCATCCTGAACATGATGATATGCATCCAAACAACTTGAGAATTTTGGATACCCAAGACATGGTCCTTATGCTGGCGATATAAGTGCTCTACTATCCAAGGCACGATTCTCGTGATCGTGATATGACTTAATGTGTGCCCAAGGCATGGTCCTCATTTTTGTGGTCAAATTTGGATTTAGGTTCAAGGCAGGGTCATCGTGCTCGTGGCCAATAGACTTGTTTGAGTTATGTCAATTACAATTCATGGTTAAACACTTAATATGGCTGATAACATTTGTTTTAAATTTGATGAACTTGTATATATGATGCTTGCTTGATTAGATAACAATTTTATACATTTGACATAACTAAGTTGTGACTTGTTATATTTGTTCTAAAATTTGTTTTATCACAAAATATTATTTGTGCGTAACTTTGTATTTTTTATAAAAATATGAATGTAAAGTGGAGGGACTAACACTTACTGAGTCTATACGACTCATCCTGTTTTATTTTACAAATTGTTTTTTTATAGATTCCATGGAGGAAGTCCCTGAGGAAGAAGGCATCTAAAAGGATCCTTATGATAAATATGAGTCTGATGAGTCAATTGCTTAGTAGTTTTAGTTTACTATTTAGTAGTTTAGTTTGCACCAAATTAGTTAGATAGACTTAATATTTCGAACAAAGATTGTTGATATCTTGGTCAATCTGACTTGTTATCTATCTCAGTTATGTTTTAAATAGTATTTTGGTAACGGTTATGATGGTGTAGTTGAGGTATGATTGTAATTCCAAATCTAGTTAATGAGGGTTTTATCATGTTGTCACCATGCCGGAAAATGTATTTCACTGCAAAAATTCTCTAGGTCGTGATAAAATAAATTTCTAGGCTTACGTGAGCTTTACTAAAAAAATAGCAAGTGCTCTAGAAATGCCCAAAAATGACTTGGAAAGATCCATATTACTGTGTTGGGGGAGCACTTCACTATCCACCTACCACCTAGGGCTTTACCCATCACCCGTTGCATTATGGGAAGCAATTGTAGTAAAGGTATTCAAGGGGGCACCTGCAAGTATGGTGGCATATCTCTCATTGGGACTTTTCATTATAGTTAAATTAAACTATTATAATCTTAATTACTTCTAAAACTCTGAGAAAAAATGTGTATCTATCTTACCTCTGAAAATAAAAAGTTAAAGCAAATATGTTACAATTAAGTACTTTTCAAATGGTAGGTGTCACATTTAGACATTCTTTCCAACATTTCCCAAATGGTTTAAAGATCTAAATCTTTTAAAATTCAAAAGTTAGACATTTCACCTAACAATTTGTCGAACTTTTTACTAAATTTGAGGTTTGATATTGGTTCAGTCCAATCAAACGAATACTTAATCTTGTGTTATGTTCTTGCGAAGGTTCCAACAAGATAAATACTTGGGGGTTGAGGGTCTTCTTCAATCAACTGAATTGTTCACATCTAGTTGAAATGTTTCCAAGTGTATTCAACTAACTATCTTATCAAACACTATTAATAAATTATCTTTTCCACTACACATAGAGATCAACATCAAACATGTAGCAATTATCATATATATGCAACTATAGTGGAGAATCAAGACAAAAGATTAGTTGTATGGTAGCAACAAGCCGACCACCCTATTCTTTTATTCTTCTATCAAACACAAATAGGGGTGTTCTTTGTAACATGTGAAATCAATAAATAGAACTAAACCAAACCTACCCTTAGATTGGATTTCGTTCATTAATTCAATTCTTCCATAATCAAATCATTAAATAATATAAGTTTGGCTTAATGTAGTCCCCCTTTGATGTGAACAGAACCGATAAATTAGTTGACCTAATTTATTGTCAACACTATGTTGATTTTGAAAGTATATCGTTATATATCTATATAGAATGATACCAAACAGAGATAGTTCTTTCTTGTAAATAAAATATTGAATTTATAGGGTGTTTGGTTGTGCAACAAATTTTTATACACTTTGGTTAGAAAATATTGTATTAAAATAAAGTGTAAACTAACCAATGACATACAATTATCATGTTTAGAAAGATAGTGATAACAAAAAAAGAGCAGGAGTCATATAAGACAAAGGAAGGTGGGGGGACCACTATATAAAACATAGAGACTTATATTTTTTGTCTAAGAACTATTCTCTTTAAAAATATAAATATGTAATGGTTGTCAAACAACTCTTTTAATAAATTTTGTTGCCAAAACCATAAAATTGTAAAAAAAACTCAATTTATCATGCAACCAAACACCCCATTGAGGTTGACCCCAGTTTGTTATTTTTAATTTATTCTTTGATAAATAACTTTATTTGTTGAACCAACAAAGCAAATTGAATTAAACCATCCGAATTGGTTATTTAATGGTTTTGGCATTTACCAAGCCAACACAGTTTTATTTCGTTCGATAATCAGCTCAATTTTGATTTCAACAAAATCCACACGAAGCTCAACCAAATTGAATCTTCTAGGCCCCTACTCACACTCCCAGTTAGAAGAGGGGAGGCGAGTTCACAAGGGAATGCAAGTAATAAAACATGAAACTGGAAATGATAGACAAACATTTTCTCTTGGGACGATGATGATAATTCTTATGAAAAGCCTATTGCCCCAAGATCTTGATTTCTCTAGTGTGGCAAAACTAAAAGAAGCAATTGGTATGCCAAAGTTGACCAATTTTTAATTGTCTATTTGATTGATTTGTCTTGTAGTATGTGTTGTATTCACATCCTATCTATGATACTTAATAGGGTGTTTGGTAGCGCTTTTTTTTCCTTTTTTTACCTAAAATTTAAACATAAGGAAAGAGAGGTGTTTGGTCACATCTTTTGCTCACTCCTCTTTTTTTGGAAACAAAGAGACCTATTCCTAATATCTCTCTCGAAAACAAAACAGGGGAGGAGTTGTTTCATTTTCGAGAGAGACGCGGGCGCCTGTTCCCTCTCGCCTGTCTCCCCCTTCCAGACATCTCCCGCTGCCGTTCCTCTCGCCCGTCTCGCAGGCATCTCCCTCTCCCCCATCCAGGCATCTCCCTCGGCAGCAACTGCTCTGGTGCACATCGACCCGCCATCGCGCCTCACCCCCCTGGACTTTCAAACACATCTCATCGACCTGCTCGTGGAGACCAACCCAGAATTGTGCTCACGCATCTCCCCCTGCGCATCCCGCATCTCCCTCTCCTGAACGAAGACCTGCTCGTGGAGACCCATCCCGGAGGACTTCCTCGCCTCTCCCTCTTGCGGCGAAAGCACAGGGGTTCGACCTGCTACATGACCACAGTGTGCAGGGACGAACGGCGGACACCAGAAGCCACGATCGGGTACGCGGTGCTTTCTTTCTGCCAGGAGGAGACGTTCACGATGCAGCGTCGTCCGGGTGCAGTTGTCCGCGGGGGGGGGGGGGGGGGGGAGGGGGGACGACGTTGGCGGTTGCAGAGGGGGCGGCGGACTCCGGCACGACGCTAGTGCCTATCCGTGGGGGGTGGGGGGGCGGACTCCGGCGGGATGCAAGCCCCTATCAGAGCACTGCGTGGAGGGGGACTCCGGAGGTCCGTCGGGGGGAAGGGGGCGGCCGGCGTCCCCTGTCCGGGCGCCTGTGCGGTTGTTCATGGAGGGGGGGACTCCGACAAGACGCTGGCTCCTGTCCGGCAACCTGTCCGCGAGGGGGGGATTGCACACCAGAGTAGCAGAAGGACCACCAACTGCTACTTCTGCTGGGGTGAAGGCAGGCCGCAGGAAGAAGACTGGCTGGGGTGCTGCTGTGCACAAGAGAAGGAGGAGGGAGGCTGGTCCACCGGCCCCCGGGAGCAGGGACACCTGTCCGCGGTGGGAGGGGGGCGGTTTTCCGTGGAGGGGGGGGCTCCGACAGGCCACCGGGGGGCACCTATCCGCAGGGGGAGGGGTGTGAGGGCGAACGCCGGCGCCTGTGCGGTTGTTCGTGGAGGGGGGTGGACTCCGACGGGACGCTGGCCCCTATCTGGGCGCCTCTCCGCAGGGAGGAAAACGTCGGCGATTGTCCGGGGGGCTGTGCTGGGAGTTTCGCTGGTGCCTATCCCGCGGGGTTGGGGGGTGATGAAGAAGTGCCGAGAGTTCTGCTGGCGCGATCGGCGGTCTGGTGCCTATCTGGGGGTTGTCCGCGGGGCAACGGCTGACCATTGCAGTCGCAGCCCCTACCCCCTATTTCACCATCGAACGTCGACGTGCAGTTCACTAAACTGATCGCCAGCCCCTGCTCCCTGTTTCACCTAGATCAGATTTTTTTCCATCATTGTCTAGTGGAGAAGCTTCTCCTACTTCGTGTATTAATGGCCGAAGTTTGATGATGTTGGGTGACGGTGTTATCGCGACAGAACGCCGACCGGGGAGAGGGGGTAGGGGGGTGATGATAATAATAGAGGGGAGTGCCGTGTTGTGGGGGGGAGCATTCGCAACATAATTGTGGTATGATTCGTTAGATTGTTCTTTTCTTAACTAAGGTGCATATTAACTTTTAAATATTCCGAGTTATATTGTACATGCGTGTGTATGTGAATTGTGAAGATTAAAGTATATGTTTATTTACATTTGTACGTATGTGAAACATCATAGATGGATGAAACACAACTTTCTTCGGTGAGCGGAAATAGTGACAGGATAAAGTGGGATCAAACACGCTTGGCATTTTTGACTAAAATGTTGGTAGAACACCATCGTAATGGAAAAAGAGCATCATCAAGTTGGAAGCTCGAAGCGTGGGAAGCTATAAGATTAGAATTTAGTAAACGGTTTGGACTTAACGTTACAAGTAAACAGCTTAAAGCACGTGTTCAAGTAATGAAGAACGATTTTGTCGTTATAAGAACCTTGTTCAATCAAAGTGGATTTAGATTCAATCCAAATTTGAATACATTTACGACAACTGATGAAGTCTGAGATGCCTAAATTCAGGTGACTCAATAACATATTCGATTTTATTCATGTCTGTATCTATAATACAACATCTTACGTAACTATGCATACTGTAGAAACATCCAATATCTTACGTAACTAAAGCATGGAGGGGAGTTACGATTCCACTGTACAATGAGTGGTATGAAATTTTTGAAGGTAATTGACTTCAACATATATTGTTCATAGAAATATGTTATGTGTTAATCTATTATGACATGTAATCTATATTGCAGGTGCCAAGGCTTCAGGAAGTCGAGCTCAAAACACTCTTCCTCCACAACGAAGTCCAATAGTTGATTATTCGTATAACACACCTGATCATGAACATGCAGTGGACTTGACCAAAGATGGTAGTTCTGTGTCCAGTACAGAGTTCAAGTTAGTGACAAAGTCAAGAAAAGATAACAAAAGAGCTTCAATTACTTCTGAGGATAAGTCAAAGGGAAAAAGACAAAAAGACACAAGTTTGGTTGAAGCAATGTTGAAAGCTACCGATGAGTATAAGAAGTCAACGATGCCTACATCATTTGAGATGATTCAAGAGTGTGTGAAGATCATAATGAAGATGAATTTGAGTCCACTTGAAAAAGCAAAAGTGGTAGACATAATTAGATGTAGGAATGCATATCTTGTTTTCCTCAAATTTGATGAGGAAACTCATTTAGAATGGTTGAAGATGCACTTGCAAAATAGTTAGGAAGTGATGAGAACAAAGTAGAGAATTTGTTATTCTACTTTATTTTTTTAATCATTTTGTTTACGTTAGTTTCTTATTCATTTAGTTTATAGGTGTTAATGTTAGTTATTATGTAATAAATGATTCTATTCTTCATTCAGTTTGTAGTATACAATGTTGTCAAACATACTTCATATTTAATATCATTTGTGATTGCTATTTTCTTGCAGTGTTATGGAAACTTTTGAAAATGATGAAACTTTGGAGGCTGATATGGAACACGAAGAAGAAATATTTATGAATCGTCGTCGTAGATTTTTTCGTACAATGATTGCAATTGTGTATGAAGCATATCAGTCTTCTACATTTAAAAGAAAACATGTGCAAGATTTTGTCCTTAGCGGGAAGGAGTATACACTAGAACTATGTTCAAGAGCTTCAACAAGATTTCGTGAGGTTTGTAGAATGAACAAAACAGCTTTTATTACTTTATGTAATCAAATTAATGCTTCAGGTGTAATACAAGAAAGTATACAAGTAGATATAGAAGAGATGGTGTTAACAACATTATACATATTAGCAAAAGGTGTATATAATTGTTGTGCTCAAGAAAGATTTCAGCATTCAGGGAAAACTATAAGTAGGCGATTCAATCAAGTTGTTGAAGTTCTTCATCTGTTAGCACCAGATTTGATTTCTTTACCTTCGCTAAGGACTCCACAGTACATTGCTGACAGGCAGCACTTCAAAAAGTTCAAGGTAAAGTAATTTGCTTTTATGTAATTACTTATTTATGCCTGCCTTATTTTTGGTAAATTTTTCATGATTGTATAGGAGCTATTGATGGAACACATATAATGACTGAAGTTCTAGCAAATGATAAAATACGTTATCGAAATTGAAAGGGACATGTATCACAAAATGTGATGGCTGCATACTCGTTTGATATGACTTTCCTTTATGTTCATATTGGCTATGAAGGATCAGCTACTGATGCAACAGTTTCAGTTTTGGAAAATGCATTGAACTCGGGATTCTATGTACCTGAAGGTAATATATGTGTATTAAGTTTTTAATTAATAGAACATAATTTGAATTTTTGTTGATCAAGTAAATATTATCTTGTTGATGCTGGATATGCAAACACACCGAACTTTCTTGCACCATATAGAGGAGTGAGATACCATCTTAAGGAGTTTGGTCCGACTCATTCAACTCCAAAGGATTACAAAGAACTTTATAATTTGCGACATGCTTTTCTTAGGAATGTGATAGAACGAATATTCGGTGTTCTAAAAGAACGATTTCGAATATTTCTAAGGCCATTAGAGTATCCCATCAAGGTTCAGAGCAAGATTATTATAACAACATGCGCGCTTCACAATTTCATACGAAATGTTCAATGTGGTAAAGATGAGACATGGGTTGAAATTGAAAGGGACTGCGACAAAACAATAGATGGAGAGGTGGATCATAGAAGAAGAGACAGAGTTCGACGCGAGGCATATCATATTGGAAGATCATCAGAACAACGCAGACTTGGAAAAGAGCTACGTAATAAAATAGCAATGGAAATGTGGGAAGATTATGTTAATAGACGAAACTGATGTATATGGTTCATTATTCATAAATGTTAGTTGACATTAAATTAATATAGATGTTGTGACATACTACGTTGTATTGACATGTAATGTGTGTCATAGAGTTATTTTGATTTTAAAATCATAATCAAACAGTACTCTATAAATTTTAAAAAATGTGACAGTTTTGTCAAACACAAAATGGTTAGACTCTTTTGATTTTAAAATTAAAAATGAGAAGTCAAGTAGTCTTGATTTTAAAAACGAGATTGACTCAAAATTAAAGGAGCTACTAAACACCCTATAAATATTGAAGTTTAAGTAAAAACATGGGTTGTTTCCTATCAATATATTAAAAAACATTTTCATTGACTTGTAATTGACTAGATATTTCAGTTTGAGCAAAATAGAACAAAACAAAAGTAGATGGCCTTACTTGTCACAACATGCTAAGTTTGCATTTGTTAGGTCAATATGAGGTTTTGTAGTACGTGTTATATCCGCATCCTATCTATGATCCCTACCTATTAAAAGTTAAGTAAAACCATGGGTAGTTTTTTTATCAATATATTAAAACAATTTTAATTGACTTGTAATTGACTAGAAATTCCAGTTTAAGTAAAAGTAGAAGTAGAACAAATCAAAAGTAGATGGGCGCCTTACTTGTTTAAATACTAATGCCCTGTTTGGTTAGAGTTTTATTTTTGATATTGTATCAATATTGATATTAATATTTTTAAATGTTGAGGTATCAATATCAAAAGTAATACAAGTCAACACTTGTATTGTGTAATATACTTTGTTTGCACTATAAATTTTAAAATTGATACAATTAACCAAACACCTCTTAATGACTCCTATCAATATCAATTTTAAAATTGATAGTGATAGAGGTACCTAATAGTGTTACCAAACAGGGCGTAAGTTTGCATTTATTTGGGACAATTTGAGGTTTTGTAACAATTGATAATCTTAATCGGTCACTTGATAGATTTTGGATGTGGAAAGAAAAGAAGTGGACAAATGTAGCACTTCATATACTAATCCAAGAGTAGGGCGAATGTGGGTTTGCATAGAAATTCAAAAATCCAATATTTTCAAGTAATAAAAGCATAAATTAAATCAAGAAGATATTAC
Organism: Cryptocoryne crispatula var. balansae; assembly: GCA_036172225.1. Taxonomy (NCBI): domain Eukaryota; kingdom Viridiplantae; phylum Streptophyta; class Magnoliopsida; order Alismatales; family Araceae; genus Cryptocoryne; species Cryptocoryne crispatula. Next base: position 11,982,134 of record CM069926.1, on the reverse strand, counting down.
TACACATGATAAGTAATATGTATAGTTTACAAAGAAAGAAGATAATGATCAAACTACTCAATGCAATCAGATTCACAGTTGCTTGGTTCCAATTAGAAAGAACATGAATTTGGTCTCAATTTCAATTGATTCTATTATCAAAATTAGAACCGGATTTGATAATTTCTAAATATACTATATATTAATTTTTATTTTAAATTGTGTTGAAAATTTACGTATAATTATTAAATTATTATATAATATTTTTTAAACTTTTTTAACATTTTATCACTTTACATATATCACACTTTATAAGTTATTTTACTTTGTTTTAATTAGTTTTACTTATATATATTTTTTTAGAAAAATCAGTAAAAGATAACCTGATCAACTAATTTCAATTCCAATTTTGATAAATTATGGAAATATCTGATTCAAATTTTGATAATTTATATGATACATAACAAATTTTAAACTTATTAATTATTATTAGAATGAAATCAAAACTTTGAAATATCATATTCAATTTACATCTTTGCTTTACTATTATTTTATATGCAATCAAATAGAGGGGTAGCAAAGAAATTTCAAAAAAATTTAATGTAGGGGCAACCAAAGAGACAAGTTGTCCTAATCTAAAACAGCCTCAACAACGTAGCACCGTTCAACGTGTATGATTTTGCTTGCACGCGAGCCCGGTCTGACTCTCTAAAGAGTAATCTCTACCGTTGATCACCAATCGGACGGATGTGTTGCCGTCGACCGCAAGCGCACAAAGTTTCTACGTACCTGTGGTCAACGAGTTGACCAAGTCACTGATTTTCTAGTTCGCGTGCGGTTTGACTTGCGAACAGATATTCACGACATCGCTGACTGGTCAACATTCTTGCATTGCTGACTTTTACATTAACTACAAGTATGCCACTAAGGTATATCCATCGAAGCACCTTCCTCCACGGAGAATTTTCTAAATCACATATATATTAAGAGTGAAAATACCATCTGATATTTCGATATTAAGTTTAGGTCCTGATAAAAGTTAACAAATTTAAAACACATTTTTATATCTTATACATCATCAAAATTAGCTAGAATCACATAGTTTGATAACTTATCAAAATATAAAATTTAAAAAATTAATTTTGCATTTTATTTTATTTTTATAATAATTAATACATTTGTAAAAATAAATATTATATTAAAAATATATAAATTACTTAAAATATAATATATAATTATTAAAAACTAAAAATAAAATTTTAAAATGTACTATATAAAAAATTAATAGTAAAAATAAAATTTATTTACTATTATTTGATAAAAATTTAGGTATAATATAATTTTTAAAAATTATGGAATCAGAGTGAATCTCAATAGTATTGCCATCGAATCTATGCAACCCTAAAATATAAATATATAAGTACTCTTGGAATTCAAGTGCCTTAATTTTACAATAATAAATTTATTATATTAATTATATACATTTCTTATAAAATTCTATTAAAGCTTCCTATTGTCTAACTGGTAGAGGCTATGTGAAGATGTTTGTTATCTAATCATTGATAGTAATGTGGTGAACCACATTGTGTTTTTCATGAACTAGCTATCTCACAAAGTGAATATCAACCTCCACATGCTAACGTGGAAAGTTGGGTTTTCATTAAAGTGAATAGCAAAGATATTATAAGCCCCAAACAATTGGTGATCTTGTAGTAGACAAATGGGGATCTTTAATTAACAATGTGATCCATTACAATCCTATCACATCAACCACGTAGCTCAACTCAACTTCAGTGCTAAAGCAAGCCACAATGTGTTGTTTCTTGGTTTATTTAATGACATTACTTCCAAAAATATGGCAAACCCAAAAGTAGATCTTTGGTCATATGGACATCTTGCCCAATCAGCATCTATGTAGATATTGAGATTGAATGCACTAAGTGTGATATGGACCATACTTAAATGTTGACTTTAAATACTAGAGTAACCTTTTAACGAGAAACATATGCGCCTCTGTCGAAGAAAACAAGCATTGGCATGTCTTATTTATAGTGTATATAATGTCGAGACATGTTAATGTTGCATACTAGAGTTAACCAACAAGGCTCCTATAAAAGTGGGATCATGTAACTTCATTCCATCATCCTATGAGAAGACTATTCAAGAAATTATCTATGTAGAATGTGGCTTAGAATCATTTGCTGGTCGAGGTGTAATCCATTTTCATACCTTGTATGCCAAAGAAAACATGCAGGCGATGAAGATTGTTTAAATAAAAGGTGTTGGATATTGCAATTAGATTAGGGACAACTAAAGGATCACTTCTTATCACTATGATATCATATACATATATCAATAGCTATATGGTAATCTTGCCTTCAATGAACATAAAGAGTGATAGATCATAAGTTGAGGCCTTGAATCCAAAAGTTAAAAGATGTAATATAGCTAAAAGAACCAAGCTCTTGGAGCTTGTTTTAATCCATATATGTCTTTATGCAACTTACTCACATTTTGAGGATTGCTCCTATCCACAAACCCTAGAGGTTGAACCATATATATCTTCATTCATATGTTCATGAAGAAAAGCATTATTAATATCTAACTACCTAATTATCCACCTAGATGTTATAGCTAAGGCAAGAACTAACTAGATGGTTGAAGGTCTCACAATAGGGTTGAAAGTCTCTAGGTAATCTAGTACATACTTTTGAGTAATACCCTTTGCCACAATGCGAGCTTTGTGTCTAGCAATTGTTCCAATATATTTCTTCTTCAATTTATAAATCTATTTGCAACCAAATATATTTGCATTTGGAGGTTGTAATTAGAGGCCAAGTTCTATTTTTTTAAGAGAAGAAAACACTTCACACATAGCTTATCATCAAGCAATGTGCTTGTTAGCCATACTGAAACAAGTAAGCTCAACATCAACTAATATCTTAACCACAAGAGCATATTTTGAATGTAATTACTTTAGGCTTGATTCTATAGTCTTTATGATCTTTGGTATTGACCAAAACTTTCTAGGAGGACTATTGCTAGCAGGAGACATGGTATCTTAAATTTTTTTTCAGAAGTTGCAACAACCTTTTTATTGTCAATATCATTTGGACTTAAAGGCATGTCAGCAAAGGGTAAGGAGTTTTCGAATCAAAATGAATTGGTTTGATTCAAATCAATTCTCAGGAACAGAAACCAATTCAAAATCGGTCGAAATCTATTTTTTATTGAAAACAATTTATAAAAGTCATAAAAAACCAAAAATAATATAAAACATTCTATGATAACACTAACATTATAGTATGTGTTTCTTAATCAAACTTAAGATGATACAAATGATATACCTTTCAATAACATTAATGAAATTGACTATCATCCTTGTGTTCTTCTTACTCTTGAGTACTCCATGGATTATTGTTCCTCATTATTTATCCATATCCATATGAAAATAGAGACTCAACCATCTGTGTGAAGTCATAAGTGATCTCATGCTCTAGCTCTAGACTGGTGGGTGGATAGCATGGCTTGAAGTCCTATGGAGAAGCAGGGTTTAGATAATATGATATAGCATAGTCAAAGAACCCTTGGCTCCAATGCCACTGGCAACCTTAGGTGAGGAGACTTTTGTATTATCTTCTGGACTTAAAGGACCTCATATGATGTTCAACTTCCTCTTTTTAAATTTTTCTTCTTCTTCTAACTGGTATGAAGTGTCAAGCCCCAAGTGACACTAATATACTTTTTTCAATGTTGTAAAAGGCCTATGCAACCTATGTGCAACTTTCTTTGTTTTTATGGGAGTAGGTTATGTAGCTGGGGTTGGGACTAGGGTGGGGATGGAACTTGGACTACCTCAATACCCTCTAGCTCTCCTTCAACCCATGCATGGTCATCTAGGTCAAACTTTGGTGGTGCCCTCCTTTCCTTCTCCTCCAACTAAGTACCAAGTGGGTGCTCCTCTTGAAATAAGTAGTCCATATCCACCTCCTCAGGTGCGTAGGACTCTGCAACAGCTCTCTCCTCATAAGACCCCCCCTACAAATTGAGAAAATCTCACTTCTATCAACTTCTGGTGGGCTTTGATGTTCTTGATCTTCAAACTATGTTGTAGTGACAAAATACCAACTTCTCTAGCCTATCTAACCTCACCTTGTTCCTTCCCTTGGTGTGAATAAGTCTGAATGTGTTCTAATTCCTCTTGTAATAGAAGGAACTAGTACCCTGGCTCAATATGAGCAAGACAATGGAACCTAGTGAATTCTGATAGGAATCGTTCATAAAAAATTGGTGTAGTGGAAGCAACAATTCCTATGGGTTTCTTTAAAATTTGTCTCAATCGAAATCGAACGACGAAAATCGAAAACCGATCTAATCGGGTTCGAATATACCTGATAAATATTCATATAATTTCATGAAGAGTAAGGATATGACCTTTTTAAGCTCTTCAAATCGTTCAAGTGTTCGGCCTCTAGTAGTATTCACACAAACTTTATCTGCGGCAGGTTCTCCCTTCGCGCTGGTCTCGAGAACTCTTCTCGAACGGAGCTCCATCGACCATGGACACCTTCTAGAAAGAGGAGGAGGTAGGAAGGATGCTAGGGACGTAGTTTTCACCCTTAGCTTGATGGGGTTTGGCTGAAACTATTAATATTTATAGAGAATTTTGAAATTTTTCATAAAAACCTAAAATCTCTATAAATTACACCCTTGCCCTTGTACTTATGGATAAATCCTTTTGTGTGTGACCCACTAAGCCCAATAGCCTATTTGGTTGAGGCTAAATAAAATAGAATAATTATATTTAATTTAACTAAATCTATTATCTGATAACAATTTAATCGGCCTATCATTCATGAAGGGTACAAGTCATATCTCATGATCCCAAATGGCTATGGAGATAATCTCATCTCCATTAAGCCTTTCCATCATCAGTTACTGCATGAATATAAACCCTCTTCCATCTAATGTCCCAGTCGGAAAGGAGTACGACATCGACTATCAATTCCTTAGTGTACCGACTCTATAAGATCCTGTACTTGAAATTGAATCAATTGAAAAACTCCTTTTTCAATTATCCTATCTACCTTAGCCAAGGATTTAGAGTACTATCCCATAAGACATTCACTCTCACTTACCAAGAGTGGACGATCCCTTTTTATTCGCTCAATTGTCTCCATCAGATTTTCCTTATACCCGATTTATTGCTATACTAGACCATCTTAATGGTGATTCATAAGTCAATGGCCAAAGCACAAGTTCAACCTAACAAGACATCTTTGGCAACTCAGGTCAAAAGTCTAACTATGCAACCATGATGATAGAAAAACCCTTATTGACAGTTTGGTAAGATACCATTTAGGATTTCTAATTCGGTCAGTTTATTGAACTCATTCAATAATAAGCACCTGTATATATATCTCAGTGTCTCCACACTAATGACCAATGAGACTGGTCATCCTCATCACATAAGAAGATATCACATACACTAGTCTATCCGAATCCTTGATGTCCCGTCTCAAGTATCTTATGACCAGGAACATTTAGATCAATTACCTTTAGATGATCAATCTCATTATCATGATCTCATCACGATTTAATCATCATTGTCTTTGATCAAGGACTTCATTATGATATTCTCATCTAATAAGAACTTATAATGAAGATTCACCTAATTAATTGAATGAGATATATTTTGAAATATTGAATCATATCATATATGATTAGCTTGTAGGACATACATTTATATAAAATTCCATCTACTTCTTGTCCTCACTTACATCCACCATTCAACTACAAAGAACAAAAAATAATGGAAAACTATTAGTGTTGTCAAATAAGAATATTCTTAATAACAAATGATTACAACTTAGATGTACATACTAGGAGAAATCTTGTCAAAGAGTATCTCAAATTTAGATCTGAGTACACTTCTTCATCCAGTATGATTGCATTTAAAAAATTGATAAATGTTACAAAGTTAGCATCTTCTTTTTAAAAACACTTCCCCTTTCTTTTTCTAGGTCGAAAAATAGTTATCTCTTTTACCCATAAGCTCATCATGCAACTCATCCTTCTGTCAATCTAAATCTCTTCCTATGAGGCTCTTCCTATCAGGTAAGCCAGCATAACTTCACTGCTCTTCCTAGTCACCTTGTCGCATTATTTCACATTGCCACCCACCCCACCTCAATCAAAACATTCTTTCATTCATTTGCTTCCCACACCACTTACATTGTACCCTCTTCTTCTCCATATCCACCATGTGACCATGTTTCCACCCATTGTCATTGGAAGACAGTGCATTAGAGACTCTTTGCTCTACCATTTAAGCTCTTTGCTCTGCAACATTAACAACTTAAACATATTAAATGAATTATTAAATAAGTCAAAATAAAAAGTGACATGGATGGGGGGAGACTGAACAACCACCTTAGGAGGTTGTTTGGTGTAGATATCTGCCAAGGGGGTTGTTCATCCATGTGGGTGACTGTCAAGGTAGGGGGTGGAACAACCCTTTACAGGTTTGTTTCAGTCTCTTCAAATGTGTAAAGCATGAGAAAGAGCGAAAATAGGCTATGTGGGAGTTAATTATGGTTTAGACTTTGTTAAAACTAAGTTTCAAAGGAATGAAACTCACCAATGGAAAAAAAAGCAAGAATCAAATGAGGAATTGTCAAAACCCTTGAAGGGAATTGTGAAAATCACATCGGAATTGACCAAAGTAGTCCAAGAATCAACCGAATCGATCCTAGATTGCTGGAATCAATGCCAAATTGCCTGAATCTCTACTAAAAAAATAAGATAGATGTCAGAATCACCTACATATTGTTGAAAATTGAAATCTCAAGAAGGTCACAGGAATTGTCAAGGAGAATGTTAGAATCACCAAGCCCCAGTGAGAATTACAATAGTTGGCCCTTTGTGGACGATATCGACTTTAAGTGACCAATATGGACATATATTGGCCCAAGATCAATTAAGATTTGTGACTTAAGTTATCATGGTTGAATTGGTTGAATCAACTAATTTTAAGTCTGAATTGATCCAATCAGATCAATTCAAGTCAATTTGACTGATTTCGCCAAAATGCTAAATGAAAGTGGTCTTTCAAGTGGGAATGGATCAAAATCAACTGATATGGTTCTAGATTTGATCGATTCCAATCCAATTTCACTGATTCTATCAAAATTCTAGCTAGAATTAGTTCTTCAAGTGGGAAACAGATCAAAATCAATGGATCATGCAATCCATGGCAAGGGGAGACATAGTATGATTATTAATCATATTATGTAAGACAAAATTGATTTGATTTTGCAGTTACACAGTGATATTTTGATTCTCATTTGTTGTTGTCCAATCAAACATAGGAATAGGTAGGCTGATAGTAGTATGACTAGACATATGTTGTTCTAGTTTATTCAAAAAACTATAAGGAAAATTCTCTTCATCAACAACTAAATTGCTTGCAACAACCACTAAATAATGTTTACCCATTGTTGTCTTGACTATATCCAAGAAAAATGCAACATTCTGAATGATAAGTAAATTCATGTTGGTTGTAAGGTCTCAAATATGGGTAGCAAGTATATCCAAATGTGTATGGGAACTTATAATCTTAGGGCATTCCATATAATTTATCATATAGAGATATGTTTTGAAGAACACTTGTAGGAATCCTATCAATTAAATAGTCCACACAAGTTGCAGCTTCATCTCAAAAGGTGTATGGAAGACCAATATTTTTTAGTAAATCTAAGTAAGTTTCAACAATATGTAAATGTTTCCTTTTGAAAATACTATTCTGATTGTGTGTGTATGGGCAACACTCTATAAACTATGCCATGTATAAAAAATAATCAATGAATCTTTTATGTTCTCTTGAACCACTCTAAAAATATTTTATTTTTGACAAGATAACATTTTGAACTTGATTCTTAAATTGAAGAAACAACAAAAATACTTGACTTTTGGTAGCAATAGGATAAATGTAGCAACATCCATTAAAGTGGTTGATAAAAGTGACATAGTATTTGAAATCATTATTGCTTACATAAGAAGGTCCCCAAACATATGATATAATTATCTCTGAAGGCGACATAGACACGTATGTTGATGATGGAAAATGTAAATGATGACTCTTTGCAAAAGCACAATATGAATAGAAAAAGAATTTATTGAATGTAAGAAATGTATCAAGACTCTTTAATAAATGACTTACTACCCTATGTGCAGGGTGACCTAGTCAATGATGCCACATTGATAAAGTCTTAGCTAAAACACTAATAGGTTATACAGTAGCTTTTGAATGTAAGATATAGAGTCTATTAACCATGTGTCCTCGAGAATGAGCCTTCTATGTTTTGATGTCTTTTACAAAGTATTGATGTGGAAAAAAATTCAAAGTAGATATCATTATCTCTAGCTAACTGAGAGACCAATGATAAATTCTTTGTTAAAAAGGGTACATGCAAGATATTATCAAGTTTGAGTTAATCTAAACCTAAGTGACCGACATTTTTAATTTGCAAAACTTCTCCATTGTCAATTTGTACTTTCTCTTTCCCTATATAATGATGTAGATTCCCTAATAATACAAAATTTAATGGCATGTAATTACTGGAACCTAAGTCAAGATACTAAATTTAATTTTTAGTAAGATTTTTTAAACTATTAGTTGATGCAATATTTGTTGAAAATTGTGAAAAAGTGACAATCGAATTGTATTGTCTATTTTCTATACCATTATATGTTCTGAAACTAAACATCAAATCTTTTTTAGCAATTCAATGTAATATGGTCTCTTTTTATCATATAGTTGATATGTTTTGGCTTGAGTTTTGATTTTGATCATTGAACTAACCATTGTTATGAAATTGATTTTGAGTTATATCCAAATTAAGAGTCCCATTAGAACTATTTTAACTTCATCCTCTTTCTCCATTTTTATCTCTGTAGCCTCGACCTCGATCTGAATTGCCCTTGTAATTATTACTTTATCACTGTTGTGGAGAGGAATTTAACTATATATGTGTTGAATTAACACTCAGATCATTAATAATTTGTTACTTTTTTTAGAAGAAAAATCTCATAACTTGTAAACACCTCATGAATATCTTTTATAGTTAATAAAGACACATCTATACAAGTTGAAATTGTAGTAATGAAAACTTTGTATTTTGATCTTAATCCTCCAAGTTTGTACGACAACATATGACTAGGTGGGACTGGTTTCACATTTAAAGCAAGTGAACTTACTATATATTTTACTTCCTGAAAGTATTTATTAATGTTTGTGAAATCTTTTTAATTGTTGTAATTGCAATATCAGTTGAAACACTCTTTTGAGGTAGTGATACATGTGGACACAACTGCTTCTCATATCTCAGCATAGGTAGAATGGCAAAAAATCAATGGCAAAATAGATTCGGAGATAGAATAGATTATGATAGTCATCACAAGACCATCGTCGAAATCATCTTTATTTAATCATTGAAATAATCTTCATTTAATCATTGTTCCATCTAGTGATCCCACTAATACATAGCTGCTAAGAAATGGAACCATAAAGAAGACCTTGCACTGTTATGCATGTAACATTTCGAAAAAAATAATAATAATAAATTTATTTTTTTCCCTGTAATACCCACCCCGCCCCGCCCCGTCTCTCTCTCTCTCTCGTCGGTTACACCCGCCCGCACCCCCCTCTCTCCGGTTTCTTCCCCCGCTCGAACTCCCGCCGGAGTCCCCGCCAGGACTCCCGTCTCCCTCCGGGATACGCCACCTCCCTTCCCTATTTCTCTTCTCCCTCTTGGCTACGGAAGCCCCCCTCCCTCCAGGTGTATATACCCCCCCACCATTATCGCCGCCGTCTTCCCCACCCCCTCCGCCGTCGAGCTCTCTCCCATCCCTCTCTCTCTCTTCCTCTTCGTCCGCCGGTTGCCGTCATCCGCATGCGTGTCGCCTTCGCCTCTCTGCACCGGCACCTGCGCCTGCATGTCCCCGTGAAACCCCGTCAGCCTCCAGCCTCCCAATCGCCCTCGGCCTCACGCCACCGCGCGCACACAGCCGCCTTCCGCGGCCACGCCCAGCCGCCTCTGCCTTCGCGGCCAGCCGCCGCGCCGCCCTCGGCCGCCAGTGCCAGCAGCCCCCTCCCCCGTCACAGCCGCTGCTAGTCCCCCCCGGCTCCTCATCGCCGTCAGCCGCGCTGCCGGAGCCGCGCCCCTCTGCTGCCTCCCCCCGCGCGAGTGCGCGGCAGCCGCCACCACCGTCTGCCATTGCCGCCCCCGGCCTTGCCAACTTGCCTGGAGCCTCCGCCCAGCGTTTCCCTCGCTGCTGCCGCCGTCCGCCGCCGCAGCTCCCCCAGTTGTCGCCGCCCCCGTCGTCGACGAGCTCCGCCGGCCGCCCCGCCGTTGCGAGCGCCACCGTGCCCGCCGTCGCGAGCCGCCGGTCAAGCCGGCCAGAAAGCCCGGTCCAGCGTCCGGCTCAACGCCGTGAGCCGCCGGTCGAACCGTCCGGTTCAGCGCCGGTTCGGCCTTTTGGGATTATTGAATTTATTAAATCCAGAAATCAGAGTTAAGGCCAAGAAAAATAGTGGAAGAATCCAGAAAAATCCATAAAAATTCACAGGAGCTTCCAGGTAGGTTTCTCCAGCTCGTCTATTTATTTTATCCCATTTTGATTAGAAAATATGCATGATTTAACTTATAGACCTTAATTTGACTAGTTTAGACCTTGGACTTAAGATTAGCGATTCTTCTCAAAAGTCCTTGAAACTAGAATCTTGAAATTACTATTTTGTAAATTATGGAACATGTTTAGCTTGATTTTGGATGGGTAGAAACATTTTTCATAAGTTTTGATCTTAAGTTAGTTATTATGTGATTATATGCTACATTGGACCTAGAATTGAAATATAATTATGTGTAGATTTGGAAAAATCATGGATCATCAAATCATACCTTTTAGAACTTGTTTAGGTCAGATTGTGGTTGATTTGCCTCAGAACTTAATTTGATTAGTTTATGCCATGCTTGATTTAGGTTAAATGTCTTGCATATGTAATTAAGTATGTCTAGTTTGGCTTGTCATTTCATGTATGTAAGTTATGTAAATTTTGGTTAGTTTGGTTTCAGAGTATGTATTATGTCATGCATAGTGTGGTTATGTTCAAATTGTCAAGTTTGGTATAAGTTTGATTTAGAATATGTCAATCAAGTCGGTTAGTGCAAGTCTTGTCTAGTTTATGATAAAATATGTTTAATTTGGTTTCAGATCATGGGCTATACAATGCATTGTTAGTCATGTCAATTTGGTCATGATTAGTATGAGTTGTCATTAAGAACAAGTTCAATTAAGTCGGGTTATCATATGTCTTGTCTAGTTTGTTATGTCTTGCGTGAAAGGCTATGAAATTAGATGTGTATGTCATGTATGCATGGTATGGTCAAGTATGTCTTGATTTGATTTTATGTTATGAACTCTTGATATGACGTGCTATGAAGGCTTCACCAGCCTATTCTAGTCAATTGCCCGTGGGCAACGGGTAACTTAGTTGAATCCGGCCCTCCCACAGATCCCGAATTACCACGGTTTTTCCCTTGGTGTCACCACTGCCTAGGTGCACTTTGGGCTAGCTTAGTATATGTTACTTCTATATATATTAGAAATGGTGAATGCATTTGTACATGTGAAGCAAGACGACCAATTTCTTGCTCTTTGGCTATGTGATTAGAAAGAATATGAAATTAGGTTACTTGTGTGTCATGTATAGATGTTAAGTTGTGTCATGTTAGAAAATTTAGATTTGTCTCATTTTTTTTAGTCATGTTAAGTTAAGTATTAAGTCATTTGTCTAGCTTGTATGATCTTGTGTGTTTTGGTCTAGAAGTGCATAGCATTGGCATAATTGTTTTCTTAAAGTTAATTCATGGTTTGGTTATGGATTGTGAGCTTAATATAGAAGACATTCTATATGTTTGTATTTACATCTCAATTTAAATATGTTATTTATCATTGCATGTTTATATGTTAGTATCCGATTGGCGGGATACGGGTGTAAATCTACGGAGTCCCCGGACTCACCCCGTTGTGGGATAAATTTTTCAGCAGGTTTTTGAAGATTTAGGAGCTTGAAGATGAAGTTCAAGTGGAACCAGAGGAGTCAGAGTCTTTTGCACTTGGAGATTCTTAGTACTCTCTACTTAAGTAGATGGTTTTGGTTGTTCTTGAACAAGATGTGGTTAGACTTAGATGTATGGTTCTATTATCTTGTTTTGATGGATCCTATGGAATTAATTGTTTAAGTTTGGGTTGTGGAATCCAAGTGTTGGGTTTTATCTCACTGTCACGACGTTGTGTATTTCCGCTGCATATTTGTGCTTATGTTATTTAAATTCCGGGTCGCGACAATGCAAATGATCAATAGATCCACTTTCGCACAGATCTGGAAGAATGAGAGGACAATGAAACGGGGAACAGAAGGAAGGCAGACTCTAGATGAGAACGGAACCGAAAATCTCAAACTTCCTGTAAAATATTCTATTTAATACCAGAACATATCCTCCAGCACAGGTATACCTTTTTTTTTTTTTTTGACACGCTGGTTCGGTGGCCAGGAAGAAGGCGCAGCTCAGCGCCGGCGAGAAATCGAGCGCCCCACTAGGTAACCACCTCCCCCCTGGGGAGGTGGTCCCGGCTGTGAACAGCCGGGTTCGAACCCCCGCCACACCCCCGGCGGGGTGGCGTCGTACCAACCGAGCCACAGCTCGCCGGCCAGCACAGGTATACCAATCAGGGCTAAAGTGACTTTCTACGTCACCCAGAATTAAATGCAAAATTTTCTTGGTTTACGCTCTCCAACCTCAACTTTAATTCTTTATTTATTGAGAGGTGGATGCGCAGACAGAGCTGGTGGAGCCGACTTTGCGGGCTACCAGCCATGCCGCTTGCCATCTTTGCCAAAGACGGCACGGCAAACATTTCTGATTCGGCCAACAGGGGGGGAGGAGGATCGATGACTAGCTCCCGCAGTGGACGATAGAGGAGCATGGGTCTTGCCAGAGACCGCGGTGGCTGCAGAAGGATGCTAGCCGGCGGCTTCGTCCCTCCCTTTCTGCTCATCACCATCCTGAGCAGCCCCTTCCCCACCCTTTCCGATGCGGCGGCGGCGGCGTCAGACACCCTGTTCAAGGGCCAGTCCATGGCAATCAACGAGTCCCTGGTGTCCGCCGGTGGCGCCTTCCGGCTCGGCTTCTTCAACCTTGGTAGCTTCCCCAGGCGGTACTACCTCGGCATCTGGTACGCCAACATCTCGGCGCAGACGGTGGTGTGGGTGGGCAACAGGGAAAGCCCTCTGACGGAGTCCTCCGGCGGGAGCCTCACTATTACCAGCAACGGCACGCTGGCGGTGGTAGATGCCTCCGGCGTGCCCCGCTGGTCGTCGAATTCCTCGGTCGATTGGCTCAACACGACGGCACGGATCGACGACAGCGGCGCTTTCATCCTCCTAGCAGGCGACGACCCTCGGACGGTGCTCTGGCGGAGCTTCGACCACCCGACGGATACCTTCATCCCGGGGATGCAGATCACCATGGACAGCGCTGGCCGGGGCGAGCGGTTCGTCTCCTGGCGGAGCCCCGACGACCCCGCCGCCGGGAGCTTCTCCCTCGGGCTCGACCCCCTCCGCTCTGGCCAGATATACATCTGGAACGGCACCCGGGTAAGGTGGAGGTCGGGGCAGTGGAACAAGGTGTCGTTCATCGGCATAACCCGTATGACTGCCCTCTCCATCTACGGATTCAACCTCAATCCCAACGACAACGGGAAGATGACCCTCAGCTTCACCTCGCCGCCCAACAACCGATCTCTGCTGAGGTTCGTCGTGCAGTCGAACGGCATCGAGAACACCTCGATGTGGGTTCAGGAGCGGCGGCAGTGGAGCGGCATATGGCTGCAGCCTCTGACGGACTGCGAGACCTACAATTTCTGCGGGAGATATGCCATCTGCAACAACGACGAGGCACCCAAGTGTAGCTGCTTGCAAGGGTTTCTGCCGAGGTCGGAGTCGGAGTGGACCGCCGGGAACTGGTCCGGCGGGTGCATCAGGAGGACCGTTCTCGGGTGCCCGGCCAACAGCACCGGCGGCGCCTCCAGCAGCAGCAACGGGAGTAGCGCGGTGGCTGAGGGATTTTTCCAGTACGACAAGGTGAAGCTGCCGGACTTCGCCGTGTCTGCGCTTTTGGCATCCGACGAGGCAAGCTGCGCCGCCGCCTGCTCCGGCAATTGCTCCTGCACGGCGTACGCCTACGTGCCGGCGATCGGATGCAACGTATGGGACCGAGACCTGGTGGATGTCGCCCAATTCTCCACCGGCGGAAGCACCCTTTTCCTCAAGCTCGCCGCCGGCGACATTCCGGACTCCGGTAAGCGCCGTTGCTTTCCTCTTCGTAACAAAATAACTTGTTGTTTTGTCTCTTCCTTCCAAATTAATTAATTAAAGAGTTAGGACCCTATCTCTAGAATGGAGACATCTTCACTCTCTTACAAAAAATTTAGATATTATAAAACATGTCAGATTAAATCGCCATTAATGTCACCTAAAATCTATTTCTTTAGAGAATGAAAAGTTCTCCCCCTCCTTGAGAGGATTCGAACTCTTAATTAAAATGTGTCCGAATTATCTTAAATATCGGGAGGGGGCTATTGCCGGCCACACTAGACCCGCGGCCCAAATTAATTTATACACCAATTATTCTTTTTATAGACTCTCTGACAACTTGTGATGCTGTTAGAGGTTGATTAACGGGGACACATAGTTGTACTACAAAATGACTTTTGCTATCAGAATTTGTTAAAAAGGATTGTCCGACGATTATTCCAAAAATATAATTTTGAAGAGTACTCGTTCTGAGATAAAAGCACGTGAGATCCCAAATGGCCCTTAATTGGGCATAATTTAAATTTAAGGATAAATCTTGTTTATCACTCTTAGAACACGTTTGGTATCATAAATTTTTAAAAATAAATTTAGATTATCTTCAAAATTTTGAGAATAACTTAAGTTTATCCCCGAATTATTCCCGTATCAAACGGCGCCTTGCTTCTTCGTTATTTAACTTTTTTATCCACGTCCTTTGTCTCGCCGCGTACGGATTAGGTTGTCACCCACCACCGGCGGCGGTGCTGTGTTTTCCCCGGGATCCCTGTTTATACTAATTAAATTCATCGCTCGGATGACGCCGAAACTCTTCTCTGGTCATCCGCGAGCCCTAGGAATATTCTTCTGCCTGTGGCGGTGGGTAGAGAAAAAGGCTGAATTTCTTGGTCAACTTTCTGGGCCCGGTCAAGTGTGGCGGGCATGCGGGGGTGCGTTGTTGTTGGGGTCCTCACTACTCTGTCATGGAATAATTAGCTCGAAATTCGAGGTCATACTGATTTATTCCTAGTCAGAGTTATTCGTACGTTAGACTCATTTTAAACAGAGTTGATTCTTCTTTTAATGTTCGTATTGTCGTAGAAAATAATATGTGAAACTGACTGTCTTGATTCGTCCAGTGAGCTCCGACCAGAGGAATAAGACATGGATCTTGTGGGTTGCTTTGCCCGTGGGTTTCCTCCTGCTCGTGCTCTGCTTCTCCCTCTTCTTGTGGTGGAAACTGAAGGACAAGATCAGAGGTGCCTATCACCGGTTTTCCGATTCATTTCATGATGTTCCAAGAGATCTACCCAGTTCCTTGATTAATGGGTGAAAAACAGTAATTCACTCCACCAACACGTTCTTCTCCCCCTGCCCAATCATATAAGCAGGCTGCTTGAAGAGTTGTGCAGACGGAGGAGATGAGTCGGTGGGCAGGCGGCTGCCGAGCGGAGGAGTCGCCGAACAAGAATTCTCCGGGCCCGGAGATCTGGGCGAAGACGAGCAGCACGAAGCCAAAGCCTCCGACTTGCCCATGTTCAGCTTCGAAGCCATCGCCGCCGCAACGGACAACTTCAGCGCCGCCAATAAGCTTGGTCAAGGTGGATTCGGACTTGTTTACAGGGTAAGGGTCGCTGCTGCGGGGTTGGAAATGAGTAGGATTAAATTATCATTTTTTTCAATTTTAATTTCAGTAATAATGAAGCGTTTCATTGAATCAGATTCATGATGTTTAGATTCTGTTTCAATTCTGCTAATTTTCTTAAATTATTAATTAATAAATCTTATTTTATAATATTTTTTAAAATAATATACTTTAATGTTTTGTTTTCTGTGTATCATAATTTTTAAATTTTAAATATTTTTATTTATAACAATATTATTTTTGTAAAAATCAAATAAATAGATACAAAGTTGTATGTTTTCAATTTCAATTCTGATAAATTATCAGGATTTTGATTTAATTATTTTTAAAATATAAAAATATTTTAAATCCGTTAATTTTTATCCGAATATAATCAGAATACCAGATTTCCTCTTCACCCCCATATATCATCCCGATGTCCTGTTACGAAATTGCAGCCGGGTCTCGTATCTTGATAAGCTTGGGATGACATGCAGGGAGTGCTGCCGGACGGTGAAGAGGTCGCCGTCAAGAGGCTGTCCAGAAGCTCCGGTCAAGGCGTCGACGAGTTCAAGAACGAGGTCATGGTGATCGCGAAGCTGCAGCACCGGAACCTGGTCAGGCTTCTTGGTTGCTGCATTCAGGGGGAGGAGAAGATCCTGATATACGAATACATGAAAAACAAGAGCTTGGATTCCTTTCTCTTCAGTAAGAGCGCCCCGCTTCAGACTACCCTCTAATGGCGGCCAGTGGCCCATCTCCTTCTTCTTCCTTTCTGCCATGACTCAAGCTAGGGTTCTTTTTTTTTTCTGAGCAGACGCGGAGAGGCAGCCGATGCTCGACTGGAGAATACGCTTCGACATCATCGAAGGGATCGCACGGGGCCTGCTGTACCTGCACCGGGATTCAAGGCTGCGCATCGTCCACCGAGATCTGAAAGCCAGCAACATCCTGCTGGACGAGGACATGAACCCCAAGATATCTGATTTTGGGATGGCGAGGATCTTCGGCGGGAACCAGAACATCGACAGCACCAACCGGGTTGTCGGAACCTTGTAAGATCTCCGACACGTCCACATCGTAATAATCGAAAAATGTTAGAACAATTAATTAAATTAAGCTGACTGCTATACCTGTATGCATATATATAATATGCGTAAATAATGCAGTGGTTACATGTCTCCGGAGTATGCGATGGAAGGCCTCTTCTCGGTGAAGTCCGACGTTTACAGCTTCGGCGTCCTGGTGCTGGAGACGGTGAGCGGAAAGAAGAACAGCAGGACGCGGTCAGACAGCTACACCAACCTTCTTGGACATGTGAGTGTGTATATCTGTAGTTGTTAGCATGATTTTATATTGATCGTACAAAATTTTTTATCAAAATATAAATATCCTGTTCCCACTTATTAAACCTGTTTTGCACCAGATTGACTGTGGGATAAACATGACTTATTATTAAAATTTTAGAGATAAGACAGTGTGTATGTAATGACCGACTAAATCAGTTCATGACTCAGTAACCATATTAATTAGTAGTCTTCTTAAGAGGTCACCTATCCTCGGCCTATTTTCAACGGAGCACGTTTAATTTTAGAGTTCTTTTAACTCAACCTCCGAAAAATAGTTAATCGATATTATTGGTAGTTTACCGATTTAATCTCTTAACATATTCACAAATTTAGATGTTACAATTTATCCCTTTAAAGACTTGACACCCTCGTCAAGATCACACACATCACACATCACATATTTAGGTGAATCACATCGGACTTTTCAGCTGAGTTATGTTTTGATATCATATGTAATGACCGACTAAATCAGTTGCTTGACCCAACAACCGTATTAATTAGTAACCTTTTCGGGAGGTCATCCATTCTCGGCTTACTCCTAATAGAGCATGCTTAAATTTAGAGAGTTTTTTACTCAACTTCCGAAAAATAGTTAACCGGTATTGTTGGTAACCCGCTGATTTAATCTCTTAATATATTCATAAATCGAAATATTACATTATATCACAAAATTAAACTCGTGTTAAATAGATTTTGAGGTTTTCAACGTTGGATGGCCTAATAAATTTGACCTAGCATCAAAGCTAATGATTCAATTTGAACTTTGTGCTATCTAGTATAATTTTGAAAACAAACATTGGACACACGAGAAAGCATGCTAAAAACATCACATATTCGTCATTGCAAGAGAGATGTTAAAAACAAGAGTTTGTTTTTGTTAACATAGAAACATGTAAAAAATTATTATGTAACCAAACACTCCTTAAGTTGTTACCCTGATCCGACCCTTGAGGTTGAGCTTGATAGATAAATTAATATTGGTGCAGGTGTGGCAGCTGTGGACGACGGATAGAGCAGAGGAGATTATCGACAAGTGCATCCGAGGCTCCTGCAACACGAAGCAGGCGCTGCGCTGCGTCCACATCGGCCTCCTGTGCGTGCAGGACCGCTCCGTGGACAGGCCCACCATGTCCACGGTAGCGCTCATGCTGGGCAGCGACAGCGCCATCCAGCAGACGCCCAAGCAGCCGACCTTCGCGTCGGAAGGGAGCCCCAGCGAGACGGAGTGCTCCCAGAAGCACGACGGCGACGGCTTCTCCGTGAACGACGTGACCATCACCGTCCTCTCTGGTAGATAAGGATAGGACCAGAACAACCGTGCATTCATAGATATGATTCTTCGTATTTATTTTTTTTGTGTAAATGAATAGCAGGTCCGATTCAAGGGACCCCTTCAACGCCTAGTCCAGTCAAATATGCAACTGAACGTTAGGTACGTTTTGACCAAAGTTGACCGTGTTACATAGATTTGTCGTAGAATCCAGCGCGGAAAGGTTAAGATGAATGGTAAGAAGACGTTTTTACCCTTGAACTTGTCAGACGCAAACATTTTAAGACGGTGGTTGAAAGAACACGTCAGAATGTGAAATAAAATCGTCCCGGTCTAAAATTGCAGCGTTATATATATGTATACGCATAAAAAATTAGAAAATTTAACCGGTATACATAAAAATCTCTAAGAAATAGAGTTGTATAGATAAAAAATCAAAAAAATTTACCTATTTGTAAAATCGGTAGAAAATAGATGTCTACATCAAAAAAATTTCTAAAATTTATCCTGTACGAATAAAAAATGCCAATAACTAGACATAAATAGATTGAAAAACCCGAAAAATGTACCTGACCATAAAATTGCCAGAAAATAAAGATGTACATACTCTAAAATTTTAAAAATTTAACATATATGCATACAAATCGTATAAAAATAAAGATGTATAGATAAAAAAATCAGAAAAATTTACCTATTTATAAAATCAGTAGAAAATAGATGTGTACATCAAAAAAATTCCAAAATTTATTCTGTATGAATAAAAAATGCCAATAAATAGACATAAATGGATTGAAAAACCTGAAAAATGTACCTGAGCATAAAATTGCCAGAAAATGAAAAGGTATATACTCTAAATTTTCAAAAATTTAACCTGTATGCATACAAATCGGCCCAAAATTTTACCTGAGCATTAAATTGCCAGAACATAAAATGTCCTGATCATGAACATAAGCAATAAAAAAATGCACATCATATGTCAGAAATTTATACATTCTAAATGCACATGCATATGTCTGACGACTAATATCAAACTCTAACTGGACATGATGTGAGGGCCGACAAAAAATAGCAGGTACAAGAATCCCGGTTACATGGATATAAACCAAGATGTGATGGTGACGGAAATCAAACACGGCACACCTCTATTGGTCATCAGGAAGAGCCTACAGATACTTCTCAAGCTGAGCTCGCATATCAGGTATTGACACCATGGCGATGGACTGTATCTCCGCTTTCGAGTATTCTGCCCTAAGTAGAGCTTGCAATTGATCCTAATTCTTTGCTTTTTCATTCATTTTGTTAGAAAATATATAAGTTACCGTATGATAGACTGTATACAGACCTGTTTACTTACAAAATGATAGACTTGTACCTATATGCTTACATATGTTAAAATCGCCAGCTTACAAAATGATAGACATGTACCTGTATGCAGAAAAACAGACCTGTATGCCGAAGAAACAGCCTGTATACAGCGTAAACAAACAGGTCTCAAACAGACTGTGTACACAAAAAGAAGACCCGTATACATCTGAAACATCAACCACAAACTTGCATGCAGCATAAACAAAGTAGGAAAGTCTCAAACTAACATAAATAGTAAAGTAAACGTCACAACCCGGAAAATAATACGAATATCACAACTACGCAATGGAAAACACAACATCATGACAGTGGGATAAAACTCAATATTTGGATTCCATAACTCAAATAAACATTTTACAAAATCTCTATTAAAGTCCAACTAATTCATGAAATTCCAAACTCAAACTTAAACAATCATTTTTATAAGATCCATCAAAACCAGAGAATAGAACAATAATATTAAGTCTAACAACACTCTTACTCAAAAAAAACCAAGACTAACTACCTAAAAAGAAAATATCTTTCATCTTCAAGTGCAAATGACTTTGATTTCTTTCATTCCATCTAAACCTCAACTTCAAGCTCTTGAAACTTCGAAATCTACTGAAAAATTTAACCCCCAACGGGGTGAGTTCGGGGACTCCGTAGGATTTACACTCATTTTTCATGAATCGGATAACTAACATATAATCAAGTAATGATAGATAATATATTTAAGTTGAGATGTAACACAAATGATAATAAAATATCTTCTATATTTATCTATGACCCATAACCAAACCATGATTATCTTTAAGGAAAAAGATTATGTTAATGCTATTTAAGTCTAGATCAATGCACACCAGATCATACAAGCTAGACAAATATCATTTTAAAGACCACAAGACTTAACTTAACATGATCAAAATAAAATGAGATAAATCTGAATTTTCTAACATGACATGATTTGACATCTATACATGACACATAAATAACATAAATTTATATTCTTTTTAAAACACGTAGCCAAATAGTAAGAAATTGGTTGTCTTGCTTCACATGTACAAAATACTTTCACCAGCTTTAATATATATAGTAGTAACAAATAATAAGATAGTTTAAATTGCACCTAGGTAGTGGTGACATTAAAGAAAAATTGTGATAATCTAGAATCTGTGAGAGGGCCGGATTCATTTAAGTTACTCGTTGTCTACGGGCGATTAACTAAGATAGGATGGTGAAGCCTTCATAGCACGTCATATCAAGAGTTCATAACACATAAATTCAAATCATGACATACTTGACCATACCATGCACAAATGACATAACCATCTAATTTTGATAGCCCTTCATGCAAGATCTAACATTCATAACGAACTATACAAGACATATGATAACCCGACTTAAATAAACGTGTTCTAAATGAAAACTCATACTAATCATGACCAAATTGACACAACTAACCATGCATAGTACAACCAATGATCTGAAACCAAACTAAACATATTTTACAAGATATATGCACATGCAATGACAAGTCGAACTAGACATACTTGAATACATATACAAGACACTTAACCTAAATTAAGCTTGGCATAAACTAAGCAAATTAAGTTCTGACTTCATCATTCATAATCTGACCCAAACAGGTTTTAAGAAGTGAAATTTAATGACCTATGATCTTTCCAAGACTAAATATAATTAAACTTCTATTGGAAAAGATCAAATACATAATTAAACTTCTATTTTAAACTAGTACATAGTCACATACATAATTAATATAAGATCAAATCTTATGGAAAAGACTTCTACCCAAGTATAATCATACTAAACATGTTCCATGATATACAAAATACTAATTTTAAGTTTTTGATTTCAAATATTTTGAGAATCTCATTAAGGATAAGTTCAAAGTCAAAATCTAGTCAACTTAAGGTCGATAAACTAAATCATGCATATTTTATTATCTAAATAGAGTCAAATAAATAGACAAGCTTGAGAAACTACCAGGAAATTTCTATTAATTTTATGGATTTTATGCTAATTTTCTTGGCCTTACAGTTGATTTCTAGAATTAATAAACTAAATAATTTAAAATTGCTGAACCGGTGCTGAACCGGGTGGTTCAATTGGCTGGACCAGGGCGGCTCGGTGGCGCGGGCGAGTCGGCAGCTCAATCAGGCATCCACGCAGGCTCGAGCGGCGGCACTCGCAATGGAGGGCAGCGGCAACCGGTGATGACGGCTGGTGGTGGAGGGACAACGGCTGAGGGCAGATGGCAAAGACGATGCCAGTGATGGTGATGGCAATGAAGAGAGGGAAGATTAGCGATGGCAGCGGCGGCGAGGGAGGTTCCTTGCGACAACAGTTCCGGCTGGAACCGAGGAGACCGATGACGAGGAGCTTCTGGCAGTGACGAACGGCGATGGCTACGACAGGGGGCTAGACGGGGATGACCACGAAGGCAATGGGTGGAGGAGGGCGAGAGGCCAAAGGCGAAAAGGGGGGAGGTCTCGGAGACTAGTTTCCAGTGGAGCAGGGAAAGGTCACGATGACACGGTGGTAGCGAGGGAGGCAATGACTGCAATGATCACGATGTAGGGTGAGGGAGGAATGGGCGACGTATAGTAGTGCCAAGGAGTTTCTGGGCAGGGTCTTGTAGCCAGGGGGTGGCCACGGCAGCTGTGGCCAATGGGCTATAGCGTGCAAGTTGCAGAAGGAGGAGGTTGGGTGCCAAGAAGAAGAAGAAGAGACGGAGGGGCGGCTGCATGGTGATCAACCAACCACAGGGGGTGGCTGACTGTGCGGCATGGAAGACAGCGGCTGGCCGCAGCAGTAGCTAGGTAGGGAGGGCCATGCAAGGGAGAGATCGCCCAGGGGGTTACATTGGTGAAAGGGAGAGTAAGAGAGAGAAAAAATCAAAAGGGGGGGCAGGGGGTATGTGGGTGCCGAAATCGGTGAGAGAGGGGAAAGCAGGTGTAACCGACGAGGGGGATGGGGGTGGGGAGCATTACATGCCAAAATATTTGTTTTTTTTAAAACGTTACAGTAAAGGTATGTCATATTACACCACAACCTTCAAACTAACATAAGCAATAAAAAAACTAGGAAAGTCTCAAACTACATAATGTCATATTACACCACAAATTTCTGGAATAAAAAATCTTGTCATTCCAAAGTTACACCTTCAATTCCAGCTGAAGCAACATCAATTGTGTCCTCCTCCTCATCACTTAAAGTTTTAATACAACTTGTAGCAAACATTTTTGCCTTCTCCATAACCACCTTCAACCGCCTTAGCTTAATTTCAAGCAACACTGTGGTTTTGGAGATCACAAATCCGATCATCCTTGTCACAACAACAAGTAGTTTCACCGAAATAATATGCCATGTTATCACACCACATGAAAAAATGACGCCCTTCATCCTAACCACATAAAATATAATGGTTAGTTTAACTTGCACTTGTAAAATGTCCTTGCACTTGTAAAGTAGATGTGATTATTACCATGCACTTGTAAAATTTCCTTCCAGGGTTCCGTTCAGTTTGACTAACTTTGACCGCACAATAACTACTAGCCATATCTACAACATTAAAAAAAGTAATCAACATAAAGAAGAAGTTATCAACATAGTGATATTTCATGTGTAAAGCAATGAAATAAAATGCATACCTATTCTACTATCGGATTCCTACAAGATTGACAGTTGTGACCGGGTTGTTTGCATCTAGAACATGTGTAAGTTACCTAATCAACCTCTAATGAGTTTTGTGATGGAATTCTTTTCTTTTTGCTTCTTTCTAATCTCTTCGTAGTCAAAGAAGGTCTCACTACAATACTTCCAAATGCAACTTCAGGTTTGTTCATATCAGAGATCAAAGTAATACAGATCTTATAACATTGCTTGTAAACATCTGTTGTGTAATATAAGGAATTAGTCCAATTAGATTGGCGTAGCGGAAGATTTTCGATTCCTCGTATATCATTGTCTTCGTCTCGATCGGAATCGAACGATGTCGCCAAAACTGATATTCGAAACAATTTCAAACATGTACCTTTGTGGGATTCAAATAATCCCTATTAATCGGAGAATATCGAGCGTTCTTATGCTCATCAAGCTACTCAAGCGTGTGCCCTCTAGTCGTATCCACATGAACTGCTGTTGAAGTCGGGTTCTCCTTCACGCCGGCATTGACCACTCATCCTGAATGGAACTCCACCACCGAATGGCAATTGCTAGGGTGGGAGACAGCAAAGGAGGGTGGCTGGGGCGCAAAGAGCTCCCTTGGCTTGATAGAGTTTGTGCGCTCATTGCTATTATTTATAGAACTCAAAGTTTTTCACAAAATACCTCCTTGTTCTATAAATTAACCCAAGCTCCCAAACTTACAGATTGGTCCATATGTGTGTGACTTCCTAGGCCCAAGAGCCCATTTGGTTGAGGCCTAATTAAAAGAACAATTTTTTAAAAATTAAATCTATTATCTCATAATAGATTTAATGGCCTACTGATCATAATGGGTACAAGCCACATCCTATGATCCCAAACAGCTTCAGGGATAAACTCCTCTCCAAAGAGCCTTTCTATCATTGGTTACCACACGAATATAAATATTTATCCATTCATTGTCCCGGTCGGATAGGAGTACGGCATGAACTGTCAACTCCTTAATATACCGACACTATGGAATCTTGTACTCGTAATTAGATCAATTGGAATTTTTTTTTCTAATTATATTATCTATCTTAGATAAGGATTTAGAATACTATCCATAGGACATTCTCTCTCTCCTACCGAGAGTGGACGATCCCTATTGTCTGCTCAATTGCCTCCGCCGGGTTTCCCATGTACCCAATCCATTAACTATACAGGACAATAATACAAAGTGATCGATAAGTCAATAGTCAAAGTACATGGTACACCTGACAAGACATCTTTGGTGACTCAGGTCAAAGATCCAACAGTACAACCATGATAATAGAATACCCTGATTGACAGTTCGATAAGATACCATTCAGGGATTCTATATTGGTCAGTTCAGTGAACTCATTTCTCTAATAAGCACATGTACATGTATATTAGTGTCTCCACACTGATGACCAATATGATTGGTCATTCTCATCATATGAGAAGATATCATATACACTAGTCTTACCAGATTCTTGATATCCCATCTCGAGGATCCTACAGCTAGAAATATTTAGAGAACATGCTTCTAGACGATTGATCTCATTATTATGATCTCATCACGATTCAATCATTATTGCATACAACTTAGGACTTCATTATAATAGACGCATCTAGATAGTGTAAGTAATGAAGAAAATGCCATTAATATTGAATAAGATATCACAAGAAATGTAAAATCATATCATATATGATTGGCTTGTAGGGCATACATTTATATCAATCTCTCACTTACACTAAAGTCAATCACCCACATGTCTGATCTCCATCAGCCAAAGGTGACCCTCAAACACACTTTGAGTCAGAGCCTTACTTAGTGGATCTACATTGTTTATAGTTTAAAAGACCCTTTCTTCAATCATATCTCCTTGAGTTGTAGCCAATCTAATCAAGTAGTATTGCCATAGAAGTGTTCAAAATTCTGATGAGACAAAGGCTCCACTACAAAAGTAATGATCCATCATTTTCACAAAATAATGGTACATTATCAAAGATATTAGGGATGGCACCATAATATAAGATGAATTTCTTCATGTAGACTACTTCATAAGTAGTCGGCATCAATTATAATTTGTAAACTCTATAGTGTTTATAGCATGAAACATTTCTAGCTAACTACACCACCATCCAGATGGATATGTGCCCTAAAGTTATCTAGCTACCAGTCATATAGAACTAGAAGCTTAAATCTAACTTAAAACTTCTTGTCCTATCCTCCATACTAGAAATGCATCCTTGATACTTCTTAAGTACTTAAGTATATACTTCTCAACTATCTAGTGACTCTTACTTGGATTTGTCTGATGGTTACTCATAACATATAGAGTGTAAATCATATCAGGCTATGTACATAGTATACATGATAGATCTTCTGTCTAAGGCATAACAGACTATACTCATGTATATCATCTCTTTAAAAAGATAGACTCCATATCTCTTAGGCAAGTCACTTATATAGGAGTTTCCATGTCAAACCCTTTGACTATGGCATCTATGTACAACAAATGGGTCAAGCCAAGCATCCCTTTTAGATCTATCTCCATAGACCTAAATACTTAGGAACATTCTCCCAGAATATGTATGGAGGATTCATTTTATAGATAGGCTTCACAGATAATAACATACCTACATCATTCATAATGAGTAGTATGTCATCTATATAAAATGTCTAGAATACAATAGCACTTCCACTAGCATTTTCTTATGCACACAAGGTTCTTCTTTATTCCAAATGAAATCATAAGATTCAATCTTATAAAATCTTAGATTCCAATGTTGAGAATGTTGTTGTAGTCTATGAATGGACATTAACAACATGTACATTTTCTTTGAATGTTTTGGAACTCACATCCCTTAAGTTGTATCATATACAACATAAGTTGTATCATATACACCTCCCCTTAAATTTTACCATTAGAGAAATATTATCTTAACATCCTAATTGACATATCTCATAGTCATAGTGTGTACCAATATAATCTAAATGGATTGAATTATGGTAATGGTTAAAAGATATCATCATAGTCAACTCCTTAAATTAGATGATGTCTTTTCAATCATCCATGCCTTGAAGGTCTCACATTCAAATTCACTCTTATCCATCCCTCTTTTTTCATTTACACTTAATGGGTACTCTACCCTAGGTGGATCTACCAAGTTCTGAACTTTTCTAAAATAAATGGATATTATTATAGATTTTATTGTCTCCTCCTATTTTGGAATCAATATCTAATATTGTTTTTTATAGGTCTTTGGATCAACATCCTCGCATTATTGTGCTTATCTTATTTTATCAAAGATATGACTCACATATCTACAAAGTTGAATTAGCACAATTAAAGACCTATAATGTGAGCTATTATCAATTAATACCTTAATAGAAGTGTTTTTGTGTTTCTAGAACCCCTTCCAAAAATTTCTTGCTCCCATTGTTTTCTTCAAGGAGGAACTCTTCCTCTAAGAATATAATAAGCTGAGCAACATATACCATTTATCTCTTAAAGTGGTATATTTAAATATCCTTAAGTTTTTTTATGATATCCCACAAGTCTACACTTCTATTTTATATTCTAATTATGATGGGTTATACATCTTCATCATGGTTGGACATTTCGAAATCTTAACAAGCTTAAGATCAAGTGTTAACACCTTTTTTCATATCATATAAGGAATAATCAGAATAATTTTCAAAGGTACCAATATAGAGTGATTATATTGAGTGCTTAGCCTTAAATAGACAAGGAATATTTTACAAAGGTTGTCATTATTTGTGTTATGTCACATATAACACAATCACCCTTGTTTCTACTACTCAAATAAACTAATTATAGAGAGATGTCCATTAAGACAAAGTAGTATTATCCTTCAAATGATGTGTGAATCTAGTACTTTAGTATTTCACTGCTTGATTTAACCAAAGATCTCTAACACTCTTTCTATTTATTCTTTACTTCATTTTTAACCTTTAGCTATTCCTCAAAGCCTCGTATTTATACTTTACAAGCACACATATCTATGCCTAGAGAAATCATCTATTTAAGATGAAGTATGAATGTCCATCTTTAGCCTTAATAGACATAGACTAACACACATCTAAATGTATGAGTTCTAATAACTCTTTGGTCCACCCTCCATTCTCAGTAAATGGAGAGTTAGTGATTTTTCAATGAGATAAGACTCATATTTTGTTAATGATTTAAAAACATTTTTCTTCATATTTCCATATGGAACTCTTTATGTCTTTTCACATTGATATGACCATGTCTATATTAAGCTAAAGAAATAGATTTATCTATATCAACCCGCTTCTTACTAAGTGGAGCATTCACACATACCATGAGAGCTTCCATATCTCATATGAGTAAATTATGTACTAAGCTCCAACTAGCAAACATTTTGCCATTCATAATCTTAGAACAAATATCATTTCCATAACTCAAAATAAATCAATATTTATTCAAGTAGGTAATATCGATAATGTTCATATAGAAGGATAAAACCAACAATCTTCAAGATAAGGACACTCTCAAAAGGTTATTAAAAATTTGTACCTCCCACTATCAATGATACAACTCTTGCATCATTTGTATATGTAGGTTAATCTTTATACATCAAGCCTTCATTTACTTGTCATTATTAACGACTTTTGCTGATATAAGATGCATATCCAGTACCTCATACCAAGAGATGCATATATAACATCTTATAGAAGATATGTATATCTAATATCTGATACAAGATATAACATTTGGTATCTAATACCATAAGACATATGTTTAGTATCTTATACTATGATAAACACAAATCGTATCTTATATTTGATGTGTATATATGTATGACAAATAAATCAATGACTAAGATACCAGTAGCTTATTAAGCTCCTCCTTTGCAATATATTCAATATACTTTACATCATTTCCACCAATCATCACCATGATAGTAGAAGAGTAATCCTATGTCTTATTTGGGCTTAATATTCTTGACCATCTTCTTGACTTTTAACTTTGCCTTCATTTTCTCATCTAATAATCTCATTTCTTTTCATTGCTCTTACCAACAAGAAGTGTTGAAGATGCATTATTATTTTAATTTTGCCTTAAATTTGCTCATCACCATGAGCCATGATGGATCGCATATTCATCTGTCCATGTTGTCTCTAGACTTCATATGGAGGCTAACATTTATTATAAGACAAACAATACATTTTTTTAATAAGATGAAGATCTCATCTTCTCTGATCACTATATTAGATGATTAGTAGGCACCCACTTCCCAAGTAGGTTAGTTACATGGTCAACCATGAGAACACTTCTCATAGTTCTAAACCAGTCGAGGAAGTTAATGTAAATGAGCCTAATGACTTCAAGTATGCAAGATAACTGGTGGTTAAGAATTTAATTCTATAATGGAGATATAATTATATTTAGAAAATATTGTAGACATTCAAAGTAAATTAAGATATGGTCTTTTATCCTAATTTATTCTTCCACTAATTTTGGTGAACTTGCATAACCCTCATTGTGCAAAGACAGGATAACACGATGATATCCTATTGGGGACTGAGACCCTATTAACCTTATGGTGATGACCTTGTGAAAAACACAATAAGTCATCCAATACTTAATAGGTAGGCAACTCTTGCAACTCTTGCAACTCTTAGTCATTTAGCCTCTAAAGTCATGACCTTGTGGAAAACACAACAAGTCGTATACTCTAATTAGGTCAAATTCACTTGTTACGCTATAGGTATGGATTCTCAACATAGCCCTTATGGAAAACACAACAAGGCCATGCCAATGGTCCACCCCAAGGCTTGGTTTTAAGCCTTGGTCACGATTACCAATCCCTTGTTGAGTGAGCCTTGTGGGAAACACAACAAACTCACTCAATCAAAGATTGACTCATCGAGACCAAAACAATGGAAGGCTACATAGGTCATTCTTAATGTCCCATGCTTATCAACCTAATTTAAACAAGGAGGGGTTTTTATTTTAGTCTCATCATATTATGAGCTACATATATATGTATACCTTTGAATATCATACATTTAAGGTAACTAGCACACACCCAAACATATTAGATATGCATAATTTAAATAGATAATCATGGACTTTCATCCCATTAATGCATGATAGGAGCCAGGTTAGTTTGCATTAAAGGAATCAGCATTCTATGCCGGTGTTGACATGTCATCATGCCTTGAAGAACTCTTCTCCATGCATCTTGCTCTTTCCTCCACCTCAGTCGGCCTACTTGTCATTACAAGAGCATTAACGGGTACGTAGACCCATAAATGTACATAATTCAAATAAGAAACCTTGATCCTAATCAAGGGGAGTACATTTTAAAGGGAGGTAGAATATACAATCATAAATGATAAGAGAGAAGATTTGGCACGCAAACCCTTAATTACATGTCAATATCAAATAAGCATCATCACATGACATATATTCTAAGTCCATGATCATCTAAGCATTCACACACATACCATCACATGAACATAGTGCGAATACATGGTAATAATATGATATAACTATTATATCATAAAAATATACATCATATGTTTTGAAATTCTCAATTTCAAGCTTGTCAAATTATTCAAGAAGTAAATAACATGAAATAACCATATAAACAATTTTATATGATGTATACAAGAAATTCCAAGCAATTTGGACAATACATGTATTCCCAAAACTGTACAAAATACCAAATCAATGTCCAAATCATAATTATGGAAAAATCACATTTTACAGAATTAATTTAGACATTAATTTCACAAGTTAAGTCATTAAAACAATTTAAAAACTTAATAATGAATTAATCTATGACAATGGGGCTCAAAACCACATAACAAATCATCAAACACTTTGATAATCTATTATATGATATTGAAAAAAAATTCACAAATTTTTTGGAATCTTTCTGGCATTTTTTAGATTCACAATGCGCCATCCCTCCTTTGTGCTCCGGTGTGCCAGCCATGTGCCATAGGTGCTGACGCATGGCGCCGTCTCTCAAGTTGCGAGCAGGTGCACCCACGTGTGCCAATGGCGTCGGCACACAACACCGGCTCGCATTTGTTTAAACGCGCCACCCGCGATCAAACAGTATGCAAATGCATTGACCAGTGTTGGATCCAGCTATCGGGTCTCGACGGGTCGTCTTCCCCGCCCAATAATGCGTGAACAGTAACTGGGGAAGGAAGTTTCATGACCTTCTTAAAATTGGACTTTCTGACCTCCAAAAAAATCTCAAAAAATGGTAGGTCTATTCTAAATTGAACAAGGAATCCAAAAATATTATTTTATTTCTATGAAAAAAATCTCAATCAACAAGAAAATAGGAAAGAATGTTGCCGGCCCTAGAGCTTCTTCTCACCAAAAAAACTTATATTGACCTCCGGCAGTGCCATTTGAAGCCAAAGAACGATGGAAAACTCATGGAAATCATATTACCTATCTTCTAAGTTATCCATAAGACATCAAATGTCTCCACAGAAGAAGATCTCAAGAAATCCCCAAATTGAACCAGTGAATTCCGTAAAACAAAATCACCATCTTTCAGACACTCTACCAGACTCTCCGGTGGTCGAAAATTTGAACAGTTTGTGGTGTTGAAAGGCCCTTTGTCACGAGATTCTTCTAGAAGCAACCAATCTTCAAAACATATCCCATACAATTTATGGTTGCTCCGTCAAGATGGACGTTTGTACAGATTCAGAAAAACACAAAATATTTGAAATGACGTCGAAACGATGTCAGATTCGAACGAGAGTTCAACCTGGCTCTGATACCACTATAAGAAATTGGTCAAATCAGATTGGGATAGTGGAAGATTTCCGATTTCTTATAACACATGTTCTTAAGATGATAGAGTGAATGGAGATGTTGACTGAGCTCTGGTTCTCCCTAAACAAGGAGCTAGCTATTGATCTTGTCCTCCAATATTTTCCATTTTCTTATTACCAGTTCATTATGAACTTTAACATGAACAAGCTACAATGCTCTCTTGCAAAGTTGTTTCACATGTTGAAGATTGCTGAGAGCACTATGAACAGTGGGAAACCTCCTGTACTAATTGTTGGTAAGACCAACAAGAAGAGAAGAGCTCATCAGATGGATAAGAAGGGCAAGGCAAAAGTCAATAAGTTGACCAAGAAGGAAAGGCCCCAGAAGGCAAAAGGGATGCTTGCAGAATCATCAAGTATTTTTGTCATTGATGTCAACTTGTCTTTTAGATCCACATCATGGGTATTAGACATTGGATGTGCATCTCATATCTGCAATGACTTGCAGATGTTGACAAGTTGCAGAGGGCTTCATAAAGGAGAGGTGGACCTATGGATGGGAAATCGTAAAAAGGTTGCAGCATTAGCCGTAGGAGAAGCCAACCTTAAGTTGCCTTCTGGAGACATATTAGTCTTATCTAAGTGTTATTATGTTCCTTCCATTGTCAAGAACATTATTTCCATTTCCCGCTTAAACAAATGTGGATTTGTTGTGAGTTTTAAAAATGATGTATGTTCTGTTATTCTAAATGGTAAAGTGTTTGCCAATGGAAGATTAGCAAATGGTTTGTTCATATTAGATATGGAATCTCCCATTCTATGTGTGGATACTTCTCATAAGAGGAGATGGGTTGATATCAATCAAATCCTACTTTGGCACATAGGCTTGGTCATATCAATGAAGACTCAAAAAGCTTCATAAAGATGGATGCATTAAGGTAAATGATTTTTAATCATTGCCTACTTGTGAGTATTGTCTCATGGGAAAAATGACCAACTCTCCATTTAGTGGACATGGAGAGAGAGCTGATGAGTTGTTGGAACTCATACATATTGATGTATGTGGTCCTATGTCAACTCAAGCCAAAGGTGGATTCTCCTACTTCATTACATTCATTGATGATTTCTTGAGGTATAGATATATGTGCTTAATGAAGCACAAATCTGAAGCTTTTGAGAAAATTCAAGAATTTAGAGATGAGGTTGAGAAACAACTAGGAAAGAGTATCAAAACTCTTCGATCTGATCGAGGATGAGAATACTTAAGTACTAGTTTCACACAGTATTTGAAAGACAATGGAATTTTATCTCAGTGGACACCTCCTTACACTCCTCAACTTAATGGAGTGGCTGAAAGGAGGAACCATACTTTGTTAGACATGGTGCGGTCTATGACATCTTTTACCGAACTGCCTTTATCCCTTTGGGGCTATGCACTTGAAATAGCTACTTATATCTTAAATAGAGTACCTTCTAAGTCTATTCTGACTACACCATATAAGATATGGAAAGGGAGAAAGCTTGACCTTAAACATGTTAAGATATGGGGTTGTCCAGCCCATATGAAAAGGCATAACCCTAATAAGTTGGAATCCAAGACTGAGAGGTGTAGACTTATGGGATATCCTAGGGAAACCCATGGATATTATTTCTACCACCCTGATGAATAAAAGGTTTATGTTGCTAAACAGGTTGTATTCCTAAAGGAAGAGTACCTTCTAGATGAAAACGGTGGGAGCACGGTAGAGCTATAAGAGGTTCCAGATCCACAACCAAAGGACACTTCTGAAAGGGTGCTTGAAAAGGATGTCACACATATCCCTCGTAGGTCTTCTCGTGTGCCTATTCAACCTGATAGATATGTGGGACATATCTCTGATGGAAGAAAGGAGACACGGTATAATGAAGATGATGATCCTAAGACTTATGAGGAAGCAATATCTGATGTTGATTCCAAGGAATGGAGATTGGCAATGAAATCTGAAATGGACTTTATGTACTCCAATCAAGTTTGGAACATGGTAGATCCACCTGAGGGTATTGTAACCATAGGGTGTAAATGGATCTATAAAAGGAAAATTGGAGTAGATGGAAAGGTGGAGACCTTCAAGGCAAGACTGGTAGCTAAAGGATATCGTCAAAGGCAAGGTGTTGACTATGATGAGACCTTTTCACCAATAGCTATGATTAAGTCCATTAAGATATTGCTTGCCATTGCTGCACACTATGACTATGAGATCTAGCAAATGGATGTTAAGATTGCATTCCTCAATGGTGATCTTGAGGAAGAGGTGTATATGATACAACCTTAGGGATATGAATCTCATGAACATCCAAATAAAGTGTGCATATTGTTGAAGTCTATTTATAGACTGAAACAAGCATCTAGTAGTTGGAATAAAAGATTTGATGAGACTATCAAGTCTTATGACTTCGTTCAAAACAAAGATGAGTAATTTATGTATAATAAGGCTAGTGGGAGTGCTATTGTCTTCTTGATCTTATATGCAGATGACATACTACTCATTGGGAATGATGTAGGTATGTTATTATCAGTTAAAACCTGGTTGTCTAAGAACTTCTCCATGAAGGATTTAGGTGACGTATCCTTTGTGTTAGGGGTAAAGATATATAGAGATAGATCAAGAAATACCCGGCTTGGCCCAACCTATGTATATAGAAACCATTGTCAAAAGGTTTGGCATGGAAAACTCCAAAGGAGGTCTCTTGCCTATGAGACATGGAGTTACACTTTCTAAGGAGATGTCCTCTAAAAATCCTAAAGAAAGAGAGCACATGAGTAGAGTACCTTATGCCTCTGCCATAGGGTATATCATGTATGCTATGATATGTACACGGCCTGATGTGGTACATGCTCTAAGTGTTATAATCAGATATCAGGCAGATCCAAGTAATAGTCACTGGATTGCTGTGAAATGCATCCTTAAGTACTTGAGAAGAACAAATGATGCATTTCTAGTATATGGAGGTGCTGACTTGGTACTTAGAGGTTACACAGACTCGAGTTTCTAGTCAGACAAAGATGATAGAAAGTCAACATTAGGGTATGTATTTACCTTAAATGGTGGTGCAGTGAGCTGGAAGAGTTCCAAGTAGGCGACCACTATAGATTCTACAACTGAAGCAGATTATATTGCTACTACTGAAGCTACCAAAGAAGTTGTCTGGATGAAGAAGTTCATCTCAAACCTTGGAGTTGTTCCCTCCATCTCTAATCCAGTTTCATTGTTTTGTGACAACAAAGGAGCTATTGCACAAGCAAAGAAGCCGAGGTCTCATCAAAAGTCAAAGCATATTCTGTGGCATTATCACTTGATCAAAGAGATAGTACCTAGAGGAGATATAGCTATAGACAGAGTATCCTCAGAAAATAACATTGTAGATCTACTAACTAAAACTCTGACTCAAAGTGTGTTTGAGGGTCATCTTAAGCTGATGGGGATCAGACATGTGGGTGATTAA
Source organism: Cryptocoryne crispatula var. balansae (assembly GCA_036172225.1). Lineage (NCBI taxonomy): Eukaryota > Viridiplantae > Streptophyta > Magnoliopsida > Alismatales > Araceae > Cryptocoryne > Cryptocoryne crispatula. The sequence goes on along the minus strand of CM069926.1, from coordinate 11,947,193 downwards.
CTTTAATGCAAGTGGGAGATTGATAGAAATGTATGCCCTACAAGCCAATCATATGTGATATGGTTTTACATTTCTTGTAATATCTTATTCAGTATTAATGGCATTATCTTCATTACTTGCAATATCTAGATGCATCTATCGTAATGAAGTCCTAGATTGCATGCAATGATGATTGCATCAAGATAAGATCATGATAATGAGATCAATCATCTCATTAATATGATCTAAAATGTTTCTAGTCGTAGGATACTTGAGATGGGATATCAAGGATCCAATAAGGCTAGTGTATATGATATATTCTCATATGATGAGGATGACCGATCTCATTGGTCATCAATGTGGGGACACTAAGATACATGTACAAGTGTCATTAGAGGAATTAGGGCTGTTCACTATTTGGTTCAACCCGAAAAACCAAACCAAACTAGGAGTTTGGTTCGATTTGGTTTGGTTTGAACTACCGATCAGTTTGGTTTGGTTTCTATGGCCCTTCAAATCAAACCAAACCGCTAAACCGAATAACCCGAATTAGATTAAAGATTTTATTTTAAGTTATGTATAATACAATATTTATGTGTCTTTTCTTATAAAAATAAACTTGTTTCAAGAGTTTTTAAGACAAATTAATAAAATGTATAAACAAATACACTAAATTTTAATAGAATGTTATTTAAAATAAATAAATTAAAATTATATATTGACATATTTACTATACCTTAGTAAAGTATGGTTTGAACCAGACCAAACCGAATTAATTTGGTTCGGTTTGGTTTGGTTTAGGAGATAGTTTGGTTTGGTTTGGTTGAGAAAAAATACTTAGAAACCAAACCAAACCAAACCATGAACACCCCTAAGAGGAATGGGTTCATTGAACTGACAAGTATAGAATCCTTGAATGGTATCTTATCGAACTGTCAATCAAGGTATTCTATCATCACGATTGCACGATTGGATCTTTGACTTGAGTCGCCAAAGATACCTTGTCATGCATACCATGTACTTTGACTATTGACTTATGGATCACTTAGTATTGTGGTCTTGTATAGTTAATAGATAGGATATATGGGAAACCCGGTGGAGGCAATTGAGCAGACAATAGGAGATCGTCTACTCTCGGTAAGAGAGAGAGAATGTCTTATGGATAGTACTCTAAATTCTTGGCCAAGGTAGATAGGATAATTGGAAAAGGGTTTTCTGATTGATCCAATTACGAGTACAAGATTCTATAGTGTCGGTATATTTAGGAGTTGACAGTCAATGCCGTACTCCTATCCGACCAGGACATTGAATGAATGAAGATTTATATCCATGTGATAACCGATGATGGAAATGCTCTTTGGAGATGAGTTCATCCCCGAAGCTGCTTGAGATCATAGGATGTGACTTGTACTCTTTATAATCGGTAGGCCGTTAAATCTATTATGAGATAATATATATAATTTAAAAGAAGTTGTTCTTTTAATTAGGCCTCAACCAAATGGGCTCTTGGGCCTAGGACTCCGAGTTCTATAAATAATAGCGATGAGAGCACAAACCCTATCAAGACAAGGGAGCTCTCTGCGCCCCAGCCACCCTCCTTCACCATCTTCCACCCCAGCAGCTGCCATTCGATGGTGGAGTCCATTCAGGACGAGTGGTCTACGTCGGCACAAAGGAGAACCCGACTTCGGAGGTGGTTCGTGTGGATACGACTAGAGGCTGCATGCTTGAGCAGTTTTGAGAGCGTGAGAATGCTCGATCTTCTCCAATTTATAGAGATTGTTTGAATCCCACAAAGGTATGTGTCTGAAATCATTTCGAATACCGATTTCGGCGACATAATTCGGTTCTGATCAAGACCAAGACATTGATATACGAGGAATCAGATTTTATCCGCTGTGCCAATCTGATTGGACTGATTCCCTACAATAATTTAGATGTTGAGCGAGCTACATACTTGTGTAGCGACACCATAGCGAAGCTACCTAGTGTGGTTGCTCGTGGTACCTCAATAGTGCTGGCACTCATGTAATAGAAATGTATGTCCTGCAAGCCAATCATATATGATATGATTCGACATTTCTAAAAATATCTCATTCAAATGATGAGGCAAAATTTTTATTACAAGCTCTTATTAGATGTGAATAACATAATGAAGTCCTTGATTAAATGCAATGATGATTAAATCATGATGAGATTATAATAATAAGATTGATCATCTAGTGGTATTTGATCTAAATGTTCCTAGTCATAGGATACTTGAGACTGTACATCAAGGATTCAGATAGACTAGTGTATGTGATGGCTTCTCATGTGATGCGGATGACTGATATCATTACTCATTAATGTGGAGACACTGAGATATACATACAGGTGCTTATTAGTTGAATGAGTTCATTAAACTGACCGAATTAGAAACCCTGAATGGTATCTTACCAAACTGTCAATCAAGATTTTCTATCATCACGGTTGCATGGTTATACCTTTGACTTGAGTCGCCAAAGATGCCTTATTGGGTGGAACTTGTGCTTTGACCATTGTCTTATGCATCACCGTATAGATGGTCTAGTATAGTGATGGATCGGGTACCAGGAAAACCCGATGGAGGTAATTGAGGGGACAACAAGGGATCGTCCACTCTCGATAAGTGAGAGTGAATATCCTATGGGATAGTACTTTAAATCCCTAGCCTGGGTAAATAGGATAATTGGAAAAGGAGTTTTTCAATTGATCCAATTCCGATTACAAGATCTTATAGAGTCGGTATATTAAAGAGTTGACAGTTGATGACATACTCCTTTCCGACCAGGACATTGGTTGGATGAGGGTTTATATCTATGTGGTAATTGATGATGGAAAGGCTCAATGGAGATTAAATTATCACCATAGCTATTTGGGATCATGGGATGTGACTTGTACCCTTCATGATCGGTAGGTCGATTAATCTATTATTGGATAATAGATTTAATTAGTTTAAATAGAATTTTTCTATTTTATTTAGGCCTCAAAAAATAGGCTATTGGGCCTAGTGGGTCACACACAAAAGGATTATCCACAAGTACAGGGGCAAGGGCGTAATTTATGGAGATTTTGGGTTTTTATGAAAAATTTTAAAATTCTCTATAAATACTAATAGTTTCAGCCAAACCCTATCAAGCTAAGGGTGTTAGCCACGTCCTCATCCTCCTCCCTACCTCCTTCTCTCTCTATAAGGTGTCTATGGGTGATGGAGCTCCGTTCGGGAACAGTTCTCAAGACTGACGCGAAGGGAGAACCTGTTGTGGATGAAGTTCGTGTGGATACCGCTGGAGACCAGATATTTGAACGGTTTGAAGAGCTTGAAAAGCTCATATCTCTCCTCTCCATGGGATTATATGAATCCCTATCAGGTATATTCGAACCCGATTTGATCGATTTTCAATTTTTGTCATTTGGTTCCGATTGAGACAGATTCTAAAGAAACACATAGAAATCGTCACTTTCGCTGCACTAATATTTTATGAATGATTCCTTATAGCATGGAGATCTAGTGAAGAAAATTAAGAAAAAAAGTTTCAGTGACCTTCTTCTCGTTGGACGACGCAGAGTGGCCTTCTACTCATTGATCTATGTAGCCACATCACAAATAACACCTCTCTCAATCCATGCCCTCCTTGTCTCCAAACAAGGAGAAACCAAAAAAAGTTCCTTTTCATTGTAACCAGCAAGGGACAAGTACTCCACAACAACAAAAGAGAGCCATGGATTGAGAGAGTACTTGTTGTCATTGCCTTCAAAGTTGGGAGCTGCAATGGAGTACTCGCTACCATTGCCACTATAGAAAGCCACTGAAGGGGAGAGCTACTATAAAGTATTTGCTTCAGCCACCAAAAGCTACTATCGAAGAGAGCTAATGTAGAATACTCACAATCGCTGCCATCGCCAAAAAGAGAGCTTGGTGGAGAGAAAAGGGAGCAAGGAAGCTCTCAGGAAGTTTAAGAGGAATGAGTGAAGAGGGAGATGGAGGTGGCCATGGCGAGATAGGAAGTTAGGGTTTTTAGTGATTTCTCTTGGATAGCAATTGTTGGATGTTAGATCCAACATTACATATTCAAGCATATCTTAAGTGAAGCAGATCCTCCTATTATGAATATAAATTATTTAATCATCTGATATTATCCATATCTAATTTTAAGATCTGCACGGATCTATATATGTTTTGGAATGATATTTGATATAATGGAGTTAAACTTAAATCGGATCTAGATAAATCTAAATTAGTTTATAGCCCTAGATATTGCACTCTATTCAGTTCTCATAGATCTATTACTTGTTTTGTTATCTTTGAATTATGTAAAAACAAGTCAAACTAGATTTTATGAGCTTCTCATCCTCGGTTGGTCAAAGAAAAGGAAGTTATAATCCACACTCCATCTCCTTTAAGTACACAAGACAACATTTTATATTAATTCATTGAAACTTGATTTCTGATCACCACACTTCACACACTTTTCATCCCCTCGCTCCTTCCATCTCCTTCTCTACCCTCAAGTTGTTAAGGTGCGAGGTCAGGTTTCAAAAGGAGGGAGGATCTCATTCTGACGTCAACAATGAACAGTTGAAAGTGAGGCAAATGTAAGTAAACGGTAGTTCTAAAAGTATTTGAAAAGATAAGAACAAGCAAATAACTAAAAAATTAAGTCGGCGTCATCCTGATCTCATCGAGATTTAGTAGATAGAAATAAATATCTCGTAGATATTAATGAGTAACACCAGTTTATAATGTTCATGTTCTCATCTTGAGAAGATGTTATATATTTAAAACCGGTTGCGGCCTGAATGTTAGATCATTGCGTCATAGTACCTACATAAATATGATAATAACTTATGACATACCGAGGCCAGGGAACGTACGTAAGGTTGGCAACCCTTGCACGAAGATGAGCAATCCTTATAGTTTGACAAGACTTGTTCTTTTATCAGCGTGTTTGGAGTGGGGGGCAAGTACGTCCTGTTGCCGTCGAGCGAAGAGAACATGCCCACAGAAAGCCTTCCTCTACCATCGGCCAATCGCCCACCGGCGGCAATCGGAACTGCTCTCCTTGCGCAGCTGCATTCAGATGCCGGAAGTCAACGTTGCCTCTCTTGCCGGCCAGCGTCTATTGAAGAGGGGCGGAGGAGTATCAGGCATAGGAAAAAAGCTGCAAGCAATAGAAAGCTAGCACTGAAGCAACGAAGGTATGGGCTTGTTCTTCTCCTTCATCCTCATCACCATCTGCTTGCTGCTGTCTTTACCCTTGCCATTGTATGCCGCACGAGGAAAGCTTGCAGTGGGAGAATCGATATATGTGAACGAGACGTTGATATCTGCCGGTGGGATCTTTGCCCTCGGTTTCTTCTCCCCGGTGAATTCAACTAGAGACCTGTATGCTGCGATTTGGTACAATCAGATTCCCGGAAAGACGGTGGTGTGGGTTGCCAACAGAGAGCAACCCCTCACTGATGCAGCTGGATTCCTCACCGTCAAAGAAGACGGCAACATCGCCGTCCTGGATGGCAAGGGAAGCACCCTCTGGTCCACAAGCCTCTCGAGCGTCCCGAGGAATACGTCCGCGACGCTGCTGGACTCGGGCAACCTCGTCCTGGGGCATGGCGAGGACGATGCCCTCTGGCAGAGCTTCGAGCACCCTACCGACACGCTGCTGCCGGAAATGAAAATTAGAATCAACATCAGTGGTGTCCCGAGCCCGAAATTCATCTCGTGGAGAAGTGCAACTGACCCCTCTCCAGGGGAATTTGTATATACATTCGATCCAAAAACTCAGCTGCAATTTTACATCATGAAAGGATCGGAAATCTACCGGAGATTGGATGTGTGGAATGGGTTACCTTCCTTTTCACCCACCACAGTTAATTACACTTCACCAACATATAATTATTTCGAGACAGTAGAGCAAGATCGCGTAGGACTTTACTTGGTTTTCAGAATCCGCGACGGCACACCTGTGAGATCCGTTCTAGATCATACAGGAGAGATGATCTTTTATTTATGGGACAAGAACACTCTGGAATGGAAAAGAATTTCTAGCACATCCCCTTGCGATGTGTACAACAGATGTGGCTCCTCGGGCTATTGTGATGCTACTGGGAATTCACCTCTCTCACCCTGTAAATGCCCCGAGGGGTTCGAACCCAAAAACACAGAACAGTGGAACGTGGGGAATTTCACCGCAGGGTGCACTAGACAAGTCAAGCTTAGCTGCGATGGAACTGACAGATTTGTGAAATTCCAGAGCATGAAGTTGCCAGATCTATTCTCTGTCACATGGAACATTAGCAGGACCCAATGCGAGATGAGGTGCTCTGGCACCTGTGCTTGTCATGCTTATGCTTTCGCTAATTTCACTGTTTCGAGCTTAACATATTCAAGGTGTTTGATCTGGACAGGAGAGCTCATAGATCTTGTGCAAGTTCCAGAGCTTTCTGAGGATTTATATGTTCTTCTTTCTTCTAAACCAAGTACATATTCTTATTCTTCCTATACTGGAACTTATTTCTACTCCTAGGTTAAATACAACACTCTTCATATCATGCCTTTTCCTCTTCCATCTACGTGCAGGATATGATAACCATACAGAGCATCTTTCCTCCTCTCCTAAGAACAAAGCTTTGATCCCAGTAATACTACCCACAGTATTGGGCGCCATGCTTCTGATTGGACTTTTTATCTATTTCACTATTAAATGTCTCAGATATCATGGTAAGTAGGTGGTCTGTTCTATTATCTGTTGCATCTTGTACAAGACAAAACAAAAGGTAACTTTTGAAACTCAAACTTGCATGACTTTTTGCAAAGCGTGTAAGAGAGATGCTAGAAAGCTATGGCGCTTAGAGGAGTTGGACTTCTCTATTATTCCAACAAGTGACAAAGACATCACAGATGTGCCATTGCTGGACTTTCGAACTGTGAAGGCTGCCACTTGTAAGTTTTCAAGTGGAAATAAACTTGGAGAAGGGGGATTTGGTGCCGTCTATAAGGTGCGTAAACCATTTCAATGCTTTCTTTGTTACCCAACCTGCTAAAACATTACCTACACTTCTACATATATATATATATATATATTACTCAGGGAGAGCTGTTAAGTGGCCGTGAAATAGCAGTGAAGAGGCTTTCAAAGGGCTCAAATCAGGGATATGAGGAATTTGCCAATGAAGTGAGACTTATTGGCAGGCTTCAACATAAGAATCTTGTTCGGCTCTTGGGCTGGTGCAGCCATAAAGATGAGAAGATATTGGTTTATGAATACATGCCAAACAAGAGCTTGGACACATTTATTTTCGGTTTGTTCTGAGCATCTTACCTATCAATATATATTGGCATTATTTCCTTTGAGCTTGGTATTTTGCACTTACTCCAAACTAATGTTAGCTTTTCTCTATGATCAGATCCAACCAAGTCAGTAGAATTAGACTGGATAAGACGTTATAAAATCATCGAAGGAATTGCAAATGGTCTTCTGTATCTCCATCAGTACTCGAGGATGCGTGTTATACATAGAGATATGAAGACAAGCAACATATTGCTTGACAAAGAGATGAACCCCAAGATTTCAGACTTTGGGTTGGCAAGAATACTCGAAATAAATGAAACTGCAGTGAACACTAGAAGAGTGGTGGGAACATGGTAAGTAGCAGCACCAACTGAAACTCAATTTCAGCGGCTCCTAGGAAGCTCTTGTTCAGCCTCTACTTTTTTGATGTTGTGTTTTAACATTTTGAAGTGGCTACATGTCACCGGAGTATGCAATCGATGGTGTTTTCTCTGAAAAATCAGATGTATATAGCTTCGGTGTCATACTTATTGAGATTGTCACCGGAAAAAGAAGCACAGGCTTTTATCACCATGAAATTTCTCAGAACCTTCTTGGATATGTAAGTATGTAAGATACATAAAGGACTTATCATGAGAAGACAAAAAAATTGTTTTCTTCCGTCAGTTTTATGCACTGTCATTTCTCATTATAATAAAAATGTTTCAGGCATGGCAGATGTGGAAGGAAGATAGAGTGTTGCAACTGCTAGATCCATCCATTTGCTGCTCTGTCCAACATAGTCAAGTACAAAGATGCATCCAACTAGGGCTTCTGTGTATTCAGGAAGATCCGGTGGACAGACCCACGATGTGTTCTGTTGTTTCCTCGCTGAGCAATGAGACGTGCACCTTGCCTGTACCAAAACAACCTGCCTTTGCGTACGGAAGGGTTCTCAGTCCATCTCTTCTGGCACATGAGGGAGAAACATCCGTCAATCAACTCACAATAAGTTCCTTACAAGCTCGTTAAAAAACAGTTATTTTACAATCTTCATCACTTTGTGTATTTTTTTTGTTGGAATTTGCTTCTAGCTGACCTGCCATTGTATCATGTTTTGATCAAACATTTAGCTATGCAGATTTGCAACTTCATATGAATAATTCTGGCTGCTTCTTTTGCGGGATATACAATTTCACCTCTCCACTCAACATCTCTTAAAAATGTTTACCATTTGGTTAACACAGTTTTCTTGTGATATTTGTTTGAGATACTTATTTTTAAAAATTTTATTGAAGATCACTGATGCTGCTTCTTATGATAGGGAAACTTGAAGTGACAACTTCTGGGTCATAGTTTTCTCCATGGTTCGCCGGGTCGGCGACCCGGTCGGCCGGGTCGCCCGACCCAGTCGCTTTTTGGGCCGACCGACCCCGACCCGGCCCCGACCCCCCGACCCGGCTATTATTTTAAATTGAATTTTTTATTATATTTTTCCCCGACCCCGACCCGACCCCGACCCGACCCGGGTCGCGACCCCAACCAACCCGGGTCGGTTTTGGGGCCGACCAACCCGGTGCCGACCCCCGACTATTCCTTCCTTGGTTTTCTCCTTTACCCATAAACCCCTGCATTTCACTTCCGTTAATAACAATACATAGGTGTAGCCACTAATAGAAAAATATTTGTGATGCTTCGGTTTTGTAGAAAAATTTTGCAGTTGAAGGGTCGGACAGCGCCGGCGAATTTGGAAGTTGTATACTGTGCTGCCATTAATTGTGGCTTGTCCTTGGGGGTACAAACGAACCAATACACTCGCTCGGAGCGTGACTCGGATAAAAATTTGACTCGGCTCGTTTATTATGTTAAATGAACAAAGTTGAACAAAAAATAAAGTTTAACTCATTAAACAAGTCGAGCTTGAACAGACTCTTGTTTGGCTCGATAAACTCACGAGCAACTCGATTAAATATTATATTATATATTTAATTTTAAAAAATAAATTTTGAATATTAATAATTATATATTGTCACTTAAATATATTAAATAATTTAAAAATCGAGTTTAAACTTAGTTTGAATTTTATAAATGAGCTAAATATAGAATTTCACAAATGACTTTTCAATGATTTTGAGTTTATAAATGAGTTTGTATATAACTTGAGTTTGAATGTGAATTAAATTTTAGTCTAACTACTACTCGAGTTCGAGCTTGACTCGGCTCGATTAATAAACGAACCAAGCTTGAACAAGGGTTCCACATACTCGCTAAAACTCGAGCTCGAATTCGAACTCGTGTAAAATAAACGAGTCGAACTTGAACACCATACTACTTGGCTCGGCTCGGCTCGGGTCGTTTGCACCCCTACTTGTCCTTACCTTAACATGACGTGTCCATGTTTGAGTGGAGCTTGGATCATCTCCGTCCATTAGAAGAGGGAGTTTTCTTAGTCTCCAATAGAAGACAGTCACAACCCCCAATCACTTAAGTGACTATTCAAAGGTGAGCTGGCATGAACCGTTATTAAATTGTGATTCGTAATAGGTTGCACTGTGGTTTGTAATAGTTCAGCTCTTGTTAGTAACGGTTTAATCCAGTTCATAACCGATTACATTGTGGTTCGTAAAGGTTCAACTTATTACTAATACAGTTGAATTGTTACTAACAAGGGTGAACTGTTATGAACCGTAATGTAACTCATGATGAATTACAATGTAATTCATTATGAACCAGGTTGAATCGTTACCAATCACACTATATCCTATTATGAAGTCTGGTTCAGTAATGATTCATATCGGTTCACTCATAAATCGTCACTTAAGTGGCTAGACATTGTGACTGTCTCCTATTAGAGATTAAGGGAACTCTTTCTTCTGGTTGACTGAGGTGATCCGATCTCTATTTGAGTGTTGCATTCTCAAACATGAAGAATAATTTACATTAATGGTCCATTTGTTTGCTCGGAGAACATGCGCCACTTTTCCTTAAAATGCCCTCAACTAAATTGTTTGGTTCTCAGTACAAATTGAGTTAGCTAAAATAAACTCTTCACTTCCTCGTAGCGATCTAGATTTCGGCATCCGCACTCTAGCGGCAGAAGTCATTTTTAGTGAATATTTTATAGGATATTATTAAAATACATATCATCAAATAAAAAATATTATTTAAATATTATCAATTTTAAAAAGTTTAATATTTGAAATTAATTTTGGTAAAAAAATTATTTCGAGAAATCAAAGGAAGGTCTGTTTCAACAAATTCTTTTTGATGGACAATCCAGTCAAATATGTTATATAAAGTTAGGTTTGTTTTTTGAATTTCACATGATTTCCACTCTTCTTTTAACAGATGCCTTAACAAATAAATCAAGTAGATTTTCTATCTTCGTGTTATACGCCTCTTTCATTGATGATCACCTGTTCACTCATAACAATTATATATATATATATTAAATATTGTAAAATAAAAAAATTTATAGTACGAATGTATTTGCTTTCTGACGTTGTTGTCAAAAATTTTACAAGTGTAAATTAAAAATATGTAAAATAGTTGTTAACACATTTTGTTTCTTCATTCAATCTTACTTTTTTGTTGCATTCTTTAACATAGTAAATATATGTAATTAACCATTTTTTTGATCTCCTTCCATATATGATCCTATAGTGTTCCATCAAATAAAAGTAAGAAAAAAATTTGAATAATAAAACCGGTTAATAAAACAAGTATTCCCCCAGGCAAATCAATTTAACATGTTTTTAGACAATGTTGATTGCATATAACCGATTTAAAAACATAGGCAATATAACCTTAACCTCTAACCTACTTATATGTTAATCAAAACCTATTTAGGTGTAACTAATAAACCGCTGAATAATAAAAAAACTAGGAGGAATATAACCTTAATCTCTAAACTCTAACATATAAGATGTGAATAACATATTAATAACATAACCTGTAACAAGTAAATAACATAATCCGTAACTAGTAACATATCAATAACATAATCTTTAACCATTCTAATATTTGCAAAGGTATAAACAAAATTAATTAAGATAACCGAAAATACTACAACGAAGCCACATAGTCCAAAATGTCACAAGCATCACCAAATACAAAGTACCAAAGACAACTGAAAAGTACCTAAAAGTACCACATGCATAGTAGCTAAAAGTACAACACACACCAACCAATAAAGTGAGTAGAAAGTACAACATATACCATTATCAAACAAAAGAAGAAATAAAGTCACCAAGTCACTTTCAGCCTCATCATCATCAAGTAAATCAGTTAAGGTTTTCACAGAACTTGCAGCTTGTTTGTTAGCCTTATCCATCAGGGTCTTCTATCACCTCAACTTATCTTTGAGCAAGGCGAAATATTTCTCAAGATGACGGAAATGATTGGCTTTATCACAACAACATGGAATACCACATGTGTCTTTCCTATTCATCTCACCACATTAAAAACGTACAAGTTTCAAGTTATACAAGAAAGGAGCATTGTTAGATAAATAGTAAATATATAATTTTTAAACAATCAAGATTGGTCATTAACTTACACCTGTAACATTTTCTTTCGACGTTTCAACATGTTTGATTAAATTTCACCAAACAAATGCCATATCCATAACTGCATTGTACTATGGGAATTGGAGAAGTGGTAGCCATGTCTACAATGTTAAAAGAAGGAAGTTATCAACCGAAAATATCATTGTTATATGTAAAGAAAGGAATATAAATAACATACCTATTCTATTATGAGATTTCTGCAAGAGATCGATTTTCACCCTATTGTTTACACCTCAAACATGTGTAGATTACCCAATCAATATCTAATGCTCTTTATGATAGAATTATTTTATTCTTACTTCTACTGGATCTCTTCTTAGTCAAAGGAGGCTTAAGGATAAGTGTATTTCCTCTAACACCCATGCATTGACTAATTCAGTGGGGTTTGAATACATCTCCCCAAATTTATCACTTGGGAAATATGCATTAGCCCAAAAATTAGAATTTAAATATTTTGTGCACTTCTCTACTTATTGTGGTATAAGATGTATTTCAATGATTGATTTCTCATGTTCATGCTTAGTATAAGCATACGTTGTTCTGTCAAATAAAGATAATAGTTTATTCTTTGTGGAACCTCTATACTTTCCTACAATTTGTTTTGAAAAATTAGCGTTCAAATGGCATAAAAAAAAGGCATTGCATGACTCAAAAAATATATTGCGATGGCTTCAAGTGAGCATTTACGCCTGTCAGATATGAATGTAACTCAACGAGAGAATGATATTACTTTTCGCAAACATTTTATAAACTACATCTAGTTGTCTTCATTTTCAATGTCGCAAGCAACATATGCCAATAGAAATAACTCATTTTCACTATTCATTATAGTTGCACCCAAGATAATCCTTTTATAATATTTATTTTTCAAAAATGATCCGTCAAGGAATAGCAATGGTCTACATCCATACTCAAAGCCATCTTGGGATGCATAAAACAATACAAAAGACCGTTTGAAATGGACTTCATTTGTAAGTTCTAAATCAATAATACTTTTTGGGTTAAAATCATTCGCTACATCAACATACTAACATAATGAATCACACGAGCAACGTTCATCACCTAGAACTCACTTGTTTGCAACTTTTTTGCTAAACCATGCTTAGTAGTATGGTAAGTCAAGCCCATAATCTCTAAAAACATCTTTTTAATGTCGATCGGTTTATACAAAGGAGAATCAACAACTTTATCCACTATTAGTGAGCTCACAAAATTTTTTAATGCTCTAGGGTGCTTCTAAGTACCAAGCCCTCCTCTAAATATATGTTCATTATGTATTTTTTTTAACAAAGGTTAGGCCATAGACAACTATAAGGGCGTGCAAAAACCATAGACACTATACAAATCTATATTTTATTGACACTTGTGTCAAGTCATTTTTTACAAAATTGTTATCAAACCCCTTTGTAATTGCAAACTTGATTAACTCTTGTCTCAAAAGTTCCACACTTTCAAACATTTGCCCTATTGAATGAATGTGATCGGTTCATAGATCATTTTCTCTTCCACTACTATTGTTAGAATGAACATTTGATGAAGAACTAGCAAAATTATTGGATGTAATGCTAGGCCCACAGCTCTATTGATTCACATATCTATACAACATATTCCGTAGTTAATTCTACTGCATTATGTATGATTAAAATTATTTACATATTATTAAATTACAAAAAAGAACAAATTATCTTTTAGAAGAAACTTCATGAATACTAGTTGTCACTACTTGAATACTTATATATGACTCTTTTACCTAAAGAGGAATAAAAATCTACTTGAATACTTATATATAGGTCTTGATCAGTCATGATATGAATGGGACAAGTCTTAATCAAGATACACATATGTCAACTCCACATCTTCACTGTCTAAAGTCCATCTAGAGCATATTTCAGAAATAATATCATGTATATGGATCTCTTGGTTGTAAACAACAAGGTGACATTCTCCATTCAATTTAAAAATAATTAAAAACTACTCTATAAACTACATGATGAAAGAAGAACCGAACAGTGAAATAATTCGATCATTCAGTGCAGGAATAATTGACAAATGAAAATGCAAATAAGTATGAATCATAGCTGAAAGAACCATAAATAAAATCACATTACCATCATGATGCAAATAATGTCATAGCAAAGAGTCTATAATGCATGAAGAACACTTTTTCATAATGATATGACAATCACTTTAATTCAATAATCAACTAGGAATGCATCAACGCGGGGATATCATACATTTGGGCAAAAGATTCTCCATGCTTAAGCAATAATTAGTTAATCATTTATTTCATTCTATATATTGAATCAAAGACACCTTTGGGTGCAACTTCAATTCAATAATTCTTAATACAATTTTCTATCATGAGAGAGTTACCTTAATTCTCTCTATAAATCAATAATCTCAAGTACTAACATGGTCTAGACCCTTCAGGGCAACTAGTGACATGAAAGACACTCAAAACAATCAATTTATAAAATTGTTCAATGAAATTGTCCACATTAAACTATTATACATATTTCTTTTACGAGAGAATAGCCATAATTGTCTCTATCACTAATTTCATGTACTATCACAATTCTAGACATTTAAGGGCAACTAAAAACTTGAAAGAAACTTAAAACTACCAATTTATAAATTTGCTTAACATGAATGAAAAAATTATTATTAATATTATTATTATGCAATTTATTTTATAAGAGAGTATACATAATTCTCTCTATCAATAACTTCAAATATTAACATGATCTTAGACTTTTTGAGGCAACTAAAGCCCCAAAAGAATTCAAAGATATTAATTTATAAAATTGCATAATAAGATTATTTCTTAATGTATGGACTTATAAGCCAAACGATAATAATAAGGGCATGAACACAACTACAAAAAGACATATGGTTAATATGCAATTTCAATACTTGGTGTATCAAAATTTTAATATTGCATGATCTCTACTTAACCATGAAAATATAAAGCAGTTTCATTATTTAAACTATAATTGATTGACCATATATATGCATATAATGATATATTCACAACATATAAGGACATACATGCAACAATCTTAATTTACTGTGCAAATATATAATCATAGTAAGTTATCTTTGATAAGACGTCAACCATACCTTCTTTGCCATAATGTACCACTAATTTCATGATTTAAACTCTTATTGGGTCTAATTGCAACATTAACAAGACTCTAAATCATAATTTCTATTAAAACATGAACATATAAATTCTAAGTACATTATACAAAAACCTATGGATATATACATATGCAATTTACTTAAGTTCTGGACCTACTTTAGTGGATTCGGGTTTGGATCTTAATATCCAGATTCAAAGACCTAAATGGATCTCAACATCTCCTTTATTTGGATCCAATAACATATAAGATCCAAACATATTTGAATCCAATAAATCAATTCTAGATCAAAGGGAAATCCAATAAATTTGAGGGGAATCATTCATCTCCCAAAACTCCTCATGTCTCCTCGTATAGTCTCGTAGTCGATGGAGAACTTAATAGCCTTTTCATGTGCACGAGAGGGACCAATACTCAATATCGTACATATAGAATCAGCCCATCGTGACTTAAATTTATCTTTTAGTTATTAGAATTGTAGATATATCATTAACATTAACAGACTCCCTAAAAATAATTCCAAAATTTTACTTTAATTAGGCCACCTTACACGATAACTCCAGCATCTAAAACCAACAAGATTTTATGACAAATTGGTGAACTTTCTAAGTAAAGACATGTAAGAGATTTTTCACAAAATCTACTAGCGAAGAATCTATACCAAATGCGCCCTACAAAAAAGTTAAGAAGAATTTTAAATGATTTCTTTAGGGTGAGTCAAGATTAGGGTTGAAAAAAATGGTGCATCATAGTACTATTTAGGATTTCTCTGTTCAATTTATAGAATTAAATCGAAGTGATAACTTTTCATTAGTTTGATTTGATTTGGCCCCCTCAAAATTGAGCCGAACTGAAATTTTGATTTGATTATTTTATTTATTTATTATGTTAATTATATATATTATCATAAATATATGATAAATACTATAAAATATATAATTATCTCTTATAAAATTAGTATTAATCTTAATATTCATTTTGTTTAATTTAATTTAATTTAATTTTTAAAAATTAATAATATTGGTTAAACTAAACCGTTTTAGTTCACTATTGATTTAGGATTCACCAGAATCAGTTCTGTTCAAATTTTAGTTCAATTTAGTTTCAAAAAATTAACCTTAAACCAAACCAAATGAAACAGTTTATGGTCCTAGCCAAGAAGCATCAATGAAAAAAGAAAGATAGGTAGTCTCAACAAACATCAAGGACCGAAGTGAAGAAATATGAAGTATACAAGGTGCCTGAAGCTATGTATGCATGGGCCACGAAGAAAGGCATAGTTGAAGCCATTCAAGATGACATACGTGCACGGAAACTTGCTTACGAAGACACTCGTGAAGTAATGCACATCCATAGAGATGCACATGCATTGAGTCATACATGCATACACGAAGACAAACATGTATGGTGCATGCATACATGAAGACGTACATGCATACAAGAAGAAATACATGAAGATATACGTAGAGGTAGGCTAACATGAAGGCATACATATATGATGCCATGCATACATGAAGATAAACATGAATGGAGCCAAACACATATGATGACATACACGCATAAAGACATGCATAACATGCACACATGAACACGGGTTTTTTTTTCAACTAACACAGTTTAGTTTTAAATTTGTAAGACTAACACACTAAAGTTTTCTTTTTTACGAATCTAGCACAGTTTGAACGAAGTCGAACTATGACAATTCGACTTTAAGATAAAAAAGTTTAAAGTCGAACTATAATACAACGACTTTAATTCGTTCTCAAAACAAGTCGATTAAAAATAAATCGACTTTATAAACTGTCCGTTAAAAGTATAAAGTCGACGTCTTATAACTCGATTTTACAAAGTCGATTGAGAAAAACTCGACTTTGTTCGACTTTACCTGCCCGGATTTACCCCATTTCGGCCCCCGATTCACCTTTACCTTACCTGATTTCACAGCGGCGGCGGCGGTGGTGGCGGCGAAGAGGCGTCTTCCTCGGTGGTGACAGCGGCATTCCCGGCGGTGGCGGCAGCATCTCCGGACGCGGCGGCGGCGGCGGCTTCTGGTCCCTTTGCGATTCCGGACGCGGCGGCGGCGCCTACTTGGACGGCGCTGGGTGTTCGAACCCTAACGGAGGCGGAGGCAGCGGTGCGTGCTGGGACGGCGGCGGCACACCACTTCCCGGACGGCAGCGGCGGCGTGCTTGGTATTGGCACCGGCGCGTGCTTGGACAGCACCGGCGCGTGGAGGGCGGCGGCGGCGCGTGCTTGGACGGCAGCGGCGCGATCTTGGAAGGTAAACTCAAAATCTATCCCCAAAATTTGACACCAAACCCGGCAGCTTTGTCGATCGAAACCCCCTTTGTTGGCCGGCGTCCGGTGTTCTTTTGAGAGTAGTTAATGGGTGACAGAGAGACGAGATCGATCGATCTTGACACCCTGTTCATTAAATAACATTTAAATTATACTGTGGATGATCCTGCGGCGGCAAGACCGCCGTCAATCGGTGTGCAGAGCCTCAGAACAGAACAAATGGGGCTTTAATCTGTTCCTATCTCCCTATCTCTATCGGATAAATTACACTCTGCCGATAGTTAGAGAGAGAGAGAGGAACAGATTACACTTGGCCAATAAACTCTGCCAATAGATAGAGAGAGAGCTCTAATTACACTCTGCCGATAAACAAAAGCCCTAATTCCTAGGAGGATTTCAACTCCAATGAGGTGTTTAGTCGATAAACAAATTTTTGTACAGTTTTGTGATACATATTTATATATTGAAATAAAATTTAAGATAGAGCTATAAATATAAAGATATCATGCTGTTTGGTATCAAGAGAATAATGGCAAAATTATTTATAAGATATATTACTTAATTTGATAAAAAAGAAAGGATATATATTCATGAGTATATGTGGATTCGTCTTATGTTGTAGATTATGTATCTCTTTAAATTCGATTGATCAATCAATTGGATTATTTTAAAATACATTAGATTGGTCTTTAATGCCGTAGATTACGTATCTCTTTAAGTTTGCTCTAGCATGATTTAATTGATCAATTAAAGTTTTCAGGTAAGAGTACCGTGTATAAAATATGGCAGCTAAAGAAATCAACATCCGTGTAATGTTTGATGGGGTCATTTCATTTAATAATAATTATGCATATTACAACGGCGGATGCGAAAATTACATCCAAGTATCTGAATTATGCACTTTTGAAGAGTTGATGAGTTACATCTATAGGGTGATTGGCTTAGGATCAGCATCATCTATCAGTGTGAAGTTGGTTTACAATTATTTCGATGGTTTAAATTATGTGGTAAATGACGACACCAGTCGAACACTAATAATGAGATGTATGGAACATGATGTCACAGTGTACATCATAAAGGATCTTGTACATTGTTCGCAATTCCAATGGGATCCTCAAACATGTGACCAACCAACCATGAGTCAGTTATTGTCGCAAGTTCAAAGTAACATCATATCTCGGAATATTAAAAGTTGACATAACGATGAAATTAACTTGAATGAATAGTATGAGTTAGAAGATACAAATGAAGACTCATTGAGTGAGAACGAAGATATATCAAATGAGATGGTTAACATTATTGCCGCAGTTGATGAATTTCATGAAAGTGAAGACATAAGTTGAATTAAAAGTGCCATTGCAACTAACAACTTCGTAGACAGTGATGAAGATGATGGTGGAGAGGAAGAGACATCAATAGTAATAAGAGGTGAAGGAGAAAACGTGGATGAAATCTCAGTGGGAGATGTTTTTACGTCTAAAGAGGATTTGATACATGCGGTTGCTTCTTGGTCTTTGAAACGTAATGTCCAACACCGAACTGACAGATCAACAAAGTCTAAACTCACGTTGATTTGTCATTCTAAGAACGAAGGGTGCAAGTGGAGATTACATGCATGTGTTAGCACTCGAGTTGGTGGCTTGTAAAAAGTTATGAGTTACGAAGATAACCATACATGTTGTACTCCTAGTTGTAATACAAACCATAGACAAATGACGTGCACAACAATCTCTCGTTTAATTTTGTCTATTGTTCGATCTCGATTAAATATTCGACCAAGAGACATCATGGATATGGTTCAGGTAAAATACTCTATAAGACCTACGTATCATAAAGCTTGGAATGCTCGAAGGAAAGCTTTTGAGAAGTTGTTCGGTGATTGGGAGAGCTCTTATACTAATCTTCTGAGATATATTGAAGCAGTGAAAATGACTATGCTAGGGACAGTGTGTAGTTATTTATGTGAGAGTGACAATTCAAAATTGTTATTTTTCTTTTGGTCTTTCATGCCATGTATCGAAGGGTGGTGATTTTGTCGTCAAGTAATAAGTGTGGATGGCACGTTCCTTCATGGGAAGTACCGTGGAACATTATTAGTTGCTTGCGGTGTAGATGCTAATCAAGGATTGTTTTCTATTGCATTTGCCATTGTAAATAATGAAAATGATAGATCATGGTCATGGTTCTTCAATCAAATGTTGACACACATATCGTCCGTTAGAGAACGGCGACATGAACTATGCATAATTTCAGACAGACATGTAAGTATTAAAAATGCAGTGGAAGAGTGGTTTCTGTTAGCAGCTCACCGTTATTGTCTTCGTCACTATCGTCAGAACTTTCAATCATATTTCACAGGAAAGGATCTATTTAAGAGGATGTACAATACAGGTTTAGCTTGTAACTCAATTGATTTTAATAATCGCATGAATGACATAAAGTTACGTTGTTCAGAGGCATATGATTGGTTATTACAAGTCAATCCAGAATAGTGGGCACTAGCATGTGATGTTGAAGGTAAAAGATTTGGTATAATGACTACCAATTACTCTGAATGCTTCAATAGTGTTTTAAAAATTGCATGGGGATTACCGATTCACGCTCTTGTGCATATGACTTATCATCGGCTAAGACTTATGTTCTTTCAACGTCGGGCAATCGGGCTCAACATTGAAACACAACTCACACCAAATTTTGAAAAAAAAATGTCTGAATTGAATGAAAAGAGTCGAGAAATCATTTTTCAAGCTAGACTCAATGTTGGTGAGTGGGAAGTGAACGATTCGTATGGCCGTGTGTTCCGAGTTGACATTTAACATCATTCTCTCAGATGCACTTGTTGTGAGCCTCTTTTAAAGCATTTTCCGTGTAAACATGCATTGTGTGCAATAGGGTCAGTAAATTGGGATCCATACTTATATGTTTCGGAGTGGTACAACAATTACAATTACCGATCAGCATATCAATTTGAAATTCACACCGTGCTGGATGCACGTTTTTGGCCAGCATTTGATCCTGATAGAAATTTAATACCATTATTGCCTCCATCAAATGTTCGAAAAACCGGAAGATCAAGAAATAAGCGATTACCAATGTTGATGGATCGAAACCCAGGTAGACAAAACAAGTGTAGTGTATGTAAACAATCAAGGCATAATCGTTCTACTTGTCGTAGGAATACACGGTATGTAATTTTATTTTTTCTTTGTAATATATCCATCATATATTGTTTTAATTATGTTGTATTTAGACATGAAGTGTGCTTAACAGGTATTTCCATCTTTGCAGTGATGGAGCGTGTTCCACGTGATAGTTCTTTGTTGAATGCCCAGGCACACCACCGTTCGGCGAACCCTGAGGTAATTATGTAGAAATCTTTCTTTAATGTTCTATTATGTCGCACTTATGTTATATTATGTTGAATGGCCATGTCTTACATTATTTGGTGTTTTAATAACTAATATTTTTTTGTAGGATGCACCTGCTTTGTATTTAGTTTCACATTTTCGCCAGATGTCATCTTGGCCCATTACGAACCGCATAGTGTTAGGGTTTTTGGAAGAAGCTGGTTTCTTGTATGTGACATATCTTCGAGGGATTCCGTTAGATCGTCAATTGATAACGGCTCTTGTCGAATGTTGGCGAACTGAGACATCGACTTTTCATTTCCCGCTAGGTGAAATGACTATCACCTTGCAAGATGCCTCCATCATTATAGGATTACGGGTAGATGGTTCGGCCGTTGTTACTCCCCCTCGGGTTCCATCTAAGGACTTTGCTTCTTGGTTAGATGTTTGTGACCAATTTTTAGGAGTACGTCCAGAGGAGGATGAGAGAGCATTTGGGCAAAGTGCATCTACTCTACTATTGTCATGGTTGTATACGACGTTTGGAGAGAGGGCAAGAGATTTGCCAGAGGATGACGATGAGGAATCCCGCCTACAGTGTCTCTATCACACTAGAGCACTTATTCTTATGTTGATTGGCACTATTTTAATGCCCGATACCTCAGGTACAGAGATTCACATGCAGTATCTGTTCTTCATGGAGGACATGGGGGCATGTGGTAGATTTTCATGGGGTAGTGCGGTATTAGGATTTCTATACCGCCAATTATGTGCGGCGACATCATCCCAACGAAACCGCATCGGTGAATGCCTTCATTTATTACAAGTAAGTATGATGCAATTTCTGGTATAATTTGGTAGTTTAAAACGTTTCAATTATGATGCAATATCTAAATTATATGAATTATTGAATCAGATTTGGTCGTGGGAACATATTCATGTTGGACGACCACACGCACCACGACCGGTTTTGGATTTACCAAGGCGTGAACCACTTGGGTACCGGTACATTTTTAAAACTCCATACATATACATTTTATTTGTGTTCTTACTTACAGTTGATTCTTCAACTTTTACCTTTGAACAGGTGGAACCGTTTACATGACGGACCACAACATAAATTTACTCTTCTTTTTTATAGGAATGAGCTCGATATGGAGGAGGTTTCACAGGTCATTATAGTGTTCATCTTAGTTTATTATAATTTTTGCTCAATTCATTTTGCTATCTTCATATTTAACAATGTTTACGTTGTATATGATTTTAGATTACATGGCAACCGTATACGCAAGAAGTTATGGAATCATTGCCGAATATTTGTACGGACAATACCCGAATCTGGAGGGCATATGTACCTCTTATTTCTTATTCCATCATGGAGTTTCATGCTCCTGAACGAGTACTCAGATAGTTCGGCTTGATCCAAGGAGAACCGGTCGATAGGGAACAATACGAGCGTATGGATGGCCGTGGACGTTGGGCCAATGATTGGACTCAAGTATATGCTCGTTATATACAAGTATGCAATGATAGGGAGCAACATGTATATGTGCCTCCTGGTGAAGAGATCGACGAAGAAGAGCAAACTCAGCGTTATGAAGAGTGGTATATGGAACGTACCATTCCATACCTAGTTCGAAATACTCTTCAAGGTCCAACTGAGTATTATCCAAGAGGCGTCGTGGAGCGAGAATTGGTATATTTTTATGTTTTCTGGTTTAATCACTTATCCATTATATTCATTTATGCATAGTTTAATATTTGACTTTCTTCAATATAGCTTCATAGTCATCATCAAATTCAAGAGATGATGGTTACAAGAAACGATTATCAATTCCAACAAACTAAATTTGATGTTTTGGAGTTACAACGGAAGATGCACATGAAACTCTGTATTACAATGCTGACGTTTGCACCGGCAACAAATCCTATGTCATCTCCAGTTGGTCAATGGCTACAACCTCCATTTTGTTGGGGTGGACGCGATGGTGCCAGACCTTCATCATCACATCCAGCACAGGAGCCATCGACGAGCACTCCAATAGAGCAACAACACGGAATGCACCAAGCCACTCATGTTGACTATGATACTCCACCGGCACCTTTACGCCCTCGTCAACATGGATCAAATCCAGCGGCACATGTGTCTCCAAGTAGACTAGATTTAGCCCAATCCGAAGAGGAAGAGGAAAGAGAGGAAAGAGTTGTAAGAAGGAAAGGTCCGGTCAAGAGAGCAAGAAGAAGGAGGAATTAAATTTGTGATGTTTCGTACCTCTACTTTTTTGGAAGTGTCAGCTCATGTACAAACCGTGTTAGGGGATGCTTTTGTTGGTTGTGTTTTATTATATGGATGTTCTTGTATGTGATGTTTTGTCTAACTTCTTTTGGTATTTGAATGTTTGAACACCTTTCTTCAAATTCTATGTTAGTTGAAGAGAGGTGTATGAATATGATTGTGTTTCTTTTAATTTGTTGGGTCTCATTTCTCTTTTCATTTGGATGTTAATGTCTTTGTGATTGGCATTTGGATGTTCATTTGTTGGGTCTCCTTACTCTTGACATTTGCATGTTGATGTCTTTGTGATTGTGTGAATGTATCTTGGATACACAGGTTGTACATGGCGCAGCACAATTGGCTTCTTTTCATTTGTTGGGTCTCCTTACACTTGACATTTGGATGTTCATTTGGTGTTTGAGATTGAATCTCCACCAGAAGGGATTAAAGTAGTTGTAAATGATGGTGATTTGTCCACAATATTTGTTGATATCGAGGGTCCTACTATGTGTAAATGATGATGATTTGTCCACAAGTTGTATGAAGTGTATATGGTGTGTGAATGGTGTGTGAATGTGTACATTTTCACACAGGTTGTAAGTTGTATGAATATTTGCTGATATCGAGGGTGTGTGAATGGTGTGTGAATGGTGTGTGAAAATTTCCTAGTATGTGTACATTTTCATACAGGTTGTAAGTAGTATGAAGTTTGTATGATGTGTGAATGTGTATATTTCATATAGGTTGTAAAAAAGGCGCAGCACAAATTTTTTTTGTTCTGGACCATGAAAGTTGAACAAAGGAAACTCGATTTTCAAAAGAATATAAAGTAAATCGGATTAACAAAACTCAACTTTACCCTTTAAAGTCGAGTTTAAATACTACGACTTTATAAAAAGGATTTGTTAAAGTCGAGGTTTCATACCTCGACTTTCAAACGTCCAGAACCCCTCTTTGCGGGACTTGAAAGTCGATGTTTGCCAGACCGACTTTTATAAATACATTTTTAAAGTCGAACTATTTTAACTCGACTTTAAAGTCGGGTTTTAGAGAAACGACTTTAAATAAGAATTTTTAAAATCTAATTTAATTAAGTCGACTTTTAAATGAAGAGTGTTAAAGTCGAGCTTTTACAACTCGACTTTCAACCGGCCAGAACCCTCCTTCCGGAAAGTGAAAGTCGTTGTTTGCCAGACCGACTTTCATAGAAAAAATTTTAAAGTCGAACTATTATAACTCGACTTTAAAGTTATACTCGATTTTAATTTTTTTTAAAATCGAATTGCATTAACCCGACTATAATTCGGCCAGATGTTAAAATCGATTAGTTTTTGCTCGACTTTTAAAGTCCATTTTAAGACAAGTTTAGATGAAGATTATCTAGCGCAGTTTAAAAAGTCGATTTATTGTTAATCGACTTGTTTTAAGAACTTATGAAAATCGTTCTATTATAGTTCGACTTTACACTTTTCTTCTTAAAGTCGAATTGTCATAGTTCGACTTCGTTCAAACCGTGCTAGAATCGTAAAAAAAAACTTTAGTGTGTTAACCTTACAAATTTAAAACTAAACTGTGTTAGTTGAAAAAAAAACCCACATGAACACATACGTGCATGATGGCACAATGCATAAGGCATGCAAAAATGAATGCATATATAAAGTCATACATAAATAAAGATACGTATACACAAGGATTCGAAGATATGCATGAAGTCAGACATAGGAAATGCATGAAATCATACAAGGACCCATGCAAACATGAAACCGAAACCGTGAAAAAAAAAGCCATACATGACCCCGAGTATGGGTGTCATATCATGATGCCATACAAAATCTCACATACATAACATGATTACCTTGAAAATTCATAATCTCATGTTAATTAAAGATTCATGAAACGATACTTTCCTCGGAAAAAAATATCAAAGTCTTAAGTGGAAGTTTTAAATGAAATCACAAATTTTGACTTAGGAAACATATCATCCTAATTATATATATTTCATATAGGTTGATTTAAGATGAGATTACTCAAGAAACATGTATCCCTGAGTTTGTAAGAAAATTCAAAGATGAAGAGTACACGACTCTACGTGCATCCTAAAGCTAGGGCATGTGCCCTAAACATATGTACATTCCAAAGAGAGCTTTAAGGGTCCATTTGTTTCTCTGTGAAACGTGATGCATGCAATAGTTTCCAGGAAAAGGTGAGGAGAGATTTTATTTGTTTACACGTAAAAGCACGGTGCAAGGAAAACATTTTCCTATGACCAAGGAGAAATCTTGATTACGGCATCCGGAAGAAATAAGGGGAAACCGGTTTCAAACATCTTGTTTTAGAGGGGATATGTTAATTCTTGTTTAAAGAGCTACTGCAACGGTGGCAGAGCATATGCATGCGCACTCAACGTGGGTTGGTAACCATGCCTCCCCGCTCGGATATGAGAGCGAATCATCTCAGTTCTCGGGTGGAGGGAGTACACTCAGTCTCCAATGAAAATCGGCCATGACCCCAGTCACTTGAGTGGTGAACCGCTACCGAAAAGGGCTGAACCGTTACCGACACCTTACTAACTCACTATCCATCGGTAGCGAGTTTGTAAGACGTCGGTAGCAGTTCAATAATGGTTCATTAACTTGTTAACTCGCTACCGACGGGAGTTGAACCGCTACCGACGTCTTACAACTCACTACCCATCACTTAAGTGGCTGGTATCATGACCTTTTTTCATTGGAGACTGAGGGTACTCCCTCCACCCGGGAACTAAGGTGATCTGCTCTCTTGGGATATCTACTCCGACACAGCCGTGAGACACATTAAATCACTAACAAAACGAAACATGTAACAGACTGTCACACCTCGAGCAAAAGGCGAAACACCGAGTACCATAGCAGCCAGAAAACAACTCTCTTAATTAAATATTCGGGAACTAAATAAAAATAATAAAAGATCATTTAAACTGTCCATAAATTATCAATTATCTCCAACTAAAAAATAAATATGATACTGTAAGCTAAGTAGTCTCCCTAAACAAAAGAACATAGTAAAATACGATTACCGAATAATGTCTAAAAACTCTAAACAACTAAATAGATAGAAAAAATAGTTCAGACTATAAAGTCTAGTTCTCTTTTACAACTAATGACAAATATGAAAGAATTAATACATATAACATACTTAATGACCAATATAAAAGAATGAAAATTTTCTATTACAACTAATGACAAATATGAAAGAACTAATAAATTCTAATGTACTTAATTTCTCTTTTACATTTCACTTGATTTTTTTTATTTACCAATTTATTTTAGTTTTCATGAACTAAATTTAAATACTCATTACAAATATTTTTATCACTTTCATGAAAAGCTCATTGTCCCAACTCTAACATGTAGCATATGGTAAGCATATAACTAAGCTAATTCCCATGTGTCTAGGCAATAGTGCACAAAGACAAAATTACGGTATTCGAGACCATCTAGTACTTAGGACAAACTAAGAAACCAATTATCTCGGGCAAACTAAGCCTAGGTTGGGGAAGCACAAATTAATATATTTTCAACTGATACCTATAGGAATGTGACATGACATATACATGTCCAAATACCCATCAAAGTTTAAATATCCACGTACAAATTATCGTAGACACAAATGTCATATTCAATTTCAAATCTAAACGATGCATGCATAAATAAAAACTTTGATAATTTTTTGTTAAACTGATTTTGTTAAATTTGGTCAATGAGGTTTCTAATTAAATGTATATGTAAAGAACTTGAAACACACTCTAAATGTGCATGGGATATAACATACTAGTTTTAGGCATAGATACAAGATCACAAGCAAAATGAATATAAGACACTAAGTAAGGTAATGACGTGCTGTTCAGGTTAACTAGGGAAAAGAGATAGTCACATAAAATGACAGGAAAAAACAAACGTTCTGTAAGATGCTTACGTTAACCATTATATAAAATTTTAAGATATCAAAACAATGTAATATAAGTAGAGCTCTTCTGTATGTATGTACGGTTCCTCTTCCTTTCTTTTTTTTCTTTATTTCACTCATATAATATTTTAAAACTAAATGATCAGTCATAAATTTTTTACGGAACCATGTAATATCCATGGAATATCTTTACGTTGGAACGTTAGGGAAGGAGAAGACATATAATTGTATATATCAAACGGATTAAATGAAGGGTTTACTAAACATCAAAAAGCACTATCTGTGAACAGCGTAATAGAGAACAAAAGAATAACTTCCATGGTATATACAACAATACAACATCACGTATGTAAGATAGAAAAGTATAATAATTAAAATTTGTCTTCTTCTCACGCAAGACTTGCGCACCGTTAACCCAAAGCCATATTGAAAAGTTTCACCGTAGATAAAATATTTTCGTCTTTTCCTTCTTTTTTTTTTACATGCTCAAACTTCTGGATCGTATGCCATTACCGTATACCAAGTGCACGATTAGGGATGGTTTAAATCAGAATCATGCATGGTTACAGTCACACGTATACCGTTAAAACAAATACAAAAGAAAAGTCGTAGAGTTTCAACGAAAATCTCATTAATCATTTGACAAATCGGACAATAACTATTTCAAAATGTACATTCACACGTATCTAACTTGAAAATATTTTTTTTCTAAACTCGGAGGTAAGATTCGTGAGAACTTACCTCAAACAAAAATTCTCAAATAAACTCTAAATAAACGTAGAACTCGAAGCCACGTTCAAACAAGCTTTTGAGGCGTCCCCATCAACTCTTTCTTTAGTGGCGAATCTAGAATTTTAATTTAGTGGCATCATTGAATTAAATAATTTATAATATATATATTTATATAAACATCAGAACAAATTTTCAGATAAAGAAAAGACTTGATATAATATTTTTTCTTACAAATGAACTCAACGAATTTTCATATTTTGAAATGTCTCAATAATACAACTGATACTAACATTCTCAAATACTTCTTTCTCAATATATGTCACTAGACAATCATTTATCCCTTCATCACACATTCGATTCCGTACCTTGTTTTTGATACATGTCATTGAAAAGAAAACTCTTTCAACACTTGCAATAGCCACCGGTAATAATAAACCCAACTTGATGAGCAAATATACCATTGGATACACAATATGTTTCTTGGTCTCCACCAATTTCTTTGCAAGTTCACCAATTCCAAGTAAATTAAAAAATCTTTTATCTAATCTCATATCATAAATATAGTTCTCAAGTTGATTATGAAGTAATACAAGATCATTCATCATTGAAAACTCAGCATGATAAATTCAGCTAATTTTACCAACTTATCCTTATCAAATACTGAAAATGTAGCAGTGAGATTTAAATAAAAGACACAAATGAGCAGTTCATTGAAACGAGTGTTCAACTCTTGTAGTTGTATATCCAAAATAGTGTAGAATAATTCAACTTGATAATGATGAAAATTTGTGACATAAAGAGCTCTACGTTGAGATTTTCTTGAAAAATAATATTTATGCTATATTTTTTCTGTAATAATTTTTTCTTTCTCACAAAATGAGCAAACTTCATGAAGAATATTCTTCCATCCTTCATCTCTTGTAATCTTTACTTAGAAGGTGCTACAAGAGACATAGTATTGACAATATCTTAATCTTTCCTCTGTAAGCCATTGACAACCGTATACAGCGTACGGGATAGGCGATTGGTTGAAGGTAGCACTGGGTATTAATTATTAAAAAGAATTAAATAAAAAATTTAATTGGGTCACGTGACCCCACAACTCTCTACGTGCATTCCCCACTGTCCTTCTTTGTCCCAATCGAGTACGAAATCATCCTCCTTGACAAAGAAGACAACTGTCTTCGAGAGTTTCCAAAAACTACAGTAACCCCTTTTCCTCCTCTCTCTCTCTCTCTCTCTCTCTCTCTCTCTCTCTCTCTCTCTCTCTCTCATGGGCTGGGTGGGTGGTTACGATAGACAAAATGAGAGTTACGGCAAAGGCAAAAGAGGGGTGGTGGTTAAAGGGTTAACATAAATATTATATTAAGTAATTAGTATTTATTACATAACCTTTTTTTACGTATCAGCCGTTAAACAAACATAGAAACAAAATTGCAATAAATCTAAAGAAACACAAAAGACTTCCGGACCAAGGAACATGAGAAGAAAAAAGATCCTTGCCCTGTGCCACCATGTATGTCAATGAACTTTGTTATTTTATACGATAATTAATCAAGGACTGTCGAATCACCACTCGATATAATATAATTAATGTTCAATCAATTTGATTCTAGTGAGGGAGAGTCCAATCATAATTTCCATAAACTCACGTAATAACCTCAACTATCTTTTTAAATATAACAAAAGAAATTCTCCTAAGAATGGAGAAAGAAAAACAAAAAAGACTCGATCACCCATCGTGTCAAGTAATTTTGTTTTATATTTTGTATATTTTTCTTCAATGCATGAAGTTTTAATGTTTCAAATAGCCATCTTGAATTGTTGAAAAGATATTTATCTTGAATAAAAAATATTGTTTAGATATAATTGTGCTAAAAGTCCTAATATGATAGTCTGATCGGAAGGGTCAAGGACACAACCTACTCAGCACCATATTAATTCAAGCCAGAATACCAATTTACTATTTTTAACTAATGATTATCCATTCTAAGGGTCTGTTTGGGAACTAGTTAGAAGTCTTTCTTTTTATCTTCTTCTCCGCTAATAAGTATTTCTACAGTTTTTTGACGTGTTTGGCAACATCACGTCCGCCACTTCTGCTGGATGCATCATGGAGGCAGAAGCAAAAAAGAGAAATTATCTCTTTCTCATGACCGCAAAACTCCTCCCCACAAGGAGGAGGATGCATGTAATTTTCTTTTTTTCACACGTACACCGGAGATCTCCTACATTCGTTATAGTGTTGTAGTAAGTTGTTCTTACAAAAAAATACAAACATAAAATAATGAGGGCCTGAGGAATAATAATATTAATAATAAAATATAAGAAATAAAATATGAAGATGTGACATAAAAGTGATAAAATTAACATAAAGTATACGCGTGAACAAAAAAAAACATAAAGTATACATTTTAAATCTTTGTACGAATAAAAAGTAGAATGAATTAAATAACATACGATTGAAGCTGGAATATGAGAATAAAAATTAAAAACATACTATTTTTATCACCAAATTTGATTGCTCTATGGTATAAACGCCCCCACTCTTTTCAAAACGAGATACAAGTAAATTTTAAGAGGTTAAATTTTGATTTAACTTAAAAAATTTAAAATTTAAAAATTTTAATGAACATTATAAGTTATCATAATCAAAATTAATCAATTTTTTTATTTTTAATTAATAAAATTTAACTTTATTTTTGAACAACTATTTTAAAATTCATATTATAATAAAATAAAATTTTAAAAAATGACATAAAAACAAGAAAGACAAGGAAAAACTTTAAAATCACTAGATCAAATTTTGTGGTGATATAAATTTTTTTACATATTTTGTAATAAAATAAAATAATATATATTTCTTATTTTAAATTTTAATAAAATTATATTTTGATAATTGAATTAGAATCAAATAAAATTAATATATTATAATTTCAATTTGATCAATAATTTTAAATAATTCTGCACGTATTTTTATTAAGAGATTTGATATAAAAGATGAGTTATTTAAAGAATTTGGTGGCCAAAAAATAAAAATTACATCAATGCTAGAAACAAGTTCTAAAAAAATATTGATTCTACTGCTTCATTTCTTGCATGGTGATTTTTAATCATGCAAATATTTTTTAAATATAGAAGTACTTCTGTTATTTGACATAAAAATACAACCAAACAATTTTCACTTCTACAAATGAGAAGACCTTTTAATTGAAGTGACTTCAAGAAGAAGGCACTTCTAAGAGAAGTACTCCAATCAAGTTGCCAAACGGTCCCTAAGAGTATGATTTTTACTCAAACTCAATCAAAAGTATGAGATTTATCACCTAGGAGTTAATTGACCACTTAAACATAGAATATTCTATATTTCAAGTTAAATTTGAGTTAATTACTTCTTCCATGGAATCCTATAAATAGGCCTTAAAACCAAGAAATTTGCAATAGAGGAAAACAACAGGAGAAAGGAGAAAGATCTATTTCTTAACTAAGATATTTTTCCTTCTCAAATTAGACCAATTTGACTCTTTTGGAAGTGATATTGGCTAATTTAACTTAGGTGACATTTGATTTGACTTAATAAATATCTAAAACATTTAATGTCATCTCTAATTTGTCTTGTGAAACATAAAATCTTAGTTATTCATCTCCAAAAAAATATTAGAGTGAATCACTTAAAATTAAATAGTTTATCAAAAAGTTATTATTGTTTCCAACTTTTATCAAAGATGTTAGACACATTTTTAATGTCTAACATTTGACTAATTTAATGGTCAGACATCAATTATGTCAAAACATAAATGAGTCCTTAATTTATTAGTGACATCTATTCTAACATCTTTGATTGTTCTTACTACAATATCATCTTTTTAACTCTTTTTCATGAATTTTCATCAGTTTTATATTCATGTTGCACATAGCGCTATTTCTATTTTGTTGTGCAATTATCATCCTATGCTAACTTTTTATATATGGGTTATAATATGATCAAATTCACTATGATTTTTCTACATAATGTGTATCATAACCATTATAAGAATAGATAGTATACTTTAGGCTGCAAACAGTACCCGATATTCTAATAATCTGACTTGATTTTGTTTGTCTTAGCATTAAATGGATGTCTAATAAAACTTTTGATATCTTATCGAAATCAAAATTGAAATCAAAATCACCAATACCAATTTTGATAAGTTTTGATTCCAATAAGTTTTTAATATTCAATATGCACCATTCATCTATCATAATATGTGATGAAAAGCAAGACCGTCAGACTAAGTTTCACTATAGACTATGATGTTTCCCATTTTACATTTTCCACATCTGGAGATTTATGTTCATTTTCTACCATTTTCTCCCTCCTCACAACACCACGGCCACACTCACTTCCCCCTTCTTTGTTGTTTTTGATAGAAATGTATGCCCTACAAGCCAATCATATATGATATGATTCGACATTTCTAGAAATATCTTATTCAATTAATTAGGCAAATCTTCATTATAAGCTCTTATTAGATGCGAATATAATAATGAAGTCCTTGATCAAATACAATGATGATTAAATCATGATGAGATCATGATAATGAGATTGATCATCTAGAGGTATTTGATCTAAATGTTCCTAGTCATAGGATACTTGAGACGGGACATCAAGGATCCGGATAGACTAGTGTATGTGATGTCTTCTCAGCGCGATGAGGACGACCGATCTCATCGTGGTCATTAGCGTGGAGACACCGAGATACACATACAGGTGCTCATTAGTTGAACGAGTTCACCGAACCGACCGAATTAGAAATCCCGAATGGTATCTTACCGAACTCGTCTATCGTGGTTTTCTATCATCACGGCTGTACGGCCGACCTTTCGACACGAGTCGCCAAAGATGCCTTGTTGGGTGGAACTTGTGCTTTGACCATTGACTTACGGATCACAATTTAGATGGTCCTATATAGCGATGGATCGGGTTCAAGGAAAATCCGATGGAGGCACCGAGCGAACAACAAGGGATCATCCACTCTTGGTAAGTGAGAGTGAATGTCCCTATGGGATAGTACTCTAAATCCCTGGCCAGGGTAGATAGGATAATTGGAAAAGGAGTTTTCCAATTGATCGAATTCCGAGGACAGGATCCTATAGAGTCGGTACACTAAGGAGTTGAGCAACGATGCCGTATCTCTTTCCGACTAGGATATTGGATGGATGAGGGTTTATATCCATGTGGTAACTGATGATGGAAAGGCTCAATGGAGATGAGATTATCCCCATAGCCATTTGGGATCATGGGATGTGGCTTGTACCCTTCATGATCGGTAGGCCGATTAATCTGTTATCGGATAATGGATTTAATTAAATTAAATAGAATTGTTCTATTTTCTTTAGGCCTCAACCAAATAGGTTATTGGGCCTAGTGGGTCACACACAAAAGGACTTATCCACAAGTACAGGGGCAAGGACGTAATTTATAGAGATTTTGGGTTTTTATGAAAAATTCCATAATTCTCTATAAATACCAATGGTTTCAGCCAAACCCCATCAAGCCAAGGGTGAAAACCACGTCCTAAGCCTCCTCCCTACCTCCTCCTCTCTCTAGAAGGTGTCCATGGTCGATGGAGCTCCGTTCGGGAAGAGTTCTCGAGGCCAGCGCGAAGGGAGAACCTGCTGTGGATGAAGTTCGTGTGGATACTGCTGGAGACCGGACATTTGAACGGTTTGGAGAGTTTGAGAAGCTCATCTCCTTCCTATCCATGGGATTATATGAATCCCTATCAGGTATATTCGAACCCGATTTGATCGGTTTTCGGTTTTCGTCGTTCGGTTCTTATTGAGACGGATTCTAAAGGAACCCATAGGAATCGTCGCTTCCGCTGCACCAAATTTTAATGGACGATTCCTTACAGTGGTATCAGAGCCCGTTTCAAGTCTCGGTCGAAACCGACGTCGAATCGACATTATTTCATGTTATGTATGTGTTCCCGAATCTGTGCAAACGTCTGTTTTGACGAGGCGACCATATTCTGTGTATGACTCAGATTAAAGATTGGTTGGCCTTGGTTGAATCTCGTGATATAGGGATTTCCAACGCCGCAAACCGTTTGAAGTTTGGATCTCTGTAGTCTTCGGGAGAAGCCTCAAAAGTTGGTATTTCTGTCATGCCCGAACCAACACCCGGATTTGGGGATTTTGTGAAATCTCCGTCCATAGAATAAATTGAGGCTTGGAAAGGTTTTAGGAGATGGGTAATATGATTGCCTAGCCTTTACCTTTGATATCCAGCTTTGAACGACGGCGGAGGATGAGAATTTTTGAGTTTTCCGACGAACTAGGGTTCTGCGGAATCTGGCGGCGCCGACTTGTTTCTTCCTGATTTCCTGTTGATAGAGAATTTTTATCTGAAGGTATATATACATATTTGAAAACTTCATATGATGAGGATTCTAAATTGTATTTTTGGAGAATATTTGGCTTCCTGGATAAGGAGTTATCCTCGTTGCAAAATTGAGATTTCTGCTACGGAATTTGGGTGACCGCCGCCTCTTCCTCCTCATCTTTCGGTCGACTGAGATTTTTCCTGGATTTGAGGCCGACTTTTTTGGATTCCTTATTTGATAAGGATTCCAACGCATATTTTTTCGGATTTTTAGGAGTCCGGGATAAGGAGATAATCCGATTCCATAGGATGGATTTTCTCCTCCGAATGAACAGTACCTGCTCGGGGAGGCGACCGGCGCACCCGCCGGCGTACGGAGGCTGGCGCACGCGTCTCTTGAGCCCGGCGCACCGTGCGGCGCATGCGGCGCACGCCGGACGGGCGCAGTGCGCCGCCATGTGCCGCGCATTGCACCAGACACCATTTATATGTTTTTAAAGTGTTTAAAATCATAGAAAATTTCGAAAAATTGCCAGAAAAATCCAGAAAAATTCTTAAAAATTCTATAATATTATTTAACATGTTTTAAAGTGTTTAATGACATGTTAGATGATGTTTAGTTCTATTTACATAGATTCACTCATGGTTAAACTTTAAAATTGTTTTAAAGGTTTAACTTAAATTATTAGTGTCTTAATTAATTCAGTAAAATGAGATTTTACAGAATTTATATTGGCACTTTAATTTCTGACCTTGCCCAGTTTTGGGAATGCATGAATGTTCTAAATAGTTTAGTTTTATATGTTCATTTCATATAAATTGTTTATATGTTATTATCATGTTATTTTCATGTTATTTATTTCATGAAAAATTCGACATGCATGAAATTGAGAATTTCAAAATAAATTATATATAATTTTATGCTGATATATATGATATATCTCATATAATTATCACGTATGCGCTCTATGTTCATGTGATAAATGTTATTGTGTGTATGGAGGTGATCATGGACTTAATTGTGCTTGGCTTGTGATTGCTTTTAATTATGTTGGTTTTGTTATTAAATGGGGCCTGTGTGTGCCTCCTCTCTCTCTATACAATTTGATTGTACATTCTACCTCCCTCCATTAATGTACTCCCTTGAAAACCAAGGTTTCTTATGAGTTACGTACATTTTCGTGTCCGCATACCCTTAAGCCGCTTGTAAGAGTTAGAAGTTGGTTCATGGAAGGTTGAGAGCGGGACCACTTGGAGAAGCACCCTTCGAAGTGGGAGCATGCCAACTCAAGCATCTGAAGCAAGGATTTGCACCTATAGGGGTGCCTTAGGTGCATGCTTGGTTAAGTCCATGATCACCTCGATTTGTATTTGAGCATGTGGATGCGTGCTAGTTATACCTTAGATATATGATATTCCAAAGGTATTATATATACTTAGCACATATTATCGATGAGACTAAAATAAAATCCCTCCTTGTCATAATTAGGTTGATAAACGTGTGACATTAAGAATGACTCACGTAGCCTTCCGTTGTTATGGTCTTGACGAGCCAATCTTAGATTGGATGGGTTTGTTGTGCTACCACAAGCACTCATTCAAGAAGGGATTGGTGATCATGGCTAAGGCATTTGCCGAACCTTGGGGTGGACCATTTGCATGGCTTTGTTGTGCTACCACAAGGGCCGTGTGAAGAATCCATTCTCATAACGTAACAAACAGCGGGTTTTAACTAGAGTATATGGCTTGTTGTGCTACCACAAGGTCATAACTCTAGAGGCTAAATGACTAAGAGTTGCAAGAGTTGCAACCGGCAATAGTTGCCTACCTATTAAGTATGGGGTGATTTGTTGTGCTACCACAAGGTCATCACCATAAAGTTAATAGGGTCTTAGTCCCCACTAGGATTTCATCGTGATCTCCGTCTTTGCATAATGAGGGTTATATGCAAATTCGTCGAAAATTAGTGGGAGCATAAATTAGGATAAAAGACCATATCTTAATTTTAATGAATGTTTGCAATGTTATTTTGATAAAATTATATCTCTCGTTGTAGAATACGATAATAAACCACCATTAGTATGGCATATTAGATGCCATATAGCTTAATGGCTCACACTTCTTAGATCGTTTAACTAAGAGAATGGTTCTCAAAGTTGCTCACCTAACTACTCTACTTGAGAAGTAGGTGTCTCCTAAATTATCTTGTGATATGAATGAAAGATAAGATCTTATGTCATAGACAAGATGCATTGTTTGCGTTAAATTAGATGTTAGTCTCTACGAGATATAAATTGTAGAGACAACATGGATAGATGGATATGAGATCCATCATGGCTCATATCGATGAGTTAACTAAAGGGCAACTTAGATCAACAATACATCTTAATTACTTCTTGTTGGTGAGACCAATAGTAAGAAGTAAAATCATTAGATAAAAAAATAGGAGAGAGTTAATAGTAAAAGAAGGTGGTCAAGATAATAAAGCCGTAATAAGACAGATTCTTACACTGTCATGATGATGATAAGTGGAAGAGAAAGTACAAAGTGTTTTTGTACATAATGCAAAGGTGGAGCTTGAGAAGCTTCATGTATCCAAGTCATTGACACTTACTTGTTTTAAATATACACTTAATAGTATTAGATACTATATGTGTATATCATAATATTAGATACTATGGATGCATCTAATGGTATGAGATACCGTATATGCATCTTATATCTACAAGGAGTTGTAGATGATGACAAGTAAATGAAGGCTTAATAAAGAAGATATTGACCTACATATGAAATGGTGCAAAAGTTGCATCATTATCAGCGTGGGAGTGCAATTCTTTAATAGCCATAGAGATGTCTTAATAATTAATATTGCTATTATATCCTTCTACAAGAACATTATATGATTTCCTACTTGAATAAATGTTGATTTATTCTAAGCTATGGAATTGATAGATGTTCTAATAGATTGAATGGCAAAGTGTTTGCCAGTGGGAGCTTAATGAATTGTTTAATCATATTTGATATGTTAGCTCTTTGTTATGCGTGAATATTCCTTTAAGAGGAAATGGGTTGATTTAGATCAATCTACACTTTACTTTAGCTTTATATAGACATAGAGAATGGGTTAATGAGTTATTAGAACTCGTACATTTAGATGTATGTTAGCCCATATCTAGTAAGGCTAAAGAAGAATATTTCTACTTCATTATTTCAAAGATGATGTCTCTAAGTATGGATATATGTACTTTATGAAGTACAAATCTAAGACCTTTGAGAAATTATCCTGAGATTAAGAATGAAATAGAGATACTAATGGAAAGAGTATTAGAACTCTTTGATGAGATCAAGGAGAGGAATACTTAAGTACATAATTTACATATAATAGAAGGATAATAGAATCTAATGGACATCTTTACACATTTTAGCTTAATTGAGTAGCTAAAAGGAAAAGCCATATTATGTAGGACATAATATGAACAATGACAAGCTTTGCAAATTTTCTCTTTGTCTAATTTTGGTTAAGTACTCGTTATAACCACTTGATCTTAATAGTACCTCTAAGTTCAGCTTCGATTATTCCATATAGGATATGGAAAAGGGGTTAAAACTTGACCTTAAGCAAGTTAAGGTTTCGGAATGTCCGACTCGGTGAAGAAGTATAACTCTAACAAGTTGGAATATAATAAGACTATGAAGTGTTGGCTTGTGGAATATCCTAAGGAAACTTCCTGGATATTAAATATACGACTTTTATGTCAAGGGTATGTGTTACTCACCACTATATTTCTAAAGGAAAAGTTCCTTCTTAAGAAAGATAGTGGGAGCAAGGTATATATGGAAGTTGTTCCGTCCACAACCCAATAACACTTCTATTAAGGTGCTAGTTAATAATTACACAAGGACTAATGATAGGTCTTTACTTGTGTCCATTCTACCTAAGAGATATGTTAGACATATCTCTGATAGATGAAATGGGGCATAAGATAATAAGGATATTGATCCTAGGATCTATATAGAACCAATATGAGATATTGATTCATTAATGGGAAAAGAGAATAAAATCCGATATAAACTTTATCTATTCTAATCAAGTTTAGAACTTGATAGATCCACCTAAGGATATAGTATCCATAAGGAATAAATGGATCACTAAAGAATAGATTGGAGTGGATTAGAAGGTAGATACCTTCAAAGGTGAGAATAGTTGAAAAGGATATCATTGAAGTCAAATGGTTGACTATGATGAGATCTTTTACCTATTCCATGGATTAATCCATTCGGATTTTGATTGTAACACTCTATGATTATGAAATAAGCTAATTGGATGTTAAGATGGTGTTCCTCTAAAGTATTTTGAGGAATAGATGTATATGATACTACTATAGGGAATCAAGTCCCAATAACATCCAAGAAGAGTGTGTATTAAGTTCATTTATGGACTGAAGTAAAAATTTCCCATAGATCATATATAAGGTTTAATGAGATTAAATCTTATGACTTCGTTAAGAACGAAGAGGAGCCTTGTGAATTCAACAAGATAAGTGGGAGTGCTGTTACTTTCTTGACATTTCATGTTGATGACATACTACTCATTAAGAATGAAGTAGGTGTGTTATCATAAGTGAACCTAGCTATCATATTGATCCTCCAAACACAATTTGGGTTTTGAGATATATGGAGATAGATCTAAAATCAATGCCCAGTTAATGTACGTAGTCATCATAGTCAAAGGGTTTGACATGTTAAACTCCAAGATTGGTTTCTTACCTATGAGGTGTGGAGTTGATCTCTCTAAAAAAGTGGTCTTTGTAGACTTCTTGAGAGATAAAGGAATCGCATGAATAGAGCCCTTATGCCTTAATCATAGGGTCTATCATTTATGTGATGCTACGTACATGATGTGATTAATGCTCTAAGTGTTATGAGCATTCATCAAGAAGATCCAAGTGAGAGTCACTGGATAGTTTAGAGATATATCATTTGGTACTTGAGAAGCGACCGAGAATGTATTCCTATACACTGGAGGATAAGACTTGAAGTCTTGTAGTTTTATAAACACAAGCTTCTAATCAAATAAGTTTGATATTAAGTCAGAATAATGGTGGTACAATGAATTGAAAGAGTTATATGTGATAGAACACTGTAAGTTCTACAACATATGTAAACAAGTTTACATAGTGGTTGCACACTACTTGAGAAGTAGTCTAGATGAAGTTTTTCATCTACATATTTGGTATGGGATTGTCCCAATTTTCTCTTGAAGTGTATCATTGTTTTGAGAAAACAATGGAGTAGAGCCGATGTCTCATCGTGTTTAGTACTTCACGTAGGCGATACCATACAATCGAGAGATTGCAACTTATAGAGATATAATTAAAGATAAAGTATCTACCGTTAATAACATTGCGGATCCACTAATCGAAGCGGCTTACTCAAAGAGTGTTTGAAGCTTCACCTCGAGTGATATAGATCACCGATGGGTGATTGGCTTTAGTGCAAGTGGAGATTGATAGAAATGTATGCCCTACAAGCCAATCATATATGATATGATTCGACATTTCTAGAAATATCTCATTCAATTAATTAGGCAAATCTTCATTATAAGCTCTTATTAGATGCGAATATAATAATGAAGTCCTTGATCAAATACAATGATGATTAAATCATGATGAGATCATGATAATGAGATTGATCATCTAGAGGTATTTGATCTAAATGTTCCTAGTCATAGGATACTTGAGACGGGACATCAAGGATCCGGATAGACTAGTGTATGTGATGTCTTCTCATGCAGAGGATGACCGATCTCATTGGTCATTAGTGTGGAGACACCGAGATACACATACAGTGCTCATTAGTTGAATGAGTTCAATTAACCGACCGAATTAGAAATCCCGAATGGTATCTTACCGAACCTGCCTATCGTGGTTTTCTATCATCACGGTTGCATGGTTGGATTCCTTTGACTCCGAGTCGCCAAAGATGCCTTGTTGGGTGGAACTTGTGCTTTGACCATTGACTTATGGATCACAATTTAGATGGTCCTATATAGCGATGGATCGGGTTCAAGGAAAATCCGATGGAGGCAATTGAGCGAACAACAAGGGATCATCCACTCTTGGTAAGTGAGAGTGAATGTCCTATGGGATAGTACTCTAAATCCCTGGCCAGGGTAGATAGGATAATTGGAAAAGGAGTTTTCCAATTGATCCAATTCCGAGTACAGGATCCTATAGAGTCGGTACACTAAGGAGTTGGATGTCGATGCCGTACTCCTTTCCGACTAGGATATTGGATGGATGAGGGTTTATATCCATGTGGTAACTGATGATGGAAAGGCTCAATGGAGATGAGATTATCCCCATAGCCATTTGGGATCATGGGATGTGGCTTGTACCCTTCATGATCGGTAGGCCGATTAATCACGTTATCGGTTAATGGATTTAATTAAATTAAATAGAATTGTTCTATTTTATTTAGGCCTCAACCAAATAGGTTATTGGGCCTAGTGGGTCACACACAAAAGGACTTATCCACAAGTACAGGGGCAAGGACGTAATTTATAGAGATTTTGGGTTTTTATGAAAAATTCCATAATTCTCTATAAATACCAATGGTTTCAGCCAAACCCCATCAAGCCAAGGGTGAAAACCACGTCCTAAGCCTCCTCCCTACCTCCTCCTCTCTCTAGAAGGTGTCCATGGTCGATGGAGCTCCGTTCGGGAAGAGTTCTCGAGGCCAGCGCGAAGGGAGAACCTGCTGTGGATGAAGTTCGTGTGGATACTGCTGGAGACCGGACATTTGAACGGTTTGGAGAGCTTGAGAAGCTCATCTCCTTCCTATCCATGGGATTATATGAATCCCTATCAGGTATATTCGAACCCGATTTGATCGGTTTTCGGTTTTCGTCGTTCGGTTCTGATTGAGACGGATTCTAAAGGAACCCATAGGAATCGTCGCTTCCGCTGCACCAAATTTTAATGGACGATTCCTTACAGTTTTCTCCCCTTCTTACCATGATGCCACCGCTCTTGCTTCTCCCTTCTTGCCTCGACACCACTGCTCTTGTTTCTCCCTTCTTTGTCGGTTTCCCCTTCTCACTATGACACCTCCACTCTTGCTCTATGCCCCACCCACCCCCTCATCCATTGCGGGTGCAGAGGATGCCGACCATCTACCAGACCAGCTCAACTAGGGTGCGTGGGAAGAGGCAGCTCATGTGTGTCATGGTGAGGGAGGAGGCATGGAGGCCAAGCCTAATGACATCGCTATCATAGAGTTGTGACTCATCAACATCTAGTAGTGTTACTGAGTCTACCTTCAATTGATAAAATCCAGTTGCAGACGTAGCTGAAATCGAAGAGGATCCAGCTACAGTAGCACTGCGGAAGTTGAAGGAGTGAAGCAAAAATGGTAGGAAGCAGACTCTATAGCAGTCTCTATGCAGTCGTAGAAGTAGAGAAGTTCCGAATAGGGAATGTGGACAGAGTCAGATTTGAGAATATGAATTTCTATTCTGGTGTAATCTATAAAGTGTTACAGGATAGTGTATATACAGGGATGAAGCCCTTTACATCAACCAACCTGAATTCAGGCATGGGAGGATAAAATGTATACATAAGGAATATTACAAATATGCCCTTTGTATTTGGAATATTTACACTCCCCCTCAAGTTGGAGAGTGGAGATCCTGAACCAACTTGTTTGTATGTAATCTGAATGGTTCCTTTGCAAAAGCCTTGGTG
This sequence comes from Cryptocoryne crispatula var. balansae, assembly GCA_036172225.1. Lineage (NCBI taxonomy): Eukaryota > Viridiplantae > Streptophyta > Magnoliopsida > Alismatales > Araceae > Cryptocoryne > Cryptocoryne crispatula. The sequence goes on along the minus strand of CM069926.1, from coordinate 11,905,508 downwards.
AACATATCTACCAACTGGTCCTCTGATTTAATATAAGAAGTTTGTATCAATCCATTGTGTATCCTTTCCCGGACAAAGTGGCAGTCTATTTCTACGTGTTTTGTTCTTTCATGGTACACAGGATTAGCTGCAATATGTATGGCAGCTTTGCTATCACAAAACAGTGTGGTGCTATTGAGTTGAATATTAAAATCTTTCATCAAATAATTGATCCATTGCACTTCAAAAACTGCCATGGCCATTGACCTGTTTTCGAATTCTCCAGAAGACCTTGAAACTGTGTGTTATTTCTTAGTTTTCCAAGAAATTGGACTTTCTCTTAGAAGAATAACATACCCACTAGTTGATCTTCTTGTAATTAGGCAAGCACCTCAGTCGGCATCTGCATATGCTTTAAGTTGTAACTGAGAATTAGAACTTAAGAAGATTCTTGCCCCGGGACATGATTTAATATATCTGAAAACCTCCATGTGATTTTCAGATGGCTCTGTCATAAATTGTGTTAAGAGATTCACTGGAAAAACAATATCTGGTCTACTGATTGTTAGATACATCAATTTTCCAACAAGTCTTCTATATCTTCCCAGATCTTGCAATTTTTTTGCTTCTTTAAAAAACTATGTTTTGTTTCCAATGGCACTTGAGCTGGTTTGCAATCTAGTAATCTACATTCAACTAGTATATCCAAAGCATATTTCCTTTGATTAAAAAAAATGCCACTTGGATTACTTGCAATTTCAAGTCCCAAGAAAGTATTTTGGTTTGCCTAAGTCCTTAAGACTAAATAAACTGTGTAATCTTTACTTGATAAAATCAATATGATCATAACTGTTACCGGTAACCAACATGTCATCAACATATACTAAGATGTAAGTTTGAAAGTTGTCTTTCATACAAACAAATAAGGAATAATCGACTTGAGACTATTTAAAACCAAGAGTGTTCAAAGCACTAGTCAACTTTCAATGCCAATTTCGAGAGGCTTGTTTAAGACCATATAAAGATATTTTTTAGCTTACAAGCTAAGTCCTCCCCCTATTTGGAATACCATAAGGGAATTGCCATGTAAACTTCTTCTTCAATATCTCCATTCAAAAAAGCATTGTTTATGTCTAGTTGATTCAATGACCATTTTCTTATCGATGCAATGGATAAAAAAATTCTCACAGTCACTAGTTAGCAACCGGTGCATAAGTATCATGGTAATCTAACCTTACAAGTTGGGAATACCCTTTAGCCACTAAACGGACTTTGTACCTAGCAATCTCTCCACTTAAGTGATATTTGATCTTGTAGACCCATTTACATCCAATTGTTTTCCTAACTTGCGGCAGTTTTACTATTTCCCATGTGTTGTTCATTTCTAGAGTTTAAGTTCCTCTTTCATGGCATGTACCCAATTTTTGTCTTGTCTAGCCATCTCATATGTTTGAAGTTCAAAATTATTTGAAACTACAGCAACAAACGCCTTGTGTTCTTTTGCTAAATTTTTGGTAGGACAGAAAATTCTCAATAGAGTGAGGAATTTCTTTTCTGCTTGACCTTACATTCATTCTAGTCACATAGTCTTCTAGATATGCTGCTTTTTTTTCTTATTCTCGGTTGTCTATCTTGAGCAACTTGCTCTTGAGCACGTTCAATACTTACGGAAGGTTCAGGACTATCCAAATGAATTGGTGAAACAGGTAACAACATAGATTTGTCTTTATCAACAGAAATAAGATCTGAATCTTGTACAAGAAAAGAGATAGAAATCCTATTCTGTTCACTATGACATGAATATGGAAAAATATCTTCTCAGAAAATAACATCTCTATAGACAAACACTCTTTATAAGCTTAGATCAAACAATTTATAATTATGTTGAAGAGGGTATCCAATAAACATGCACAGTTTTGCTCTACTTTCAAATTTGTCACTTTGTAAATGAGAAGTTGAGGCATAGCATAAACAACCCAAGGTTTTAAGAAAATTGTAGTCAGGAACCTTACCAAATAATACTTGAAAAGGTGTCTAACTATTTATAGGGTGTTTGGAAGCTATTTTAAATTTGAGATAACTTTTTTTTTGAAATTGAAAATATCTACTTTCTCAGTTTTAAATTTAAAATAAAAAAAGAACAACTCTTTAGTGTTTGGTAAAATTGTCATCAACTTTAAAATTAATAGAACAGTGTTTGACTATGTCCCCTCCCTCCCGGGTGCTCCCCTCTATTTCTGCTTGGCCATCACGCTGTCGTCAATGCTCGACGAACGCAAGACCTCCATTCTGCGGCAACAGAAGCCCCCCTCCTGCTACCGTTTTCGTGCCCCCTCGGTCGGGACACGTTGGCTCCCCCGTCCCCCAGCTTCTAGCGAACAAGTCTCCCCTCCCAGGTGCTCGCCTCGGCACCGACCCCTGCTTCTACCTTCCGACCGGGGCACGCTGCCCCGCTTCCACCTTCAGCCCTCCAGGTTCCGCCTTCCGCACCCCCTTTGTGGAACTGCTCCCTCCCCGCCCCCGCCCCCCGCGGTCCCTGCTTCCTACTTCCGCCTCCCCTACGGTCGGGAAGCGCCGCCCCGTGGCAGCGCCTCCTTCCGCCTTCCACCTCCCCCCGCAGTCGGGAAGCGCCGCCCCCAGCCCCCTGGCAGTGCCTACTTCCGTCTTCCACCTTATGCCTCCCCCCGCGGTCGGGAAGCGCCGCCCCCTTCCCCCTCCCCCGGCCTACTTCCGCCTTACCCCCCCCGGCGGCGCCCTCGCTTTCGCCTTCCGCCTCCCCCCGGTCGGGAAGCGCCGACCCCCGCCCCCTCCTTGCCCCGCTTCTCGCCTTCCGACCGGGGGCACGCTGTCCCCTCGCTTCCACCTTCCGCCCTCCTCCGGGTTCCACCTTCCGCACCCCCCGGGTCGAAGCGCTGCCCCCGGCCCCCTGGCGGTGCCTCGCTTCCGCCTCCCCCACGGTCAGGAAGCACCGCCCCTTGCTGATCGGGGGCGTGCTGCCCCCCGCTTCCGCCCCCTTCCCCCGGTCGAGAAGCGTCTTCCAGGACATCACGAGGGAGCCGGCTCGCTTTCAGAAATAAAACAATCACGGGGTTGTTTTGTTTCCAAAATAGAAGAAGTAAAGAAGTGAGACCATTTTTAAAAAAGAAGGAGCACTAAAAAAATCAACCAAACACCATATCTTCTCCATTTTTAAAAATAAGATAAAAAAGGTAAAAAAACTGGAACCAAACACCCTATTAACACCTTGGTGGGACACCTGTTAATCACATAAGTGGCCATATGTACACAATCACTCCAAAAATATTTTTGTAAATTGGATTGGATCTCGAGTGCTCTAAAGACATTCAAAAGAAGTCTATACTTTCTCTTTACTATCCCATTTTGCTGAGAACTGTAAACACATGTCCTTTGGTGCATAATTCCATTTTGCCTTAAAAAAGTTTGTGATTCAACATCATTGACAAAATCAAATCCATTGTCTATTTAGATCACTTTAATATGACTAGAGAAAAATTTATGTATGTACTCAATAAATCTTTCAAGATCTGAGTAATTTCACATTTAAAAGAAATCATGTAAGTCCAAGGGAACTGAGAGAAATCATCAACCAATGTAATGAAGTATTTTGTTCCTATTCTAGACTGAACATGATAAGGACTCCAAAGGTCACAATGTACTAATTCAAAAGGAAATAAAGTATGACTGCTACTAGTATGAAATGACAACCTTGTTTGCTTTGCCATTGGACATATATGGCAAATAGTATCTGTAAAACTGAAATTTAGGCTTTTAGACAAAATACTAAGCTTGTCATTGGAGATATGCCCAAGCCTTCAGTGCCGAACTTCCCGCATGTCTGTTTTGGCATTGAACACTTATGGTGCTTCTTCTTCTGACAAGTAGTATAAACCACCATCTTCAAGGCCCCGCCCAATCACCTTATTCGATCTACTATCTTGAATGACAAAATAATTTCAAAAGAAGGTAATTGAGCAATCCATATCTTGAGTTAGTTTTCTCACAGATAAAAGCCTGTTTTTGAAATTAGGAGACACATAAACAGTTGGCAAGCTGATTTAACGTTGACATCCATTTTACCAACCCCTGTTATAGGTAAGCAAGAACCATCAGGTAAACATATACCTAATGGCAGAAAAGCATTATTTGCAATCTCCTTGAATGATGAACCTCCCGGATGAGGCATAATATGAGCAGTGGCTCCGAAGTCCAAAACCCAAGGCATGCAATTATGTTCTCTCATTACTGTATTTGCTTGTGGCAGATTTTTAGTATTTGTTGTGTTCAAAATCTTAACAAGATTAGCATACTGCTTTTTGGCAAACCAAACTATGTGGTCTTCTTGTTTGTTTTCTTTTTGTAGCCCTTAGGAAAACAATTAGGCCTTTAGCAGATGTCCTGAATGTAAGGAATCAATACATGACAGCGAAAAATATTTGATTCCATAAAACCATGATCTTTGCCTTGATCGATGCCGAACGAGTAAAACCGGGAACCGTATATGAAGTAGAACGAGAGTACCTCATGGGATTTCTAAAATACCTCATCATGGATGAAGAGAGGACATTCCTCCTTGATGAAAACTGTTCAAGTGTCCGGTCTCTAGCGGTATCCACACGATCTGCTTCAATAGACGAGTTTTCCCTTCCTTCGGGCCTCCAGAAACCTTCCAGATCCAAGCTTGACCATGGGAGATCACCTTCTAGAGGAGAGAGAAGAAAGATAAGATGCTTGGGACATGCTCCAGCCCTATGACTTGTTAGGGTTTGGCTTCATAAGCCATTTATATATTGAAGATGGACTTTTTCACAAAAACTCAAAACTTATATAAAATTGCATCCATGCCCTCATCTTATTGACCAGATCTATTGTGTGTGACCCACTAGGCCCAATAGTCAATTTTGTTGAAGCCTTAATTAATTTAAAATAACAATTCCTTTAAATTAAATCAAAACCGTTATCCGATAACAATTTTTACGACTTTCTGATCATAAAGGGTACAAGCCACATCCTATGATCCCAAATGACTTTGGGGAGTTAAATAACATCCATTGAGCCTTTCCATCATCAATTACCACATGGATTTAAATCCTCATTCATACAATGTCCCAGTCGGTCAGGGGTTCGGCACTGACTGTCAACCCCTAAATATTCCAACTCTATGGGATCATGTACTCAGGTTCGCATCAATTGGAAAACTCCTTTTCCAATTATCCTAAGTACCTTGGCCAAGGATTTAGAATACTATTCCATAGGACATTCTCTCTCTCCTACCGAGAGTGAACGATTCCTTGTTGTCCACTCAATTGCCTCCACCGGGTTTCTCTTGCACCCAATACATCAACTATACTGGACCATCAAGATGGTGATCCATAAGTCAATAATAAAAGTACAAGATATATCCGATAAGACATCTTTGGTGACTCAAGTCAAAGATCTAACCGTGTTATTGAGATGTAAAAATAACCTGATAGACAGTTCGATAAGATACCGATCAGGTTTTTCTAAATTGGTCAGTTCAGTGAACTCATTCCACTAATGAGCACCTATGTGTTTATCTCAGTGTCCCCACACTGATGACCATTGAGATCGATCATTCTCATCACATGAGAAGACATCACACACACTAGTCTATCCAGATTCTTGATGTCCCGTCTCAAGGATCCTATGACTAGGAACATTTAGATCACATACCTCTAGATGATCAATCTCATTATCATGATATCATCATGATTCAATCATCATTGTATGTGATCGAGGACTTCATTACGATATACACTTCTAATAAAAGCTAGTAACAAAGTTTTGCCTATTTAATTGAATGAGATGTTCCTAGAAATGCTTAATCATATCATATATGATTGGCTTGTAGGGCATACATTTCTATCACTGAATATGTCTGACTATATTGCAATAGGTACATCTTAGTGCATCCAACTTAAAACATTTCTCCTTGGTATGGCCATGTATATTACAATGTGAACACCACAATTTTTTGTCATCTTTGACATCCTATTTCATAAAAGTACCATTGAAAAATATTGTGGAAACTTCATGAACATTGGGAACTACAATAGAGCATTGTGATTCATCTTGTTAAACAAGAGAGTAAGCCTTAAGTACATGCCGAAGAAGATCTATAAGAAGAATTTGACTCATAACATTAATATAAACGTCATTGAGTCCCAAGAGGAATTGCATTAATTTCCTTCTATCAACAAACTTGCTATTTGTAGAACCATCAAGCTGGCTTAATTCATCCCATAAAGACTTTAATGTATTAAAGTATTTTTGTACCGAATCAGATCCTTGCTTCAAAGTAGCAATAGACCTTTCAAGTGTGTAAATCCTCGGACCACTCGTAGGCGAGAATCTCTCACCGAGATCATTCCAAATTTCATATGCAGCATCACAGTATATCATTGATGATATTATGTCCTTATGTATTGAATTCAATAACCAACACATAACCATGTTATTCACACGTTCCCAATTACAATACGAAGAATCATGTAAATCTGGTTTCGTAATGACTTCATTGACAAAACTCAGCTTATTCTTCGCAGAAAGCGCAACTGTCATTGCCCTCTTCCAGCATATATAGTTATCTCTAGTGGGTAGATCAGACACAAGGATAGTGCAGAGATCGTCAGATGCATTAAGATGATACAGATTTTCAATTTCAAAATTGAATCCGGATGAAACAACTGGAGACCTAGCATTTTCAGAAGAACCTTCCATGGATCAGAAGCGTTAGCTACTCTGATACCAAATTGATAAAATCCAGTTGCAGATGTAGCTGAAACCGAAGAAGATCCAGCTACGGTAGCACTGTGGAAGCTAAAGGAGTGAAGCAAAAAACGTAGGAAGCAGGCTCTACAGAAGTCCTACACAGTAGTAGAAGCATAGAAGTTCCTGATAGGCAGGAATGTGGGCAGAGTCAAATCTGAGAATATGAATTCCTATTCTCATGTATTCTATAAAGTGTTACAAGATAGTGTATATATAGGGACGAAGCCCTTTACATCAACCAGCCTGAATTAAGGCGCGAGAGGATAAAATGTATACATAAGGAATATTACAAATGTGCCCTTTATATTTGGAATATTTACACCGTCCCACCGAATCGGCAACATTGGCAGCAGTTGTAGCCGCAACCAGATGGAGCCCTCTGCCATGGTGTCAAACCGGGGTCAAGCCTATCACCTCCAATCACGGGACAGAAGGTAGTGCCCTCTCACAAAATAGGGTGCTAGTGGTGCTAGTGGAGATAGAAACTATTAGATCATTGGTTAAGCTCCGGATCGAACAAGGTTAGAATATTATTCTCTTCGTCTATCTCATAATTCTTTTGACATTAATTGTGTTGTCTTTTTTTTGGACATTGGCGCAGTCGTTTGCGCTCACGAGAGAGCCGCCCTCGACGGGGCGGGCGCGGTTCAAGACCGCGAGCTGCCACCCCGGAGGGCGGTGGTATCCCATTGCGCTACGAGCGCGGGATACCGTCATGTTTCTACTTTTCTTCCCCCGATTGGAATTTCTTATTTTCTCTTCTTTTGAGATTCATGTCCGAGTTCTCTGCTTACAAAGAACTTTGGAAGGAAAAAAACACACGATGCATATGTTATCACAGTCAAGCTACTTGTTGTTTAAAGTTAGAAATGATTATTCCATTTCACCAAAATGGGTATTGAAATATTTTGATTTTATCATTGAAAAAAGAAAAAAATCAAAATTAAAATTAGTCACTTCCATATTATTAGAATCAGAATAAAAAACACTAAATCCCCGTCGAAGTCAAAACTTACTAATTCTGAAACCGAAACTAACCCATTTGCGGCCCCAATACACTTTCATCATCATTCACGTAACAATTTCTATCAATTTCATGTTATTTTGTAATGATTTTATTTAAAAAGGGAAATAACTCAAATAGTAATAAAAGCTCTTATATATGATTTTTGTAATCTCTTGACATATTCACATATATAAATATTATAACAACTCTTATATATTATTTTTATAAATATAAACATTTTTGTGAAGACATCGTTGTACTTTTTTGTGCAGTCTCTCTCCTTTTTATAATTATAGATACTACTTAATACAAAATATGATAATTTTATGTTTTCGGTTATCTTAAATTTATTTTGATATATAATTTTATCATAAAAGTTTATGTAAAAAGTATTTTGCCAACAAACAATATAAAATAATATCCTTTTGAAAACATCCTCGGTGAAGTTGCGGAGCACCTTCGTTGGTGAGTGAAGGGATAGGACACGCCCCTCCTCCGCTGCTCTCTTCCCGAACTCCAACGGCACCTGGGCACATTTTCAGCGGCTGGCCGCTGATCGTCTATTTTTCCGTACGGCATGCCTCAGCTCCGTGCTGCGCATTTTTTATGGAATTTGGATCATCTCAATTCTGGAGTGAAAAGAGTGTTTATAGTCTTGGTTAACATGAGGACACTTGATGTTATAGAAGATGAAATATCGGTGCGCTTTAAAATTGACTTGTTATCTTTTCGACTTCTCAAAATCTTATTAATGAACTTAGTTTAATTTACTATTGAATCTTTAAGAATTTGTCACCGAGACCTGATATCGAGGTTCTATTAAATTGTTATCAAGTCTTTGAGAATCCACTATTGACTCCCTATCAACTTGTTACTGAACTACTAAGACTCTAAGGCGTCGTTTGGTATCGGGATAAATTTAGTGGGGATAGGGATAAACCAATCCTTGTGGTTAACCCTATCCTCGTCATGCTTGGTTTAACTTAGGATAAGTTTAGGGATAAACATATCCTATGTTTGGTATGTTAACAATAAATTCGAGGATAACCCTATATTTTTATATTTTTATCTTTATTATTTATATTATCTTATTTTATTACTCAACATATTCATAAACATCTTAACTCACTTACATACTTTTATAATAAATTTAAAATTTTATTTAAATATATAAATAAAAATAAACTTAAAATTATAAATTTGAAAATATAAATAATGTAATTTATTAGACGGAATATTTTAACGGGAGCAAGTGTGTTCCTCGCGCCCCCTCCCCTCCACCCGCCGGACGGGGCCCCCCCCCCCGGCGGACCGACGGTGCTCCCGCCCCCCTCCTCGGCGGACGGAGCCCCACCGGCGTACCGACGGTGCTCTCCGCGGAGCCGCCCCCTCGTGCCCCCTCCCCCGACGGATCGACAAAGGTTCCCCGCGGAGCCGCTCCCCGCCCCCCCATTGGCGACGAGCCCCCCCGCGGACCGACGCTTCCCCGCCCCCCCCCCCCCGGCGGCGGACGGAGCCCCGTTGGCGGACATGGTGCTCCCCCCGCCGGACCGCGTTCGGTTTGATTCGGTTCGCCTTGGGGGACCCGTTCGATTTAGTTCGATTTGGAAAATCTCTAAATCGATTTAAATAAAATCAAACGTTTAAATCGACTTAATAAAAAAAATTATAAAAGATTCACGGTGCTCCCCCCTTCCCGGCGGACCGCGGCGGCGCTCCCCCGGTGGCCAAGAACCCCTCCCCTCCCAACGGACGTAGCCCCCCCCTCCCTTTCCCCGCAGCGACCGCGGCGGCGCCACCCGGCGGCCCGCGGCGGCGCTCCCCTTTCCCCGGATTCCGAAGTCCTCCTCCGCGACCTCCTCCGGCGACTCCCCGAACCCGTTGACGAAGCCCGTGCCGGGATCCATGGCGGACGGACCCCCGGCGACAGAGCCGAGATGGAGCTCAGCCCCCGCCGACGAAGCCGCGCGCCGGGCGTTTTCCCTCGGCGCGCTTGCCGCTGCCGCCGCTTCGCCTGGATCCATGGGGGACCGAAGCCCACGGCGTTACTTTCCCTTCGCGCCGACGCTGCTCGCCGCTTCGCTGGATTCATGGCGGACCGAAGCCCATGGCGTCGACCATCTCCCCGCGCCGGCACGCCGCTGCCGATTCATGGCGGACCGAAGCCCGCTCACGCCGCTTTCTTCCCGCGCCGGCATCGCCGCCCGCTGGATCCATGGCGGACCGCCCACGGCGTTCGCCCTTCCTCGCTGGCGGCGCTGCTCGCTTTATCGATCCATGGCGGACCGAAGCCCACGGCGTTCGACCTCTCACCCCGCGGCCGGCGTGCTCGCCCCCCGCTGGATCCATGGCGGACCAAAGCCCACGGCGCCGCCCCTCCCCCCCCCCGCCGGCGCTGCCGCCCCCGGCTGGATCCATGCCGGACCGAAGCCCACGGCGTTCGCCGCCTCCCTCCCCCCCGCCGGCGATGCTCGCCCCCGCCGGATCCATGGCGAACCGGCCCACGGCGTCCGCCCCTCCCCCCCCCCCCCCCCCGCGCCGGCGCTCGCCCCCTGCTGGATCCATGGCGGACCGGACGTCGTATCCCAAAATTATCATTTCTCAGGATAACTTAGCCTAAGTATTGAGTGGGATGACTTATCCCTGCACTTATCCCTAAATTTGGGGATAATCTAGATTAACTTAACCCAGGTTAAATCCATTTTTAAGTGTGTGCCAAACAGGGGATTGGGGATAAACCAGGTCTATTCTAGGTTATCCCCATGCCAAACAGGGGCTAAAGATTCACTATCGACCTTCTACTAATTCACTACCGAGTGACATTACATCCACTTTACTTTCTCTTTAAAATGCACTAACACTTCATCTTGAGGTTCTATTAAATTGTTATCAAGTCTTTGAGGATCCACTATCGACTCCCTATCAACTTGGTACCATAAAATTTTGGGGATAAACCTAGGTTATCCTCAAAATTTTGGGGATAACCCAGGTTTATCCCCAGGTTATCCCCATAACAAACAGCACCTAAAGATTCACTATCGACCTTCTACTATTCCACTACCGAGTGACATTACACCTACTTTACTTTCTCTTTAAAATATACTAACACTTCGTCTTCTACGACACTAGTGTCTTCGTGTCATTAAAAATTGTGAAAACTCTCTCCACCTAAAATTAAGATGATCCAAACTCTTTTCTCCCGGACCATTTTCTCATTCTAGACTCGCTAAGCGCCCCCACATTCATCTTGATCTTCTTTGTCTCTGGCCGCGCCGCCCGCTTCTGTCCCCGTAAGGCCCGCAGGAAACGGTAGACGACCCATCTGACAATATATATACACATATATAATGCTGCATCTTGGAAGCTTGGTTTGATCACTTCAGGTCATGTTTGGTACGGGGATAACTTATGATAGACTTGGTTTATCCCCAATCTCCTGTTTGATACACACTTAAAAATGAGTTTAACCTGAAATAAGTTAATTCAGGTTATCCCCAAAATTAGGAATAAGTGTGGGGATAAATCATCACACTTAATACTTGGGCTAAGTTGATCTTGAAATACCATTTCGGGGATACGATGTCCGGGGGGGAGGCGCGCGACTCTGTCTGCGGGGGGACGCTGTCGCCGCCGGAGGGGAGGGGTGAGCTCCGTCCGGCGGGGAGGGGAGGAGGGGGGCGGTGCCGCCCCTTCCTCGGCGTCGGCGGCGGTTGGCATCTCCTTGCAGCTTTCCTCCTTGATGGGGGGGGTGATCGTCGGCCATGGGAAGAAGAGCTCCTGCCGGCCGCCGGAGAAGAGGTCTTGGAGGGCTGGGTTGTTCTGGTGGACCTGGCGAGGCCGCGAGGGTGTTCCTCTGGGTCGGCCATGGGTGGTTGTGCTCGGAAGTGTAGGTGATGACCAGCATATTCGGATCGGTGCGACTGCGCTCTACTTGCTTCCGTGCAGAGCAACCCTTGGAGCTGCTGCATCTGTAGTAACCCCTGAATAAAATAATGTCATGGTATGTAGATATATACATATATATACGATCATTGGAACAAAGATGAAATTAATTAGTCCTATCTTTAAGGTTAATTTTAACTCAAAATTTCTTTTATTTTAGACCTGTTACTAATACATCACTGATCAACTTAGCCCAAGTATTAGGTGGGGACATAACCCAAGCATTAGGTGGGGACAGCGTGTCGCGGCGAGGGCCGCAGCCGCAATGCCTGGCTCGGCGCCAGATGTCGGCCGGCACGCGGAAGGGACTTTCCGGCGACCCGATTGCCTGTCCCGGGGGGGGTGCGAACGCCGGCAACGTCCCCTGTCCGTGGACCGTGTCCGCCGCGGCGGGCGCGCGTGTCCGCCGGGGCGGGCGCGAGGAACACACTTGCTCCCTGTTCAAACATCCCACATATTAAATTACATTATTTATATATTTAAATTTATATTTTTAAGTATATTTTTAAGTATATTTTTATTTATATTATTAAATTATATTTTAAATTTATTATATAAATATGTAAATGGGTTAAGATATTTGTGAATAAGTTATGAGTAATAAAATAAGATAATATAAAAAATAAAGATAAAAATAAAAAAATTTAAAGTTATCCTCAAATTTATTGTTAACATATCAAACATAGGATAGGATTATCCTTAAACTTATCCTAAGTTAAACTAAATGTAATGAGGATAAGGTTAATAACAAGGTTTGATTTATCCCTATCTCTATTAATTTTATCCCTATCCTCGGAGCTAGAGCTCCGTTTGCCGTCAACTTCCATGGTTGCACGAACCAGCGCCACCGATACAGCTTAGACGGCGACGGCGACGGAGTAGTACGACGGGACCGACATGAACGGCCGGAGGCACCGCTGATTGCTGCCATAGCGATTATCGATTTGGTTTTGTTTAATTTAGTTTAAGTTAAATTAGTTAAGTTCTTATGTTAATTTTTTTAAATATAACATATATTAGTATATAAAATTTGGTTTTATAAGTAAAATATACAAATTTTATAATATATAACTTAAAATACTATATTTAATCTAATTTAATTTAATTTATTGATTTGATTTAATCCGAAGAATCCGACAAATCAAATTGGCCTATTTGGTTGCCCGTAAAACGGGCCATCCGCCCCACCTTTTCCCGAAAACCCCCACACGCTCTTATTTGGATGCTCGAAAAATGATAGTCAACCTAAAAAATAATTCGTTGACTCCAGTGAATGGTGGATTTTGGCATCCGCAATTTCTATTCGGATGCCATTTTCCGAAGCGATCACACGATCGCAGCAGGAGCTTGTACTAACATAAATAATGTGAGTTGTGTATTTTTAATTATTACTAAATATTAATTTTTTAAATAACAATTTTGTGAAAATTTAAATTTCAAAATTTTTATTATAAAATTATTTTGAGATGAGAAACTTAATAACTGCTCATCACAAAAAATATTTTATTTGAAATTTATATTATTTTCTAACTCTAACTAAATTAAGTTATAAATATAAAATTTTAACAATAGTTTAAAAATAACTAAATAATTAAGGTACTTTTATAAAAATAAAAAAATAATTAAATAATAAATTAAAGTGTAATTTAAAAAAATAAATGCACTTAACCAAGTCGTGGATTAATTTATTTTTTAATAATAAGTATTTGTAAGTTATAAAATTTTAGTTATAAGATTCAAAATATCTTCTAATGAATTAAGTAATAAACATTATGAAAACATTTTACAACAAAAGTAATTAAAATATTTTTATAAAAAGCATTTTCTAGATACCAAATAGTATATTTGTTTTTTATTTTACATTGAAAGCTGATTACATGTAAATGATTTTCAACAAATTAACTTTTTTTATGATTCTAAATAAAATTAAATAATGTAATAAATTGATAAAAATAATAAAATTAAATACTTTTTCCAAAAACAATAATTTATAAGCATCTAGATAATAAAATAATTTTATGTAAATTTTTTTTACTTAAATTATTTTTTGTATTAATATTTTATCATATATAAATAATTAATCATATAAATATTGACAAAATTACTTATAACTATTATGTTCTCGTTGAAGCATTATACAAAATATCTACAAAATTTTCTATGAAAATATTTTACGGGTAACCAAATGTCAGCGAATGATTTTTCTTTTCCTGAAAAGTATATTTAACGGACAACGTTTTCCTAAATTTAGTTTTACAGGAAACCAAATGGACAATCGATAGTTTAAATCAAACTAAATCAAATCAAATTATTGATTTTATTTAAAATTTGAGGTTGAACTGAATAATAATAACTCTATGTGAGGTCATTCGAGGACCAATGCATAATGACGTGGATCCGCTCCATAAAAAAATTGATTTCACTTATTTATTATGTTAAATGAATAAATTTGACAAAATAAAAAATTCAATAAACTTTTGTTTGTGCTGATAAATTTGTAAACAACTCAATTAAATATTTTATTAGGTACTTAATAAATATCATTAAAAATAAATTATAAATATTAATAATTATATAATTTCACTTGAATATATGAAATTAGTTATAAAAATTTAAATTGTACATTTTCAAACAAATATAAATTTTTTAAACAAATTTAAATTTTATAAATAATTTTAAATCTAGTTTAAATTTTATAGATAAATTTATATTGATTTTAAACACAAATTTGAATTCAGTTAAAATCAAGTTATTATTTTAGCTCAACTTGGTTAGATGGTAAAACAAAGTCGAACAAAAATTAAGTTTGAGACTGACTAGAGACAAACGAATAAAATTTAAACAATATACTACTTGACTTTTATTTAAATACAATTTTATTTTTAAAAAATATATAAAATGATTTGTACAATTTAATTTTTACATGAAAATATATGAATAATTATAAGAACTAGTCTCTAAAATTCTAAAGAATTTGACGTTCAACCCAAGTCGAGTCTTAATCTTAAATTACTTGAGGTTAGTCATATAGATTCTCTTTCTCCACTCATGTTAATTTTGAGTTACCTCTTTAGAGATATTTAATTTATCAAAATCATATTGAATTGTCCTCCTCCAAGTTAACATTGGTCCACCACGTCCTTTTTATTTCTTTTATTTTAATATTTTTTACTTTTCTTACAAAAAGCCTCCTTACGTCTACGTTTAATATGTGTAGACTATCTCAATATCTTTTCTTTCAATTTATTTATAATTGTCGCTACTTCTATATTTTTTATAATATATTTATTTTCAATTATATCTAATTTAGTATGGCCACTTATTTATCTTGACGTTCTCATTTTAGTAACACTTATTTTAGATGTATAATTTTTCTTGTATTGTCCAACATTCACTATCATACAATATTGTAGATCTTACACTTGTAAAATAACATTTTTCTTTCAACTTTAATAGAATCTTACGATCTCATGGATCCCATATACTAACTTGAATAATTGATTCAAGATATTTGAATTGGGTTCTTTTAGATAACATTACCCCATCAAAATTAATATCATCACCTACTTCTCTTTGATTTTTATTAAATTTACAATGTATATATTGTCATGACTCAAAAATTAAAATAACAAACCACGTCTACGTAATGAAAATACACAACATTGTGACCGTGGGAGAAATCCATCACTTGGATTTCTTACCCCAAACAAACATATAGATAAAACTAGCAACCAAGTTCACAAAGTTCCACGAGACTCCGACATAGATTTGAACATTTAAACAAACTATTACTAGACCAAGTTCATCCACAAGTTCCTTCTCTAAAAGAAAGCAAACATAAGATAGAGTTCAACTACATATTAATCCAAAAGTCCAATGGTAGGCAACATGATAGAAAAGGATCACTTTGCTCCAACTCTAGGAGATTCTAGTTCTTCCACAGGCTCTTCTTGAGCCACTAAATCAAGCTCTTAATTTTCAATATCTACTAAAAGGTTTAACCCACAACAGAATAAGTCTAGGGACTCTATAGGTTTTACACTCTTTTCTCGCCGATCAAATAACTAACATATAATCAAGTAATAATAGATAACATATTTCATTTGAGATGTAATACAAAGATATAGAATATTTTTTATATCAATCTCACAACCCATTACTAAATAATGATTATCTTTAAGAAAAAGATTATGCCAGTACTTTACACTTATAGACTGACACATACTAGACCATATTAATTAGGCAAATATTATCTAGATGACCTCAAGACTTAACATGAGTAAACCAAAATGGGACAAATCTGATTTTTCTAACACATCATGAATTAACATCTCTACATGACACACAAGTAACACAGTTTCATATTCTTTCCAAACACAGCCAAATAGCAATGAATTGGTCTTCTTGCTTACACACATCACATATACAAAATGCTTTCACTAGCACTATTATATATAGTAATAGCATATACTAAACTAGACCCATAGTGCACTTAGGTAGTGGTGACACTTATGGCAAATTGTGGTAATTCAGGATTTGTGGGAGGAATAGATTCATTTAAGTTACCTATTACCCACTGACAATTGACTAACATAATTCATAACATAATTTTAGATCATGACATACTTGATCATGCCATGCATACAAGACATAAATCTCTCATTCTAGTGCTTTTCATTCAAAACAAACAATTTTACCATAAACTAAACAAAACTTATACTAATCGACTTGGTTAACATGTTTTAAGCAAAACCTATACTTATACTAACTTACTTGGTTAGCATGTTCTAAGAAAAACCTATATCAAAGTTGACCATATGAACATAACCATATCATGCATGACATATTACACAATCTGAAACAAAATTAAGCATAGACTATATGAACAACTTACATGCAATAATAACAAGCCGAAACTAGATATGCTTAAACCTATACAAGATGATTTCCTTAGATCAAAATTGACATAAACCAAGCATCATAGGTCCTAATTTTTCCTTCAATATTTTGACCAAACAGGGTTCCAAAAGTTCATTTGATAATTTAAGATTTGCCCAATCCTAAACATAATTAACTTTCAATTCTAGGTCCAAATTAACACATAGTCTTACATAATTAACATAAGGTCAAATCTCATAGAAAAGTCTCCTACCCAAGCATAATCATGCTAAAAAAATTCCATAATGTACAAAATAACAATTTCAAGTTTCTAGTTTCAAAGATTTTAAAAATATCATTAGTCATAAGTTTAAAGTCAAAAATTAGTCAACTTAAGATTCATAAACTAAATCATGCATATTTTCTCATCCAAAAAAAGTCAAATAAATTAAATAGCTTGATAAACCTACTTGTAAGTTTCTATGATTTTCTTGGATTTTTTTGGATTTTTCTATTTTTATGGCATTTTCTTTGATTTCCACAATGAATAAATCAAGGAATTTTTGCTTGAACTGGCCACAGGTGAACCGGGCCAGACTGGAGGCTGGACAAGGGGTTAGGCCTGGTGGCTAGCGATATAAATATATGCTCTGCAAGTCAATCATATATGATATGATTCGACATTTCTAGAAATATCTCATTTAATTAATTAAGTAAATTTTCATTATTAGTTTTTATTAGATGCGTATATTACAATGAAATTTTTAATCACATGCAATGATGATTGAATCATAATAAAATCTTAATAATGAGATCAATCATTTGGAAATATGTGATCTAAATGTTCATAGTCATAGGATCCTTGAGATGAGACATCAAGGATCTAGATATACTATTGTAGGTAATGTCTTCTCATGTGATGAAGATGACTGATCTCATTGGTCATTAATGTGAAGACACTGAGACAGATACTCATTAGTCGAATGAGTTCACTAAATTAACCAAATTAGAAACCCTGAATGGTATCTTACTAAATTATCAATTAGGATTTTCTATAATCACGGTTGTATGGTTTGACATTTGACCAGAGTCACCAAAGATACCTTATTGGGTAGAACTTGTGCTTTGATCATTGACTTATGAATCACCATTTAGATGGTTCAATATAACAATGGATCTGATACAAAAAAATTTTAATTGAGACATTTGAGCAGACAACAAGAGATCGTTCACTCTCTATAAGTGAGAGTGAATGTCATATACGATAGTACTTTAAATCTCTAGTTAGGGTAAAGAGGATAATTAGAAAAAAAAATTTTCTAATTTATCTGATTCCGAGTACAAGATTTTATAGAGTCGATATATTAAGGAGTTGATAGTTGATACCGTTCTTTTTCCTGATTATATATTGAATGGACGAGAGTTTATGTCTTTGTAATAACTGATGATGGAAAGGCTCAATGGAGATAAAATTATTTTCATAGCTATTTGATATCGTGACTTGTACCATTCATAATCAATAGGCCGGTTATGTTATCAGATAATGAATAAAATTAAATAAAATAAAATTGTTATATTTTATTTAGTTCTCAACTAAATAGATTATTAAGTATAGTGAGTCACACACATAAATACTTATTCATAAGTATAGAGACAATGACATAGTTTATAAAATTTTGAATTTTTAAGAGAGAGAGGGGGAAAGACGGTTACAACAAAAATATAAATAAATAAATACTATTTTTTATTTTTAAACAAATATTACATATAATTTATTTTATTTCTACTTATTTTAAAATTTTTAATATCTAACATATTTTTTCAATATGTATCTTACAATTTATCACATTCTTAGGAGAATCTTGAATAAGTCGGGACCTGTTCGGTAAATGACGCTGAGGTCAACGACCATGCGCTGCAGGTTACCGAGTCAATTAAAATGATATCAAAACAAAGTTCAGAATTGAAGACAAAAATAACAATGTTCAATGCAGCTCCACCCACATCTTGCCCTTGTGTCTGACGTCTCACAGTCTACTTGGTCACGCCGCCACAGGAAGATACCGGGAAGCAGCGCGTGCACCCCAACACCAGCAATCTTCTTTTCTCCCGCGTCGTCCAGCTGCAGCCCACATGTCACGGTCTCGGCAGAAAACTCTTGGGCATGGGCTCGCTCACGCTCCTCCTCCCCCTCGTCATCCTCCTCTCGACCCACCACCTACTCTCTGCTGCCGTCGATCGGTTGGCTACAGGCCACTCCATATCTGTGAACCAGACACTTGTTTCCGCCGGCCGGGTCTTCGCCCTCGGATTTTTCTCCCCGGGGAGCTCTTCCGACCTGTACGCCGGAATATGGTACAACGGCATCCCCGTGAGGACGGTGGTCTGGGTCGCCAACAGAGGCAGATCGCTCAAGGACCCCGCCGGCGTCCTTACGGTCGCCAAAGATGGGAACATCGCGGTGCTGGACGGCGCGGGCGCAGTCGTCTGGTCCACCAACCTCTCGGGTTTGTCCGGCAACACCTCGGCGGTGCTGCTGGACTCGGGCAACCTGGTCCTCCGGCAGGGCGGTGGCGGCGACGGCGACCTCTGGCAGAGCTTCGAGCACCCAACTGACACCCTGCTGCCGCTCATGAAATTGACGACGAATATCAACAGCGGAAACAGTCTGAGACTCACATCATGGAAAGGCGCCGCCGATCCTTCTCCCGGGCAGTTCGTCTTCACCGTCGACCCGAAGACTTCCCTGCAGCCCTGCATCTTCAAGGGGTCAGAGATCTACTGGAGAGGAACAGTATGGGATGGGAAGCCAACAATTACAATTCAGCTGGGCAATCTCACCGCCCTCTATGTTCAGAGCGTGGTGAAGGCCGACGATTTGATCTACTGGACCTTCTACATGGTAGACAACTCAATGCTCGGGAGATATGTCATAGATTACGCCGGCAGATACAGCTTCCTCTTCTGGGATGAAAGAGTGAAGAACTGGACAACGACGGGCTACCTCCCCGTCGTGCCCTGCGATTTCTACAACCGGTGCGGAGCATTCGGCTCCTGTCTCTACACAAAGGGCACCTGCGGGTGCTTGGACGGCTTTGAACCCAGAAGGCCGGAGGACTGGAAGAAGGGCAACTACACAGGGGGCTGCGTGAGGCGGCCCCGGCTGCAGTGCGATGGGACCGACAGGTTTGTGATGCTTGAAGGCGTCAAGCTTCCAGATGGGTTTTCTCCCCTGTGGGATAGAAGCCGGGCCGAGTGCGAGGCCGAGTGCGCTAGTAGCTGCAGATGTCAGGCCTATGCGTTTGCCAACCTCACCACTTTGAACAAGACAGGGTCGAGATGCTTGATCTGGCTTGATGAAATGAGGGATCTCGGCCAGGTTCCGATTTTTTTTGAGGATCTGTATTTGCGCCTTCCAACTTCTAAACTAGGTAAGTTTCTCGATCATCCATGACATTGTCCTGTTAAAGCATCAATTTTCTTCTTCTTCTGGTTCGATTGATGCATGTTTCTGTCTTTTCGCGTTGTTATCTGCAGACAATAAAACTACACTGCACGGCGCCACATCCTCCGGTAAGAGCAAAGGTCTGATCAAGATCATATTGGCGGCAGTCCTTCCTGGCCTGCTTCTCTTAGGCCTTTGCTGCTTTTTCTTCATTAAGAGACTCAAATCACAAGGTAATCCAAATCTCCATCTGCTCTCTTAGTTTAAACAGTGGCAGCTCAGTAAGCATTGACAAACTGTGGGTCACTTACAGTGGAGGAGAAGAAGACGAGGAAGCTGCTGCGCCTAGAGGACTTCAACTTTTCTGAAGATCATGGAAGTGCAGACGACATTGCTGATGTTCCCCTGTTTGCTTTCAAGAGTGTGAAGGCTGCTACTTGCAACTTCACAATTGCAAATAAGCTCGGAGAAGGAGGTTTTGGTTCTGTTTACAAGGTAATAATCTTCTTTTTGCTCCTTTGTTTTTTTTTTCCTTTTTGAAGATAGAGTTTTAGTACCGTGAAGTGTAAATGTATTAAGGTACTATCAATTGAAGAAAATGATTTCGGTTACATCTAAAAGAATTGTTCTTTAGATAAGTGTTGATGTAATGGAAAGCAGTTTTCAAAACAAATAGGAAACTGAAACCCCCCTAACAAATTAGTAAAATTTATGGATTTGCATGGTATACTTTCAAATTTCTGAACCGTTTTTATTGATAATGTTAATGGCCATATAGTTGACCTGTTGTGTTTGTGGATGCCTTCTGTTCAGGGGAAGTTGATAACTGGTCATGAGATAGCTGTTAAAAGACTTTCAAAGGGATCTAGTCAAGGTTATCAGGAGTTTGCCAATGAAATCAAACTTATTGCTAGGCTTCAGCACAAGAACCTTGTAAGGCTTTTGGGTTGGTGCACCCACAAGGAAGAGAAGATACTAATTTATGAGTACATGCCGAACAAAAGCTTGGATATGTTTATTTATGGTTCGACTCTCAACGTTAGACCATGAAGTCTAATTATATCAAATGCTAGAGCAAACAAGCTCCTTTCTCATTTTTTCACTGCTTCTCTGTTCAGATACAGGGAGGCCAGCTGAACTGGATTGGGAAAAACGCTTTAAAATTATTGAAGGCATAGCTAATGGGCTTCTATATCTCCATGAATATTCAAGAATGCGCGTCATACATAGAGATCTGAAGACAAGCAACATATTGCTGGATGGTGATATGAACCCGAAGATCTCAGACTTCGGCATGGCAAGAATATTTAAAATGGACCAGAGAGAAGCAAATACTAGAAACGTTGTTGGGACATAGTAAGTCCATAAATACATAACACATATCCTTTTAGTTGCATACGCATCAGCAACAAAATGTTGGAACCTTTTGTTGCTTCTCTCTTAACTGAACGTTTTGACAATGTTCTGCAGTGGGTATATGTCACCCGAGTATGCCCTGGATGGTGTCTTCTCAGAGAAAACTGATATCTTCAGCTTTGGAGTAATACTCTTGGAGATAATTACTGGCAAAAAAAGCATAGGCTTTTACCCTTACAAGAATTCTCTGAACCTTCTTGGATATGTAAGTACTATATGCATATGCTATTATTGACGTATTTTTCTAGGCATTTCTAATTGGACCTAAATTTCAAGTATTTTATAGTTTGGAAGGAATCATGACAGTAATACACCTCTGAATCCATGGATGTTCATGGCTTTAAATTGTCATGTAAAATTTAACCGAACGGTTCAATTCTGCACCCTTCTGTTTGAAACTAAAATTGGAATGAATTTGTTGCATATATTGATCTCTGAAATGTTTGAATATGTATATCTAAGTTTTAAATTGATCTGTAACTTTATGTAAAAAACTCTAACAGAAACTATTGTAGTACACTTTGGTAAAAGTTAGCTTGTTCCTTTTTTCAATGATTTGGTTTGAGGGCTCCCAGATTGATTAGACTCGATGAATGATCGAACCATACTAAACTAGTTGATTTGTTTGGTTTCAACTGAGCAGCTGATGTCCCTGCGTGTCACACGGAAGTCTGTTTTAATAAGAAGGCTTTATTTATTGAAACTCTCAAAGGTCCAGAATGGTTCTGTGGGCATTGTACCACTTAGTTGCTACTTGCTAGTCATGAATTTGATTAGAAGTAGATTTTACGGTGGAAACTATTGGTGACATTACCCATGTCTATCTTCCTTTATGTACATACCAACTATTCCATTTTAGATCCTACTTATATCAGGGTGATGATGTCAGGCATGGCAAATGTGGGAAGAAGGTAGAGCTCTGGAGATCCAGGACCCAGCCATGGGCGACTCTCTTCGGGCTGCCGAGGCACTTAAGTGCATTCAACTGGGCTTGCTGTGCATTCAAGAGGATGCAGATGATAGGCCAACTACTTCCAGCGTTGTTTCCATGCTAAGCCCCGCAACCTGCATGTTGCCAAGACCTAAGCGGCCTGCTTTTGCGATTGGAAAAAGTCAAGATCCTGTTGAACCATCTTCACAAGTTAGTCCACCCAGATCATCAACTGAGAGGCTGACATGAA
Source organism: Cryptocoryne crispatula var. balansae (assembly GCA_036172225.1). Classification (NCBI taxonomy): domain Eukaryota; kingdom Viridiplantae; phylum Streptophyta; class Magnoliopsida; order Alismatales; family Araceae; genus Cryptocoryne; species Cryptocoryne crispatula. The sequence continues at coordinate 11,882,851 of CM069926.1, read as the reverse complement.
CTTATCAGTTCAGAGTTCTTCAGTGATCAAATTCTACCACTTCCTCGAGCAGTCAGATGTGAGAACTGAATGAACTATTTTTACTCGGCTTCTATTCACTTCCCTCTGTTGCATAGCAGTTCGTCTTTGTCAGGTTTGCATGTCAACAAGGGCTCACCTGGGATAATATGGAGGAAAGGATGATGAAGCAGGAGGGAGGATGCCCGTCTACCAAGGTCAGGACTTGGAGGAAAGGGGAAGGTCACAAAAAGGAAGGAAAAAGGAGGTGAGCGAGCAGCTCACTGGAGCTTCGATATGTTAATTATTTTGGCACTTGGAGCCAAGGAGGCTTTAAACTGACCACTGTATATGGAGCTTCCTGCTAGTGTCGTGCCACTGAGCACAACTATCAATGTACACGTGTAAAGCGGTTTTATTTCATTACAATGTCATCCAATCACCAGTCCCACATAATGTAGGGTTTTATTTTTTGATAAATGGGGCCTAGGGTTGTCAAGCAATTGTTTAGAAATCTGCCTTCTTTCTACATAAATGCTCTCATGATTCCGGTCTGGTCTCTTCAATGTCACAGAATCACCAAAATGTAACAAAGATCAATCACATGTACATGCACAAGCACACACATGGATCATCATGGAAAAGCTTTAAATATGGAGTAGGAATTAGGACATTTGTACCTCTGCTCTCATCCAGGTGACTCCTTTGTCAATGGGCTATTTATAGGGTTATCGCCTATCTGATCTGATCTCAGGCTCTATTGATCTCTGTCCAAATCTATGTACAAGCCAGATAAGCAGCGCTCTGTTTTAGCTTCCTGCTGTTGGTCTCTCCAAATCTATGTACCAGCCAGATAAGCAGCGCTCTGTTTTAGCTTCCAGCTGTTGGTTGCCTTGAAGAATATCTTTTACTCAATTTGAAAACAACATTGGCTTCAATCTCCTCCAGTTCTTGCACCCTAGCTTGGTGCTCCCAGTTGATACCTATTCAGTGCACCTCAAAAAAAATTTCTCTTTTAGTTGACGTGAGAGATCTCAACCGTTGATCGTCAAAACATGTTCTTCTTTGTACAGGCACCACCAGATGATATTGTGCAAACACCTTCCTCCAACCTTGTGTAATGTAGTGTGCATCAAGAAGCTGCTTTGACACAGGACCTCCCAAGTCCCAACCTTGGGGGCGCATTGGCGTCAGCCGGTGGTGGAAAGACAGCCGAGGTTACACAGTTACTGATGGGATGGGTCGTTTCATTGCTGTGATGGATCTTATCCAGATCCTAGTGACGTTGAGTTTCGTTGTATTCATGGTGTTTTGTTTTGTTTTGTTTTTCTTTGTTAGTACTCTTTTGAGTATCTATTTGTTATGGTCTAGATTCAAGTAACATCACCAAAGAACCGTGTTTATGCGTGTGAAGAATTATAGCAGTATGATCTCTTTTTATTTGACTCATTTTTGAAGGTTTTATATACGTATTATACAATAAAAGGATGAGCTTGGTGGACCGAACTAAATATTTTCCACCGTTATCAAATAATGTATAGCAGGTCAACTTAAAAATTATGTACATAAGACGTTTGATCGGCCGCTTGTGATAAGGCCAAGCCAGAACCATTCACACTTTAAAATAATTTAATTTATTTGATTGAGGATCTTGTAAATCAAGCTAAATGGAATAATTCTATCAAGTAAAATACAAGAAACTATTATTATTAAATCAAAAAATAAGATTTATATTATTATTATAGTAAAATAACAATTATAATAATTATCTTTCAAAAAACAAACTGAACATTTTCATTTAAGGTGTGGTTTTTTTTTGCTTGTAAACCCAAATTTTTCTGAAAACATCATCACAATTTATTTGGTTTCGTGTAAAACTTAACGGGGTGTTTAGTTGCATGATAATAGAAGTTTTATTTTTATTTTTAAAATTATAAGAAAATTGGTTAAAAGACGTGTTTGGCAACTATGACAAATTTATACTTTGAAAGTAATTTTCTTCTTAAACAAAAAAAGAGAATCTCACCACTTTCTTTTTTCTTGTGGCCTCTTTCTTTTTTTCTTGTGGTCTCCCACTTTGTTTGGTTATATGTGATAGCTGCTCTTTTTTGTTAACACATCCCTCCAAACATGATAATTCTATGTCATGAGTTGGTTCACTTTTTATTTTAATATAATTTTTTATCATGAAAGTGTACAAAAAATTATCATGCAATCAAACACCCCATAAGTCACTTTAAAACATTCTTTGTCGACCACCATAAAACCTAGATTTTGGTATCCGCGTAGACTGAGTGGATGCCATTTTTGAAACCTACCCGGCAATTTTATGGAGTGTTTGGTTGCATGATAATAGAAGTTTTTATTTTAATTTTTAAAAATTGTAAGAAAATATGTTAAAAGAGATGTTTGGCAACCTTGACAAATTTATGCTTTGAAAATGATTTTCTTCTTAAACAAAAAAAGCGGGTCTCATCTCTCTTTTTTTTCTTGTGGTCCCCCACTTTGTTTGATCATGAATGATAGTAACTCTTTTTTGTTATCACATCCCTCCAAACATGATAATTTTATGTCATGAGTTGGTTCACTTTTTGTTTTAATATAAATTTTTATCATGAAAGTGTACAAAAAATTATCATGCAACTAAACACCTCATTAGTATTTTAATTAAATTTAGCATATAATTTAGTAAATAAATATCATTCGAAAACTAAACATAGAAATTTACACACTGTTTTCATTATTTAAAAATTTTATTTAAATATTACACTAGAATATGTATAATTATTTTATTAAATAACATAGTTTTTGATAAATTTCATTAAGCTTTTTTATGCACAAACTATTAACAGGATATACAATAAGATAAACTACCTCTACAAAAAATATCAAATAAGTAAAATTATTTTTATAAAAACAAATTATTTTTGGGAAAACAATTTAAACGATGTCAAATGACAATAACGTGTTTCAAGTGAAAGTTTTACATATCAATTTTTATAAATATTTATAATTTTAAATAAAAAATTACAAAAATTTATTGTTTTTTTATAAAAGGTTTCTCTATCTAAAAACACTCAAAATGTCATAATTCAAAGTTTAAAAAATATCTTCTATTTTTATATTAAGCGTTTAAGTACTAGGGACTTATGTTTCAATGCTAAAATATTTTAGTGACTTGAGAATTTTTAGTTTTATTTGGACATATATAAAAATATGAATAATTATAAGAAGAAATATCTACAAATTCCTGATCAATCTTAAAACATCTCGGACGTTAGTTAAAAATTATATATTTTTTGTTAAATCATATTACACAAATATACATATTTTATTACACATTCATTGATATTTGAAAATGTAACTTTTAGATGATTCTTATAGTTAGTTTTAAAAAAAATGTATTTTTTATCATTCATATATCATAGTACCATAATGATCGAATAGGAAAAGACATTTTTGATTTCAGAAAAAGATACTCTTGATTTCGCTAAAAAAATGGCTCCATTGAAAAGTATTTTTTTGGATTTTTTTTACAGGGGACCAAACAAACCCTGATTTGAGTTAGATTTTAGGAAAATAGCCCAAAATTTTACAAATCTTAGGTGACATTTATTTTGACTAATCTAAAATTTGAACTCTTAAATCAAATACTCAAAATCCACCAACTCGACAGAATCAGAGGTCAGACTTAAACCAAATCAGAGGCAACCTCAACCACGCACACCCCTCAGCATACAAAACAGGCGTCAAGGTTGGCGGCGGTGCAGGAACGCAAGGATAAGCTTGCTAGTTGGACCGCTGCATATGACCAAACGACTTTATTATTATTATTATTATTATTATTATTATTATTATTATTATTATTATTATTATTATTATTATTATTATTATTTGGGTGAATTAACTATCCGTCCCATTAAGAAAATCGATTTAACATTAGATTCGATGACCAAATTATTTTAACATCAGATCCGCCCATCACATTCTTTAGTACAATAGGTCCTTTCCGTCAGTTAGGGGTGTAAACGAACCAATACATTCGACAAGTAGTTCGAAGCTCGACTCGATAAAAACTCGACTCAGCTCGTTTATTATGTTAAATGAACAAGTTTGAACACAAAATAAAGCTCGACTCATTAAACGAGCCGAGCTTGAACAGACTCCTGCTCGACTCGATAAGCTCACGAGTAACTCGATTAAATATTATATTATATATTTATTTTAAAAAATTAAATTATGAGTATTAATAATTATATGTTATCACTTAAATATATTAAATAATTTAAATTTTGAGTTTAAACGTAGATTGAGTTTCATAAATGAGCTAAATATAAAGTTTCATAGATGACTTTTCATTGATTTTGAGTTTTATAAACAAGTTTGTATAAAGTTTTAGATTAAATGTGAATTGAATTTTAGTCTAACTACTACTCGAGTTCGAGCTCGACTCGGCTCGATTAATAAACGAATCAAGCTTGAACAAGAATTCTACGTACTCGCTAAAACTCGAGCTCGAACTCAAATTCGTGTAAAATAAACGAGCCAAATTTGAACACCATACTGCTCGGCTCAGCTCGGCACGTTTGCACCCCTACCGTCAGTACGTGCGAAGCGTTTGTTAGTATTTTCTTTCGTATTGCTTTTTTACCCCTTTTGCAAAGCGCACTTTCTCGTGAAAATCAACCGGGCACCAAGTAACAGAACCCAAAACCTTGACTTGATTTTAATACTATAATAAATTATTTAGAACTTATTGACACATCATATAAAATCATAAAAGTGATCGAACTGGTTTGTTTGTGTTCAGATTTCAATTGTATTTTAATATATATCTCTAAAATAATTTCATAATAAAATAAAGGTAAGTAAATATTTAAAAAATATATATCTTATATAAAGTGATAATAAAAAATAAATATTTAAATTTATGGTTAGATCAAATTTTATTGATTGTATCTTATTTTTAACTTGTTAGTAGATAAAATCAAATTAATATGTTTTAAAAATTATTATTTTTAATTTAATTTCAATACAAGAATCAAAATTGAAACGTTAGATCATAATGATTTATAACTTAAAAAATTATTATATTTAAAAATATTATTAATATAAAGATTTATATCTATAAAAAAATAAAATCTATTTTTATTTTGTATATAAAATATTTATAAAATAAATATTTTTTAAAAATTATGAATTCACGGGCATATAAAATGTAACCATCACATCAGATTTGCTATCTCTTATTTATAACAGCAAAATACCAATATATTTAGAGAAATATATTTAGAGAAATATATTATTAAATTTGATCTATATGAAGACTTAAATACAATATTGATAATAACGTATAGTTGTCTATTATTTTAAATTTTTTTCTACAAATGAAAATATATTTTATTTAATATAATAATAAAAATTCAATATTCTTACATTTATTGAATATTTTATAAATTTAATTAATTATTTATTCAACTACATTATAAAATTTTCTGACGCCGTTACCGTTTTCAATATTTTATACAGTCTATCGTCGGGAAAAAGAAACGTCCGTTCCTTTGGTTAACCAGGGCAAAAGAGACAATTTCTCTACTCTTTACCGTCCTTGTGTCCGCTGCCGTAGTTTTGGAAGCGGAAATGTAAGAAATGTGAAACATTGGATGTCCCGTTAAAACCAACATTTGACAGAACCTTTTGTTAAAACCGATCCGTTGAAACGGACCGGCAGTTCATATGGCCCTATTATTTCGAGAAATCGTTTTAGTAAACGTCAAGGGGCCTTAGATTGTCAAAACAAGAGACAGAGAGATTGTCAACAACCTGTCAACGATTGCAAGATCAACCACGCGCATCCGTCTTCTTCCCCGAAATGCCGCCTCACCTTTTGCGGCGGACGGCAGGTAGTCACGCACGCCAATACTTCCTCTAAGAGACGGTTCTTCTCGAGAGGACTCCTGATCTCAACTTTCTCACACAGTTCATTAAATACAAAATTTGATGAATTATTAAAAAAATATTTAATAAATTTCATAAGAGAGACTCTCTCAAGAGCCCTCAACCGCCCTCTTCCTCCAATACTTCCTCCAATCGTTAAACGGCGCGCAGATGATCCGCTGAGTTCAGCAGCAGCGCTGACAGGCATCGCATGGGCCTCTACCTTACCGCCGCTTCAATCTACTTCCTGGTGGCAAGCTCATTTCTTCTGCTCTGCGGCGCCGATGACAGTCTGGTGGTCGTCGGAAGCTCGCTCTCCCTGAACGGGACCTTAACGTCTCTGGGAGGGAGCTACGCGTTGGGCTTTTTCTCCACCGAGAAATCGGTCTCCGTCTCCGGCTCTGGCTCCGGCAACCGTTACGTCGGGATATGGTACAACAACATCCCCCTTCCCCACCGGACCGTCGTCTGGGTTGCCAACAGGGAGACGCCGCTGTCTGGTTCTGCAGGTGTGCTCAGGATCATAGACGACGGGAACCTGGCCCTGCTGGACGCGGCGGGGAAGATCGTCTGGTCCAGCAACGTCTCGGCCGGCTCCGTCCGGGGTAACTCCTCCGCCGTGCTGTTGGACAGCGGGAATCTGGTCCTGAGGGACGGAGAAGGGAAGAATTTATGGCAGAGCTTCGATCACCCGACGGATACCTATCTCTCAACCATGGAGTTAGACTTCGACTACAGGACCGCCACCGGGAGAAGCCTGGTATCGTGGCGGAGCCCGCAGGATCCCTCTCCGGGGAGGTTCACCGCCGGCATCGATCCGGCGTCGCCGCTGCAGCTGGCGATCAGGAACGGCTCCCAAACCGTGTGGAGAAGCAACCCCTGGGATGGAAAACAGGTCACCGGCACCCTGGACGCCAACAGCAGCTCTTTGCTCGTGCAGACGATCACGGTGAGCGGCCAAAAGGCGACCTTGACGTACACCACCACCAGGCTCCTCGCACTGTCGAGGCTCACGCTTGACTCCGGCGGGCACCTGAACTTCCTCTACTGGAACGACCAGGCGTCGAACTGGACGCTCGTGCTCACAAGACCCAGCGCTCCCTGTGAAATCTACGGGCGGTGCGGGCCGTTCGGTGTCTGCGATCCGACCGGGCGGCGGCCTCTGTGCCGGTGCTTGGGGGGCTTCGAGCCTAAGCAGCAGGAAGAATGGGCGAGGGAGAACTTCACTGGTGGCTGCGTGAGGACACAGTCACTGAGATGCGACCAGACCGACGTGTTCCTGCCGTCCGCCGGACTAAAGCTGCCGGATAATTTTAAAATCCTGTGGAACGTTACGGCGGCGGAGTGTGAGGCCAGGTGCAGAGACGGCTGCCGGTGCAGTGCTTATGCTTTTGCTAATGTAACCATAGGGACCGTTCCTGGTTCCAGGTGCTTGATCTGGGGCACGGAGCTGATAGATTTTGCACGCCTCTCTGTCCCAGGAGAGGATCTCTTTGTGCGCCTTGTTGCTTCTGAATTGGGTAATTTCTGAACCGCTCGCTCAATCTGTTTCAGGCACTTAATTGATTTAGTACTGGCAATGGGTGAAAAATCCTATCTTTCTCGGTTATTTTGATGCAATTTCATTCATCGACAGATCTGGGGCATCGGCAAGGAATTTGCCCGTCTCTCTGAACTACTGGAAATGGATGAAAAATTCTGTCTTTCTGGGTTATCTTGATGAAACATTGTAAATTTCACTTCTCGACAGATGCCAATTCTGGGAAATCAGCAAGGACTTTGCCGGAGATCATCGTACCTACCATTTGTGCTGTGCTTCTCATTGCTGCACTGTTGTATCTCCTCTGGATAAGACACAAGAGAAAAGGTAAAAACTACATCAAAACTACCACCTTCATCAACGTAAAGAGCTGAGATTTCTTGAACAAACGAGTAAAATGTTTCTTCCTCTCTGGACTGAAAGTGAAAAGAGCCAGAAACGGGTTGCTGTACGATGCGAAGAGGTTCTCCGAGATGATCGGAAAGGAGAAGGATGTAACTGAGGTGCCCCTGCTGGACTTCAGCGTTGTTGTAGCCGCAACAGACAACTTTGCCTCTGCGAACAGGCTGGGAGAGGGGGGATTCGGTCCCGTCTACAAGGTAAGACCAGTAACATCCTTTTGAAAGACATCAAGATCAACGTCAGTGTTCTCCGGCAGTAACTCATATCATCACAGGGAACATTGCTGCACGGCCACGAGGTAGCTGTGAAGAGGCTCTCCCAGCGTTCTGGACAAGGGTTCCAGGAATTCGACAACGAAATCAAGCTGATCGCGAAGTTACAGCACACGAATCTTGTCCGAATCCTTGGCTGGTGCAGCAATGAAGATGAAAAGATTCTGGTTTACGAGTACATGCCCAACGGAAGCTTGGACAAGATCATCTTCGGTTTGTCATCTTACCAACATTTCGTCAAACACCTTACCTGCAAGATCGCTTTCGTCAATCTCGTGGCCCTTCAATACGAACTGGGTCGTCTCATTTTTCCGAACATGTACACAGATCAAACAAGATTCAGAGATCTAGGGTGGGAGAAGCGGTTTGAAATCATCAAGGGCATCGCCGACGGTCTTCTCTACCTCCACCGGCATTCGAGACTGCGCATCATCCACAGGGATCTGAAGGCCAGCAACATCCTACTCGATGCTTCTATGAACCCCAAAATTTCAGACTTCGGTTTGGCGAGGATATTTGGTGGCAACCAGAAGGAAGCGAGTACAGAGAAAATCGTCGGCACATTGTATGCATTCCGCCTCCTCTTGCCCTCCTCTTTGTGAGCATACTGTTCTTGGCATTTCCCTCTGTACCGTCGTCAGATCTTCGCGCTTCCAATGGCAGCGGGTACATGTCTCCGGAATATGCATTAGATGGTCGGTTCTCGGAAAAATCTGACGTCTTCAGCTTCGGAGTGATGGTGCTAGAGATTATCACCGGGAAGAGAAGCACTGGATTCTATCCATACAAAGACTCGTTCAACCTTCTTAGCTACGTAAGTTTTTGTTTTTTTTAGCTATTTAAATTTCGTTTAATTTGAGTTGAACGCTCTATTAGTTTGATTCGATTTAACGCGTGAAACTGAACTGAATCGTCGACCCAAATTAACTCGAAATATATGAATCGAACTAAATTGAAATAAACTGAACTAGAATAGTTTAGTTCGATTCAAGTTGAGTCCTTTCTGTTTGATTTAGGTTAGAAAAAAAATCCCATCTAAAATCAAACTAAATTATGAACGCCCTTAGCAAACACTACATTACTAAAAGATGAAAAATTGAGGTGAAAGGAAGTTGGAAAATAAATTTAGAAATGAGATATTGGGTCAAACTATGATTTGGTGCCAAGCTAATATAGATAAAAATAGTCATTGACTTAAAGCTAACAAGTTAAAACAGTCAGTACATATCTTTTGAGGATAGAGATAATACTCTTGTTGATATATAGAATACAAATGTTTTGCGTTGATTTCGTTCTCCAAAATTGATATTGTTGATAAACGTCGGCATCTTGTGTGTCTTCTACATCTTTCCTCCAAATATTGTAATCATGATCTTGTATTGCATAGTGTAGTGGTCTTCATTAGTGAAGCATATATATAGGCAAAGGTGAAGTAAGAATCTCTTGACATCCACCTTGGTCTTGATAAAGTATTTTTATCATATGTCTCATCATCATTGTTGCTCTTTGTTGTTCAATCATTTGGCATCTAATATTGGATGTTGATATTTGATTCTGGTATGTCATCATTTGAATCTTAAATTGTATATATGTAAGGTATATCTTATTGCACCATTAGCTATCTGATTTTTGTATGTTCTTTCATTAAGTTCCAATATGTAATTTTAGTGGTAAAAGAAAAAGAATCTAAATTGTGTCATTTTAACTAGCATGTTAATTTTTAGATCTTGACAAATATTTTTTTAATATTAAATATATAGAATAGTCAAGACATTATATTTAATAGAAAGATATAGTCTCTTATCTATCAACACTTTACCAACTACTTTATAGGTAACTATGTTATTTGTCACAACTTAGACAACATGATCTTCTCCTATCTTACTTATTATGTCTTTTATCAATTGAAATAAGTTATCAACATTTTGAACTTTACCATATATGTTCACTAACTTCTAAAAAATATTCCAAAATGTCAAAGATAGAAAATTAATAATGGTCATCTTAGTAATACCTATTAAGAAAAAGAGGATATAATATCAAAATTAAGACAATTTATATATTAACATAAACAAGGTTTAATTAAAAACAAAGTATTAAAGATATTTTTCTATTCATTAGTCCTTAATAGATATTCTCTTTCATCCTATATATGCTCAAAAGTTTTCATATATTTCTTAATATGACTTCACAAATATGTTATAGGATTTCTAGAAAATTTCTTATTGACATTCACAATCAGCCTTTCATATTCTTTTAATAAACTCTTTTGATGTATTGAGTAATATGGTTTTTCAATACTCTTCTTGCAAAATTTTAAGTTATAACTTTTGCAGTGATACTTGATTGTCTTTCGCACTGACGGATAATATGTTCATCTAAGGGACTTTACACTTAGCTCATCATCTCTTGTGAGATCATGAATCTATTGTTAAAGTTGAATGGTAGACCCTTGTCCACTTAGATGAATCTTAACCTATATGACTAGTAGCTAACTTTCAAAGCATGCATGATTTTATCTATTAAAATAAATAATTTGAAAGAGTGTCAAGCATTAAGGTAGAAAGAGCAAAATAAAAATTAAATTAGACATATCTTTAAAAAAAATCTTGTATTCCTCTTCTATTTCTAGCCATTGGTTATTGTTGTCCAATGTTATAAATATTGGTTCCACAACTTGAAGATAAAAATATCTTCTCGAACTATTTTCTTATGTTGTGTACTCACTATCTTCTCATGTTATAAAGATCTTAAAATAAATACAAAATAATTTTTTACTTCTAACAAAGTCTTATTTTATGGTGCAAATTTTTTTTAGTGAGTGGATTGTAGAGGAGAGATGCAAACTTAAAAAGAAATTGATAAATGACATGTTAGCCAGAAACCATACTTGGTGGTAAGGTAATAGCTACCACTATTCATTAAAATGTTAAAAAATAAGTTCTATCATAGGCAATATAGCGGATTATAGATTACTATGGTCTTTTTCTTTAAGTATTCATAGTTGGCAAACTCACCTAACTTGATCTTTACCTCGCTACAACAATGATGCATTATGAGTTAGTGGAGTGTGTCAAGGAGATAAGATTGTGTTCATAAGCACATACTAATCATGAATTAAGAGAGGGTGCTTTTAGTTTAGAGCATTAAATACTTTAATTAACTAATTGTGTTTTGATGATTAAGAGAGGGCATGAGGTTATTATGTTTTCTACCGATATATATGTGATAACCCCCTGATTTTCTCCTCAGCCGCCACACAAGCTTCATTCCAATTCTCTAGTTCAAAAAATAACTATGTTGCAAATGTAGACACGAGCAGATTATCGAATTATGATCGACATATGCAGGTATGGAACATGTGGAGCGAAAATCAGGCACTGGAGCTAGTCAATGATGTATCAATAGGCGGTACTCTTTGCATAGAAGAAGCAGTGAGGTGCATCCAGGTGGGGCTACTCTGTGCCCAAGACAATGCATTGGAGAGGCCAATGATGTCCTCCATAGTTTTCATGCTGGGGAAGGAGAACTCGAGCTTGCCCACTCCGAAGCAGCCTACCTTTGCAACAAGGAGCACAACAGGGCTTTTAACCACATCGAGTACTGAATATGCCTGTGAGGTAACAATCGGCAATTCAGAGTAGCTGTTAGATGATTGTTGTCCTCAGTTGCTTCTTTCTGGCCTTGGGCTGTGTTTGTGATTATGTGAGGAGTAATTCTTTCTCATAGTTGTGTGATTAGATCAATATTTTTATTCTCGATTATGTTTCTAGTTAGGCTATGTTTTGAGTAATCATTTAGCCATTGTATGGTATGGAGATAGTGAAAGATATCCCTGCATTATCCTCTAGTTCTTATTTATTATGAAAAAATATGTTTTAGATTATCTTTTACTTGAATAGATGTTTGAGGTATTTTATAAAATAAGTCAATTTATATTTTTTTTAAAAATAATTTATTTCGAAATGATAACAAGTTTAATAGCCTAAGACATAAAGTATGTTCTTCTCACGAGAAAACTCAAATCATTTTCTTAAGATATTTGATACCATTGGAACCAAATTAGATAATTCATTGATATATTCATTATAACAAGATATAAAATTTAATTTTGATAAATATTTATTAATTAAGTTAATTTTAAACTACATATGCTATTTATAAAATGCCTATTTTTATCTCAAGAAATAATAATTCACTTTAATAAATTAAATACGATTGTGTTATGGTTGACAAGGTACAAGAATTATATCTCTTGACAGCTATCTTTCTTTTTACAAAAGTAGGAATCAATTTAATTTCATAATTATTCTACTATTATTAAATATAAGCTATTTTTAATCAGAGAGAGTACTTTTTGGAATGTTGCATATAGTTATGGCAAATTATAAAAAATGTGATTTAAATTTTTATAATAATTAAAAGAAATGATATTTAAGACTTGTATATGTTTCAAGCTATAAATAACATGTAAAATAAAATAAAATAAAATAAAATTACTTATCAGATTTTAGTTTTCATCTCTCACGACTGAGAATCAAAACTCACAATTGTAGGGTTATGTTTTATAATATACACCAACAAAAAATGTTGATGTACATAAAAAATTTCGAAATTTGAAAGTTTGAAATGGGAGATGGTGAGACCAATATAATGCAATTATCCAAAATGTCAACAAGTTGTTTACAACAGTAAATGAACCTTATTAGTCTAATGTATGGAATGTGCATGGGCAATGAGGGATGCTTAGGTGTGTAAAATGCCTTGGTCTTGGGCTAGCCCAAACAAAGCTTGTTGTTGGCTCCTACAAAAAATGGCTTACACTCAATTGGTTTGATATTCAAACAAAAATAAAAATGATAAGGATAAGCCATTCCTTCTAACTATCATTATTTCTGTCATGTATGTTTTAGTTATGATAAGTTTTGATAATGATCCCATCTTATGTTTGGTATCATAGGAACAAATTTGAAGATAATCTTGCCATAAATTTATAAGTATTTATTGAATGTAACGTCATAGTAAACAAAATATATCATAATTTAATGCACTAAATATAAAATATTTATTTTTTGAAGTGATATACATAATCATAGAGTATGTAGCAGACATTATAAAATCTATCTGATAACAAAATTATCAGACATCGGTGGTGATGACACCACACGTCAGTTGAGGAGAAGAAGATTCTTAGGAATGACATCTTGATCATCATGGGTGCCTCCTCCAGCCTCGACCTGGCCATTGTTAGGGCCCTGACTGACAACGGAAAGTGGCACGTTGTGACAGTGGGCTGGGACTTCCTCAAGGCTGAGACAGTAACGAAATCAATCGGCATGAGCAAGGACAACTACACCATGCACCTTTCTCACCTGGCTCAAAAGCATTCAGTAGGTCATCAACAACTTCCAGTACAACAAAAAGCCAACCCTTAATGTGCTAGTCTACAATGCCACCATCTACTTGCCCACTACCAAGAAACCCATGTTCTTTGTTGAGGACTTTAAGCTCAGTGTCAACACGAGGGCTACTTCCACCTCGATGATCTGAAAAAAATCCAACTACCCCTCCCTATTAAGATTAAAAGAATAGGTGATTACAAATATTATAGTACAATAGGCAAACTGGGTTATTACAACAAATGCAAACAACCTATGGAGTTCTATGATTCTGCTACAGCAGTAGGAGGCAACAAGCATCTAGCATCTCAAACAATATTCTCTAAAAGTCTTTTTTCTCCGTTCACATTTTTGTATTTTTATATGATTCATACATTTGTATTTTGCCTCCGTGTGGTCTTTATAAATACCATATCGTGCTTGATCTTCTAGGACATCATAGAGGGCATGATTTGCCCACAGGTCTTAGTAACTTTCTCTCCTTCTTTGTTCCCTCTTCCTTCCACGCTAATGAATTCAACTTGGTATCAGAGCAACACCATGGAGGGAATTGAAGGGAACTCACCCATGTTGTAGATCATTAGCAATGACCAATGACTATCTGCAAGAGAGATCAACAACCCATACTTCTTTCATTCATCAGACAACCCAAGTATGTTAATGGTTTCTACTCTTCTCACTGGTGACAAATATATTGCCTGGTAGCAAGAGAGAATGGTAGCTCTATCGACAAAGAACAAGTTGGATTTTGTCAATAGAGTTATTACGAAGCCCTCTATGTCAGATGCTACCTCTAAGGCATGTGAGAGACAACCAACAATGTGGTCATGTCTTGAAATTCTATATTCATTGAGATATTGCTAGATTTGCTCTATACGCCAATATTGCCTATGAGATGTGAAATGATTTGAGAGAGGTTTTCGCCAGCAAACAACCTGAGGATTTACAACTTGGATCAAACTATATCCACTCTAAAACATGGAAGTGAATAAGTCTAAAAATATTTCTATAATTTGAAAGGCCTATGGGTTGAGCTCTCCCAACTTGAGTCATTAGTTGAGAGCTCCTACACTAAAAAATGATGCCTTATGCAATTGTTAATGGGGCTTAGCAACATCTACGATGTTGTTAGAATACAAGTCTTACTTATGTATCCTCTTTCTAGCACTAGGAAAGCCTATTCTCTCATTCTCTAAATTCACTACTATGATGATCAAAGAATTCCCAAAGGCCAACAAAATTAGAGATCATAGGAGGTGGTGCTCACATTCCAACATCACTATCATTCCAAAGAGAATTGCTTCAAGTTGGATGCAACATAGTTACTATAACATACCTGGTCACAACAAAACCAATGCTTCATGCTTCATAGATATCACCAAAATTGACTAAACATAAAGAAACCACAAGGCAAATAGAATGTTCAAAAGTGTTTAATTGAGGATTAGTATACCAACTTCATCTGACTCCTCGAATGTGATAATTCTTATGTACTTTTTTCTATTGATAATGTTATAGGTTCAAGTTCTAATTATAAGGGGCTTTGGGTTCTTGACTCAGGAGCCATTGCTCATATTTCCTCATCCACTATCTCCACTCCTTCAAACATGATTCAACAGCCACCACCATTGGTATATACAACTCTTGGACAAGTCTACTACAAAGATACTTAGAATGGACCCTTTCAAGCAAAATAAATGCACCAATTTGAACACTATTTTTCATGCCTCTTTCTTTAAACACAACATTCTTTGAATTAGCCAAATAACCAAGGAGAATCAATGCTCCATAACCTTCTATCTACGTTCTTTCCTTCCCAATATATTGTGTAGGATTTGGTGACCAAGAAATGGATTGGTCGGGGCCTTTGAGTCACAAGACTTCACTATTTTGTAGGCAAAGTTGGACCATTTTACTTATTCTATGAGGTTGAACATTGCCAAACTTGGACCTAGAGACTAGGCCGCCCCTTAGATATTAAACTTAGGACTCTTTCTCAAAGACTTCAATTTGCCCTTCAAGCCCATAAAATGCATCATATGTCTGATGGCCAAGCAACCCCATCTCTCTTCAAGCTCAGCCAAAATAGGAGCAAATAATTTTTTGACTTGCTATTATGTAATATTTAGGTGCCATATTCTATTTAGGTCCAAGTTAGATTCTTTTTAAACATTGTGGATGACTACCCTCGCTTTTGTATGGATATATATATGTTGAAATTTAAATCTGGTGTCCTTGATATTATAATACATTTTGTTACCTACATTCAACGTCAATTTAGAATGCATGTTAAAAGAATCATAACTTATAGTGGTTTTAAAGTTTGCAATAAGAATCTCAACTTTTATTTCACAACATATGGCATTATTTAAAAAAACTTGTGTCTACATGTAAGGAATCGTCCTAAAAATTTTGTGCAGCGGAAGCGACGATTCCTATGAGTTCATTCAGAACCTATCTCATTCGGAACTGAATGATGAAAATTGAAAACTGATCAAAACATGTTCGAATATACTGATTGAGATTCATCTAATTCCATGGAGAGGAAGGAGATGAGCTTCTAAAGCTCTTAAAATCATTCAAATGTCCAGTCTCTAACAGTATCCACACGAAATTCATCCACAACAGATTCTCCCTTCGCGTCGGCCTCGAGAACTCTTCCCGAACAGTGCTCCATCCCCCATGGACGCCTTCTAGAGAGAAGAGGTAAGGAAGAGGATGAGGACGTGATTTTCATCTTTGGCTTGATAGGATTTGGCTGAAACTATTAGTATTTATAGAGAATTTTGGAATTTTCTATAAAAACTCAAAATCTCTATAAATTATGCCTTTGCCCCTGTACTTATGGATAAATTCTTATGTGTGTGACCTACTAGGCCCAATATCCTATTTGGTTGAGGCCTAATTAAAATAGAATAATTCTACTTAATTTAATTAAATTCATTATCTGATAATTGATTATTCGGCTTACAGATCATAAAGGGTACAAGTCACATTCCATGAGCTTTTCCATCATAAGTTACCACATGGATATAAACTCTTGTCTATTCGATGCCTAGTTGAAAAGGAGTACGGCATCGACTGTCAACTTCTTAGTATACCAACTCTATAGGATCTTGTACTCAAAATTGGAAAAATTAGAAAACTCTTTTATAATCATTATATCTACCCTGGCCAAAGATTTAGAGTACTACCCCATAGGACATTCACTCTTACTTACCGAGAGTGAACGATCCCATGTTGTCTGCTCAAATGTCTCTATTATGTTTTTCTTGTACCCGATCTATCACTATATTGGACAATCTAAATGGTCATTCATAAGTCAAAGCACAAGTTCCACCCAACAAGCATCTTTGGCGACTCATGTTAAAGTCCAACTATGCAACCGTGATGATAGAAAATCCTGATTGACAGTTCGGTAAGATATCATTCAGGGTTTCTAATTCGCTTAGTTCAATGAACTAATTCAACTAATAAGCACTTGTATGTGTATCTTAATGTCTCCACACTAATGACCAATGAGATCGGTTATCCTCATCATATAAGAAGACATCACACACACTAATCTATCTAGATCCTTGATGTCCCGTCTCAAGGATCCTATGACTAGGAATATTTATATCACATACCTCTAAATGATCAATCTTATTATCATGATCTCATTATGATTCAATCATCATTGCATGTGATCAAGAACTTTATTGCAATATTTGTATCTAATAAGAGTTAGTAATGAAGATTTATCTAATTATTTGAATGAGATATTTTTAGAAATGTCGAATCATATCATATATGATTGACTTATAGGACATACATTTCTATCACTACACATACTGACAAAATGGGATTACTGAACAAAAGCACCACCACATTTAGACATTGCAAGGTCCCTTAAAATTCAAAGCAATCTCCCTTAAGAATATTATAATCATTGTATTTGTAAGGAATTGCACTATAAAATTTATTGCAGCAGAAGCAACAATTCTTATAGGTTCATATTGATTTTGTCTCAATCGGAACTGAATAATGAAAATTGAATACCAGTTAAAACATGATCAAATATACTTGATAGAGATTCATCTAATCTCTTAAAGAGTAAAATGAATAACTTTTCAAGCTCATCAAATAGCCTAATCACGTAACTCTTATAAAAGTGTCAATAAACTATCATTAAGAATTTATGAGATCTTGAATAATATATGGAAAACGTCTAGAAGTCTTTAGAGTAATTTTGAATATGATCAAGCAATGAGGCAAATAGAAAAGTATGTTTTATGAATGGATAATAATACTCTTTACTATAATTAACAATAACCTATGTCGCAAAACTGGAGATTTTCCGTAGTTGATTTCTATTTGAGTGTTGTACTAAATGTTGATGTATCAGCCTAAATGGATGTGATGAAAGACTCCTTTTGCAATTGAGCATATATGGAATGAGAAAGACTTTGTTTGGATGAGCACACTTCTCATTGTTCCCCTTCTTGTTTCTTTGTGTCAACTAGTAAAGTGCATTAGCGATATTTAAAGGCCTAGCCCCCTACAATGTCAAGCTTGGCCCGACAAGGTGAATGTTATACAAAATTTAAATGAACAAAGGCTTTAAAAGAAGCATGCTTGATATAAAACAAACATAGATGCAATGCAAGGAAAAGAAACAACAATTTATTATCTACACATGTTCTCCTAATGTTTTTGGAGTTTTTAGAAGTGTTTCTGATTCTTTTTGGTTTTATGTGATTAGAAATATCTTATACAAATGATGCTCACATCCATATGTATAGACGTTTTAGAACTGGACCGAGGCATCTTGACAATAAGATGTGCATGTCTTCCAAAGAAGACACTTCCGACCCTCATTTTCATATTTTTGTGGTTATGAGATTTTCCAAATTTTTGGTGAAAGAGACAATTGCTTTGTATCTCGATTATCCTAAGTTGGGTATTTGTTGCTGCCACCCTAAGGTTAAAGGTATATGCCACATGTGATGAAACATGCCCTTTTACCTAGGATCCTTCGATCATTTTCTTTCAACCAACTTAGGTACCACATTGGTCTAGCTATCATTCCATTATCCCAAGGTGTATAAGGAAGAATAGATAGATAAGCCTAAGGTAGACTCTAGGGGTTTGAAGAGCTTTCTCTACTTACACCCAAATCACTTTTTAGTGTATGTAAGAAATTTGTGTGGATGTCACTGTCGACTATGTACTTAGATGGCTTGAAAAGTGTAAGAATACTCGTTCTTTTCCGACTTTGAAAGATTAGTTGAATCCCATGAAGGTTTTTTTTTTATTTAGCTTGAATGCAGTTCTAGATAATGTTGTTTGATTTTGATTGAGACAACGACAATGAAATCAAAGAAATAAAATACTTTTGCTGCTATGGTAGGATTCTTTACAATTGCACTTCATAGTAGCATATTCCACCTCTTAATATAGAAAAAAATGCTTTACCACTTTTGTGCCCCTTTTTCAGATTGAGTGGCATTGTTCATGACTGCAGGAGTTGCCTTAGCTAGGAGACTGAGGTGATTCACTCTCCTTGAGAAATGTCACACTTTTTGCCATAGAGGCCTAAAGGTGTCACACATCCTCTCTGTTGGAATCAACACATAACAATCATCCAGAGACCTGAAGGGGTGTGTTGCATCCTTAGCTACCTTTCTAAGTTTAGAATATTATTTTCTATGTCTTGAAAAATCTATCTTAGCACCCACATCCCCTGGTCTTAGGAGATGCAAAAAAGCTAAGACATGAAAATTTCCAAGTTTCTTAAGGTGCCGTAGAACATACCAACCAAATAGAAGGATACAAAATGCCATATTATGAGATCAAGAGAGATAGGATGCACCTTCATTTATGACACATACCTTTCCATGGTATTGAATCAATCATTGATTGAGAAAAGGATGAGGTTTGTTATGGCATCTAAGAAGACAATGTGCTAGAAAGGGAGCTTGGTGTGAGTTTCTTGTTGCTGATGGAGGTGACAAAAAGGCTTAGAGAGAGTCCAGGGGAGGGAAAGGCAACAACGGTTTGGGGAATTGGATACATCTACTTAATGAAAAGAGGTAAGAGATAGTAGGGTCATAGGGGATACTAGAGGAAGTAGCATGGCTAGTGCTGGGATGATGCAAACTTCATAAGGGTGCAGACAATGGGACTGCTCTTGCGTGCTTTATAGCTGGTGATGTTCCGTCAAGGTAAGAAACTTGAAAGTAAAACCTAAGATAAAAAATCCACATTTCATCTAAATTCAAACATGGAGATAGAATAAGAGTGGTCGAATATACAAGTTTCTCAATGTCAAACAAGAAAGTCCAATTTTCACGTGGTCTAATCGAAGAAGCTTGTCCATTAATGTCAGAGAAAGGTTAAACAAGTCCTGGCCAACACTTAGTGGTTTATTACTTTTCCTACACCTATCTCCACACCTTATCCACTTATACTAGTGATCACACTTCACTTTATGCTAACACCTCTCCACCAATTAAACCTAAGAAATGTTGTTTTAAAGTTGAAGCCACTTGGTTTGATCATCCATCTTTTCACCAAACTATTACAAACACTAATGTTGATGTTGTTGTGCTTGGTTTTATTGTCTGCATCAACATCAATTGGAGATCATGTCCGATCATAAGAAGATCAATCACTAGTTATGTGAGCTTCTTGGGACAGAATCCAGTATCATGGAAAACCAAAAAATAACACACTATGTCCAGATTATTGGCAGAATCGAGATATATGGTAGTGGGGACATTTGAAGTTCAATGTTTGAAGCATATATTTAAAGATTTTAGGTTTACATTTAATGTAACCACTTCTTATTGTGATAGCCAACAGCATTACACATAGCAGCCAATCCCATTTATCATAAACGAACGAAGCATATCATAATGGACTTGCATTTTATCAAGGAGAGAATGCAGTTAGGAATGATAAGAGCAACCCATATTGACTGCAAAAGTTAGATTGTTGACATTTTCACATAGCCATTAAGGAAGGAATAATTCATTCAATATATGAATAAGCTGGTCAAGAACATACATCCCAAGCTTGAGGAGTGCTAGGATTAATAATACTCGGTTGGTTAATGCCCTGTTTGGTTAAAGTTTTATTTTTGGTACTATATCAATATTGATATTAATATTTTCAAATGTTGGAATATTAATATCAAAAGTAATACAAGTTGACACTTGTATTACATAATATGCTTTGTTTTTACTATAAATTTTATAATTGATACACTTAGCCAAACACCTCTTAATGATTCCTATCAATATCAATTTTAAAATTGATAGTGCTAGAGGTACCTAATAGTGTTACCAAACAGGGCGTAAAGTATCAAAAATGATACTATAACAATTTAGATATGTGAAATCTCGAAAAAATTTATTTAAAAAAACTTGTCATTTGAAATTTGAATTTGGTGTGATTGGAATTGGTATGATTGTGATTTGGAAAGTTTGAAAATTTTGTTGAAGATATGTATATATAACCTCAAAATTTGAGATTGAAATCAAATTTGGAAATTCGTTCATGTATGTATGTGTTTCGAAACATGTATATATGAAAATTGAAAATTTGAGTATTTCAAAAAGTTTTGAAAATACATTTTTTTGATTTGAGCTTTAAACATGAAAAGGATTTTGATTTTTAAAGAATAGTTTTCCAAAAAAATCTCATCCAAAATTTATTCGTCAAATTTTGGTTTTACAACTATGAAAATATCGATATTCCATAGAAGTATAACTAATCCGACAATATACATAAAAAAATTTAAGTTCGAGGTTGGGTTCTTTGAAAATTCGTTTTGACCTCTCCCCATCGGGTGGTGCGAAGACCCGATGTTAATTATATCGAAAACATTCGAATACCCTTGATTCGTCGCCAAAGTAATTTCGAAAGGATAGCATACATCCACAAATGAACATGATAAGAGCAACGGCTCCATAACTTTCGATGGAATGCAAACGTTTTATATTTAAAATTAAATTTGATTTGATTTGATTTAAAATTTTGATTTAATTGGTTTGTGATTTAATGCCTTGTATGTTTGATTTAAGATTTGATTAAATATTAAGTTAAAGTTGATTTGACTGATTTTAAAATTTGTTAAATTTGTTTGATTCAAATGTTATGTAATTATTTGGAGATGTTAAGATTAAAAATCTTAAGTAATATTTTTTTGTTTTGTTTATTATTATTGTTTATCAATTATGATTACATGTATTTTTGTTATTTAATTGAATCCATTAATTAATTAGTTTAAGAGATTTGATTGTTTAATATTTTGATTGATTTAAAAGGTGTAAAAATTAGTTTTAATTTAATTAAGTATATTTTATGTATCTTCTTAGATTAAATTGGTATTAAGCCTTAATAGGTATGTTATGTTCATAAAATTTATTATGTTTTGTTTTATGTGCTGTTTTTGTTTGTTTAACTTTAAAATTATCTTAAAATTAATTTTAATTTATGAAAGTTAATTTTGATTAACTTTGATTAAATTTGGTATTTTCGGATTATTTAATTAATTAACTTTCTTTCTTTTTTTTATTGTTATGAATTTAATATAATCTTTCTTCTTCTTTTTTAATCTTTTCTTATTTGCATTCCATCCAACTTATGGAGCTATTTTAACTCCCATTGACATCAAAAATACTTACATCATGTAAATTCCATTAATTGAAAAAAATGTACAACTTACAAATGTGATGAACATAAAATGATATCATGATTACAATGAATCAAATCGGTTTTGAATCCATTGAGCCTTTGATAGGCATTATGGAATGGATCACATCGATAATATATATAACACACCGACCTTTGGCTAAGGTTTATGGGTGTTATTTATCGATATAATCACTATCATATCGGTTTTATATTTTGGCATTCATGTATATATGTATACACATTTAGCCATCATATAAAATTGATATAATAATCCCTTGATGGGAAAATTGATATAGCATTGGGGTCATTTCATTTTGACATTTATATGCCAATCAAAATTATTTATTTTTGATTCTTTCAAATTATGCCGAAGCGTAGAGCGTGCCCGATTGGACCGGCCCCAATTAGCCTCGATTGTTTGATTATTTTCCAAAGACGTAGAGCATGCCCGATTGGACCGGCCCCCAATTAGTCTTGGATCGATTTATTATTTAAGTTTAAATTTGAGACATAGAGCGTGTCCGATTGGACCGGCCCCCAATTAGTCTCAAATCGGTTTGATTGTGAATTTTATTATTTGATCAACATTGACATTATTTTGAGCCATCATGTTTCAATAGACGGTCACAAATTGACATCCATCTATCATTACCCATCCTCTCCTCTTTCTGTCCAATGCTGTGCGGGTAACCAAGTGGATTTGAAAGGGGATTCGAGTGTGAACAAGAAAGAGCCTTCGGGGGAAGGTCGCAAGTTTGCAATGGGGGTGCGTAGGCGGCTGGGTTGGCTACGGCAAACAGAGGGGAGAAGGGGGCGGGGGCGGCGGTGTGCGCTTGGCCAGGAGGGCTTCCGGCGGAGGGAGGAGAGGGAGACGGGGGACGCGGCTGCGAACAGAGAGAGAGAGAGGGGGCCTCGCGGCTACGGCTGTGGGCGGAGGTGAGAGAGGAGAGAGGAGAGGCCGCGCGCGGGCGGACAGAGGGAGAGAGAGAGAAGAAGCCGGCGCGGTTGCGGGGCTGCGAGGCTGCGTGCGGGGCTGTGCATGGTTAGGAGAGAAGGTGAGAGGCGCGGCGATGGGAGCGTGGTCGGGAGGTCGTCTGGCGGAAGGATGAGAGGGAGACGGGGGAGGTGCTGCGCGCTGGAGACGGTGGAGGTGCGCAGGAGACAGTGAAGGTGCGCGCAGGCAGACGACGGTGAACAGAGGGAGGCGCGCGTGCGGTGGCGGGCGGACGACAGCAGAAGAAGGGGGCTGCTGCTACGGCTGTGAACAGGAGGGGGAGGACAGACTGTGTGCGGCGGCAGAGTGTGGCTGCCGGATGACGAACAGAGGGCGCGGGAGTGTAATCGCGGACAGACAGAGAGAGGTAGAGAGACGCAGTGACCGCGGAGGGAGCCGAAGACGATCACCTCCACCCCGGTAAACCTTACCTCGCCTCCTTCTTCTTCTCTTCCTTTTTTTGCTCTTTGCCGTATAATCGAACCCTTTGCTGTATTCCTCGAATCCCCACTGCTGTATGCTGCCACCGTCTCCTTATCTTGCGGCGGCCATTGATCATCCGGGAGTAACGTCCTCCCCTACCGTTACCAAGCTGACAACGTGCCTCATTGTTATGGGGGCTTCAATGCGCGTCCGTTACATGCCCCTCACCTCCTATAGGCCTTGTGCAGTAGAAGCATCCGACGGCAGCACCTTCCCAGTGCGTCGATAGTTACGTCTGGCTTTTAATTTGCTTATCCATGCCATTTAGAATATTCCCTCCTTGAAGGGAGCTTCGGTAAACGTCGATACTGTTGGGACATTGCTGCAACCTTTTCTCGGTTCCCTTCCGTTGACGTGTCGGACCATTGTACGTGATTCACGTCAACTTTCAGCGGGTGTTTAAACCCGTCGAAAAACGTTACGACGTCCGCGATCATCTTGTTTCAACGCGTCAGAATATCATACGAGAGTTTCGACACTCTTCATACGAACCTCGTCGTCATTTAGAACTTGTCGACGAGTCGCTGTTTGTGACAAATTCGGAAGACGTATGTAAACGTTGCATCTTCGACGGCTGAATTGCATCGTCTTGTCCACTTTTATTTATTTTGTGAATTTTTCCAGCACTTTTTTAGGCGTCAACAATTGCCCCCCACGGGTGATTTTGCAAAGGCGGGTCCGTTGGAGAATCACCCGTGCCGCAGCCATCTTTCCATTGCATTTTTTTTTCTTCTTCTTTTTATTGAAAATATTTCATCATGATTCATCGTCATCATTCTTTTGACATCTGATAGGTGCTTCATGGCTCGACACGGAGCTTCTTCTAGGAATATGGCGAATGATAGTTCTTCTGAGGAAGAAAGACATTTTGCAGCATCACGTATGCTGGTTCCAAATAAGCTGATCCAGACCAGATTCGGGTAACATGACTATCATTTGGCTGCCCGGGAGCACATGGGCTTGATGACTGGTGCTGGAGACGTCGACGTCACATTGATCCAACATGGGCACGGGTCCTTTGCATATGTTCGACCAGCACACTACCCTCTTCATTATCCCTCTAAAGAAGCTCTGTTGGAGTTTATTCGGTGCCCTTTCCCTTTAGGGAATGCCGACATTTGTTCTATGTCATCAGAGGAGAGGAACCGGCTTGAATGTGCCATACTGCGAGGCAGAGATATCATGCAGGGTACTGTTGTTTATGCATACCCATCATTTCCACTGGGTTTGCCTCATTTTAAGTGTAGTCCATCGTGCCATTCTATGGGCTTATTGAATGAATTTCAGGACGAACGTTTCTGTTCTTATGGTTTTCGGCCAGGTGTATGGAAGTTGGATAGAGCATGTCCCTCAGATGCATCTAGACACCGCAGTGGATTGTTTTTGCAGCCCAGCAGTCCCCGTTTCAGTGGGGAGAACTTTGATGGCAGGTGTATACTTGATGGTATTTTGGCACATAGTACAGATAGTTGGTATGGCCGATTTTCTGTGAGACGTTCTCACCGCCCGAGAGATGGTGCTTGTGAATGGTTAGAATATATTCTAGCCAATTTCAGTGCTCGTTTGGAGCAAATCTGCTTGAAGTCTGCTGTGGGTGCTGCCTTGTATGACTATTCTTGTTATGAAGGATATATCCAGGCTTTAGCAGAGTGGTTCAACAGGAGGTGGAACACCTTTGTCACTACTGAGGGAGAGACTTCACTTGATTTGTGGGCTCTTCATATGCTTTCTGGTTTACCGGTTCGTGGAGAACCCTATGAAGAGGTCATTTTGGATGACCTTCATAGATGTCAGACAGATGACCAGGGTAATTATCAGTTGTCTTATTGCCACAGGTACTTGGTGAAAGTGTGGCGTGATCTGGCTATGGTCAGCAAGAACCATTCTTCTGATGTCAGTTATCGAGTGAGTTGTGACATTTGGCTGCGTTTCTTCTATGGCGGTCCTTACTGTTACAAGCATGGTTTTGCCAAGTTGGGCAAGAAACGGACCGACTTAGTACGCCACAAGAAACCACGTTCTAACAAGAGATTCGCTGGCTTAGAAGCTTGTGTTGAAGCAGAGGATCCATGGGGGCTTGGTGAGATTACACATCTGGCTGCTTTTCTGGCTTATTGGTTGGTTACCTTCGCGATTCCTTTTGAGGATGCAGATGTGATTAGACCAGAGGTTCTGTACCCTGCTTGCAGACTTGCTTGTGGCACCACCTTAGCTATTGCTCCAGCTGCTCTTTCTGCGATATATCATTCTTTTGGAGCGATTGCATCCCATTCTTCACCTCGGGACTGTGCTATTGTGATGGCTACGCATTGTGTGAGTGTCTGGGCTGCTTCCCTTTTTACTGGCCTCCCCTCCCTGGGAGAAGGACTAGATCCACACTGTGCGTTGATGTATAGATTTGTTGGCAGTCCTCGTTCACAGCAGCAGCAGGAGCTTACTACAGGACGGAGGCTACTGTCTACATTGCCGCTAGATGGTGGCAATGGCTTGAGTTTTGCCCATTGTTCAGTGGGTCATCGCCCACATACTGCCATACAGCATGTTGGTGGTTTTCATTGGGTGGATCCTTTGACGAACCAATACAGTGCATGGGCTACTTGGGACTGGTATCTGTGCACCCGTCTATGTGTTCTGGTATTTCGGCATGGTCGGCGTACCATTTTAGAGCCATATTATCCGCACCGGTTTGGTAGGAACTTTGGTTATGACCAGGGGCTTCCTCCGAATGCCGATTTCGACATCCCCTCTCGTGTTTATGCTCATTTGGACAACCACCTTGTTACAGCGGAGTGGTGGTATTTATTTTGCCGAGAGGCGAAGGATCACATTGAGATTCCACCGCTGGGGGTTATCGGCGAATTTGATGTTGTTTATGGCAAGTGGTGGTCTCATCGTAGCCAAAACTACAGGATGTTACCACATTTGATAGCTGCAGCCGAAGAAGCCCGGTTGGATATGAAAGATTGTGCTCCTCTAGATGTCAGCTCATCTTTTCTTTGGCGCCATTACAGGTCTCGGAGAGACAAGTTGTTAGCCAAATACAAATCTTGGGAAAAACGGGGTTTGCTACCTCCAGTATCCCAGGATCCTTACACCGGGACTATTGACTCTCTTGTGGAGCCACTTCGAGCTTCACAACGGGCACGGCGACCAGCCCCCTTGCAGCCTGCTGACTGGTATTATTTTTTAGAGATTGATTGCACGGGGCGCCAACACGTTCTTTCGAGGTAGCTTCTACCTCCAACCAGCTCTATTAGAGTTTGGGTCGATCATCTCAGGCAGTTGATATCCTCTTGGGGACCACTTGAGGATGCACTAGATGTGGCACAGGCTTTATGTTTTGGGGAGCTGAAAGTTGCTGTGATGAGTGCCGCGAGCAAGGTTGGACGAGATGCCGGGCTATTGGTCTCCCGTCCACCTAGTTGTCCATCACCAGGTATTTAACTTTTATTTTCTTCCTTGCTATCATGTTCATATTCCCAATCATTTCTCCTTTTTTGTATGACGTTGATCATCATATTATCTTACTTTCTTCTTTCTTTGTCTACTCCTTTCTTCAGAGGTGGCTTTTGCAGAATCTTCTACCACTCGTGCTAAGGGTTCCCGTAGATCGGCAGGAAACACTCCACCTAAAAAGAGGGCACGCTTGATGAGGAGATCTTTATCTCCTACGCCGGCTGACCGTGCTCCAAGTATGTCTTTCATTTTTTATTTGTCCAGTTCATACCATGTTTTGCTTTGTCGAGCACCTTTATGCATGTTTTCTCTTTACTTTTGTATACAACCTTTTCTCCTGCTCGAGAGATGGATCCACCCCCTCCTTCTGCCAAGGGTGTTTGTATAGAGGATGACATCTTTCCCACGACTAGGGAATATCATCTTTTTACTCCAGGGGAGCCGAGTGGAGATGTTGATACGAATGAGATTCCAATCCCATTGGTCGTTGATGTTACTTTAGCGACTACTGCCCCTTCTGTTGAGTTTACTTCAATGGTTGCTGGTATACGCTCTCCTTCTCCTATAGGATCATCCCCAAACATTGAGGATTGTTTGATTGTTGAGCCCATTGCCATCAGACCTCCATCTCCTATGGAGGATTTGACTTTGACGGATGAGGTGACTGTTCGGGTGGTTTCTTTACAAGGTATAATGCTTCTAGTTTGCATTTATATAGAGTGCCATCATTTTTTGTGCTAGAAAACTAAATCTTAAACCTCTAACCTTCCTCTCTTATAAATGATGCGGGTTCTTTGTTTATCGCAGTGATTTCTAGCCCACCACTGGCAGAACTGGATTCACCTGCCCAAGCACCTGACATTGATAGTTTGGGCGGTGATGAGAGTGACTTGATTGTTACCTCAACCTCACCCATGATTGGAGGTATGTTGTGGATCATTTGCATTTTTTTATCCACTTTGTTGAGCTATCTTATTCACTTCCACTTATTTCATTTCTTTTCCTCTTTCTTTTTCAGATGATGACAACATGATCTCAACTCTGGAGAAGGGTGGTGCCTCGGGGGATGACACCCCACCTATAGCCACTGTCTTGTCTACTGGTGAGTGATGTAGTGAATTCTTTTCTTTCATGCTTTTATTCATCATTATTTGAATGTATACTTGTTGACTAATTCTTCTTCTTTTCTTCTTTTCTTGTAGTTGCTGCACCTTCTGGCGACTCTTCTCAATTGGCTATTATGCTCACTGATCCACCTGAGTTGGGTTTAACTTGGCCTTTTACACTTGCTATTGGCACGAGGCTTGCTAAGCCTATGCAAGAAAGTATGATCAAAGCTTTGGATCGACTTCTGCATCCCTTGCTACCTGAAGAAGAAATGAGGGCTCAATTGAAGAATGTAACTGCTTGTTATCATGGTCTCGGTTGCACTATGGAACCATGGATAGCAGCTGTAGAAGCACTATGGAGGTAGTATTGTGATCAGCTTCATATGGAAAAGATGCGAGTTCATTGGAACACGGTTCTTCTTCCTCTGGCGAAGGAGAAGCTATCCATGAAGAAGGCCAATGCTGATGCCATCTCCTCGGCACGGACCCATTTGGAGACTCTGCGTGGTGATCAAGCTAAAGCAGAGAGTGCTGTTGGGAAAATCCGTGGGAAGCTATCTGCCTTAGATGCAAGGCGATGCGTATTAGAGGTCCAACTTTCTCTTGCTCAGCTTAGTGATGAACAGACTAGTAAGAGTCTAGCCTCTAAGGAGGAGGAGCATGCCATACTTGTTACCACTGAGGCATGCCTGTCGGTAGAGATACAGGAGCTTGATAGACTTCGCCCGACAGATTGTCCTATGCCAGAGTTGTAGTCCTTTATTCCTTGCTGTATTTGTCTTTCTTTATTACAAAGTGTTGTTGCTTCTATTATCTTAAAAATATAATGATTTGCATCTTCTTTAAGCGTTCTTGACTTCCAGCTTCTTGTTGCACAACATAACGCTATCCAACACTTGTCATTGACATTGCGGTCATTCAACTCTTTTAGGATCGAGAAGGGCTTGGGCCCTTTGACTTAACATCCCTCTTTTTCCTTTAAATTCGCCTTGTCGACATGTGCACGAATTGATGTTAAAAAAATGACCATACCACAAATTATATACAAAATAAAAATCATATACAACCGGCTGAACGTAGACTTTCCTCTCTTTTTTTTTATCTTTCTCTTTTTCTTCTTTTCTCTCTTCTATCACTCTCTCTCTCTTTCTTTTTTTATTTTTTTTTCTACCACTCTCTCTTTTTTTATTTCTTTTCTTCTCTCTTTTTTTCATTCATTTTTTATCTACTCTTCTTTTTTTGCTTTTTTTTCTCTCCTCTTTTTTTATTTTTTTGTTCTCCACTCTCTCTCTCTTTTTCTCTTTTTTTCTCTTCTTTTTTTATCTATCCTTTTGTCTCTTTCTCTTCTCATTTTTTTTTTCTTTTCCATTCATCATCATTCTTTTTTTTTCTTTTCTTCTTCTTATTTTTTTTTTGTACCAAGATGAACTTGCAAAACATGTAAACATGACATCGTCATTCTCGGTCTATTGAATATGGTGATTTGGTGTTAAGAAAATTCTTATAACATATTAACATTGGGGGTAAACTTATCCCATGGGATATGAATTTTAATTGGCTTAATGCCAAAAAGAACCCGTGAGATATATGAATGCGATAAAGTCGCATGCAACTCTTTGGGTATAAAATTTAGGTGGCTTGATGCCAAAAATAACCTTTAAGTCATATGAATGTGAAAAAGTAGCATTCAGCTTATTAGGTTTGAATTTTGGGTGGCTTATTGCCGGATGAACCCGTGGGACCACGAATGCGAAGGAGTTGCATGCGGTCCATTGGGTATAAAATTTGGATGGCTTGATGCTAACAAAACCCTTAAGACATGTGAATGTAAAGAAGTAACATTCGGTCTATTGGGTTTGAATTTTGGATGGCTTACTACCGAAGGAACCTATGGGACATATGTATGCAAAGGAGTTGCATGCAGCCCATTGGGTATAGAATTTAGGTAGCTTGATGCCAACATAACCCTTAAAACATGTGAATGTATAGAAATAACATTCGGTCTATAGGGTCCGAATTTTGGATGGCTTATTGCCGAAAAGATTTATCAGCTTGATGCTAAAAAGATATATCGGCTTGATACCAAGAATGATTTGTTGGCTTAGTGCCAAAAAGGTATGTTGGTTTAATACCAAAAATATGTGTTGGCTTGATACCGAGAAGCTATACTGGCTTAATGCTGAAAATATGTGTTGGCTTGATGCCGAAATAATATGCTGGCTTAATGCCAAAATGATATGTTGGCTTAATGCCGAAATAGAATGATATGAAACCTCTTGCTGACATTGAATCTGAAGATTTTTGAATGTCAAAGGATCACATTCGGCTTTTGTAAATCAAAGACGAAGTGACTTGTTGCGGTTTATACTCGTGAGATATATGATCATGAAATAATCATGCTCGGCTCATGGAGTATGAATGTAAGATAATGATTAATTTTTGAAGGACCCTAAATTTCAAATATTCCTAGGGACTTGGAGAAAAATGAATGGTTTTGTGTCCAAATTGAGCGATGTGAAAATTAAAAGAAACATTAAGACCAGCATGGTCATGATGTTGTAAGGTTTGTGAAAAGGTCATGAAAACCCAAAATTTTCGCTTTAATAACCACATATACCAGGAGGGTTATAGTGGTATACATTTGAAAACACGGAGATTCTTCAACCACGAAGGTTTTTCTTTTCTTTTTTTTATTCATCATCATCACCTTTTCTTCTTCCCTTTTCCTTTTTTTTTTCTTTGAATTGCATCAACCTTCATTCGCTGGCCCATTTCTACGGAATTCATGCTCCGGAGCATAGTATTTCTTGATATGCTTGCCATTTAGTGGGGGAAATTGGAGTTTCCCTTTGTTGTCCACCACTGTATATGCACCGCCTTCAAATACTCTATCAATAATGTAGGGTCCGAGCCAATTTGGGAGAAACTTGTTCTTTGGTCGACCTGCCATTGAACCTTTTTGCTTGACCATGACTAGATCTCCTTTTTGAAACATTCTCTCTTTCACCAATTTGTCATAAGCTCGAGGCATTCTAGCTTGATAGACTTTAAGGTGTTCATAGGCTTTCAATCTTTCACCCTCTAGCTTATCTAACTCCATGAGCCGCCTTTGCATTTCGTCGGGCTCATCAGATGGAAGACCGTGGTGGACTGCTACTCTATAAGAAGCCAACTCCACCTCTACTGGTATAACTGCTTCGGTCCCATACACCAGGGAAAATGGAGAACAGCTAGTAGGGGTTTTATATACAGTGCGGTATGCCCAAAGAGCTTCATGCATCTTCTCATCCCAACTTCGCTTCTTATCTCCAACCACTTTGACTAGGAGTTTACAAAGGGTCTTGTTGAAAGCTTCTGCCAATCCATTGGCTTGCGGGTTATAAACATGGATGTCCTCCACTCAATATGAAATTTAGCAGCCATCTTGTAGACTACCTGGTTTCTGAATGGTGTACCATTATCTGATAAGATGCGACTTGGCACTCCGTATCTGTATATAATATGCTGCCGGACAAACCGAGCAACAACCTCACCGGTGACTTCCCTTGCCGGTATAGCCTCCGCCCATCCGGAAAAATAATCGCAGCTGCAAGTATGAACTTGCACCCTTTGGAAGATGGTTTGAAAGGACCCACAATATCCATTCCCCATTCGGCGAAAGGCCAAGTTGGGGTAGTAGGATGTAATTGCGTTTGAGGATGCCTGGGGACAGGTCCAAAAGCTTGACATTCATGACATTCTTTTGAAAACTTTTCGCAATCGGCGAACATAGTAGGCCAATAATACCCCTTGAGTTTAATTGCTATCTTCATTTTGGGCCCGGATTGATGTGCTCCACATAACCCACTATGAACTTCTTTCATCACTTGAGATGCTTCCTTTTTGGACAAACATCTTTCTAGAACAACCCTTTCTTTTTCTGGAACTTAGCGGTATAATTCTCCACCAATCAACTGGTAGGAGGCCGCTCTTCGTGTCATTTGAACACGCTCAGCCCGTTGCTCAGGCAGAATCCCATTTTTAACATTAATGATCGGTTGCCGCCAATCAACTTCTTCTGAGTGATCATCTTCCTCTTCTTCAATGATATTGGTCTCCCAAGATATGATACCACTATCGTTTGTGACGGACTTAGGGAATAACCTTCTGTGTTTGACCACAATTTCTAGCATTCCAGCTGGTGGTAACTTAATCACCAAGGCTAGTTTTGCTAATGCATCTGCTTGTGAATTCTGCCTTCTCTTGACGTGTTGTATGCTAAAAATATTGAATCTTTCCACTAGTCGAGTGGCCATTGCATGATATGCCATCAGCTCTTCCTTTTGGACTTCAAAAACCCCGAGCATTTGTTGCATGACCAGCATTGAATCCCCGAATGCCTGTAGGCACCGAATTCCCATTTCTAAAGCCATTTCTAGGCCGATGCTAAGGGCTTCATATTCTGCTTCATTATTTGTGAGGGTCTCAGGCAGAGCACATGAATTGTGAAGCACACCTCCATCTGGAGTCAGGAACACTATGCCTGCACCAGCCCTTGGCTTTAACTTTCCATTAGGTCTTCTTTCTGTACTAGCGGCACCATCAAAGTAGAGCTGCCAATATTTAACCTCAACTTGTTGGGCTTCTTGTATTTCTTCCCTCAAGGTCTCCTCATCAGGTAACTGGAGATTGAGTGGAGAATTTTCAGGGATAGGATGGGCAGCAAGGAAGTCTGCCATTCCTTGACCTTTAATTGCCTTCTGGGGCACATACTTAATGTCAAACTCCATCAACATTAAAGCCCACTTCCCCAGACGTCCCGTAGGGACGGGTTGTTTCAACATGTATTTCAGAGGATCGAATTTAGATATCAAATTGACCTCATGTGATAAAAGATAATGCCTCAATTTCTTTGCAGCAAATACTAAGGCTGAGCATATTTTCTCCATAGGAGAATAATTATGCTCGGGGGCCCACTAATCTTCTGCTAAGATAATACAATGGTTTTTCCTTGCCTTCGTCATTTAACTGCGCCAACATAGCACCCAAAGATGCATCCAATGTAGTGATATATAAAATGAGAGGCCTACCCTTGATGGGTGCCCCTAGAACTGGTGGATTTAAGAGATACTGTTTTAGCCCATCCAGGGCAGCCTGACAACTATCATCCCAAATAAAAGGTGCTCCTTTCTTGGATAATTTTGAGAATGGTTGGCATCGGCCAGATAAATTGGCGATAAAATGCCGAATATATGCAATTTTTCCTTGGAGGGATCTTAACTCCCGAATGTTGCGAGGAGGTGGGAGTTCTCTAATTGCCTTGATTTTATCAGGGTCTATCTCAATCCCCCGATATCTGACTATAAATCCCAAAAATTTTCCACTTCATACGCTAAAGGCACACTTCATAGGATTCATTTTCAACTTATACTGTCGGAGTCGCTCAAAAACCTTTCTCAAATCATTTAAATGATCCTCCCGCCTCTTTGTTTTGACAACAAGGTCATCAATGTAACATTCGACCAGATCATGCAGCATTTCATCAAAGATCTTGGTCATTGCCCTTTGATATGTCGCTCCAGCATTCTTCAACTCGAACGGCATCCGTTTGTAATTAAAAATGCCTTTAGGAGTTCGGAATGCCGTGGAATTCTTATCTTCTGGCGCCATCAAGATTTGATTGTACCCAGATGAACCATCCATGAATGACAATGTTTCATGTCCCATGGTTATATCTACCATATTTTCGGGAATAGGCAAAGGAAAATCGTCCTTAGGACAAGCTTTATTCAAGTCTCTATAATCAATACATACCCGGATTTGGCCATTTTTCTTTTTTAATTGGGACAATATTAGCAAGCCATACAGGGTATATACAGGGTTCAATGAAGTCTACTTCTCTAAGCTTGTCGACTTCGGCATTTACTTTCAATTCCAGCTCTGCCCGCATCCGTCTTTGTGCTTGTTTGATTGGCTTCACTGAAGGGAGAATAGACAGCTTATGAACCACCACCTCCGGGGCTAATCCAGGCATTTCATCATAAGACCAAGCAAAATAGTATTTGAATTCCTGCAACAACGCTTTATATTGCAATTTTTCTTCCTCCCCGAGGAGACTACTTACAAAGCAGGGCTTTGGCTCTTCTGACGACCCCAGATTGACTTCTAGAAGATCATCAACTGTAGTTTGTCCGCCGTATCCGATTTCTTCGGGTGCCAGCTGTAGGTCGACAAACTTTTCATCAATTTCTTCTTCATCTTCTATGTCCTGACCCTCCTCATGACCCTCTCCTTGTACAAGACTGTCATCATCCTGTAGACTTAGTGATTTTAGATCTTGCACTGGATCATTCTGGAATTGGCAAGCCTCCTCTTGTTGAATAGGCTCCTGCTCCACTTCATCTTCAGATGATTGGTCATAAATTGGGGCTATATCATAAACAATCTCCTCTTTTTCATGAATACTGACCATATTTGTTGCATAGTGCACAATGGGCTCATAGTCTGCGCTATATCCCAGCCCATAATTTTTATTCTGTTTTTCTTGTTCACTTTGAAGGTGCCACATTTGCTTGAACATTCTATCTCTTTCACGAGACTGCCTTTGAGGGATTTTATGTTTTTGACACAACTCTAGTGTCTGAGATGTCATGCTCACTATTGGCTCCACTGGCACTGTACATGAATCTGGGTCCATTGACCAATCAAAATTGTCTTATAAAATCTGTCTTGGAACCCACCCTTCCCAATGATACACCAGTAGTCGATCGAGGAGCGGGACCTTGAAGGTTTCTAGCTTCTCAACAGTTTGGAGTTCACGCTCCTCTGCTAACCATAACAATTCTGGGGGCATAAAGACACTGGCCTCGAAAACTTTAGTGGCAGAATTAGCATCAAAAGTAATCGGACGCCACTCTTTCCTGTCAACCTTGCTATAGGACTTTCGTGCACTTATTGTCATCCTATGCATCTTTGCTTTGACTTCATTAATGAATATCTCTTTATCTGAAAAGTTGTCAATCACTTTCTGCTTTCCCCGATTGGAGCCAACTTTGGAAGTTTACACTTCAAAAATACAAATGGGCATACGAGAGATGGCATTAACGACTTCAAAAGGGCTTGATCATCATCAATCTTGCATTGCACTCCTTCTTTGTTATACTTGATGCATTGATGCGGTGTAGAGGGCACGACCCAATTTGCATGCAACCATGGGCGTCCCAACAAGGCTTTATAAGTGGTGTCTGAGTCAATGACATAAAATGTAGCTTTAGTCACAAAGTCACCTAAGACAATATCCACTTCAACTTTCCCCAGTGCTTCTTCAGAATTTTGATTAAACTCGGATATGGTGACTCCCGAGACCTTCTGGAGATGTGGCATTAAGTACAAAGACTTAAAGGTCTTAAAAGGGAGTATATTCACAGATGATCCCAAGTCAACCATAATTCTAGTCATCTCGTGCCCATTGATTGACCCCTTCATATACAAAGGCCGGTTATGAAATGTGGTGGGTAACATCATATCATCCTCGGTAAATGAAACCGACGCTGCATATGCTTCATACTCCCCCATCTCGGCCAGCGTAGCTTCATAAACCTCTGGCTCCTACCAGGCTTGAGCTTATAAGAGCTTCACGAAGCTCTTTACTCAAGGATATAACTTCCCATAGGCTGAGACGCACAGGAAGCCTTCTTAATTTCAAAAGAACTTTCTTATCCACCCTCGCTTTCATCTCTTTCAACGGAGGGAGAGTTTCTGGTGGAGGAGGAACCAACTGTTGCATGATTTGCTCCACCAAGTCAGGATCTACTGAGCTTTGTGTTGTATCTGTCTGAAGTTGTTGTTGTGATGTGCTTTCCTGAGCATTCTTGTTTACTACAGCCTTATCTTGAACTAGTTCTGACTCTGGACAAACTTTAGAAGGAGCACTTTCTGCATTATTATCCTCTTCATCATCTGAGGAGGACTGGAACCGGATAACACACCCAGGGGGTTGTTTCACCAGTGGCGGTAGCACTGTCCTGGGTTCTTCATCTCTAAAATAAATGATCTTACCATTATGCTGGCCTTGACCCCGGCCTCCATGCCTTCCACGTGAATTCTTGTCAGTATGCCTTTGATATGTGATTAGAGGTTGATGTTTCTGTCCCCGGCCTCTTGTTCCATTATACAAATCAGATGGTGGCGGAATACTCGCCATATTGCAGGATAAATTTTGAAAATGGGACATGACATCATGCACATCTGGCTCATCTTCATCATTGCCCCAAAAGTTTGCTATTTCAGCTGCTGATGGTTCATCACCCTCTGCCACTCTCCTTCTTAATTCCCATAACCATTCTTTGAATTTTATATATTTTGCCCATTCACCCCAAGGGACATAAGCATCAAGGGGAACCGGACCCGAAGGTTGTTTTGGTTCATAATCCTCGAGCTGATCAATTAATGCTTGCAACTTTTGCAAAGGAGTGAGATTTTTTGAGCGAGCTTCCATTGCTTGTAGCTTCTCTTCCTGGCGTTTTGCCCTTCTTTTGTCCGCTTTTCTTTTATTCTTTATCCACTTTCTTCGATGAGCAAGGTCAACAGATTTTTTGGATGATGCTGACTGTGGGTTTTCTTCATCTTGAACAACCTGTGAGGCCTGTGCTTGTGCTTTCTCACAAGCTATCTCTGCCCTGGCTTGGACTTTTTCTTCTCGAGTAGGGATTCTCTGCCATGGTTGCTCTGACTTCTCGGGCACAACTTCTTCGGTCTTTTCTTGATGGAATTTAGCAATCGCCTCAATGTTCTTATCAACCATCTCCCGTGGGAGTTTTTGATATGTAGAGTAAGTCTTGGGACGTGCCTGCCTTTGAGTGCTGCTCCCTGGTTGATGCCCTCGCTGCATGCTAGCTTCTGAGGTGACATGTATGACATTAACTGAAAATTTTTGTACATTGGCAACATGTGGTCTTGGTGGCCGAATCAAATGGTCACCCACATCAATCTCCCCACCTCTTATAAGGAGTTCAATTTGCCCCCTGGCAGCTCTACAATTTTCTAATGTATGCTCCATGGTAAGGTGGTACATACATCCTGCTCGGGGGAACACAAGATGTGCCTCTTCAAATCGGGGGTGTAGGGTTATCAAACCCGCTCTAATGCAGCCTATATATATTGGATATGTCATGTCTTGAGGGAATGAATATTGGACATAGTGGGGGATACGTAGGCGCCTTTACGCTTGCTCCCCTAGCCCCAAATCGGGACTCTCTGATGATTGTGCACTGAACAATCCTTGATTTCTATTACTTCTTTCTAGCGCTGCTCGCCGCACTTCTGGTTGGCTTATTGTGTCCTCATCAGTCTGTGAATTTGATCCCACACTCGGTGGACTTTGAGGTTGTTCATGAGTTGGGCATACATCCTCAAATGTCATTCTACCTGCCAAAAGTTCCGGCAAATGAGACATGGTGAGCTCCAAGTCTCGTTCAAGAGATGAACACCTCTGTCGGAATCTTTCCAAAATGGAACATGTTCTGGCAGCCATATCATAAACCCTAGGACATTCAGGCCTAGCTTGGACATGCTGACGTTGTGGAGCTCGGGATGAACTAGCACCTGGAGCTGCTCTCCGTTGATGTATCACATTGGCACTGAAGTTAACTTGTTGCTTTGGCCTTGCATGGGGTTGGGGTGGGTGAACTATATGCTTGGACATATCAATGGTCCCATCTCGAATAAGAGCTTCTGCCAAATCTTTAAATAGGTAACAATCTTCAAGAGGGTGACCAAGCATTCGATGAAACGGACAAAAGTTTGGATCTCCAACTTTATTTGCATCCCTTGGTCGCTTAGGCTGTGGAAGGTTAACCAAATTCTCTTTCATACACATATCAAACAACTTTTTAGTGTGCTCACGGCGGAAAGAATATGGTTTCTTCAAGCGTTCGGCCAATGTGATCGTGGGACCAGATTTACTAACATTTTTGGGTGCTGTCACTGATGCTGATGTGTCTTTCTTGCCCCCATTATCATTTTTTGCTGGAGAAAAGTCTACCGTGAAAGCTTACTTGGCTGCCGGTTGCTTGTCCTTAGACATTCTTGGCCTGGCTGCAAGCACTGCCGCCGAGTTATCTGCATAGAATAGCTTCAATTCGGAGACTATCCTATTAAGCTCATCAAAGGTGCGAATGTTAGCAATTAACAACTTTTCCAACACCTCAGGCCGTAGTCCTCTCTTGCATAAACCCACTGCTTCTTCATTTACCGGTGGGTTGGAACATCTCATGCAAAGGTTTTTCCACCTCTTGATATATTTCAAAGCTGACTCATCCCTGCGTTGACGCAATGATGCTAACTCAACAAGAGTAAACGGCCTTTCTGTCAACCTGAACCGTTCAATAAACTTCTTTTGCAGATCATCCCATCCAGTTACTGACCCTGTTTTCAATTTAGAATACCACTCGAAGGCTGACCCTGTCAAAGTGGTAGCAAAATATCGGAGGAGATAAGACTCCTCGAGTGCAAGATCGCCCATATGTGTAACATAAAGGGCTAAATGTTCTTTTGGGGAGCCACGCCCATCAAATCTAGGACACTAAGGAATTTTAGTGACGTCGGCAGGCAACTTTTTGAATTGATGGTGGATGGGGTAAGGAACCCGGTACAAATCCACTGTCGTCACTCCATCATCATGTTCTGTAAGCTTTGCATCAACAATTTTTTCAATCAAAATTCTTTGAGTGACTGTAGCATCTTCAGAAGGCACATTTGTTTCTTGAACTACTTGTTGGGATTCAACCTCTGGAGCTTCAAACTACACTTTTGGCTGATATACTAGTCGACGTGGAGGAACTCTAGGAGGTATCAGTGCCGGTTGATCGACCTCTGTTGCTCGGGGAACATTTTCCAAATTCACTGGAGTACTGGGTCGAGCAACTACTTGTGCAGAAATAAGACTTTGGATTATTGCTCGAAGCTTTTGATTCGTCCTCCACAAGTCTTCCATAGTCATCTCTTGCGGAATAACTTCTTCTTCTTCTTCTTCTTGAAGGTTCCCCCTGTTCAGCTCTTCTTGTCTTGGTCGCTGAGGACTCGGGGGAGGCAGTGTAGGAATTGGACGGATTGGACGGACTTCTTGACGAAGTGCTGCAATAATATGGTCCTGACTCCGAGTGACGGGTCCCGGACGCAATTGAGCTGGAACTGCCAGATCATCTGGACGGTCATTAGAACTTGAAGCATAACACGTGAATATACACATCTTGCCCCCTGCCCCCGGTATCACATATCTTTTTGGGGCACTGCGAACAGGCATGAGTCGAGTGAAAACCGACTCGCTTTCGGGCAAAAGTTGTGGACCCATAGACCCATCATCATAATAATGGGATGCAAACTGGCGTCTATATGGGGGTGCAAATTGGACCATAGGCCGAGCTGCGGTGGCCTTCGACTGTGTAGAATGGCTATGCCGAGTGCTGGAAGAGCAATGATCGGCAAGATGAGAAAGGGCAGCCTTTGGTAAAGGTCCTGGAGTTGGAGCCTCCACCTTAGGGACCCAAGCTTGCTTCTTTTGAGAAGAGGATTGATTCCCCTGCCCCCTGTCAACATGACGGGCAATCGGTTTCTCCTTAGCCCGCACGGTTGGTGAACGACCTGGAGGGTGGCCTCCAGTCGGATGAATATAGTCTTCTTGTAGTCGATTAACAAATCGACTAGTAGGAGGTGCATATCGAGTAGCGGATTGATTCCGAACCCGAGCTGAAGGTGAAAGTGCCCCTCCTGGGCAATTTTGAGAGTGGGCGTTAGATACATTCCTAGCCCGAGCTTCATCATTGGCAAGATAACGACCATGGGATTGGTTCCCATCTCGTCTGGTAGCATGAAACGGCGGAACCGCTGATCGGTCCCCCCGGTTGATATGACGGGCTGAGGGCTGGTCCCTCTCCCGAGGAGTAACATGAAGGGCCGTTGATCGGCCGAAGTTGGAAATCTTGGAACTAGAGGGCTGCTCCCTCTTCTTAACAATTGTAGCCGTTGATCGGCTAGTTGTGTCTTGATGGGTGGATGATTTCTTCTTCCCCCGAGAAGATGACTGCAAGTTGGTGGAAGGTTGAGAAACAACCTTATTCTTTTCATCAATCCGAGCCAAGGTGGCAAAGCGATTGGTGAGTGATAAGATGGTGAGCTTCGATCTTTGCTGTCTTAGCTCGGCAGGAGTGTAAATTGGGACAGCATGGCACTTTCCCCAATAAACCCTCATAGAACCCATCACTATTGATCGACGCGATCCGCGCGACGGGCTGGATTTGCCCGGACGGAACCGTCGAAGCTTTGGCTCAGTGCTTGATACAGTGTTGACGGACAGTACTATCTGTGCATCTGCCACGTTTTCCTTCTTTAAGACTGAATCCATGGCCATGGAGGCCAAAAGCAACATCTCCCCCGGATGAATGTTGTCATCATTGGCGATCGAGTGCAATAACTTCACACCCAAGCAGTCGACGGGCTGAACTACCTCCGGGAATGCCCCGAACACAATTGGATTTGGCAGAGAGCCAAAGCCCATAGCTCGGTTGACATGATACTCGGAGTAGATAACTTTCTCTTCGTACGTCATCTTCCTGCAAATGGCAAGACGAGCACGTTAGATGTAAAGGTTTACATTTGATTTGAAGATGTATGTTTTCTTGAATTGCTATGGCGGAGAGATGAAGGGAAGGAGAGGTCCCACCGGGCATGCCATTTGTGAAAGCTCGAAAAAAATTTATTTAAAAAAACTCATCATTTGAAATTTGAATTTGGTGTGATTGGAATTGGTATGATTGTGATTTGGAAAGTTTGAAAATTTTGTTGAAGATATGTATATATAACCTCAAAATTTGAGATTGAAATCAAATTTGGAAATTCGTTCATGTATGTATGTGTTTCGAAACATGTATATATGAAAATTGAAAATTTAAGTATTCCAAAAAGTTTTGAAAATACATTTTTTTGATTTGAGCTTTAAACATGAAAAGGATTTTGATTTTTAAAGAATAGTTTTCCAAAAAAATCTCATCCAAAATTTATTCGTCAAATTTCGGTTTTACAACTATGAAAATATCGATATCCCATAGAAGTATAACTAATCCGACGATATACATAAAAAAAATTTAAGTTCGAGGTTGGGTTCTTTGAAAATTCGTTTTGACCTCTCCCCATCGGGTGGTGCGAAGACCCGATGTTAATTATATCGAAAACATTCGAATACCCTTGATTCGCCGCCAAAGCAATTTCGAAACGATAGCATACATCCACAAATGAACATGATAAGAGCAACGGCTCCATAACTTTCGATGGAATGCAAACGTTTTATATTTAAAATTAAATTTGATTTGATTTGATTTAAAATTTTGATTTAATTGGTTTGTGATTTAATGCCTTGTATGTTTGATTTAAGATTTGATTAAATATTAGGTTAAAGTTGATTTGACTGATTTTCAAATTTGTTAAATTTGTTTAATTCAAATGTTATGTAATTATTTGGAGATGTTAATATTAAAAATCTTAAGTAATATTTGTTTATTTTGTTTATTATTATTGTTTATCAATTATGATTACATGTATTTTTGTTATTTAATTGAATCCATTAATAAATTAGTTTAAGATATTTGATTGTTTAATATTTTGATTGATTTAAAAGGTGTAAAAATTATTTTTAACTTAATTAAGTATATTTTATGTATCTTCTTAGATTAAATTGGTATTAAGCCTTAATAGGTATGTTATGTTCATAAAATTTATTATGTTTTGTATTATGTGCTGTTTTTGTTTGTTTAACCATAAAATTATCTTAAAATTAATTTTAATTTATAAAAGTTAATTTTGATTAACTTTGATTAAATTTGGTATTTTCGGATTATTTAATTAATTAACTTTATTTCACTTTTTTTATTGTTATGAATTTAATATAATCTTTCTTTTTTTTAATCTTTTCTTATTTGCATTCCATCCAACTTATGAAGCTATTTTAACTCCCATTGACATCAAAAATACATACATCATGTAATTTCCATTAATTGAAAAAAATGTACAACTTACAAATGTGATGAACATAAAATGATATAATGATTACAATGAATCAAATCGATTTTGAATCCATTGAGCCTTTGATAGGCATTATAGAATGGATTACATCGATAATATATATAACACATCGACCTTTGGCTAAGGTTTATTGGTTTTATTTATCGATATAATCACTATTATATCGATTTTATATTTTGGCATTCATGTATATATGTATACACATTTAGCCATCATATAAAATTGATATAATAATCCCTTGATGGGAAAATTGATATAGCATTGGGGTCATTTAATTTTGACCTTTATATGCCAATAAAAATTATTTATTTTTGATTCTTTTAAATTATGCCGAAGCGTAGAGCGTGCCCGATTGGACCGGCCCCCAATTAGCCTCGATTGTTTGATTATTTTCCAAAGACGTAGAGCGTGCCCGATTGGACCGGCCCCCAATTAGTCTTGTATCGATTTATTATTTAAGTTTAAATTTGAGACTTAGAGCATGTCCGATTGGACCGGCCCCCAATTAGTCTCAAATCGGTTTGATTGTGAATTTTATTATTTGATCAACATTGACATTATTTTGAGCCATCCTGTTTCAATAGACGGTCACAAATTGACATCCATCTATCGTTACCCATCCTCTCCTCGTTCTGTCCAATGCTGTGCGGGTAACCAAGTGGATTTGAAAGGGGATTCGAGTGTGAACAGGAAAGAGCCTTCGGGGGAAGGTCGCAAGTTTGCATTGGGGGTGCGTACGCGGCTGGGTTGGCTACGGCAAATAGAGGGGTGAAAGGGGCTGGGGCGGCAATGTGCGCTTGGCCAGGAGGGCTTCCGGCGGAGGGAGGAGAGGGAGACGGGGGACGCGGCTGCGAACAGAGAGAGAGAGAGGGGGGGGCCTCGCGGCTACGGCTGCAGGCGGAGGTGAGAGAGAGGGAGATAAGCGGCTACGGCTACAGGGCTGCGGGCAGAAGAGAGAGAGAGAGGGAGAGAGGAGAGGCCGCGTGCGGGCGGACAGAGGGAGAAAGAGAGAAGAAGCCGCGCGCGGTTGCGGGGCTGCGAGGCTGCACGCGGGGCTGTGCGTGGTTAGGAGAGAAGGTGAGAGGCGCGGCGACGGGAGCGTGGCTGGGAGGTTGTTTGGCGGAAGGAGGAGAGGGAGACGGGGGAGGTGCTGCGCGCGGGAGACGGTGGAGATGCGCAGGAGACGGTGAAGGTGCGTGCGGGCGGACGACGATGAACAGAGGGAGGCGCGCGTGCGGTGGCGGGCGGACGACAGAAGAGGAAGGGGGCTGCTGCTACGGCTGTGAACA
This sequence comes from Cryptocoryne crispatula var. balansae, assembly GCA_036172225.1. Lineage (NCBI taxonomy): Eukaryota > Viridiplantae > Streptophyta > Magnoliopsida > Alismatales > Araceae > Cryptocoryne > Cryptocoryne crispatula. The sequence goes on along the minus strand of CM069926.1, from coordinate 11,839,239 downwards.
TGAGGGGGAGGACGGACTGCGTGCGGCGGCGGAGGCTGCACGCGGCGGAGTGTGGCTGCCGGACGACGAACAGGGGGCGCGGGAGTGTAATCGCGGACAGACAGAGAGAGGTAGAGAGACGCAGCGACCGCGGAGGGAGCCGGAGACGATCACCTCCACCCCGGTAAACCTTACCTCTCCTCCTTCTTCTTCTCTTCCTTTTTTTGCTTTCTGCCGTAGAATCGAACCCTTTGCTGTATGCCTCGAATCCCCCCTGCTGTATGCTGCCACCGTCTCCTTATCTTGCGGCGGCCATTGATCATCCGGGAGTAACGTCCTCCCCTGCCGTTACCAAGCCGACAACGTGCCTCATTGTTATGGGGGCTTCAATGCGCGTCCGTTACATGCCCCTCACCTCCTATAGGCCTTGTGCAGTAGAAGCATCCGACGGCAGCACCTTCCCAGTGCGTCGATAGTTACGTCTAGCTTTTAATTTGCTTATCCATGCCATTTAGAATATTCCCTCCTTGAAGGGAGCTTCGGTAAACATCGATACTGTCGGGACATTGCTGCAACCTTTCTCGGTTCCCTTCCGTTGACGCGTCGGACCATTGTACGTGATTCACGTCAACTTTCAGCGGGTGTTTAAACCCGTCGAAAAACGTTACGACGTCCGCGATCATCTTGTTTCGATGCGTCAGAATATCATACGAGAGTTTCGACACTCTTCGTACGAACCTCGTCGTCATTTAGAACTTGTCGACGAGTCGCTGTTTGTGACAAATTCGGAAGACGTATGTAAACGTTGCATCTTCGACGGCTGAATTACATCGTCTTGTCCACTTTTATTTATTTTGTGAATTTTTCCAGCACTTTTTTAGGCGTCAACAAGATATTAATATTTGTAGAAGTTAGAATATCAATATCAAAATGTGTACAAGTTGTTAATTTTATTACATCACATGTTTTGTTTTTACTACAAATTTTAAAGTTAATACTATTAGTCGAATATCTCTTAGTAATTGTTATCAATATTAATTTTAAAATTAATAGTGATAGAAATGTCTAATAATGTTATTCAATAGGGCCTATTGTAATTGTGTCATATTGACACTGTCAATACATTGACATTCACTTTAGAAGCATCTATACTTCTTTTTCATGGCCCATTGTTGTTGTGCAATGAAATACCTTTTCCTGGCAAGGTTCCAGAATACAAGTGGAGGCTCATGTATGTCTTATGCTTCTTTCTCTATAAATGAAATAACATCTTCCTAGGATGAGACTTTGAATTCCCCTTTCAAAATAAGAAAGAAAGAAAGAAAGAAAGAAAGAAAGAAAGAAAGAAAGAAAGAGTGGTCTATAATGTTATATTTTGATTAATAGATATCTCTGAGATAAATTGTTCGATTTTAGATATATTTATTTTTATATTTATTGAATTAACAAGTTATTCATTGACTGCATTATTAGGTTTACTTATCAAGAGCTATTTAGTCATCTTTTAAATGATCGTTCACTTATGTCTTATTCAATAACATTATTAGACATATGTATCACTTAAAGATATTTGACTACTAATATTAATTTTGAAATTTGTAATGTAAACAACACATTACATAATACTCGTGTTAATTTATATTAATTTTGATATTTATACATCACTTTCTAAAAATATTAATTTAAAAACATCAATATCAATATTAATAGAATATTATTTTTGATACTCAAATCAAACAGATCATTAACAAACACACATAATTTGCTGCTTGTTGTGATATATGCATGTTGTCTGACATCGCGTACATGATTAATTTCCAGGTCCGTATTGTAATATTTTAACCGTTTGATTTGAAATGTCAGCAATGAACGTAAGACTTAATTTGCTGGGAACTGGCCTGGTCGCTGACACAATATAAATATATTTTACTGGATCTCTTGCACCAGTTCTATAAGTAAGACTGCCTTCTTCTAGTCGTAACATTTACAGTTATGTGATTAACCGTGAAAGCAGCGCGAGAGCGATGAGAGGAGTTACCTGCATCCTGGCCTTTCTCCTCCTAACCCTCTTCTCGTTGTCCATTGCGAAAGACAGCATCACGGAGTCGGAAGCCATCGTCGACGGCCAGACTCTCGTCTCATCCGGCGGCAGCTTCGTCTTGGGGTTCTTCAGCCCCGGAACCTCTACAAGAAGGTACCTGGGCATCTGGTTCTCGGCGTCAAAGGAGACGGTCGTATGGGTCGCAAACAGAGGCAAGCCGCTGAATGATTCCTCCGGCGTGCTAAAGATCGGCGACGACGGCAATCTCCTGGTCACCGGGAAAGCTAATGAGATCCTCTGGTCTTCTCAGCTGCCTCCAGCCAGAAAAGCCGCAGCGCATCTTCTGGACTCCGGCAACCTTGTGCTCAGAGATGTCAACGGCAGCAGCTCCGACACCTTTCTGTGGCAAAGCTTCGACCACCCTTCCGACACCATGCTTTCAGGAATGAAGCTGGGGCCGGATTTTAGAGCAGGGCGGGAGAGGTCGCTGACGGCGTGGATCGATGAGAACGATCCCGCCGCAAGTAACTTCACCTTCAAGCTGGACCCTCGAGGGTCGTCGCAGTTGCTCCTATACCAGCAGCACAGGTTAGTCTACCGCAGCGGTCCCTGGAACGGACAGCGCTTCAGCGGCTCGCCCGATATGTTGTCCTACTCCGATATGTTCAACTTCATCGACGAGGTCAACCAGTTTGAGGCCTATTTCCAGTATGTGACCATCAGACCGGGCATACAGGCGAGGCTGGTGCTCAACCAGTCGGGCGTGGCGCAGCGCCTTGTTTGGGATGGAGCGACATGGAAGACCTTCTGGTTGGCGCCGAAAGACCAGTGCGATGGGTACGCCTTCTGCGGTTCCAATGGCGTCTGCAACGCCAACCAGGCGCCACCGTGCCGGTGCCTGCCTGGATTCAAGCCCGCGTACACCGATCAGTGGTATCTGAGGAACTGGAACGGCGGGTGCGTGAGGAAGACGAAGCTCAAGTACTGCAGCGGCGGCGGCGGCGATGGTTTTCTACTGGTGCCTCAAGTGAAACTACCTGACACCGTGAACTCGACGGTGGACGCGAGGATGAGCCTCGAAGACTGCAAGAATATGTGCTTGAAGAACTGCTCTTGCAAAGCCTACGCTGGTGCAAGCATCGTTGGACAAGGAGGTGGTTGTGTATTGTGGGCTGATGACCTCGTCGACATCAGAGCATATACCGCGAACGGGCAGGATCTGTACATACGCCTCGCTGGAGCTGATCTTGGTAAGTTTTATTCAGGTTCATTTTCGCAAGGGGAAATCTCCTGGTTTCTTAGGTGATGTCTGTTTTGATTTAAACCGAAAAGAAGAAGTCTTAACTTCGTGTTAATCCTTTTGTTTATGGTAAAATTAATTTTTTAATTTGATTAAAATATTTTATAATAGTCAATTTATTGTGTATTTGAAGATATGTTATATCTATTATTTTTTATACGAAGGATTACAAAAATAAAAGTTAAATTATATAACTTATTTTTAGATGATTTATCAAGATATAAGAAGCTTTGAGTTTAATTAAGAGATAGAATCAAAGGGTCCTAACCTCTCGGCCTAAACAAGCACAACCTAGTCAATAGTTGTTTGAATGTGCAGATGGTTATGTTCCTTCTAAATAACAATTATCATAAAATTCCAAATGAATTATATTACACGAAGCTCGATCGTGTATGCATTTCAACCATATATATATATACACGCCTTGAGTAGGCTCGAGTTTTAACTGTAGAATAAGGTTGCTGGCAGTTTTCATTCCAAGGGTTGACCGACTCTTCACCATTGAATAAGAGATCAAGTCACTCCAATTTACGTGTCCTTGAAGAGATAATAAACAGAATAAGCAACAGTTGACTTCATATATTTTAGCTTCCGATCCAAAAACGAGAAGTTGACTTCATATTTTATTGCTGACCCCAATCTCTTTCTTTCTCTCTCTCTCTCTCATGACACGTATACCCAAATGTAGGGTTGCTAATAGGTCAACTTCAGTGATAAAATCATTAGGATTCGATTTCCAAGAGAGTTAAATATCTCAATTGTGATTCTAATAATTTCAAAATTACTATTTGATGTTGAATTGATTATAAAAATTAGAATCAAATTTCATATTTTTTAAAAATATATATTAAATTTTTTTTTTTCATAAAATTAGTTAACAACTCACTTATAAGTATTAAAATTTGATATAATCATTTAAAATATGTTTTTATCATTTTATATATTCTATTTTATGGTTTTTTTAAGTTTATTTTAATTAAATTCTTTATAAATATTTATATTTTTTATTAAAATGGAATTGATAGAAATAGAATTAACTAATTCATTTCGAATAAATTAATAGAATATTTAATTTCAATTTTAATAATTTATAGACTACGGAAAAAAGTTGTAAACCTATTATTTTTTATTGGAATAGAGACTAAATTTCGAATTATCGGATTTCATCAGCATCTCTATCCATATATAATAAGTTCCTTCCACGAGCTTGAGAAACCTAATTAACGATGAGTTTTTGATGTTGGAATGCATGAACCCAATTACCTTTCTTGTTGTAGAGACAATATTTTCACATGGAGAAGCCGTGAGGAAGAAGAAATCGACAGTAATCATCACGGTCGTGACGGTGTCTACGGTGTTGTTGCTCGTCGCCGCCTGGTGGATATGGCGGACAAGGAACGGGAGCAGTCGATCGCAATTGCGGGCAGCAGAAGAAGGTATGTAAGGCCAAGCACTTACCACACTCGCACGTGCCTGAAACATTTCTCCATTTCAGCGGTTACAGTCTTGCAGATGATGGTGAAGTTTGATTTTAACTTAACGAAATATATAAAGTTTTAGGTGGCATTTGATTTAATGACTAAAATCTTAATTTCAATCTCTAGTTTCTCCCATAACATAAAAATCTTAATTATTCACATATGAACATAAACAATTTAAAAATTAAATAGTTTAAGAAGCTATTGTATTCGGATATTTTACCAAAAATTTCAATGCTTACAGCTGTGTGACCAATTTAGAGGTTAGGTATAAACTAAGCCAAAACAATGACATAAACTGAGCCAAAACAAACCAGACTTTAATTCATCTCTAAATAATCTCTTTTCTTGTAGAACATAAAATACCAACCATAGATCTCTGAAAATAAAAATACGATAAATTATTTAAAATTAAGTGATATTTTTAAGTGGTTACTGTTGTATCAAATGTAAGTTCAAGATGCTTTACGGTCTAACCATTGAACGAATCCCGATAGGACCCAAGTATACCATCTAACACTGCTATTAAAGTGACCTGAATTATCTTTTCATAAACTCTGCCAAAAGTTTCCCATAATTTGGTTATGGTTTGTTTCATCTTCTAAACTCCCAAGGGGTTTTGGTTGCATGACACATTCAGTTTTGTTACAAGAAAAATATCTATGCAACAAGACTTGTTGAAAAAGTATTTGGCAATTATTACAAAAATATAATTGATTCTTTCTTGGACTAAAAAGGTGGTGAGAGATCTAATGGGGGTGTTTGGTTGCATGGCAATAGAAGTTTTTATTTTAATTTTTAAAAATTGTAAGAAAACTTGTTAAAAGAGATGTTTGACAACTATGACAATTTTATGTTTTGAAAGTGATTTTCTTCTTAAACAAAAAAAGAGGGTCTTACCTCTTTCTTTTTTCTTGTGATCTTCCACTTTGTTTGGTCATGTATGGTAGTTACTCTTTTTTGTTATCACATCTCTCCAAACATGATAATTTTATGTCATGAGTTGGTTCACTTTTTATTTTAATATAATTTTTTATCACGAAAATGTACACAAAATTATCATGCAACCAAACACCCCATAACCTTTTTTGAAGTCTACATGCTCCTCACTCTTTTTGTTATAATATCTCACCGAATGTCAAATCAAAGTTTATCATAAAAATATATAAAAAAGCACTCTATCAAAACCATGCCTACTAACCTTTCTTTTGGGTTTTTACATTATCAGGCTGCGGAGATCACCAAAATATGACCAGGTGGAATCTCAGTGATGAAGACCCTCACCTTCCCTTGTTTGACTTTGAGGCAATCTCCGAAGCCACAAACGACTTCTCCCAATGTAATGAGATCGGAAGAGGTGGTTTCGCCGTAGTATACAAGGTCAATATTCACCGTCTTATACATACAGACCGTTCGAATATTTCGTCTACCAACAAGAGTATGCTTCTCCGCGTGTTTTCCAGGCGAATATGGACAACGGACCAGTCGCCGTGAAGAGGCTGTCGTTGAAAAATGTTCATGGGGTTGAAGAGTTCAAGAATGAAGTGCGGATGATCGCCAAGCTTCATCACCGGAACCTCGTGCGACTACTTGGCTGTTGCATCGAAGGAGAAGAACTGATGCTGATTTACGAGTATATGACCAACATGAGTTTGGATACCTTCATATTCGGTAATTTGATCACTCTTTCGCTTCATTTACTAATAAGGTGTCTAGTTGCACACTGATTTTTTATACATTTTCATGGTAAAAAATTTATATTAAAATAAAACATAAGCTAGCGCCATGCATAAATTTGTTATGCTTGGTGACATGCGATATCGATGACAAAACAAATGAGTGGAAAACATATATATAAATGTGTATATATATAAAAGGTGGGTGACAAAGTTGCACCTTGCTGGCTGAGCGAGCTCGGTTGGCATTCCTCCCGTTGGGTTTGCGGGAGGGCGAGGTTCGAGGGCGGCCATGATCGAGCCAGCGAGGACTCAATCCCCCGTTGCTTGCGCGTGCGGTGGACTTTCGGCCAACACGGCCATGACCAAAAAAAAAACAAAAAGACTAATTAAGTGGCACCTCTTTTTTTCTTCTTTGCCTAAAAAAATGTTTTTTTAATATTATTTTAAATAACCATCAAACACTAGTATGTTTCGTTACAAAAAACATATTTTCGTCACAAAAGGTCAATTTGCCGTGAGACCAAACACCTAATCCTCACTTACTCTTTGGTCCTCAGTAGCCTAAAACTTAATGAACCTGACACGAAAATCCTCGACAGTGTTGATCCCAGCATCTTCATGGAAGTGATGCTCAGAGCAAGGTAGGTGGGGTCGAGAGTCGGACCGGGTCGGTTGGGCCCAAAACCGACCCGAGTTGGCTGGGGTCGAGACCCGGGTCGGGTCGGAGTTGCAAAAAATAATAATAAAATAATAAATTTAAAATATTTATGGGGTCAAGGTCTCGGGGTCGGGACCGGGTTGGTTGGCCTAAAAATCGATCGGGTCAGGTTCGGGTCGCAACCCCGCACTCCATGGCTCAGAGAATAAGAAATCATTAATTAAGCGCATATATACCAAATTTTTTGGTTGTTTTTAACTGCCGAAGACTTCTTTTTTGCAAATAATTCTTAGGAGAGAAAAGGAAGCGATCTTTGTTGGATTGGCAGAAAAGAGCAAAGATAATCATAGGCATAGCACGCGGACTATTTTACATTCATCAGCAAGCACAGTCTAGCATCATCCACAGAGACCTCAAGGCTGGGAACGTTCTCCTAGACGTCGACATGAACCCTAAGATCTCAGACTTTGGTACCGCAAGGATCCTCAAGGGAGGCAACTCTGATGGGAACACAGATAGAATAGTGGGCACCATGTAAGCCAAAATATATAGCTGCCTCTTCGTTCTTTTAAATCTACATAGGCGACTTACATTGCTCGTCTATAATCAATGTTGCAGCGGGTACATGTCACCAGAGTACATGACGGATGGAAACTTTTCAGAGAAATCAGATGTCTTTAGCTTTGGTATTTTGATCCTAGAAATAATTAGTGGAAAGAAGAACAGGTGGTCTCCTCAGAATGACTCTGAAGCAAACCTTCCAACCCATGTAAGTAATTGACACGTTGCCTCTCCAATGTTTCGACAACATATTGCATACCAGGTATGCATAGCCAGCTAGCATCCTCCTTTTATGGTTTCTCTATCTTTCTCTCAGGCGTGGAGGCTATGGAGAGAGGAAAGTTGCATGGAGCTATTGGATTGCGCCCTACAGAGTCCATGTCCATATTCTGAAGTATTGAAGTTCATACAAGTGGGGATGCTATGCGTGCAAGATTGTGCAGACGAGAGGCCAACAATGAAAGATGTGTTCATGATGCTTTCAAGCGAGAATCCAACACTCCCGCCACCACTGGAACCCAAGTTCTTCTATCCTAGCAAGCCTGCAACAACAAGCAATTCTCCCGTGTTTGAGCAAAGCTCGTGCTCCACAAGCAACCTTACTTTGACAAGTTTAGAAGGTCGATGAGGAGTCAATTCCTGTGGAACCTTCTGGATTGTACGTGTTTTTGCTTTTCCTTTCACCAAACAAGCGAAAATGGTATTTTGTACCATTGTTAATGAACTTCCAAGAAAAAGAATGGCTGGCACGATGCAATCTGCAGTGTCTTTTATATCAGTCTTCAATTTGAATATAGGTAGATTGCAAATTCAAATCCGTCTATTTTTAAAGAAAGGAAAAGTATCCATTATATGGTCGGTATTAAATAGCTTTTAGGCCATTAAACATGGAACACATTATGCATGTCTGATATGTAATATCCTGTACCCATAAGTAGCTAGTTTAAAACGATAATCATTAGCGAGGATAAATGAAATGATAATAATATTTGGATTTTTTAATCATGTTAATATATAATTTCGTGGTCTTATTTAAAATAAATAAATAATTAATTAAATAAGCCAGAGCAACGCTACTTACATTTTAGTACCTCTCAGAAAAAAGTAGAGATTTGATTAGTTTATACACTAACAGAGAAAGTAGTTTAAATTAAATATTTATTTAATAATAATGTAAAATTTGAGAAGTTTGTGAATGATAGATACGGGAATGAAATTATAGTGATGGTATTAAGAAGCATGTTGACATTATTGAGATCTAATAAGAACTTTAATACGACGACTTATACAACAAGACTTTAAGCTCAAGTTTAATTGTACATTTAATTTTAATGGATGAGTTTGATCCTACGGTCATGACAACATCTCTTTCTCATGACACATCCAACTTCCCGTACAATGGGAATCTCAGTTTAAACGAAGGAATTCTTAAAATAGTTTATTTAAATAAATACTGTAAAGGATATATTTTGATTGGTTACCAAAAAATAAAAAATATCCCGTTTATTATATGCATTGCTTTTAATTCTATCCAATTCCTCTGTATTATTTGGTAAAGTTAGAGGTGTTCGCATGATTTTACTTGTTTTTTAGAGTTTTTTTTTCGAAACAAACCAAACCAAATGCCTCCCAAACTAAATCAAACCAAACCAATTCTATTCTTTTGGATTGGTTTTGTTTGGTTTAGTTTGATCTAGGTCAAGCCATATAGTATTAAGATGTAGTATATACGCCAATATATGATTTTATTTGCTTCCCTTTAAATAATATTTTATTAAAATTTAGTGTATTTATACATTTCACAAGTTTTACCTTAAAACTCTTGAAACAAATTTATTTTTATTCAAAAATATATATAAATATTGTTAATATTTAATTTAATTTAGATTATTCTATTTATTGATTTGATTTGGTATGAAAGGTATTAGAAACACTATGGGAACAAGGGTTGTTGGCGATAGTTGGAAGCTGTCACCAACAAGCAAAAAGTTGTCGCTAATGCATATTGGTGATGGCTCCACAGTTGTCGCAAACTTATCAAAAATAAGTCCGTCGTCATTGCTATTAACGATGGCTTACAAAAATCCATCACCAACATAATTAGTTGTGACAGTGACTGCTAAAGTGCCATCGATAGTAATATTATTTGTGATGGCTAAGAGCTATCACAATTAGCTGTGTTGGCAACAACTTCCATCCATTGCAAGAAGATATTTGGGAAAAGGGATATGCTTATTGGCGATGGCTTCCAGCCATCACCACTAAGATTTAGTCGTCGCTAAGCAAATATTGGTGATGGATACAAGCTGTCACTAAACCAAACATTTCGAACCTTTCCAAAAGTGCCATTGGCTATTTTGGCGACAACTTTAAAATTTTCAAAATATGAAGATGAAACAATAAGATATCAAGGAAAACTATGTGTGCCAAATAATGCAGAATTGAGACAGGAGATTTTGACTGAAGCTCACAAATTGCAATATGCTATTCACCCAAGTGCGACCAAGATGTATCAATATCTTAGAAGATCATTCTGGTGGAAAGGTATGAAAAAAGATGTCGCTAAATTTGTATCTAGATGCTTAGTTTGTCAACTGGTTAAAGCGGAACATAGAAAATTGGTAAGACCTATTCAGCCATTGGAAATTCCGCAATGGAAATGAGAACACATCACCATGGATTTGTAACTAGGTTGCCCAAAACTAGGAAACAACATGATGCTATATGGGTGGTAGTGGGTAGACTCACTAAAGCCGCTCACTTCTTGCCGATTAAGGAAGCCTACTCAACAGAGAGTCTAGTCAAAATACTTTGATGGTATAGTCAAGTACCATGGTGTACCGTTTTGAATTGTATCTAATTGAGATCCTTGTTTCACAGGAAGAGTATGGAAGGGTTTGTAAGAAGCATTTGGTTCATAACTCAAGTTTAGCTAGGCCTATCATCTCCAGACTGATGGTCAGTCAGAGCGAACTATCCAAGCTTTTAAAGATATGTTGAGAGATAGAGCCCTCGAATAGTAGAATAGTTGGGATTTGCGGTTGCCATTGATCGAGTTTGCTTAAAGTAATAGCTATCATTCAAGTATTGGTATGGCAACATTTGAAGCTTTATATGGAAAGCCGTGTTAGGTCACCGTTATGTTGGGAAGAAGTTGGAGATTGGAGTCGGGTTGGACTCGATTGGGTGTAGAACGGTAACAAGAAAATCAAAGTGATTCAGTAGAAATTGCTTATAACCCAAAGTTGCTAGAAAAGTTGTCCTAATTTGAAATGCCGAGATGTATAGTTTGAAGAAGGAGATCATGTTTTTCTAAAGGTATTTCCCTCCAAGGGAATTATCCGATTTGGACGGTGAGGAAAGTTGAACCCCAGGTATGTGGGTCCATTTCAGATTGAGAAACGAATTGGAGAGGTTGCATACCAGTTGGCCATCACCAGCCATGGCTAGGATACATCCGTGTTCCATGTCTCTTTACTTCGAAAGTACATGCCAGATCTGACCCATGTGATCGATTTTATATAAATCGATGTGTCACCGAATTCGAACTTCAAGGAAAGATTGATCAGGATGATGGATCGAATGGTGAAACATTTAAGAAAGAAGAGTATCCCAATGGTTAAAGTGTTATGAAAACACCATTCTTCGGAAGAGTCTACCTCAGAAAGTGAAGTAGAGATGAGACGGCTTCATCCATAGTTGTTTGGTAAGTTTGATCAAAAATTTTTAAGATGAAATTTTATTTTAAGGGGAAGTGAATGTAATACTGATTTTTGGAAAAAATTGGAAAATAAAATAAATAAATTGAAAATTTTTTCCCGGTGCCGCGTACCCCTCCTTTCCTCACCGCCTTTCCCATTCCTTTTTTCCTCATCTTGTTACTGCGTCACCACCATCTCTCCACGTTGATGTCCTTCTTGAATCCTCTTCCCCTCCTCACCATCCTTCACCAGTGCCAGCCTTGTTGTCGTCGTCTCCTCTTCCAGTTGAGTCTTTCCCCTCCCTGTCTCATCTTCTCCTCTCCGATGCCATTGCCATCGCCTTTATAAGGTGACTTCGCCGTCGCCGTTTCCAACTACCCACCATGGCGACCGTCGTGCCTCCCCTCTCCCTCTTCTACATTTTTTGTCATCATTATTGTTGCCTTCGTGCGTCGAGTTCACTATGACCGCTGTGGTCGCCGCTCTCCCCTCCACCTCGTCATCCCTTGTCATCCCTCATTTTTTTATTTCATAAAGTGGAGCCCACGGCTCCTGGTGACCACAATCTCTTTATTCATGTTCTAAGTTATTCTACTCCTCACTCTCCTCCCACACGACCTGAACTGTCTCAGTGATCGAGCGATGCCAGGAGATGAAAGTTCGAGGATCAATGTGAGTGTGGAACCGAGAGGTGAGAGTGCTTTCCACCTTTTGTTTCCTTCTCTTTCATCCCCTTTCTTGAGGTGCCGATCCAGAACCCCTTTTTGGAGTCGACAATAACAGATTAATCAGCCAACCGATCATGAAGGATATAAGCAACATCTCATGATCCCAAATGGCTATGGGGATAATCTTATCTCTATTGAGCCTTTCCATCATCAGTTACCACATAGATATAAACCCTTGTTCATCCAATGTCCCAGTCAAAAAGGAGTACGGTATCGACTGTCAACTTCTTAGTATACTAACTCTATAGGATCCTATACTCAAAATTGGATCAATTGGAAAACTCTTTATCCAATCATCATATCTACCCTGGCTAGAGATTTAGAGTACTATCCTATAGGACATTCACTCTCACTTATCGAGAGTGGACGATTTCTTATTGTCCACTCAATTATATCCATAAGGTTTTCCTTGTACCCGATCCATCACTATACTGAACCATCTAATGGTGATTCATAAGTCAATGGTCAAAGCACAAGTTCTACCCAACAAGATATCTTTGGTGACTCAAGTCAGAGGTCTAACCATGCAACTGTGAGGATAGAAAACTCTGATTGACAGTTCGGTAAGATACCATTCAATATTTTTAATTCGGTCAGTTCAGTGAATTCATTCAACTAATAAGCATATGTATGTGTATCTCAGTGTCTCCACACTAATAATCAATGATATCGGTCATCCTCATCACTTTAGAAGATATCACATACACTAGTCTATCCAGATCCTTGATGTCCCATCTCAAGTATCCATTGATTAGGAACATTTAGATCAAATACCTCTCAATGATCAATCTCATTATCATGATCTCATCGTAATTTAATCATCATTGCATTTGATCAAAGACTTCATTGTGATATTCGCATCTAATAAGAACTTGTAATGAAAATTTGCCTAATTATTTGAATGAGATATTTCTAGAAATGTCGAATCATATCATATATGATTGGCTTGTAGGGCATACATTTCTATCACTCATATGGTACTTATTCGTTATCACTTGAGGACCCTTCGATTTCATCATGTTCGTCATGTATTTTGTATTACTCATTCAAATTAATTTCAGTGTTCTGACCATTAATACATTCTATGGACAAATATTACTTTCAACTTGAGAAAAAAACTGACTCATGGATGGTTAATTTTAAGTCTGTGGATTCCAAGTACTACATCCATCCTGGGTTGTGATGTCGAGGTATTCTTTTACAATGTACAGTATGATATCATCAACCTCAACACATCTCTTCAATAGAATTCGAGTGATATTTTCATCGACAACCTCATTGACACCATCAAAATAATTATAAACTAGCTTCAAATTTATTGATTCTGAGTTACACCCAATTGTATCGAATATATAGCTCTTCAAGTTATCGTGACTACATCCTCGCAATATCTTAATATTGAATATTCATATCCACCATAATAATTAGCATAATTGTTACTTACTGAAAGTATCCCATCAAACATTATACGGACATTGATTATCCTGCATGGCATATCTTTAATTTGTTCAAAGTAATATGAAAATATCAAGCCGTTAATTTTCTATATGCGAATAAATTTTTAATTACCAATGTATCAGTTTTTAGACTGACTCGACTCGAAAAGGAATCATATTCCTAATATAAAATATGTTCGGATTGAAAACCAATGATTATTGGATCACATTTCAACCTAACTTGCTATATTCAAGATATTTTTAAGTATCCGAACAATTAGACCATTCAGTCCAACTAGCTATGTGCAAAAAATTGAACTGATGGCCTAAGGGGACAACAAGGGATACTTTCAAAATGACCATAATAAATTTGAAGTACCCCAATTTGAATTAGAATCTCCCAAATATAATTAAGTAATATTTAATAAAATTAAGCAATCTAAATAAACCCAACCACAATTGACTTAAAAAACATAAATTCTAATTAAAAAATATCATGTAAACAAAAGAACTAAAAACATATTTCAACTTCAATAAAAAAATTCAAATTCTAATCAGACAATTCTAAAATCAAACTCTAATTAACCAACATATAATAAACAAACAATTATAAAATGCCAACTTCAATTGAGAAACACCAATTCTAATTAACCAACAACTAAAATACTCCCAATTCTAATTAAACAATTAAAATTAAAGTTCATCTAAACCCATATTGGAGTTACAAAATTTAAGCAACTCAAACTACAATTTTCAAGTTCACCTCAACTGTTACCTTTTCTTTTAATCGCAATCGATTGAGCCCTAACGTTGGAGGAGCTACCCTAGCCGGATTTCAATAGGAATCCTACCGTCGGAGCCCTCCCTGCCAGAACCCTAGTTGTCCACCCCTTCAGCCGGAGTCCTCCATGTTGGAAGCCCCTTCAGTCAGAGCCCTCCCCGCCTCGACGAGCTGCCACCGTCCACCGCCTTCAGCCGCCGCCGTCCACCGCCCTAGCTGCCACTACCATGGAGTCACGTCCCCACCGCCGCCGATAGACTATGCCATGTCGCGGTGAAAGATCGGTAGAAGGGGAAAAGGGTTTATGCACGGGTTAAAATTGAAGACAAGTTGACTTTTGTAAACTCAAATTTATAAGTGGAAAGTTAGTAATACAAACTTGACTTTCAAATTTGACCATCAATAATTTAAGTTGAGTAAAGTTAAATCGACTTTTTTTTCATAAGTCAAATTTTCAAAACTCGATTTTGATCAAACTATTTTAGTTTTACAATAAAAAGTTTTAACGTTTTACTTGTAAAATAAGAAATAGACGTGCTAATTAAAAAAAATTTCTGGGCTTGACCGGCTGCCCGCGTTTTGAAGCCTCCGCGCCAGCCGCCTCCCCCGCCAACACGACGCCGCGGTCAGCCGCTGCGGCGTTGACCACACGCCGTTGAGCGCGTGGACGGCGCACACCCGCGGCTGTCGCGAACTCGCGGCTGCCACCTCCGGCTGCTCGCCCGCCTCCTCCTTCCACACGTCGTGCCCGCCTCTTTTTCGCCGCGCCTCGTCACCGTTGCCAGGTTTTGCTTCGCCCCGCCGCACGCGTGGACCTATCGCCCGGCGCGTCTGCAACATCAGCCCGCCGGCCGCCACCTCGTCCGCCGGTCAACGGCGCCCGTGCGGCCTTCCGCCTCCTGCTCGCCCTCGGCCTCGCGCCTACGCGCACAGGGAGGAAGCCGCTCGCGTACACGCCTAGGCCAGCCTCGCCCAGCCGCCAACCAGCGTCGCCGCGGCCACGCCAGCCGATAACCCCTGCGCCTGCGTGTGCCGCGCTGCACCCCCCCTTCCCAGCACCTCCTTGACACGCACCCGACCAGTCGCCGTCGCGCCATGGCCACGTCGCGCTGTGCCCATGCAGCGCCCAAACCGCCTTCCGAGTCCCCGACGTTGGTCGCCGCGTCTTCACCGCCCTCGCGCCGTCCCGCTCGACCGTCGGCCACGCCAGCGGCCAGCCCCCCGCGCGCGCCACGCGCCTGCGCCTGCGCCCGACGCCGCAGCGCCTGTTGCCGCTGTACGACGCGGTGAACCTCCCCACCGGGACCTGATCTTCTGTGTACCTCGGTGTGCACCTCAATGCACACCGCTTCTTAAATTCATCTGTGATCAAATTAGTTATTTTAATCATTTTTAAGACCGTGAATATACATATATAATATGTGATATTATATTTTATGAAAATCAACATTAAATATATTTTATACATATTTATTTAAATTAAAAATATAATTAATTTACAAAATAGTATAAATTGAAAAAATATTAATATTACTTATTTTTTATCAATACATAATATATATTTATATTCACAGTCTTAAAAATGATTAAAATAATTAATTTGATCACATAATTAGATGAATTTAAGAAGTGGTGTGCATTGAGGTGCACACCGAGGTGCACAGAGGATCCGGTCCCCTCCCCACCCCCTCCTCCTCTCTTCTCTCTCTTTGGGCATCATCCTCTTCTTTAACCATGGTTTATTTAACATATTGTTATCCTTCCGATCTTGCCGTGATCCTTACCTCATGCTCACCGTCCAAACGATTTTTCTTTGATCTCGATTAATCGTAACCGTTATCGAGATAGGTATCTCAACTATCTCTCACCTTAAAAATGTTAATTAAGACATCAAATTGTGCTTAATTAATTTTAGTCAGAAAATATAATTAGTTGGTTAAATGAGTTTATTTGTGTGCTTGATATTAATTAGAAGTTAATTTAGATATTTAAGTTTAGATTTTATTCATGTATGATTGAAATTATGTTTACTTAAATTGAGTGTATATAATTATGTAAAAAATATTGTAGTATATTTATGATCTTGTATATATCTTGATTCATGCTAATAACAAACTTTAATTGATAAAAGTTAATTATGAAAAATTTAGATTAGTTAATGTAAGTAGGTTGTAATTGGTTTAATATTATCAATTTAATGACATATTAATTCATAGTAGATTGTATGATTTTTAGAATAGTGCATTATCTTGTTAGTTGTGTATTAGATTGATTAGTCATGACTTAGCATGTATATAGTTAAAGTTGTAGTCATTTTAATTATGTTATTGCATAAGTTTGCATATAGTCATATTGTAATGTTTTGAAAAAAAAGTTATTTTTATTTTTTTGTAATGCCCCCCTCCCCTCTCACCATTATGCTCGTCCCTTCCTCTCTGGCCAATTTCGCTGCCCCACCCCACCGTTTTCTCCACGTCACCCTCCAGCCCGGACTCTCGCCGTCGTCTCCCTCCTGGTTACGCACCCCCCGATCAATATCTCTCCCATCTCTCTCGCCGATGCCTCCCCCCCGGTTACGAAAGCCGCTCCCCTCTCATCGGACTCTCTCTCTCCCTCTCTCTCTTCCGGTCGACACCCGCCACGCTTCCCTCCCGTGAGCACCATGGGCACGCTCAATCGTGCCCTCCCTTCTTTTCCTCCCTCTCGTCGTCGTGCCGCTGCGTCATCACCGCCGGACCTTCATTGTTCCGGGAGGAGTTGCCACCAGAAATACTGCCAAAAATGCTGCCGTTCCTTGGTGCCGCTGGAAACCAGCCGCCAAGACCCCCCCTTTCCGCTGCCAGCCTCTGGCCTCTATCCCCCCCCCCACTATTGCAATCGTCGTTGTCTAGGCCCAAGCCATGGCCGCCACCGTGAGGCCCTGCCCTGTTCTAGCCGGAGCTGCCACCGCGGGGAACCTCCCTAGCCACCACCGCCACCGCCATCGCCAGCCTTCCTCCCTCCTCGCCATCACCGTCGTGGGCAGTGCCTCCCTCTCCATCTGCCTTCGTTCACTATGCAATGCCCACCCCATTCGTCGTCGCCGCCGTCCAATCCATTATCGCGGCCGCCGCCACTGCCGAGGTCGCCATTGCCACCGTAGTCATCCATGCACGAGCCCCCCTAGGGGTGAGCATGGTCTGATTTGGTTTGGTTTATTGAGTTTTTTTCCGAAACCTAACCAAATCAAATTAGGTTGTGAAACCGAACCGAACCAAACCACAAAATCTCCAAACCGAACCAAACTAAACCGAACTAGAATCGGTTTGGTTTGGTTTGATCTTCGGTTTGGGCCTTTAATGGGCATGCTCTACTTTATTTCATGGACATTTTCTAATTTTAAACAGAAGTACTTTTAAATCATTTGTGAACATTGTGGACGCCGGGAAAGAGAGGTGGAGAGCGGAGGAGGGAGAGGTGTGTCCTCGCACGTGTGCGTGTGTGCTTCTCCTTCCTTACGGTCTTGATAGGGTGGGTTCGTGTTAATCACGCCATAGACACGGTCGTGGATGATTCCGACGGACCGTTCTATTGCATGCTTCTCTTCCTTCTTTCCTTCTCCGCACTCACCTTGATCCCCGGACTACTCAACCCTTGATGTCACTTGGGCATCGAAGGACCGGTCCGGGTCGTGAGGAGAATCGAGGGGAAAGAAGATCAAATAGCCGGTGGCATTTTCAACACTAACTTAACCTATAAACCGAGAGAGAAAGGGATGATGTGGTCGCCAGGAGCCAGAGAGGCTCCGATGATAGAAATAAAAGAAATGAACTAGTAAAGGAAGTGAGAGTGACCGGTTACCTCGATAAGCTGGGAGATTGCGGGGGTTCTATCTTCTCCTTCCTCGGCCGGCCGGGGAAGAAGAGCCTTGGAGAAACTCGCTTGCCTGAAAAGAAAGTATGAATGAAAGCACAACGATTAGAACTAAAGATAGAGCAGTAACTACTCGTAAGAAAGAAGAGCAATGACAAAAGGGGTTGAACGAACCGGATTAGGACTAACTCCTAACCCCTTCTTAAGGGAAGATCTAAATGACCTAAGAATAAGATGCGTTATGCTATACTAATGCAACATGCATAATGAAACCCAAATGAACAATAAAGGAGAGAGTAAAGTAAGGAAGAAGATCGTAGAGAAGCCCGGTGCTTCTGGCTTCTGGAAATTGCAGGCGCTCCGACGACAGGTCGCCTGGCGTCGCGTCGGGGAGCGCTCCAGTCCTTGCGGCAGTCTTCAATGCAATCTTCTCCCGGTTCCAATGACGAGGGATCGGATTCCTATTTGGTTTTGGAGGTTTCTTGGTACTCTTTGTAATGGCCTTCAATGGTATGGTGGCAGGGGTCTTGAATGGTTTTTTTTAGTGGTATTGAATGAGCGGAGTGGAAGGGTGTAATGGAGGATGGAGAGGCTTGGGAGTGAGATGGGGGCTTGGAAGGTTGGAAGGCTCAAGAAAGCTCTTGGGGAGTTGAGGCTCTGGGAATCCTTCTCTCTGCTCTTTAGACTCTCTCTCTCTTGGGAGCTTGGAAGGTTGGAACCTTGGAACCTCTCCCTTTTTCGGAACCTCTTAAATTTGGGAGAAGGGTCTCCTTTTATAGGTGCGCAAAAGTGACCCTAGCGCTCCGCCCTGAGGACGCCTGACGTCGCGGCATGGGAGCGCCTGAAAATCCGCCGACAAGTCGGCGGGTCAGCACGTCCGACCATACCTATCGCCACCTACCACCCTGCGTGTCAGGCGGCGGTTGTCAGCGGAAATCCTGGCGCTCTGACAGGGGAGCACCTACGACCTACGGCCGTCGGACGCAAATTCGGCGCATGCGGAGCTGCGGTGACGGTTGTCGAGCGGGAATCCGGGTGCTCCGACGGCGGAGCGCCCGGACCCTCGGCTGTCAGACTGCAAATTCGGCGCATGCGGAGCCTGCGGTGACAGTTGTCAGGCGGGAATCCAGGTGCTCCAACGGCGGAGCGCCTGGACCCTCGGTACGATTTCGACAACGCATCGCTGACCGTCTGAAAAGCCGGCTGTCACGGTCGGAATTGCAGGCGCTCCGGCAGAGGAGCGCTTGTACTTTTGTACACCTCTGGTACGGTGGTCGTCCGGCCGGTCAAAAAGGTGAAAAGGTGGGAGATGCCAGGCGCTCTAACGTTGCGACGCCAGGCGTTGCGGCGTCGGGACGCCTCCAGATTTCCTGAAATTTGATCGTCTTTATGTCAAATCGACCTCTCTGATCGGGAGAAAACAAGTGTTAACTATAGAAACGAGATTGCTCTTCCTGTAATCGGGCCGAATTCGCGTATCTACAGCTTGCCTCGCCTTGACGTCGGTTTTGCAAGGGAGCGACGCGGAGTGTAGCGGAAGTGACTTAGCGAGGTGGAGCGGAGTGAAGTGATGGCGGACTGAAAAACTGGCGTTAAGGTGTAGATTTAGATACGCGATTCACGACCTGACCAGGTGAATTGAGCCTTCTCAAGTTTCGCAATTGCCTTTTGTATCTTCTAGACTGCTTTCGTGGTTGATTGGAGACGAGATGTGCCGTGGGCACGAGAGAGGAAAATAAAAGCCTGCTCCCTGCGTGCGGGGAACCTCCGAGCGCGGCTCGTGAGTTCATCTTGGTTAGCGGCCCAGCTTTGTGGTGTGCTTGTACCAAGAAGGGCTGAACAAAAGTTGATTTAAAAATCAAAAGAACCTCCAATCAATTGGAATTAAGTCTTTGGGATTCATCCGGGTCCTTGCGGGAACATGATCTGGCTCGGATTGGAATAACTTCTCATCTCAATATAAACACTCGTTTGCTTTGTCAGAGAGAATGATCTTCATGAAGACAACCATAACGATGATAATCAAATGCAGATGATGTATGCGGATGCATGCTGGGTGAAAGAAAGAAATAAAAATTAATATTAAGAAACATAGTTGAAGATATAGATCACGAGTGGTGGGTCAGGATACTGATCAAGAACCGTCGTCCCCATAACTCGTGATTTTGGCTTATCCGCAAGTTCATTAAACAACCGTTCCGTCCTTGATTTTGTTGGAGGGGTTCTCGGGCCCGGTGTTTTCAGAACTTGTGGTCTTCAACATTTCAAATACTATTTATTTTGATAGATGCAATACTAAATGCAAGTCCTAATAGGGGACGGGGTAGTCCACTTTTGTTTTTCAATTTTTGATTTTTTTTTGTTTTTGCTTCCTCGAAGTGCCTGGGAATATGAAGTTGGTATGCCTTGTTCTGTTCCTGCATCCACTTGAGAGAAGATATTAGAACTTCATTTTGGCTTAGTCCCTTGCAAGGAGAGGGCAAAGTTGCCTTGATCTTTTATCGAGGGACATAGGCCTTATCAAGGTAAAGATAACAGAAAAACATAAGTATGCATAAAAGAAAATATGCAAGACTGAAATTAAACATGAATGCAAAGATAACTAATCAGTCTAGCAAACTTAGGTGTTTTGAAATTTTTGATTTGTTTGGGTTTTGATGGTTTTATAATGTTTTTACTGTTTTGGAACTTTTATGATTTTTTTTGGTGTTTTGAATATTTAATTTTTAAGAGTTTTGACTTTATAGATTTTTTTGTGTTTTTGAAGTTTTTAATTTTTTTGGTTTGGTGTGAAAGAAACGACCATCTCATCCTTTGCCTTGCTTGCGATAGGTGCCTCTCGTTGTTACCTAAGGGTTAAGAGTAGGCATCACGTGTAAGAAAGTGCCTTGTTCGGAATCTTATGACCTTCCGCCTTCGATAGGCTATGGCTCTTCTTGGACCTAGTCGGTCAACCATATCCTTTGAGGTTAAAGAAGGAAGATGATTGGTGGTAAGTCCTTAGTAGAATTCAGGGGTGTCGAACTTGTTTCTCTACTAATACCCACATTGCCCGTTCGGGTTTTGACCTCTTCGGGTCCTTCCTTCTAGCCCTTTTCTTTGATGGCCCACATTCAAACAGGTCTTTTTTATTTTACTTGATTTTGACCTGAGGGGTTCATTGCCCATTTTTTGGAGCCCCCCCTTTCTTTTTGGGGCTTTTGTTGGTACACATTCAGACAGGTCTATTCTTTTGCCGACCTGAGGGGTCATTGTCCATCTTTTGGCACCTTTTCTTTTAATAAGAAGTCAGACCTTCAGAGGCTTTTTCCAACTAAGGCAATGGGCATTTTTGATACTCTTCATTCTAACCCCTTTTATCTATTCTGGACCGAAACAAGAAGAGAATGGGATTATGTTGACCTTCTTTTGCCAAGCGTTGCCTAGCTTTCTCTCGGACTTCCGATCATCGGATCTCAAGACTAGACGTGTAGTGTGTGCAGTATGATGCCTATCCTTATTTCCCTAAGTGACAAGTTGGTGCACCGAGCAAGCAAGCGTTAGATGCTATCATTATCCTTCACTCCTTGGATTTTATAGATTTTTTTGTGACTTTTGTTTTTAAGGCAAATATTTTTTGAGGTATACACCAATCCAGGGATGAGCTAGTTCTTCTCCTTCTGCATTAGTCAGCTTATATGAATTACCAGGATAAACAACAGAAATTACATATGGACCCTCCCAATTAGGTTGAAGTTTGGAGCGGGGACCGCCCGGCTTAACGAATATTCTTTTAAGCACAACCTCACCGATTTCAAATTTTCTCTCAACCACCCTTTTCTGATAAAATCTCTTAAGCCTATTTTGGTAAGATCTAGCATGTTCGGCAGCGGCCAGTCTCCTTTCATCCAAGAGTTCGAGTTGCGCGAGAAGAGAATCTCGACGTTCATCCATTGGGATATCTCGATCGATCTGGATTCGGAGGGAAGGAATGATTACTTCGTATGGAACTACCGCCTCCATCCCAAATGCCAAGGCATAGGGGGTATGACCCGTTGGGGTTCGAATAGAAGTGCGGTAGGCCCATAGAGCATCAATTAACTTATCGGGCCAGTCTGCGAACTTGCTAGACTTACAAGTCTTCTTAATGATTTTTATCAGGATTTTGTTAGTGGCTTCTGCTTGACCGTTGCCTTGCGGGTAATATGGGGATGAATGATGCAATTTTATGCAATACCTGTTGCGAAGGTCACGCAGCTTCTGAGAGGTAAATTGCGGTCCATTGTCGGTGATGATGTCGCCTGGGATCCCGAACCTGACAATGATGTTGCGCTTGATGAAGGTGCAGACTGTTGATGCCTTGATCTCCACATATGCTTCCGCTTCCGCCCATTTGGTGAAGTACTCCGTTGCAGTTAGAATGAAGGATTTGATTTTGTTTGTGGAGCTTGGGTCACCGAGGGGTCCGATAACATCAAAAAGCCCACATAGCGAAGGACCATGGGGCGTGGATCGGATGAAGGGAAGATGCGGGAGAGTGAATCTTATCGGCATGGAGTTGACATTGATGACAGTGCCGGACAAAGATCGAGCAATCTTCTTCTAGAGTAGGCCAGTAATACCCTTGCCTGATGATTTTCTTGGCGAGGGCTTGAGCATGGCCTCCACATACTCGGAAGTGTGCTTCTTTAAGCACCAATTCAGCCTCTTCTTCATCTACGCATCTTAATAGAATACCGGCCAAGCTCCTTTTGTAAAGCACTCCACCTAAGATGGTGTATCTCTGGGAGACCCTTCTTATGGCTCTTTTCTCTTCGGCAGTTGATCCTGGTGGATATGTTTGATCCTGACAGTAATTTGCAATCTCATGATACCATGGTTTCTCACCCTCTTCTAATTCCTCCAACTCAATCAGAGATACTTCCTCTTTTTGCTCAATGTACTCTTTTCTTTCAAACTCTTCTTTAACCTTCAAGAATCGTGCATCTTCTACTGTCGGAATGGTACGTCGGCGGACATAGATCGTCCTAACTTGTCTGCCTAGCGGGACAGATAGTGAAGATGCCAGGGAAGCGAGAGCATCGGCAAGAATATTTTGAGCACGAGGGGCATGAATGAATTCGAGTTTGGAGAATAGCTTGACGTAACAGGTGGTGAGTTTTTGGTATGGTTTGAGCCCGAGATGAGATGTGCGGTATTTGGCCAGTACTTGGCGAAGAATCAACTGACTATCACCGATCACCCTTAGTTTAGTGACACCATAGAAGTGAGCGGCCTTCAGTCTGGCCAACAAGGCTTCATACTCAGCTATATTGTTTGTTTCTAGAAAATGGAGCTGAAAAGCCTGTGGGATGGTGACACTTTCGGGTGATAGAAGAACAATCCCTATCCCTCTACGTCAAAATACAAAGTCCATAGATTGGAAGATCAAATGGACATCAATTCTTCATCGGGAAATTCTGATCGGATAGGGTCAAAGATTGGGATAGGATGATGGGCAAGGTGTTCGGCAATTGCATAGCCCATTATTGCCTTCTGTTCGATGTAGGTGATGTTGAACTGAGAGAGGAAGAAACCCCAAAGTTTGATCAATGTTGTCTTTCTCCTCATATCGGATTTTATCCAACTGGATTGCACTTTCTAGATACTTCGGTAGCTTGGCACATCTTATGCTTTTCTGAGCTAACTGATGCATGTATCTTTCTGGAATTCTCCTACCTCTAATTTTTGTTCTATTTTTATTGGAAACTAAACCTAAAGAAGAAGAAGGTGAATAAGGGAAGGAAGAATTTTATTGGAGAGAATGGAGGGCAAAGGAGGTCAATCAAGGATCTGGTGGCTCCTTGGGTCGAATGCCCTTCCGAGGTAAGTTGAGATGTTTCCTCGATCGAAATTTCAGTTTCGAGGAGGACGTTTCTTTTTGGGGAGTGCTAAACATAAAGACAGAATGGGCTTTGGGTGCCCGATTTGGGTTGAGATCAACTACGGGGGTCAGAGTAGGCGAAGATATTGATAAAGAGGGGAAGACGTCGAGTAATGTTTGATAAAGGGGGCTTTCGGTCCCAATGTTGACAGAAAGAGGTGAGGGGCCAGTAGGCCGGATGATCATAGAGGAAGATGGGTTCATGGACCCAATAAGAGGAGGATGCGGGATCAAAGGCCCAAGTTTAGGAGATGGGCTCGAGGGCCCGAGAATTGGAGAAAATGGGCACAAAGGCCCGGATTTAGTAGAGGGGCTCGATGGCCCAAGAGTTGGAGGAAATGGGCACAAAGGCCCAGATTCAATAAAGGGGCTCGATGGCCCAAGAGTTGGAGAAAATGGGCACAAAGGCCCAGATTCAATAGGGGGGCTCGATGGCCCAAGAGTTGGAAGAAATGGGCACAAAGGCCCAGATTTAGTAGAGGGGCTCGATGGCCCAAAAGCAACAAGTGGGTTCGTGGACCCATAAGTTGGGCCTGAGGGCCTAGAAATAGGGATCGGGCCAAGAAGCCCGGGGAGAGCGTCATAGTGAGTTGGGGCATCGGCCCCAAAAGAGGAGATAATGAGGGAAGGCCCTCGCGGAGTTGGTTGGACTTTTTCTCGAGTCGGTTTGGCAATATGACCCTTGGGTGGGTCGACAGGTGATTCAGCCTGGAGTGGTTCATTGCTTGACCCTTCTTCATCGGTGGAAAACAAAAGAGATATTTCAGGATACACGTCATCTTCAGGGTCGTTAGTTCTTCTTCTTTTGTCTCGCTCCAGCTCTTGTTCTTCCTTGTTCTCAGCCAGTTGAATGGTTTCTTTCTTGATGAAAAACTTTTGTAAGCATCCTGAAAAGTATTTGCTTTTGAGATTCTGACCATTGGCTGTCGTTCCATCATATCCAACCCCGCTCTTTGGTTGTAACCTCACTGGATTGATTGGCTCAGCTATGCCTTGCAGTTCTTTGCCTAGTCCTTGGTCCTCCTGGTATCCCAAAATCTTCATTATGTGCCATCCGATGGTTTCATTTTCCTTTCTTTTCCTTCTCCACACTTGCTTGGGTTGCCTACTCATTTTTGGAAGATCCAAGATTGTCAAAATTGGCTCGTTTGGCAACCCAAGGAGTGGTGGTGGAGAAGATGGATGGTCTAAGGGCATGCTCGTCACCTTAATCACTTGTCCCTTGTAAGGGAATTTAAGACACTGGTGATTGGTGGAGGCGACTGCCTCTAGTGCTTCCAAATAGGGCCGTCCCAAAATAGCTTTGTAGGTTGGATCCATCTCAAGTATGTGGAAGTTAACAGTGACTGTTCGAGGTCCAAGTTTCACATTTAATGTAATCATGCCGTCAGCGGGCTTCTTTGAATTATCATATGCGGTCACTGTTATTTGAGATGGCCGGATGTCCTCCTCGGAGATTCCACAAAGATGTAGCGTTTCTGGTGGCAGAACATTAATGGATGCTCCGGTATCGACCAAACATGACTTAATGCCTACACCATTGATGTGGACTGTGATGCACAAGGCACATTTCCTTATTTCCGGGTCGGCCAACTCTTCCTTTGTGAATGTGAGGGCCGGGTACTCACTTCTCGGGACCAGAACTGATGAGATTTTTTCTGGGGGGAGGCTCTTACTCACCATCACCCGCGGTAAGCATTGTTGGAGAACCTCTTGATGGACTTCTAAGATAGAGATTCGTGCTGGGGTCTTATCAAGATGCTTCGATGAGTCATAGGATGTCCCAGGCAACGGCTTTTCAATGTGTTCTTCTTCTGCTTCTGGTGCCAACCCTGATTGACCGGCCTGGGGAAAGACCTTTTGGAACATGCGCCCACTCCTAAGTAATGTGGCAAGTTGAGGAGCTATAGCTAGGGTGGTAGTGGCGGGTGGTGGGTTAGGTCGAATGATGGGAGCTCTTGCGATGGGTGTAATGATGGTGGTTTGAGGCATAGTATGGTAGGTAGGTCGTGAAGGTACAGTTGCTCGGGGCGGGATGATGATGGGTCCTAGTGGTGGTGATGTTTGTGGTGGATTAACCGGGCGGATTAGGGTCCGTCCCGATTGGAGTTGTGTGGTTGGTAGTGTTATGATGGGTCGTGATGGTGCTCGGATGATGGGTGGCCGGTTGAGAGTAATGGGGTTGATTGATGTAGTGTGGGGTATAGAATGGACGGTTCGGTTGACATGCATGGCGGAGGTGGCTCCCTCAACTTGCCAATTCTGGCCCCGATCATGATACTCCTCTGAAGAAATCATGATGGGACTAACGTGTTGATTCCCAGGCGCGGGTGCATGTAGAGGTAAAGGGTTTTGGATAATCCCCAGGCCGGGGTTCTGTTGTTGTCGCCGCTGAGCTGGTGCATGCTGCCGTTGAGGTCGATTTTCCACCGTTCGATGTATTCCCCCATCCGGTCCCGATCAATCTTGTCTTGCTCATTAAGATCGTGGATATAGTCTTTGAACCGAAAACAATTTTCCACGGTGTGCCCGGGATATCTATGGAACAAGCGAGATCGCTCTGTGTTGGCATTTTGAGGCCACTCCAACTTCTCCCTTGGCAATGCAATTTGCCCTGCCGCCATGAGTGCATTAAAGATGTCCACGAGAGAGTACGGCAAAGGCGGGTAATGGTTCCTCTTGGGTCCTACTTTTCGGGGTTCGTAGGCCATGAGAGGGGGTGCTTGGTTGTAGTTGGCCAGTTGTTGCCGTGGTGGTTGGGGAACTGAGGCTTGCGGTCGCTGAGGGATCGGAGCTTGTTGTTGACGAGGCTGGAACTGAGGTTGATGTTGAGGTTGACAAGGGTTCCTAAATGGTTGATTTTGTTGAGGGTTCCTGAACTGGCGTTGATAATTTATAGGTGGGTTCCCTACAATGTTAAGGTTTTCGTTTGTTACTACGCCCTCAGTCACTGGGCCGGTTGTGGTAAAAGTGGTTTTCTTGACAGTTCGGGGTCTAGGATCAAACAAGTTCATGATAGGTGAGTCCCTAAGCTGTGTCTGAATGTACCGTGCCTTCTCATAAAGTTCACTCATGGAGGTGGGGTGATGCAAAGCCAGCATGTTTTTTAAGGCCGGAGTGGTATTGGTGATGATCATCTTCACTTGCTCCGGTTCTGAAATGGAATCAGTAAGCCTTTCTGCCATTGACCTCCATCTATCGGCATATCTGGTAAAGTCTTCATCATTTCTCATTCTTTCAGCCACGAGGTCAGTGATGGAATATGTTGGTCCGACTCTATCTTGATATCTCTGCAAGAATTTAGCTTTGACAGTTTCAAAGTTACTCGCCTCCAAAGAGTCAAGCGAGTAGAACCACTCCAAAGCTGAACCCTCTAATGATCTTCTGAAAAGAAAAGCAAGGGCCCTTGGATCATTTTGCCACATTACCGACTCATAAATAAAGTCCTTGATGTGAATGAATGGATTATCGGTTCCATTGTAGCGATGGTATACCGGCATTTCAGAGGGAGGTAGATGAAAAATAGGGAAGGAGGGAAGAGATATTTCGGGGGCAGCTTTGGTGCCAACTAGACGGCGAATTTCTTTGTACTGCTCCTCCATCTGACTTAGGCGGTTTAGCATGGCCTGGTCAATAGAGGGCTCTCGAACAATTGGGGGAGGAGGGGGTGTTTGATACACCGGAGGGGGAGCTAAGTAGGCCGAAGCGGCCGGACATGGAATGTGGGTTGGTGGACATGCTGCTTGACGGGGAAGATTAAGATGATTAGAAGAGAAGACTGGTGGCCGTGATGGTGCGGCCAAATTTGGATCCGGGTGGTTTAGGATAGCCACCGGATGAGGAGAACTTGGGGGTGATGGCCCGGTATAGGAATGGCCATGGGCGGCCGCATCGGGTCGACGTGCTGCGAGCGAGGGGTAGAAACACGTAAACCACCGGTGAGAGGGTCATGATTGGTGGGCGACTTGCCCTTGAGAATAGCCTCGATGGCTTGAAGTTGGGTGGGGTCGGCGTGAGAGAATGCCTCCCAAAGGGAACCCGGGTTGGGTGGAGGAGAAACTTGATCCGGCTCAGCGGGAGCTCCTGGTTCGTTAACGGCATAGACAGCGTCGGGGAGGAGTGACGGCTCGCCTTCTGCCCCAAAGTAGGCCTGTTCGTACTCTGCTTGCTCGCAATGTTGATCCATGATGACTCGTCCGGACCTGAGCGACACAGGCATAAAGCAAAGAAAGACGAAGTTTTCTTCTTTTTGGGTGTTTTCTTTTATTTTTCTTTTTGGTTTACTTAATACTAGAAGACAAGTTTTTATCCGAAAGCAAAGTTTTCTTTGACAAAGATTTTTTTGGATTGCTTCTTAGAGGTTATTTTCTTTGATTGTCGTGATCAGAGAAGTTTTTTACCTCAAAGGAACAACTTCTTTTGGTGATTTTTTTAGATTTTTTGTAGGAGAGAGTCTCCTCCTTCCTTTTCTTTTCTTTTGGTTACACAAACAAGTTAGAGCAAAGACTTGGAATGCTTAGCGCAAATTTTTGTTCCAACCTTAGATTAGTGGTTTGTTTAGCAAAGTATTGTCCACTCAAATAAATGGGTGGGACCCTATGCTCACACAACGCCGAGCAACGTAAGGTGGAACGACTTCTCACACGGATAGGTAATGGGTAAACTTCGGGTTTTGGGGAAATGGTACAACCAGCCCGATCGGTGAAGAGGGAATCCTTCACGTCTGGGGACTTACGGAGGCCTTGGCGGAAACCAACTTAGTCAACCGAGAGGGAATCCCCGGAAGAGAAGTCGAGATCCACCAAGAATGGTGTTTTGGATGTGTATGGCTTTGGGAGGAGAGTGAGCCCCCCTTCTCGGATGACCTACGAGGCCGGATGGAACCGGTACCTCGATGCAAGCTAATGCAAGAGAATGAGCAAGGATAAAGGAGCAAGCAGAATAAAGATAAAATAAAAGCAACACAACGTGAGAGAAGTACAAAGGAACTTAAGAGATGATGGTGCACAAAGAAATTTAAACACTAAGACAGGTTTGCATGCTGAAAATTAGAAGATAGTAAGAGTGATAAGGGTTGGAAGTGAAACAAGAAGCAGGAACTAAAAGCAGTTTCGGGGAAGTGCTGGGGCTGCGGTACCGCGCCGCCAGGCGTCGCGGTATCAGGACGCTTTTAACGGGAATCAGCGAATTTTAAGGAAAGCTGTAGAGCAAGGGTCCCGCGGGGACATAAAGGTGATATGATGCTGAGAAAGCAATAAACGACAATGCTTTTTAAATGAAAAGGTATTAAAAGTAGAGTTGACTCGCGCGGGAGTCGGTGCTTGTAGATGCTTCGAGCTCGCGGAGCTCGGTTTGCAAACGTCCTAGCAAAGGGTAGCAGCTGGTGCCCCTTTGATAGGATCAACAGAAAGAGAGGGCCACGCGAGGCCGATGATGTACCACTCACGCGGTGAGTGGGGAAATGGGGGGGGTGGCTCACGCGGGAGCCAAGGAGTAGTGGCCCACGCAGTGAGCAAGAGAGGTTCTAACTTTTTAAAGGAGGGGGACGAAATACAAATAAACGTGGAGATAAAGAGAGTGAATAGAAGACTTACTTGATGGAAGAGGCTTTCATTCAAAGAAATATGGCAAGCGACTTTCCCTTGGCTTTAGAGGTCCCACCGTGGTCGCCAAAGGATGTGGACGCCGGGAAAGAGAGGTGGAGAGCGGAGGAGGGAGAGGTGTGTCCTCGCGCGTGTGCGTGTGTGCTTCTCCTTCCTTACGGTCTTGATAGGGTGGGTTCGTTTTAATCACGCCATAGACACGGTCGTGGATGATTCCGACGGACCGTTCTATTGCCTGCTTCTCTTCCTTCTTTCCTTCTCCGCACTCACCTTGATCCCCGGACTACTCAACCCTTGATGTCACTTGGGCATCGAAGGACCGGTCCGGGTCGTGAGGAGAATCGAGGGGAAAGAAGATCAAATAGCCGGTGGCATTTTCAACACTAACTTAACCTATAAACCGAGAGAGAAAGGGATGGTGTGGTCGCCAGGAGCCAGAGAGGCTCCGATGATAGAAATAAAAGAAATGAACTAGTAAAGGAAGTGAGAGTGACCGGTTACCTCGATAAGCTGGGAGATTGCGGGGGTTCTATCTTCTCCTTCCTCGGCCGGCCGGGGAAGAAGAGCCTTGGAGAAACTCGCTTGCCTGAAAAGAAAGTATGAATGAAAGCACAACGATTAGAACTAAAGATAGAGCAGTAACTACTCGTAAGAAAGAAGAGCAATGACAAAAGGGGTTGAACGAACCGGATTAGGACTAACTCCTAACCCCTTCTTAAGGGAAGATCTAAATGACCTAAGAATAAGATGCGTTATGCTATACTAATGCAACATGCATAATGAAACCCAAATGAACAATAAAGGAGAGAGTAAAGTAAGGAAGAAGATCGTAGAGAAGCCCGGTGCTTCTGGCTTCTGGAAATTGCAGGCGCTCCGACGACAGGTCGCCTGGCGTCGCATCGGGGGAGCGCTCCAGTCCTTCTGCGGCAGTCTTCAATGCAATCTTCACCCGGTTCCAATGACAAGGGATCGGATTCCTAGTTGGTTTTGGAGGTTTCTTGGTACTCTTTGTAATGGCCTTCAATGGTATGGTGGCAGGGGTCTTGAATGGTTTTTTTTTAGTGGTATTGAATGAGCGGAGTGGAAGGGTGTAATGGAGGATGGAGAGGCTTGGGAGTGAGATGGGGGCTTGGAAGGTTGGAAGGCTCAAGAAAGCTCTTGGGGAGTTGAGGCTCTGGGAATCCCTCTCTCTGCTCTTTAGACTCTCTCTCTCTTGGGAGCTTGGAAGGTTGGAACCTTGGAACCTCTCCCTTTTTCGGAACCTCTTAAATGTGGGAGAAGGGTCTCCTTTTATAGGTGCGCAAAAGTGACCCTAGCGCTCCGCCCTGAGGACGCCTGACGTCGCGGCATGGGAGCGCCTGAAAATCCGCCGACAAGTCGGCGGGTCAGCACGTCCGACCATACCTGTCGCCACCTACCACCCTGCGTGTCAGGCGGCGGTTGTCAGCGGAAATCCTGGCGCTCTGACAGGGGAGCACCTACGACCTACCGCCGTCGGGACCGCAAATTCGGCGCATGCGGAGCCTCGCGGTGACGGTTGTCGCGGGAATCCAGTGCTCCGACGGCGGAGCGCCCGGACCCTCGGCCGTCGACCGCAAATTTGGCGCATGCGGAGCTGCGGTGACGGTTGTCGGGCGGGAATCCAGTGCTCCGACGGCGGAGCGCCTGGACCCTCGGTACGATTTCGACAACGCATCGCTGACCGTCTGAAAAGCCGGCTGTCACGGGCGGAATTGCAGGCGCTCCGGCAGAGGAGCGCTTGTACTTTTGTACACCTCTGGTACGGTGGTCGTCCGGCCGGTCAAAAAGGTGAAAAGGCGGGAGATGCCAGGCGCTCTGACGTTGCGACGTCAGGCGTTGCGGCGTCGGGACGCCTCTAGATTTCCTGAAATTTGATCGTCTTTATGTCAAATCGACCTCTCTGATCGGGAGAAAACAAGTGTTAACTATAGAAACGAGATTGCTCTTCCTGTAATCGGGCCGAATTCGCGTATCTACAAACATAACTTTTTAAGAAATAACGTTTAAATTGCACTCTATCAAAGTCGGTATACTAAAAAAATTTATTTTAAATCAAAATTAAAAACAAAATGGAATAGAACAACTCAATAACCGTAAGATAGAAAAGATTCATCAAATGCTAGATAAATCATAAATGATCTATCAAGGTAGATCAATAACAATCTAAATTTAAAAAAACACCTACGAATCAAACAAAACCACAAATAATTCACGTACATATTTCATGTTTGCTTGAAAATCACACACCAAAAAAATACAAAAAACTGTTTAAATCTCTTCCAAACATAGACATCAAACTAAGCAAACACATAACATGTTTAAATTTATCACAAACAGAATTTAATAGGAAAATAAGTTTCTCTTGGATAATTCATTGATTCCAGTCTACAGTCTCATGTTTCCCCAACCTACTTCACTAACCTGAAAACAAAGTAACATAAAAAAACTTTATCAGGAAGATAAAGTCTATTCAAATGGAAGGTAACAAGGAAAAAACTAACAAGAAAAACTAGTAGTTATTGTGGAAGAGGTTGTAGAGGCTGAATTGTCATAGGTCATACCATCACCAATATAACTTTTGATGCTCCTAACAAAAAACCAAAATAAGATTTGTAGACAAAAGATATTGATGCAATTCATATTTTGAAAAATACTCACTTCATACGATCGCTAGCAAAACAATAAAAATTATATATCAATCACATTTGGTGCAGCAGTAAAACTTGCAAAATCTGAAAATTAAAATAGTAAACATTAATAGTTAAATGAAACAAGTGATAATTAATGATGAAAGATAATAAAGATGTTAACATACCGTTGTCCAATTTCTCAATGTCATCTAACTTCTCCTCTATGTTTCTCATTTCTTTTGAAGATCGAAGCCAATCTTGGGTGCAAGAGCTTCAACAATCTTGGGAGACAATGAACTCCTAAATAGATCTAAAACACACCCTCCAATACTGAATGCTGATTCTGATGCAACAATAGACATTGGAATTGCCAACACATCTTTTGCCATAAGTAAAAGAGTTGGATATCTTGCACTATAAAGCTTCCACCAATTCAAGATATCAAAAGAGTCATCAGTATCATTTTCTAAATCCTCATCTAAATATTTATCTAACTCAGACTTTACATCCCCAGACTCTTTTTCAGCCCTTTGTTGTTTGAATTTATGTTTGATAAGTGTCTTCATCTTTTGTGTGGATTGGTTAGATTCTTGAAGACTAGAGCTTGAAGTTGAACCACCAAGTTGAACACTTTCAACTGATCTTTGCAAACTACTTGATGCTGAATTAACATACTTGTATTCATCAAACAAGGAATAGAGAGTTGTTTTTAATTTTCTTTTCATTATCAATGCCTTTTCTTCTACATACATTTGTGAAATACCGAACTCCACAAATTTAAGTTTGTATCGTGGGTCAAGAATCATAGCAATGAAATCCAAAATGTTTAATTTCTCAAGATTTCCCCAATATTTGTCACATTTTTGCTTCATTTTCAAAGCCATGTCACAAAATTCAGCATTACCACTTTCACACCATTCTTTTAACAAACATTCAACTTCATTGATTTCATAAAAATTGTACTAGATGTAACATAAAGTGTACTTGAAACTCTCAAAGTTAGGTCATAAAAGCTCTCTAATAACCTAGTTAAGTTTCTAATTTTCTCCGAATCATCATTTCTTGGAACCCCCAAACCTTCTCCTTCAAAGAGTTCACTACTAAAGAACGAATCATGTTCTTCAAATCTTTCAAATGCCCTTTGGAATTTTTGAGCTGCTTCAAGCATGAGATATGTAGAATTTCATCTAGTTGGAACATCTAAACATAACAAACTTTTGCATGAAATTTTTTCCTCCTCAACACAACATTTAATTTTTTGTAATCAGGTAGGGGATTGCCTTACATATCGTATAGCATTACGAACATGAACAACTGAATCGTTTGCAAGTTTCGAACCATAAGTGACAACAAAATTCATGATATGTGCAATACATCTAACATGAAGAAATTCTTCCTTTGAAACACAACCACTCCAATTAATGATTCTTCTCTTTAAAAATGTAATTGCAGTGTCATTGGAAGATGCATTATCAATTGTAATAGCCATGACTTTCTCAATTTCCTAATGACTTAAACATTTTTCAAGTGCTTTCCCAATAACAGCACCTTTATGACTAGATATAGGACAAAAATTGAGAATTCTTTTGTGCAAATTCCAATAATTATCAATAAAGTGTGCAGTGACACACATATAGTTTATCGTTTGCAAAGATGTCCACGTATCCATAGTCATACAAACTCTTTTACAATCATATGCTAGAAAACACTTCAATTTTTGCATTTCTTCCACAAACAAAGCATAACAATCTCTAGCAACAGTATTGTAGACACGCAAATTTTGCCTATTTGAGGAGCTTAAGATCCATGTTTTTTTAGAAGGTATTCGAATTTTCCGATAAAGAAACCGGATCACCGAGAAAACGGCCCAAAAATGAAATCTGGGGGCCCAGGCGACCCGCCTACCGGGTCGCACAGGTGACCCCCCTGTCGGGTCGCCCAGGCGACCCGTCTGACGGGTCATCTGCCAAATCGTCCGTTCTGACGGTGGTAGGTGAAACGTCGAATCCGGTCAGGTACGGCAAGCGACCCGGCCAGCGGGTCGCCTGCCAAAACAGTGTACGAACTGGGCGAAGTGACCCATGAGCGGCGCACGCTCGTCCGGATGGTCGGAGTCGACTGGGCGCAGGCGACCCGTCTGACGGGTCGCCTGCCACTGTTGCAGACCTCGGACGGCGGCCGCTCAGCTTTCGGCGCACGCGCATTTAATGGCATTTATGGTTCCGCAGGCGACCCGCCAGACGGGTCGCCCAGGCGACCCGGCCAGCGGGTCGCCTGCGGATTCCGAAAAGTGATTTTTATGGCTGAAATGCCCCTGGGACCCTTTTGCCTATAAAAAGGGACCCCCTAACCACTTTCAAAGGGTTGGAAGAGTGTTAGAAGAGAGAAAACGTCCCAAGCTCCCAAGAGAGAGTCTTAGAGAGTTCCAAACCTCTTCCATCCACCAATTCTCATTGCCCAAGAGATTGAGAGCTTTCCACTTCCATCCACCTCCGTAAATCGACATTCTTCATCCCGTTTCTTCATCGCCATCCATTTCGAAGCTTCTCAAGCTCCTACATCAAAGGGAGAATCATCATCCACGTCCTAGGAGCTTCTGGGAGTCGTCATCAAGCTTCTAAAGCCATCCGAATGCCTTGCGGGAGCATCCGGGAGTAAACCGAATTCTGGTGCAGGAGGCGACCCGTTTGCCAGGTCGCCCAGGCGACCCCCCTGCCGGGTCGCCTGGGACTCTAGATTGCCGTTTTTGGAGCCGAAACTCGTTTTTCTTCCACAACCTTCTAGCATTACTTTGTTCCTATGTTTTCCATCATAGATCATCATATTTACATGCATATTTAACTTAGTAATATCATATATCATCATCCAAAAACACATAAAAAAGGGGTTGGGAGTTATTCCCAATCCGGTTAGTCCATCTCCATTTGTGGTTTTAGTTCATTCCTTTTGCAAGATGCTCCACTATCTTAGTTCTAATCCACTTTCACTTGTCTTCGTGGCTTACTTGTTTTTGTAGGAACAACTAAAGTGCTTCAAGCTCTTCCTTCTCGGCCGACCGAAAAGGAAGAAGATGGAACCCATAATCTCCCCAACACAATCTCTCCGCTTAGGTATGTTTGGTCATTTTCTTTAAGACTTACATCGTTTCTTGTCTTTTACTCTCGGAGCCCGCGGCTCCTGGCGACCACAACCCTACACCACCGACGAAACCGAAAGGAGGAGCGGCGCTCATCGTTCCGACCCGGGGAAAGAAAGAAGAGAGAAGAAGGACCGGGTTCGGATCGGGGGTTCCACAAGTATGTCTTGATGGAATAAGAAATATAGGTTGTGTAGCATTAATAAAAAATTTAAAGCCATTTCCTTCAACATATTTAAATGGAAGTTCATCCATGATTATCATACATGCTAAAGCTTTTCTGATAAATTCTTGATCACATTTTCAATGCAATAAAGTGTTAGATGAGACATTCTCTCCAACTTCATTGGTAGATGAGTGGAAAATAAGTTGACTTTGTGCACCACCAAGTGTGTTGACTCTACTAAGTAGATATTTTTGCATCTCATTGTCAAATGACTCTAAATGTACTAGTACCACAAACTTTGGGGTCACAATTGTAAACAAAACCACAATAATTGCATTTGCATTTTTCTTGCCCATTCTTATCTTTGTCAAGTCTAGAGAAATGATCCCATACATCTGCTCATTTTTTAACAACTTTGCATTTCGGAAGTAATCTAGAACTTGCCACATTTGGTTGACTGAAAGTATTAGGATTTGAACCAGTATCTTGTAAAGTAATTGGAAGTGGGTTATCGTTGCTTTGTGACATCTAACAAATAATATAAAGAACTATAAAAATGACAAGCTAAATAACCCAGTTTTAAAGAAAATATAGACTAAGTAAGAAAATTGTACATTGATTGATTCACTTGTTTATGCTATCGTAAATCGTAATCGTAACCTAACCACTGTTTAAAATTTTTAATCAATCTCAAACTAACACAAAATTCATCTAGTCAGCCATGCCCCCATCTTAAAAAAGTAATGAAATGGGCCAAATGGCACACAAAAATAATGTCACCTTCACACCTTGACCCGCATGGATGGGGCTTGCTGGCTTGTTATGCTTGCTGGCTTGCCTGCTATATAGTCTACGAGTCCTGCTTGTGATGTGTTGTGTTGTTGCGACGGGTTGGCAGCTGCTGGTCCAATGTTCCAAATAAAGGAGAGGGGCTCAGTGGTCATCATTGTGCAACGCTGGGAGGGAGAGAGTCGAGAGGGAGAGATGTTGGTAGGCACTCACCACGACGACGGGAGGGAGAGACACAGATGCTGCTAGGCGCTCAGCTCACTACGACATCGAGAGATGTTGGTAGCCATTGTGCCCCTTTGCGATGTTGGAAGGCTAGGAGGAAGAGACATTGGTAGCCTGTGCCCCTTTGCGACGTCTAGGTTGAGAGGCCGGGACTGGGAGGGAGAGACGTTGGTAGCCCGTATCCACTGTGTCCCTTTGCGACGTCAGGACTAAGAGGGAGAGATGTAGGAGCGATGGCGACCTAGGAGCTATGGTGACACAGGCACAACGATGACCCAAGCGGCTAGGTGCGATGGCGACGCAGGTGCAACGGGCCGATGATGATGCCAGATGGAGTCACAGAGATGCCAGCGGGAGGGGAGACCCAAGAGATTGAGCACCGGCGTTGCAAGAGCTAGCTGTCGGGGGGGGGATTTTAGGGATTCCGAATTGGGGGCGATGAGGCTTAGTCGACACTCAGATGGTCGACAGAGGGTTAGAAATAGGTTCTTTACCACTTTTTCCCTTGCATATTTTAATTTATTACTTAAGATACTAAAGCAAATATGAGAAAGAGAATGAGGGTATTGTGGACATTCGGTTTAATGGTTTGGTCCAGTTTATATGTGAAGACAAACCGAACCAAACCATTTAACTTAAATAGTTCGGTTCGGTTTGGAAAACCATTTACTAACTTCTCCCAACCCGAACCGAACCAAACCGAACCCTTCGGTTTGGTTTGGTTTTTCGGTTTGAACAGAATAATGATCACCCCGACCCCCCCCCCCGTTCCACCAGAACTGCCACCGTGGGGAGTTTTCCCTTGTCACCGTTGCCGTATTTTATCCCCCTTTCCGTTGCCGTCGTGGACACTAGCATCTTCTCCTTGGTCAACGTCACTCACCACCACCAGGAGCTGCCTCATCACCGACAACTGCCATTGCGACCCACCCCTGTTTCTGCCGAAACAACAGTGGGGAGCCCCCCTTCGCCGTTGTTGGCCTTCGTCCCCCTTGCCTTCGCCGTTGTGGACACCAGAATCCTCCATGCTGATCATCGCCATCTTCAGCCACCTGCCATCGCTGCCCATCCCTTGTCGTCGCTGTCGCCCCTCCCCGTCAACTGCCACCTCCCGTGACCACCGCACGTGAGCGCTGCGCATGTGTGTGGACGCGCCAGCCAGCCACCCAACCTGGCGCTGTGAGCCGTCGGCCCATCTCTCATGCCTGCCCGGTCCAGAAGCCGGTTCAAACCCACTCCGACCACCTGGCTCAGCATTTTTGAATTACTTGATTTATTATTTATAGAAATCAGAGATGAAGCCATGAAAATTATCATAAAAATCCATAAAAATTCAAAAAATTCACAGGAGCTTCTAGGTAGGTTTCTCAAGGTTTTCTATATATTTGATCTCATTTGGATAAGAAAATATGCATGATTTAACTTATGGATTATAAGTTGACTAGTTTTAGATTTTGGACTTGTAATTAATGATTTTCTCAAAATCATTGAAATTAGAAATTTGAAATTGGTAATTTGTATATCATGGAACATGTTTATCATGATTATGCTTGGGTATAAGTCTTTGCTATCAGACTTGATCTTATGAAAATTATGTAAGTGATTATATGCTAGTTTGGAACAAAAATTGAAGGTTCAATATGTGTAGACTTGGAAAAATCAAGGGTCATCAAATTATACCTTTTAGAACCTGTTTAGGTCAGATTATAGTTGATTAAATTCTAATCATCTTAATTGAAGATATATAATTAGCTTGAATCTTATGTATTATAATCTGAATTTTCAAGCTTAATATATATTTAATATCAATAGTAATCATTATTATAGTAGGGTAGTTCGGGTGTAAGTCCTACTAAGTCTATGGTGACTCACCCCTTCTGTTGTTAATATTTTCAGGATTGCAGATTTAGCGCAGCAGAAGCGTAGTGGTGTATTGGAATTCGAGGAGCTAGTGATTGCTTATTCAATGTTGGTATTACTTAGATTGTAACTCCGTAGTGTTAATTGGACAGAAGTATTTGAATTGTTTATTTTGAATTGATGATTTAGTCTTATTTGGTTCCAAATCGATATTTTTCCCCGTTACGTCGCCGGATTACCTTCCGCTGTGCATGTTAAAAATCCGGGTCGTGACAGTGCTAGGGGCTGGGGTGTTGTTTGGTCGATGGGGGTGGGAGGATATAGTTATATATAAGAGTTCATATATTCTACTATGATCACAACATCTAATCATGCTTTGCTTATAAATATTTATTTTAAATCTAAATAGGTTAATTAATCCTACTATGTTTAGGATATCAAATGCTACTAGGATTAGGATATCAAATCCAACTAGGATTCAGATACTGGGGTGGAGTTTGATTTGACTTAATGAGATGTTTAAAGTCTTAGACTCTTAATCCTATCTTCAATCTCTCATGTGTGGAACATAAATTCTTAATTATCCACTTGTGAAAATATAAATTTATAGAAAAGCACTTAAAATTAAGTGGTTTGCCGAGAAGTAACTATTATATTGAGACCTTTTACCAAAAGGTTTCAATGTCTAACCGATTCATGGGTTAAACATCAATTAAGCTAAAATAAAATGGGGCCTAAATCTTATTTGAATTAAGATAATCTCAATGCAAAATTTTATATATTTTTTAATTAATAGTCATCCTTTTAATCATACTAGGATCAGGATAACTTCATGATTTAGAAATTAAGGCTTTATTTATTATTAATTAATATCTTTTTCAAAGCATCATTCATTACTTCCGGGTCAAATTATGATTAGGTTAGTCATGAATTTAGTAACTTAATCACACATTTTTAGTATTATTTTTTATTTTTATTATTAACCTAAAATGCAAAATTTTAAATTTATTTTCGTAAAACAAATTAAAAATTAAAAATTAATATGTATTATTAACAACTTGTTAGGCTTGAAATTTTTCTATATATACTTTTTAAATTTTTACCACAAATAGCCTAATCTTAAATTTTGACATTCCCTTTATTAAACTTTTTTTCTTTTGTATTAGTCTACAAGATGCGTGCTAATCTATATATTTCTGGATAGTGAGAAAATTTTCGTTCCCTATGGAATAAACTGAAGTTTGTATAATTACTCATTCTCTAATGTCATGTCTGGTTCGAGTATCCAAAATAATAGTATATCGATTTTTGTATTAAAATTTTTAAAGATTGCAGTATCAATACCAAAATTCCAACACCTGTATTATTGCAAGACATGTTTTGTTTACACTATAAATTTCTAAATTTACAATATTATCTAAAAACCACATGGATGATTTATAGATAGAGGGCACAGGGTCTAAATCAACTAATACGCAATTCAAATTTGAAGATCCAAACCAATCATTGATAATTACCTTAATTTTAGTATCGAATATTTTAATATTCATGCCCCAAAATATTTCCAAGTGAAGTAATATATAAATTTTTTATTGGATATCATATCGATGTTATCAATACAAATTATTATCATTACTAACTCTTTTTCTGAAATTAATACTTTGATATCATTTATTTCACTCTGGATGTGTCGGCTGGGCGTGGAGCGTGACAAAGACACTTCTGTCCCCTTTTAAGACATGAAAATGTGTAAGCTCCACATCTTTCCATCAGTACAAGACATCCATTTCTTTATCTTTTCACACCCATTACCTGGTCTCATGCTTCACCAAACATTCAGGATCACCTACTTGATTATACTCTGTGCCTTCGGATTTTGGAAGTTGGGATGAGTCTCGTTTCTCTTAGAGTTGGATTGTTAGTTCATTCTTTGTGTATTTGACTATCACGCCCAGAAAAGTACACCAACACAACTACACAACAAAAAAGTTAACGTCGTGACAATGGAATGAAATTCATCACTCCATTTTCACAATCCGAACAAACATACTAAAAAGTCCAACCACAAGTTCAAAAGTAGCATAATACTCCAGACTCAAATTAACACAACCCTATTACCAATCACATCAAGATAAAGGGAAATAACCATAAGACTCATGTTCAACAACATATTTATTCAAACCATCCCAAACAACTTAGATAAAAGAGAGTCACTCCTCTCCAAAGGTAGGAGACTTCGGATCCTCTTTCTCCATCTGAACTTTAGCCTCAAGTTATGGATCCTCAAAACCTATTAAAAAATATTTAACAATAATCGGGTAAGTCCAGGGACTTCGTAGGATTTACACCATTTTTTTCGAATCAAATAACTAATATAAACAAGTAATACTACATAATTGAGTGTCTTCTGTATTTGCCTCAAAAAGCTCATAACCAAACAAAGATTAAGATCATGTCAAAACTTTATACTTTTGGATCAATACATATTAGATCACACAAATTAGATAAATGCCTTCAAAATAACTTCTAAACTTGACATATGATGACCATAACATAAATGAGCAAATCTGATTTTTCTAAACATACCATAACACTAACCTACCTACATAACATATCAACAAGCATATTTCATTTCCTCTGAACATAAGTCATATAACAAGAAATTTGACATCTTTCTTCTACACAACAACATACAAATTATTTTCACCAGCTCTAACATATATAGTAATAACATATATGCTAAGTTAGATTTATAATACACCTAGGCAGTAGTGACACTTAAAGTAAATCATGATATCCGGGATCCGGCAGATGCACTGAATTCATCTAGGTTACCCACTACCCAAGAACAATTGACTAAAATAAGCTAGGGTAGTTTTTATAGCATGCCGTCGCAAGAGTTCATCATATTCATATTCATACCATACATACAAAACATAACTATATAATCAAAATGCCGTTTATGCAAACATAACTTTCACCATAGTCTAGACAAGATTTAAGACAAGCTAACTTAATTAACATATTCTAAGCAAAACTTATGCCAAACGTGGCC
Source organism: Cryptocoryne crispatula var. balansae (assembly GCA_036172225.1). NCBI lineage: Eukaryota > Viridiplantae > Streptophyta > Magnoliopsida > Alismatales > Araceae > Cryptocoryne > Cryptocoryne crispatula. The sequence continues at coordinate 11,797,658 of CM069926.1, read as the reverse complement.
ATATGAACATGATTAAACCTCTAAAAGACGTTATATGATCTAAAACAAAACTAAATAAGAACTACATGAACAACTTATATGCAATAAAAACAAGTCGAACTAGACATGTTTAAACCCATACAAGAAAATTCACTTAATTCAAACTTGACATAAACCAAACAAGATAGGTTCTAATTTTTATTTCAAGGTTCTGATCTAAATAGGGTTCTAAAAGTTCAACTTGATTATTTCAATATTTATCAAGCACAATTACTTAATTTCAAATAACTAGTTCAAACTAGTACATAACTAGTAATTCCTATGGTACATAAAGCCAAATCTACAGCAAAGATCTTCTATCTAAGCCATACAAGATCTAAACATGATAAAAAATACAATTTGTTATATTCTAGTTCTAAGAATTTTGAGTGAGCGATGACCATTAAGTTCATAATCTCTAATTAAGTTAATCAAGAATCATTAAGTTATTTCATATAATTCTCTCACAGTTATAATGTCAAATAGATAGAAAAACTTGAGAAATCTACCTGGAATATTTTGTATTTTTTTAAAAATTTAGGGATTTTTATGTTATTTTTCTAAATTTTTTTTCTTTCTCCACAATTAATAAATCCTAGAATTCTACTAAACCGGGCAATTGAACCAATGTTAGACTGGGCGGTTAGACCGGTGGGTGGCAGCACTAGGTTGGCGCCTGGCGGCTGGGTTGGACGCATCCGCTATTGAACCAGGCGGCAGGCATGACGGAAACGATAGGGATTGATAGCAGGGAACTCGCACAGTAGCACTCGCGGGGGGAGGCGTAACGACGGGATAGGGGGAGCCGTTATGACCTCCCTGTCCTTTTTAAAAAACAAGGTATTACATTAACGTTCATTGCTAATTGTTTTTAGTTATTCTATGATATATTACGTATTTTCTTTTCTTAATTTTTTTAAAAATATGTTATCTAATCTACTAACTTTTGTTAAATTAAGACCTGATTTTTTTTCTTGGTGCATATATACATATTAGATGATTTATAATGTATAGTTTCCAGATGGCATACGTATTGTACAGTATTGCCAGGTGGCATTTGTATAATGGTTGGTATGTTAATTCATATATATAAACACTGTGTGTCACAGAAGTGAACACAACCGAGCACATTCTCTGCTCAACCAAGTCTTCTGCTTCGTTCCTTGTTCTTGTTTGACTTTACACCTCCGTCTTCATTTCACTTGGTATCAGAGCACAAGTAGGGTTTCGATGGCTTCGTTCCCTGTTCTTCCAGAGTAGGCATTTCTTCCGGGGCTTCGCAAGTTAACAGTGCGAGGACAAATGAAGCGCACGATCCATTTTTTCTACATCCTTCAGATAATCCTGGTATTGTTCTAGTTTCTTCACCTCTTGTTGGAGAAAATTTTCTTACATGGAAGCGATCAATGGTTATTGCTCTTTCAGCCAAGAACAAGCTGGTCTTCGTTGATGGTTTGATTCGTTCACCAAATCCTACTAATTCTTCTTTCAATTTATGGAAGAGAGTTGACAATATGGTGTTATCTTGGTTGTTGAATTCGGTTCACCAAGATCTGTTGCCATCTGTTTCATATGCTGAAACGGAAACTCAATTTTGGAATGATTTACATGAGAGGTTTTCTCCCTCGAATGGTCCTAGGATATACTATCTTGAGCAGTCGATTGCAAATTTATGTCAGGGGAATAATTCTTTAACAACGTATTTTTCAGTCTTGAAAGGTTATTGGGATGAACTAGCTCAAATTGAGCCAGAAATGCTGGTTGCAATTCAAAATGGTAAACAGTTAGTTCAATTCTTAATGGGTTTGAATTATGTGTTTTCACATGTCCGAAGCCAGATTTTGCTCATCGATCCTTTACCAACAGTTGGAAGGGCATATTCTCTTCTCCTTCAAGATGAAATGCAGCGCAATTTTTTTGTTACACCAATTTCGTCTGAAACACATGCTATGGTGTCTGTTCAACAAGATGAGCAAGTTATGTTTTCAAAGACATATGACAGAAATAAGAAGCCCGTTCTAAGGAAGTATGTTCTCATTGCCAGATAATTGGACATTCGAGAGAACAGTGTTTTAAGATCATTGGGTATCCTGCAAATTATAAGTTCAATCGGAGGAATAGAAATAATAGTCAATCTTTACCGACACAGATTAAAGATATGGGTACAGGACATACCTTATCCACAGAGCAATATGAACAGCTTATTAAACTTCTTAAAGGTGCCAATATTGTGGAACATAAAGTCAACATGGCAGGTAATGATAATATAGATATTTCTTCTCCTTGGATTTTAGATTCGGGAGCATCTGCTCATATAACTCCTGATCCTAATTTTACAAGTATAATAGTGGTACATCAGAGTATTTTATTGCCTAATAATACCTCTCTTTCGATTGCTGGAGTTGGGTCTGTATGCTTAACAAAGGATATCAAATTGACTAATGTTCTTTATGTATCGGAATCAAAGTATAATTTGTTATCAGTTAAGTAGTTAGTACAAGATTTGGATTGTTCAGTGATTTTTTTCAGGAATAATTTTTGATTCAGGATCTTCAATCAAAAATTGGGCATGGTCTTAGAAGTCGTGGTTTGTACTATTTTAGTCCGGGCAAAGTGATTTGCAGTTTCTCCAAGAGTGATGCATTGGAAACTGAGCTTTGGCATAAGCGATTGGGTCATCCTTCACATGAGAGACTGGTTGCTTTGAAAGATTTTTTACCTTTCAATTTTAGTTCAGATTTTAAATGTCCTATTGTCCTCTTGGTAAACAAGCTTGTTTACCTTTTCATTCAAGTGTTAGTACTACAAATTCATCTTTTGAACTGTTACACAAACATATGGGGACCATATCATGTAATTTCTCGGATAGGAGCATGGTTATTTCTTACAATAGTTAATGATTTCACTCGGTTCACTTGGGTTTACTTGATGAAATACAAGTCACAAGTGTTGGATATACTTACTCATTTCATTTCATATGCTTGTCGTCAGTTTCAGCTACTTGTCAAACGGATCAAAACCGATAATGGTTCTGAGTTTTTTTCTAGGGCCTTTTAGAAATATGTTAGTGAACAAGGTATTTTACATGAACACACATGTGTGGCCACTTCACAACAAAATGGTGTCGTAGAGAGGAAACAGACATATTTTAGATGTTGCAAGAAGCTTGCTTTTTCAGGCCCATTTACCTAAACAATTTTGGGGAGATTGTGTTCTTACTGCTGTATATTTGATAAATAGACAGTCTTCAGCTCCTTTGAAGGGAGAAATTCCTTATGAGAGGTTGTTTCATAAACTCCTTATTATCAACGTTTAAAGATTTTTGGTTGTTTACGTTTTGCATCAACATCTCATCTAGATTTAGACAAATTTAATTCAAGGAGTAAGAAGTGTATATTTCTTGGATATCTAGCAACACAGAAGGCATATAGGTTGTATGATTTGTCTACCGGTAGTGTTTTAACTAGTAGAGATGTGGTTTTTTTCGATTATGTTTTTCCTTTTCATCCTGTTAAAGGTAGTACTGTCAGTGCAAATCAAGTGATACCACTGGCGGTTGATGATAATCAATGTTCCCATAATGATGTTTTTGATCTTCAGTTTACTGAAACTGTGTATGAAGCAGCGGATGTTAATACTTCAGATTCTGTCAGTCCTGAAGTGTCTAATAATGACGTTCATTCAGTCAGTTTTGAAATCCCTAACAGACTCTCTTAGAACTAAGAAGATCCCGACATATCTGAAAGATTACTATACAACTTTTACAGCAAATTATCTGGAGAAAAATCAGGTTGTACATCCAATTCAGAATTACTTGAGTTATGACAGATTTAGTGATAGCCATGTTGCTTTTCTTTCTTCATTGGATGCATCGTTTGAGCCAGATTCCTATTCTATTGCCTCCAAAATTCCTAATTGGAAACAAGCTATGGATGTTGAGATTAAGGTACTAGTTGATAACAAGACATGGGAGTTAGTTACATTACCGTTTGGAAAAAAACTGTTAGTTGCAAATGGGTTTATAAGTTAAAATTTAATTCGGATGGGACTATTTCAAGATATAAAGCTAGACTTGTTGTTAAGAATTTTTCACAAATAGAAGGTGTTGATTATAAGGAAACATTTATACCAGCTGCAAAATTGACCACTTTGCAGATTATGTTGTCTTTAGCAGCTATTCATGGTTGGTACTTAAAACAATTTGATGTCAACAATGCGTTTTTAAATGGAGACTTGATTGAGGAGGTTTACATGACTGTGCCTCCTGGAGTAGAAGCTCAGGGGGAGAAAGTTGTTTGTAGACTTAAAAAATCTTTATATGGACTGAAACAAGCGTCTAGGTCCTGGTTTCAAAAACTGACCCAAGTCATTTGTGCTGCAGGTTTTAAACAATCAATGGTAGATTATTCCTTGTTTACTTACAAGGAAGGGGTTGTTTTTACTGTCATCTTGGTACGGTGTATGTTGATGACATATTAGTTGCCGGTAATAGTTGTGAAGCTATTGATTCAGTCAAAAAGTTTTTATCTGACAATTTTCAGATTAAGTGCATAGGAGATCCCAAATATTTTTTGGGGCTTGAGATATCTAGATCTCGAGAGGGTATTCAATTGAATCAAAGAAAATATGTTTTAGATCTTCTAACACAGACTAGTTTAATGGGTGCAAAACCACCTGCTACACCTTTGGAACTATGGCATTAATTACATGACACTAATTCTAAACTGTTACTTGATCCTTCGACTTATAGAAGATTAATTGGTAAGCCAGTTAATTACATGACACAGTTTCTCGTCCAGATATCACTTTTTCAGTTAATCTTCTAAGCCAATTTATGCATAGTCCACGACAGGTGCATTGGCAAGCTGCCCTTAGAGTAATTAAGTTTCTTAAAGCTTCTCCTAGACAGGGCCTGTTTTTCTCTTCTAATAGCAAGGTTCAGTTAATTAAGGATGTTTACTGATGCTGACTGGGTAGCATGTCCATTGACTAGAAGGTCTGTTACTGGTTACATTGCTTTTTTAGGTACATCTTTAGTATCATGGAGAACAAAAAAATAGAGTACTATTTCTAGGAGTACTGTTGAATCAGAGTACAGATCTTTGGCAGTTGGGGTTTGTGAGGCTCAATGGCTTGTTTATCTTCTTCATGATTTCGGAATTTCGTGTGGACCAGTACAAGTTTTTTGTGATAATCAATTTGCTATACATATTTCGTCCAATCCAATTTTTCATGAACGTACGAAACACATTGAGCTTGATTGCCATCTAGTGAGGGAGAAATTATACAGTGAGTTGATAGAAATACATCATGTTTCTACATCAGAACAACTTGCAGATGTCTTTACAAAATCATTAGGTGTCAATCAATTTTTGTATATACATAGCAAGTTGGTACAAAAAAAAATTTTGCTCAGATGTTGAGGGGGAGTACTAGCCGATTTATAATGTATAGTTGCGGGATGGCATACGTATTGTACAGTATTGTCTGGTGGCATTTATATAATGGTTGGTATGTTAATTCATATATATAAACACTATGTCACAGAAGTGAACACAGCCGAGTGCATTCTCTGCTCAACCATGTCTTCTTTTTCGCTTCCGTGTTCTTGTTCGACTTTACTCCTCGGTCTTTATTTCACTATACATTCATTGGCGAGGCTGATACCCAGATACGACCCTCACACGGCCCTCGAGAGAGCACCTGTCCGTGCTAATTTCAACTTGGACCTAGTCTTCATCCTTCTTTCTAAATATGGACTCGTAGAAATTTTGCCACCATGGCATTCTCATTGTATGAACGAGATGAAGGAGAAACAAAACTTGCAACGAAACAAGAGGAAGACGAAGCAGCTTTAACCATCAAATGTAAAAGGGACTACCAATGTAAACATGACCGAATCACATGCCTGACACAACAACCACATCAATTAACATTTATTTTTTATGTCTATGTGTTACAATTTCTTTCTATCACATATTAAATCATCAGACAAATCACGATTGACATTCCAAATAGACCATAACTATATATGATCCAATTTATAATAACTACGTTCGCTCGTATGAACTAATCGTGAAAACTTGACAGTCTTACGTAGTATCACTCATCTTGGGCTACATCTAAACATAGAATGCTTATGGGGTGTTTGGTTACATGATAATTTTTTTGTACACTTTCATGATAAAAAATTATATTAAAATAAAAAGTGAAGCAACTCATGACATAAAACTATCATGTTTGTAGGGATGTGATTACAAAAAAGAGTAACTACTGCACATGACCAAACAAAGTGGGGATCACAAGAAAAGAGAAAGAGGTGAGACCATCTTTTTTGTTCAAGAAGAAAATCACTTTTAAAACATAAAATTGTCATGGTTACCAAACACCTATTTTAACCAGTTTTCTTACAATTTTTAAAAATTAAAATAAAAACCTTCATTATCATGCAACCAAACACCCCATTAGATTTGACCTCTAAAATGTAATTAAATGAGAATATTTATTGTTTACGGATTCAATCCCTTCAGATTCTAAACTTATATGCGGAGTATTATTATAAACAACCTAGATAACATCATCTTGTGAAAAGAAAGGCACGGCAATATGAATGAATGACATATAGCTGAGTTCGGCGGAAGGAGAGAACGTCTCGAGTGGTGTTCCTATCTGTTTGTCAATGTTTCCTTGGTAAAGATAAAAAAGGTGTGAAGTCCCTTCTTTATACGCGTTCGGCAACCTAAACGCGCGCGCCCACAGTAATCGTCTTTCCACGAGCAAGCTATGTATAATTAATCAAGCATGCATATGTATTCGTACATAGACAGCTACCGCCTCCAACTTGGAATAAAGATTATGATTGCATCTATTTAAATATATGGAAACGTGTGTACAGTTAGACATTGGAGTATGAATATGTCTACCCCTTGTGTTGGAATTCAAAACTAAGACTTATAAATCCCACATTGATCAACGTACTGAAGCCGGCCGTGCAGTTAGTTTCTACTGTTCAACATGGGAAGCTCCAGCAGTGCCCGGTTCTTCTTTGTCCTTTTCTTTTCTCTCTTCTCGGCCTCTTCTGCACGGGACTCCGTCGCCCTTTCTCAGAGGTTAGCCGACGGCGAGTTTCTTGTCTCGCCCGGCGGAACGTTCGTGCTTGGCTTCTTCAACCCGCCGGACGCCGCCGGCAAGTCCAGAAATCGATACCTCGGCATATGGTTCGCTACCTCGAACGAAACAGTCGTGTGGGTGGCGAACAGAGACAAACCGCTCACCGACTCCGCTGGATCGTTGACGGTCGACGCCACCCAGGGCCTCCTCCTGCGCGCCGGCGCCAACTCGAGCGCAGCGGCGGCCGTCTGGTCTTCCCTGTCCGGGCCGGGCGGCGGGTCGGCGAGGCTGTTGGACTCCGGCAACCTTGTCGTTATCAGAGCCAACAGCAGCAGCGGCACCGAAGAACCCCTCTGGCAAAGCTTCGACTACCCGACGAACTCGCTGATCGCCGGCATGAAGCTCGGGCCTGACTTCTCCAGGCGCCGGAACAGGTCCCTCACGTCGTGGAGAGGCCCCGGCGATCCCGGGGTCGGAAGATACACCGTCAAGCTGGATCCCCGCGGGCCGCCGCAGTTCTTCCTCCTGGATCAGGAGAAGGTGATTTACCGGTCCGGGCCGTGGAACGGGCTGCGCTTCAGCGGCATACCGGAGATGAAGTCGTACGACATGTTCAACTTCACGGTCATCGCCCGGGACGACGAAACGTACTACCAGTTCGGCATCACCAAGCCAAACATAATCGCTCGATTATGGGTCGATTCCGACGGAGTGATCCAGCGGTCGGTGCTGGAGAGGTCGAAGTGGAGTCGCTTCTGGTACGCGCCCAAGGACCACTGCGACGACTACATCGTATGCGGCGCCTACGGCGTCTGCAACCCTAACAAGTTCCCCATCTGCGACTGCCTGCCCGGTTTCCAGCCGAGAAACTCCAGCGACTGGTACCTGAGGATATGGAACGGCGGGTGCGACAGGAAGACGACGCTGAGCTGCAGCAGCACCGGTGACGGATTTCTACGGGTGAAGCAAGTGAAGTTGCCGGACACTGCGTACTCCACTGTTAACATGAGCATGAGCCTGGTAGAATGCAGGCAGATGTGCTTGAAGAACTGCTCGTGCACCGCCTACGCCAACGCATATATCAACGGTGGAGGCGGTGGATGTATCATCTGGACGGGTGATCTGACGGATATCAGAGAGTTTACTTCCGACGGGCAAGATCTCTACCTACGCCTTGCTTCTTCAGATCTAGGTATGGTCAACGGAACTTTGACTGCATACAAGATTTTCTCCTCATGCTAGATATATAACTCATTTATATATAATACCATTCTGTTTGGCTTTTCCTAATTATTAATCCATTATTGTGAATTCAACGTCAAATGGGGTGTTTGGTTACAAAGTAAATTAAGTTTTTTTTACAATTTTTGTAACAAAACTTTTTTAAAAATCAAGTCCGGCAACCATTACTATTTTATATTTTTTAAAAAAAAAAATTGACAAAAAAGTGAGACCCTCTTTTTCTATCTTTGTCTCTCCTCACCTCTTTTTCATCATACATAGTTTTCACTCTTGTTTTCTCCCATCTCCTTTATGTTATTGGTTATTTACCTTACATTTTATTTTAATACAATTTTTTGTGATAAAAATTATTGTGCAACCAAACACCGGTAACAATGTTTGGATTTAAAATTAAGCACCTAGGTCAGTATTAAATTTATGTCTGATTAGGAACCTGATTTGCTTATGATGCTCCAGACAAGCTGGATCTCTTATCTAAACCATTCCGGATCATCTATGATGGAGCATAGGTATGTAAAAGAGGGAAAATGTTGTCCTTCCTTTACGGATAATCCGCAGAGCTAGATACAGATACTGATATAAAATTCAGATATTTTCTAGATTTGGAGCTAGTACGAATAATATCATAATTAAAATTTTAATTAAATTTAATTTGATTAATATATTCGATAACGTTAAAATATATAAAAAAATGTAAAGTTATCAAATATTTTTTAATTTCACATAAGTTTATTGGTGTACACTAGAAAATATTTAAATACATTTTGGAATAAAATAATTTTAAATATATAAATTTTATATATTATGTCTATATTTTAAAAAGACTTATTTTTACTAGATCTTAAACATAGCCGAGTGAATATTCCTATGCCTACTCCAGTTAATAATAAAAAAATATGTATATGGCAGATATCTCATAAAGAATATTATCAGTAAATTAAAATACTAATTCAGAGTAGATTCCGATTTTTATCGGAATCAGTCACAGCCCTAATGGAGCATATTTTATTATAACTTACAAGGGTAGTACTTAATTACTGTCACTACTTTTAGCAGAGAAGTGATCACTTGCATTGAAATTAATATATATTATATATTTAATCACTTTGGAGGTTAGATTGCTAGGCTTAATGTCATTGGTCACATGAGATTAGTTCTGAGACATGGGCAACAAGGTAAGGAACCATTGGGACCTTCATTTCGTTCCCCTCTCTCTTAAAAGATGTGCCAGCACAATTCACACTGTTATGCCTAACCCTTCCGCGAACCCAGCGGGAGGGTTACCAACCGAGCGATGCTCGGCCGGCCAGCGGGGGCTCAATCCCCCATCACTCACGTGCGCGGCGGACTCTCGGCCAATGCGACCATGACAAAAAAAAAAAAAAACCAAATGATATATTATCCTCGTCAAAATACTTAGCTAAATCAGAAGTGGTTATGCCAGGGAACCATATTGGGTAAGGGTCCGGGTTCCGTCGGACGGGTGTTATAGTCTGAACACTCTATGTTGACTTGGTGGGGGCGTCTCTTGACCGGGCCACCATATTTAGGCAAGTTGATTTATCATAATGCATCACCACTTTGATTTCTTGGGGCCGTCGACATATTATATGAAGGAAGGTTTCGTAGTATTTTGGTTTTAGCATCGTATAGATAAATAGTATTTTATATTTGAATCTACAAGTCTACAAAACGCAAAAACAATATCACCATATTACCATTTTTTGTTGGGGTGTTTGGTTAGTTTTTGTTACAGAAATATGTTTTATAGAAAATGTAAAAAGTATGTTTGCCAAGCCTTGATAAAATATATTTTTGTATAGAATTTCTTCGTATAAGTTTCTGGGAAGTAGAGCCGATCACTGGATGGGTACATGACAGTGTTTGGAGTACTGATAAATATTTGTAAACATATAGGGTAAATTTTAAATACATCTAACACTAATTTCGCTGTTTAATGGATCTACATTATTGACATGATTTGTTCAAAGGCAGCATGATTATATATGGAACTTCTAAATTAAATATGATACTAACCAAGAAGAACGTTAAAACATCCTACAACTAGAATTGTTTAATTTCAAATCCATTTTCCTGTTCTAAGAAAAACGCGTACGTTAACTTAATATAAGCCGACTGTATGAAACATAATCCCTGATGCATATCTTGCAGTGCTATTGCTTCCATTTTGAGTTGATCTTTGATAAGGCCTAGCCAGGAGATGAGAAATACATAATATTTGGTATTGTTTAATTTATATTTTAACATAATAAGAACTTTAGGGTGAAATAATTATTTCATTAATTCTTTCTCTTACGTGTTAAGTTCATTTTTAACATATTTCTGATGCAGATGCAGTATCAAATAATTCAATGGACAAGATTCACGAGAACAAGAACAAGAAAGCGCCAGTTGCAGTTGTGGTGGTTGCAGTTTTGGTCATCTTCTTATGCGGCATATGTGGATTTTGTTGGTGCAAAAAGAGAAATAGAAAGCTAATGGCTACGGAAGGTGGTGAGTGATTTTGAAATTTCCTCACATATTATGGGCTCCCTATCAAATGCCTCTTTTAGGTTAAGTGATATTTTGAAAATCTGATAAGACTCCCAATGTTTCCGAAGAAGATTTGGATTCATCGTTGTTTTTGAAACACATGTAGTTAGGTTACAATTAGCTTGTCAGTCTAAGGGAAAAGTTACCGTGAGCTTGAAGTAATCAAATGAAACATATAAATCTAAATATATATTTATACATTCACCGTCGGTTGAATTAAAAAAGTTTTGTTATTTTAAAGAGAAAATTTCAATTTGGCATTTACACTCGGTGTGATACCAACAAAAAGTAGCTAATTTTCATGTAAAAGCAATGAGAATGTGATAAATAAGAAAGACTGTTTTGAAACACTAACTCAAATCCAGCAGAGATATGTTGGAAGAGAGTTTTACTCTAGTAGGATAATTGTCTCCAGAATTATGAACTGTGTTCTGTGATATTTGAAGGCACTGGAGTGTTTTATGGCAACACGGATATCAGCAGGGAAGATCCGGATGTTCCACTGTTTGATTTTCTTACGATACAGTCAGCCACCAACAATTTCTCTGATGACCATAGAATTGGAGAAGGCGGCTTCGGTGTTGTATACAAGGTACGTAAATTTTTATTTGTACTAGATAAATTACTATCAAAATAGACACTGGAATATTGAAACTAATTATGATCTTGGTGTTCGATACTGTGCTAGGACAGCGTTTTAGCTAGGCATTACCTGCACATATCCTAGACTAAAGAACCATAGCTTTCACACCCAAAATCAGCACCTATGATATTTTATAAACAATGTTTTATTTGAGTACCAAGAAACATGTGGAATATGAATCAGCTTTTCGGCAAGTTCAAAATTTGTTTTAATCACTGTAAACATCTTAAATTTTATAATTATTAGATTAGTAGAAAGTTTATATATGAATCATAAATAACCCTTATTAAGAACTAAATATGATTTATGAAAGCTTATGATTCCAATTTTTCATTATATTTTTAGAAAGACAATGAAAAGGAAAAAAAAATTAAGTCTTTCATACGATAATACATGACTAAAGAGCCATGTTCTCTGTTGATAGGGCATCTTAAGAGATGGACAGGAAGTGGCAGTGAAGAGATTATCTTTGCACTCGAAGCAGGGTGATGATGAGTTCAAGAACGAAGTAACATTGATAGCCAAATTACAGCACAGAAATCTCGTCCGGTTGCTTGGTTGCTGCATCAAAGGAGATGAGAGGATGCTGATTTACGAGTATATGCCCAACAAGAGCTTGGATGCCTTCATATTTGGTACTTCCTCTTCCTTCTTTCTTTGTGTTGAACTTGTATATACATACTTCTTGCGAATAAAGTTTGAACGAAGGACTATAGAGAAGGTCCTCTTTTTCTCAAACGTAGCCATGTTTTTAGTCACAAGCGTTGAGCAGTAAGCAACAGTGTTAATGAAGTACCAGAAAGTTTTGATACCAGCAATAATTTGGTGTTAAACATGTTTGTTAGAGTAATATTATATTAAGTATTAGACGAAGAAGGTTGTGAAAAATAGTAGAAAAGTGCCAACTCCACTTATAACCTTAATATTTTGAATTAAATGACCCATCTATTAAACATGGAATCACTTAGTTTAAGTTGGGACTTGTGCACATGTATCCTATGTAACTGTGTCTAATCAAAAAGATATGTGATGAGGGGGCGTACTATAGTAATGTAGTATTGGATATTGGAAAAGAGTTTGAAAAATACAAGTTAAACTTTTGGGTTGAATGGCCTACCTATTTAGCAATTTTCAATGAATCTTATTAGATAAGTTTGCTTCAAGGAAGATAAGTAACTATTGGCTCAAATTGAATGTTCAACAGATGACCAAAGTCGTCTTCTATTGGACTGGAGAAAACGCATGGATATTATCATGGGCATCGCAAGAGGACTTGTCTATCTTCACCAGGACTCAAGATTTCGGATCATCCATAGAGATCTCAAAGCCGGAAACATCCTTCTAGATGAAAATATGAATCCCAAGATCTCAGACTTCGGCATAGCAAGGATATTTGGGGGAGAACAGACGGAAGTGACTAGACGAGTTGTGGGGACATAGTAAGTACTCTAACGGACTCTTTACCGTGATGTGACTCATGCTCAATGATGCTAATTGTTATCTCCAGAAGTAATTATATTGATGCTTTTCATGCTGAATGATACGCAGTGGATACATGTCTCCAGAGTATGCAATGGACGGACTTTTCTCAATAAAGTCGGACGTGTTCAGCTTTGGCGTCTTGGCATTAGAAGTGATAAGTGGTAAAAGGAACAGATGGATTTCCCAATCAAATTCCAAGTTTAATCTTCTTGCACAAGTACGTACACGTTCGAAGTTTGAAAATGGTAACTTGCTGTGTGCGTAGATGAAAATGGGCATATATAGAAATCTTTTAGACACTTGAGTTTTGTTAATTAAGAGGTAGTTTTGGTGCATTGTAATAGGGTGTTTAAATGATTTTAAAATCAGTGATTTGGGATTTCAATAGTTTTAGGGTAAGAACCAAAATCCCTAAAAACAAGTTATCATGCCATAGTTCTATTTTAAAAATAGATCTACTTGCGGGACCTCGAACATGAGATACAAATCAAAACTTATGTAGTTACATTTGTTTAAAATGTTTTACAGCATACAAAATAAACATCTAAATCGTTTCTCAGGCTTGGAAGCTGTGGAAGGAGGGCCGGAGCTTAGAGTTTCTAGATGACACATTGCCATGCCCTTGCCCCGTCTCAGAAGTCTTCAGGTGCGTTCAAGTGGGCTTGCTATGCGTGCAGGAGGCTCCAAATGATCGACCAACAATGCAGCACGTGGTTTTGATGTTGGGGAATGAGAGCGCTACACTGCCACAGCCAAAGCAGCCAGGCTTCTGCACCATGAGATATACAACAGCCAGAGATCCATTGTCTACCAGTCAGCGTATATCGCACACGCTGAATGAAATCACCTTCTCTGACTTCGAGGGTCGTTGAAGCCATTTTAAAGCATGTGTACAACACTGGTGAAACTGATGTAGATGAAATTGAAGGCATGCAAATGTATGTATTAAATTGAATACCTGGAATGAAATCAATGTCATTGTGTGTGTTTTCTTGTACCGTGTTTGTAATATCTCCGAAATGGAAAAAAAAAATTCAAATCTTTCCTTTTTGACAGGGTCCATGTGAGGGGCTAATTGCCTCTCTGTCTCAACCCTCTTCTCAGAGACCAGATCCCCTCCACGGCCTTCACCATCGCACAAACCGAAGCTTCTTCACACATCCTTGACATTTATGAAAACACGATTCACAAAAATTAGGGTGAGTCATAAATTAGGATTTAGTAAACGTTTTAGTATCTTTCCTCATCAATGATAGTTACACAGTCATGAAAAGTAAATATCATATAATTTGACGTATATCATAATATATAAAACAATACAAAATTCAAGTTCTATTGAATGTTATATTAACAGTGACTCTCGTATATCAATTATGTGTCAAAAGCACATTTTCATATTGTAAGCTAATTGTCATCTTGCATTTCTTATATAATATATATGAATTTAAATTAAATCTAATATAGAAAACAGTAAAAATATAACTAATCTAGTCCCAAGGTACATGTAGGTAGTGGCATATTGAGGAAAATCATGGCATTTGATAATGATGGAAGTTAAAATTGGTCTAATCCACACTGCTCATGGACAAAGCTAACTATAGTATGGTAAAGTTCATATAGCACATAAACATTTAGATCCCAAATTGTTTCATCTATCATATTATACACTACAAAAAATAAGGTAACTGGCGACGGCTTCCGGCCGTTGCAAATAATAAAAAAACCGTCGCCAATAATTATTGGCGACGGCTGGACATCCGTCGCCAAGTGGTCGCAAATAAACTCGTCGGCAATAATATTGGCGACGGCTTAGGTAAGCCATCGCCAATAAATGCATAAAAGACGGCTTATAGCCGTCGCCGTGGTGCTTATTTTTTGTAGTGTATAATATGATACACGCAAATAGGTTTTAAATAGATTGGAAGCCGTCTTTTATACTCTAAGTTTTTATGTGTTGTAAATAATACTGGCGATGGCTTAAGAAAGCCGTCGTGAATAAGTATACTAGCGAAGCCGTTGCCAATAGGTTTAGTTTACGTCCCGCGGGGTGCATTTCTCTGGTTTGGCGACGGCTTTACAGCCGTCACTAATAAGTGTACTAGCGACGGCTTACCGTCGCCATCGCTAATAGGTTCAATCTACGTGCCGCGGGGTGCAAAACTCTGGTTTAGCGACGGCTTTACAGTCGTCGCTAATAAGTACACTAGCGACGGCTTAATTGCGCCGTCGCCAATGGGTTCATTCTAAGTCCCGCGGGTGCAATTCCCTGGTTTCGCGACGGCTATAAGCTGTCGCTAAAATTCTAAAAATCGTCGCTACTTAGTTTATTGGTGACGGCTCCATGGAGCCGTCGCCAATAGTTGTGCAATGTAAAAAAAACAGTTTTTTTGGCTCGCCGGATCCATGTAGGTTGACATCCATACATGAATATACATTATGGGGATGATTCCATCAATCCAATCATACATTTACATAACACACAAGTTCATCTCATATTCTTTTTACCCAAAATTCAATTCATTCAACACATATATCCGAAACAACATATTCAAACACAAACACATATCCGAAACAAGAATCAACCACATATACTAAACAATAGATTGAAACCGATTCATTCACTTAGAGTTTTACAACACATTGTCAGAAGACAGACAAATCACATATAATGTACAATAAGTTTTGGACATAAAGAGTACAACATGAATTGTAGAAGAGAAAATATATGACAATCAATCGTCTTCAAACGATCCTTCCTCCTCATCATCCTCATACTCTTCATTGTCCTTGTCTCCATCGTCGTCCTGATGAGCAAGTGTTGGAGGTTGCCTCGATGTGGATGGTATGTCAGCCGGGAGTCTTTGACTAATATTTTCATACATCTGTGTCAGGCGTAGGACAGTTTCTTGAAACGATCTTTGTTGATCGTCCAACTATTGCTTCAAAGAGGAAATCTCCGATAGACATTCAACGTTGACCTGAGCTTGCCTCTCCACCTGCTGTCTAAGCTCCCGGACCTCTTGGGATGTGGAGGAAGAAAAACCTCCACTTGACCCACCATACCAAGTGCTGCGAGTTTCACCTCGCCCACCACATCGGATCCGTCCCGGTCTATCTCTACCGAAGACGGATATAAAAGCATCCTCATGAGTGAGTGGCTGTGTTACCCCAGCATCAGAGGAATCGGATGCTGGGGGATTCATCAATTGTTGCATATTTTCCTACAATATAATTTGTATTAAAAGAAATAGGGATTAAATGAAAAAATGGAGAGAAATCGGATTGGATGTTTCTGTATACCATCATCTGACGACTCTGCTCATTGTCCCAAATAACTGCTCCATCTAAATCTTGGTTTGTCTGAGTAATTTGGAAAACCTCGGGACGAGTAGGGCGACGTCCTTCTTTTTGTACCTATTTAAACATAATATGAACAAAATAAGTCTATAAAAACTAAAAAATTCAAACAAAATATTAATTTTTATACTTACAAAATCTCGCTTTAACTCGTGTATGTTTGTTCTTCCTCTTCTATACGGCATTGTTAACTTAATTCTATTTCCTTGATTTCGTTCACTCAACGCCTATACAGTTATACATAAAGACTTCAATAAACTGTTTCAATAACTTTGAAATGATATATATATCGACAAAATAAAAATTTATTTTACCCTTGCTTCGTCTCGAACCCATAAATTGCACATATGTAGCCATTGTTCCTCAGTGCATTGTGGAGGAACATTTGCGACGGTCTCCTCGAACGGTCGTCCTGCAAAATACTGAATACAAATGTTGTCAGCAAAGATTAGATTTTTTTACATTACTTGCAAAGAATAGAATACTTAAATATTTACCTTTCTTTTTAAGGTGCTCCTCTGCTTTCTTTGCATTTCGCCCATATGTCTCAAAATCTGAGCATCTATAGATGCATTCCGTTCGAATGTAAAGTGTTGCTACATGCAAAAAGAATGATGAGAATCAAGATTATTAAAAATAAATGAGTAAAATAAATATATTTACCTCAAGATCACGGAAGATGGCATCTTTCTTCTCCTGTGGGATGGTCATGTAATTTTGTTCCTATAAATTACAATGCACTCTATTACATACCCCCAGATAGGAGGTAAACTCTTGACCATGTCACCCCACACCTGAGCCACCTACTAATTCGACGTTAAATGACTCATCAGGTCCCAGAGTTCGCACAGTCATTGCTTTTGCTGGACCTCTCCCACGACGAGCTGATGTACCTATTTACATATAAATTAGCAAATTAGTTCAAATATAAGGTATTATCTAAGCAATTGATATAATTGAAAATATTGAAACATATACCTGAGGCGTGTGAAGATGGACTACCTCCATCTGTAGGTGGCGGCTGAGGTGCAACAAGCACACGGGGTGCCTCTAGCGATGGCTGAGCCGCAACACTCCTAGAGCTGGAAGGAGTAGACTGAGATCGATCTCTGGATGCATGAGATCGATCGGACCGATTGGGTGGTCCACCACTTTGCGATGGTGTACCCCCCTGAGATGTCCTACGGCTCTTGCTGAACCCTTCATCTGTAATAGTATAAAGAGATTGGTGTTTGGATTTGTTTTACAAATTGGATGCCGATTTGCCCCGTCCAAACCCGGGATTGGTTCGGACGGGGCAAACCGGCTTCCGATTGGGTGTTTGGATTTATTTGACCAATTGGAGGCCGATTTGCCCCGTCCAAACCCGGTTTCGGTTTTGACGGGCCAAATCGGCCTCCGAATTGCGTTTCTCATTTTTTAACCCAATCGGAGGCCGATTTGCCCCGTCCGAACCCGGGATCGGTTCGGACGGGGAAAACCGGCTTCCGATTGGGTGTTTGGATTTATTTTACCAATTGGAGGCCGATTTTCCCCGTCCGAACCCGGGATCGGTTCGGACGGGCCAAATCAGCCTCCGAATTGGTGTGCAGATTTTTAACCCAATCGGAGGCCGATTTTCCCCGTCCAAACCCGGTTTGGACGGGGCTAACCGGCTTCCAATTGGGTGTTTGGATTTGATTTACCAATTAGAGGCCGATTTGCCCCGTCCGAACTCGGGATCGGTTCGGACGGGGCAAACCGGCTTTCGATAGGGTGTTTGGATTTTTTCCCCCAACCGGAAGCCGATTTTCCCCATCCAAGCCCGTCACCGGGTTGGATGGGCCAAATCGGCCTCGAATTGGGTGTTTGGATTTTTTCCCCCAACCGAAAGCCGATTTGCCCCATCCAAGCCCGTCACCGGGTTGGATGGGCCAAATCGGCCTCGAATAGGGTGTTTGGATTTTTTCCACCAACCGGTAGCCAATTTGCCCCATCCAAGCCCGTCACCGGGTTCGATGGGCCAAATCGGCCTCGAATTAAGTGTTTGGATTTTTTCCCCCAACCGGAAGCCGATTTGCCCATCCAAGCCCGTCTGGGTTGGATGGGCCAAATCGGCCTCGAATTGGGTGTTTGGATTTTTTTCCCCAACCGGAAGCCGATTTTCCCCATCCAAGCCCGTCACCAGGTTGGATGGGCCAAATCGGCCTCGAATAGGGTGTTTGGATTTTTTCCACCAACCGGTAGCCGATTTGCCCCATCCAAGCCCGTCACCGGGTTCGGTGGGCCAAATCGACCTCGAATTAAGTGTTTGGATTTTTCCCCCAACCGGAAGCCGATTTGTCCCATCCAAGCCCGTCACCGGGTTGGATGGGCCAAATCGGCCTCGAATTGGGTATTTGTATTTTTTGTTTAGATAGGGTTTGTCAAATTTCTACTTCTAATGGATGTGTTGTTTGGAGTTGTACCTCTTCATCAGTTACACCAAATGTTATAGGTACGTCCACAAGTTCTTCTTGATATGGTTCTAATTCATCATCACTCTCATTTTCGGTAATGTTATAGTAGTTACGAGGTAAAGATCTTACAGCCAAAACCCAACCCTTATTGGAGTTGTCATCCACGTAAAATACTTGTTCCACTTGACTTGCAAGTGCAAACGGTTCATCAGTTCCTAATCTTCGTTGTGTGTTTAATGATATAAAACCATAATCGTTAAGTTTAAAACCTCGATCCTTGTTATACACATCCCACCATTCACATTCAAAAACTATTAAACGACTATTCTTTTCGAACGATATCTCAAGTATATCTAAAATTCGTCCATAATAACCATCACAACCAGATTGGAGTTGATCCTTGACAAGAACACCACATAGTTGAGTTGATTTATTTGAATCTGCATCGAATGTTCGAAACCTAAATCCATTGCATATGTATCCAGATAGTGATGATACAAATCTAGATGGACTTGGCGATAAAATATCTAACTCCTTCGTGTATCTGGAAGAACCTATATTCTTTAACTCCAAAATGCGTGATCTAAACCACACCAAGAAGTTTGCTTCTATAGTTGATCCATTATTAAGAGCATTTGTATGATCTTGACGAAAACAATCGATATCAGCATTCTGATTCAACACATATGTATGGATTAACTCTTGCTCTCTTTCCATCAAAATTTTAGGCACTCGCCTACATTTCAATGGTCGACCAACTGGTTTGAATATAGAAGCGTCGTCATGATCATCCTCATATGGAACACCATCATAGTTTCGATCTCTACTATATTCACTTGTATCTTTCATATATATTGAAATAAACTGTGTACACTCCTCAACTAAATAACCTTGGGTAATCGAACCTTCGACTCTTGCCTTGTTACCGACATAATCTTTTAGCTTCTTTAAACATCTTTCAATCGGATACATCCACCGATATTGAACTGGTCCAAACATTCTGGCCTCATAAGCCAAATGCACAACCAAGTGGACCATAACATCAAAAAATGATGGTGGAAAAACTTGCTCCAACTTGCACAATGTTACTGCAATCTTAGACTCCCAATGTCTTAAAATGTTACTATCCAACACTTTTGCACAAATGATCTTAAAATACTGGCATAAATCTACAATGGGACTGAGTATATCCTTCGATACTATCCCTTGAAATGCAAGAGGAATGATCATTTGCATCATGACATGACAATCATGACTCTTTAACCCACTAATTGTTTGGCTACTTACATCTACGCATCTACTAAAATTTGAGGAATAGCCATCTGGTACTCGAATATTCTTAATGAAATCAAGTATTCTAAACTTTTGTTCGTTGCTAAGCTTGTAAACTGCATCAGGAAACCTCGATGAACCCTCATATGGATGTAACTGCGGACGAATGTTTAAATCTACTAAATCCTTCCTTGAGATAATGTTGTCCTTATCGGTTCCTGATATGTTAAAAATATCTAATATATTATCACACACATTCTTCTCAATGTGCATGACATCTAAATGGTGCCGAATGATCAGAGATGGCCAATATGAAAGCTTCTCAAAAAATATACTCTTTTTCTTCCAATTTCTATTTTTTGACAAATTCTTTCTTAAATTTTCTAAATCCTTCTTAAATGGTTTTTCGAATCTAATAACATCCATTTGTTTTTGTTGGCTCCATATCTCATATCCTGTAAGCAACTTTGGTGTTCCCTTCGGACACCGACGACCATCGAAAAGATGATTGTATTGATTCTTTCTCCACCGATGTGCAACTGGCAAAAACCGACGATGACCCAAGTAACATTGTTTCCGACTATGAGCAAGTCGAAGAGAATGTGTTTCCTCATTGCAAATAGGACATGCCAATTTCCCTTTAGTACTCCATCCAGATAAATTTGCATATCCTGTAAAATCATTTATCGTGCTCAAAAGTATGGCTCTCATCATAAAAACTTCTTTTTTGCTGCGTCATAGGTCTCCAATCCGATCTCCCACAAATCTTTTAACTCTTCTACTAATGGTTGCAGGAATACATCGATATCATTTCCGGGAGCTCTTGGACCGGGTATTAACATTGAGATCATTGTGTACGTGGCCTTCATATACATCCATGGTGGCAAGTTATATACCATTGTTATAACAGGCCACACACTATACCTTGAAGACATATTACCAAATGGATTGAACCCATCTGAAGCCAATCCAAGCCGAACATTGCGTTTCTCTAACGCAAAATCCGGATAAAGTTCATCTACTCTTTTCCAAGCCGGAGAATCAGAAGGATGACGCATTTCACCAGCCAATTGGTATGACCGTGGTTGGCAAGGCCATGTCATCCATTTAGCCGTATTGGATGATATGAATAGACGACGCAACCTATCTCGTAATGGGAAATAATGTAAAACTTTCTGTGCTACTTTTTTATTTTTGTTTTGAGGATCATCTTTATATCCGGAAGTGTTACATTTTGGACAAACACTTTCATCTTTATTATCTCTCCAAAAAATAATACAATCATTTTTACATGCATGAATTTTCTCATAAGTAAGTCATAATTCCTTAACTATTTTCTTAAGTTCATACCAATTATCGGGGACACATGCACTATTAGGTAGCACTTCCTTAAATAAAGATAAGATCATATCCATACATCTTCTAGTGAGACCATTTATCGACTTAAGTTGAATCAACTTTAAAATAAATTTTAGTTTAGATACATCTTTCACACCATCATATAAAGGTGTTTCTGAATCTTTTAATAATCTAAAATATTTTAAACTTTCTTCATTTGGTTCATACTCATTTTTTCGGGTAGAAAATTCATTGTTTTGAATATCTTCGAGCATTTCCGTTAAATCATCATCTATGTTATCCTCTTGCCGTTCATTTAATCGTGTGTTATCCTCATTACAAGAGCTAAGCTCAAATTCACCATGACATATCCAAGTTTGATAATTTAACCATATGCCATCACATATTAGGTGTTCTTTCACAATATTTCTTTTTAAAATAAATGTATTGCAACATACTCTACAAGGGCATTGTATTAAATCTTTATGTTGTCCATGTCTATATTGTATCCTACAATCATCAAAAGCATAGTCTAAGAATTCTTCGACACATCGTACATACATAGAATCTAATCTATTACGAATAAGCATCCAAGATTTGTCTAATGAACTCATTTCTTATAATAAAAATATCTAAAAAAATAAATGACAATGTAATAACTTGATTACTCTAACCGGACGTCCTCCAAAGGAAGCAAGTTTCAAGTGAATACAAGTCTTTTGAAGCTTCCTGACAACAAGGTAAAAAACAAATATATATACTGTCAGACATATAATCAATCGAAGAACATAATTTTCTCTTTAAATA
Source organism: Cryptocoryne crispatula var. balansae (assembly GCA_036172225.1). Taxonomy (NCBI): domain Eukaryota; kingdom Viridiplantae; phylum Streptophyta; class Magnoliopsida; order Alismatales; family Araceae; genus Cryptocoryne; species Cryptocoryne crispatula. The sequence goes on along the minus strand of CM069926.1, from coordinate 11,775,398 downwards.
AACCCTATGCCATAGGAACAGACTTGGATTGGGCAATGAAACCCTTCGGATTGGAAACTTTTGGATTTTTTTCCAATCCAAACTCGGAACAGACATCGATTGGCGAATCCGGCTTCGGATTGAGGACTTAGGGATTTTGGCCCAACTCGAAGCCGGATTGTCGAATCCAAACCCGGAACGAGCCTCGGAATGGCGAATCCGGCTCCGAATTGGGTAATTGGGGATTTTTTCCCAACCCGATGCCGGATTGCCCAATCCAAACTCGGAATGGACTTCGATTGGAGAATCCGGCTTTTGATTGGGGACTTGGGGATTTTAGCCCAACCCAATGCCAGATTGCCCAATTTAAACTCGGAACAAGTTTCGGATTGGCGAATCCGACTTCGAATTAAGACTTGGGGATTTTTGCCCAACCTAAAGTCGGATTGTCTAATCCAAACCCTGAACGAGCCTCGGAATGGCGAATCCGGCTTAGAATTGGGTAATTGGGAATTTTTGCCCAACCCGATGCCGGATTGCCCAATCCAAACTCGGAACGGACTTCAATTGGCGAATCCGGCTTCGGATTGGGGACTTGGGGATTTTAGCTCAACTCGATGTCGGATTACGCAATTCAAACACGGAACGAGCTTCGGATTGGCAAATAAGGCTTCGGATTGAGACTTGGGGATTTTTGCCCAACCCAATGCCGGATTGCCCAATCCAAACTCGGAACGGACTTCGATTCGCAAATTCAGCTTCGGATTGGGGACTTGGGGATTTTAACCCAACCCGATGCCGGATTGCCAATTCAAACTCGGAACAAGCTTCGGAATGACGAATCCGGCTTCGGATTGAGACTTGGAAATTTTTGCCCAGCCCGAAGTCGAATTGTCCAATCCAAACCCGGAATGAGCCTCGGAATGGCGAATCTGGCTTCGGATTGGGGAATTGGGGATTTTGGCCCAACCCGATGCCGGATTACCCAATTCAAATCCGGAATGAGCTTCATATTGGCGAATCTAGTTTCGGATTGAGATTTGGAGATTTTTGCCCCACCCCTATGCCGGATTGCCCAAACGGATACATGAGTGTCCTATTTTATTTTTGTCATCTTAAAAAGATATTGAACAAATAACACATTTGTTCTAAACTTAGAATCCAATAAAAAACACCTCAAATTACCTTATAAAAGTAAATTGGTTTGATTGTTTAAGGTTACGTAAATAATAACTAGCACATTTAACTAACAAATATCACATTAATTCTAATCAATTTATCTAAATAAATATTACATTTATCTAAAAAAATATGTTGTTACCTAAAAGGAGGGCGCTCGGCGGCACTAGCAGTGGCGGGTGGCACCGGCGGCGGCAGCGGGCGGAGGCACTGCGGCGGCGGCGGGGCGGCGCCGGCGGCGAGGGCGGCGGCGGCGGCGGGCGACGCCTAGAAGAGGAGCGGCGGCGGGCGGCGCCGGAAGCGGCACGGCGGCACCGTCGGTGGAGACGGCTCTTATCGTGGCGGCACCGGCGGCGGATGCTGCGGCGGCCGGCGGCGTCGAGCGGCGCCAGCAACGGCATGGCGGCGGCGACAGGCGGCGGCGGCGGCAGCACGGCGGCGGCAGCAAGCGTCTAGGGCACAAGACCAAGGCACAGCGGGGGGAGGAAGAGGAGGGAGCGTAGGGGCGATATAAAAAAAAAACTAATGGCGACAGCTTCCTAGCCGTCGCCAATGGTGCATTAAGTTACATTGGCGACGGCTGGAATAACCTTCGACCGTTGAAGGTATTGGCGACGGCTTCAAGCCGTCGCCATTAGTTCCCGACCGTTGAACGGTCAAAAGAGGGTCCGTAAACCCTTTAGCGATGGCTAGAGCCGTCGCTTAAAAGATTTTTAGCGACGGCTTTTTAAGCCGTTGCTAGTTTACCTCATATTGGCGACAGCTTAATTGTAGCCGTCGCAAATAACGATTTAGGCGACGACTCTTTAAAGCCGTCGCCAATAACCCTTTTCCTGTAGTGATATAATTTTGTTATCATGTTCTGTTGCATAATAATCTCGCGAGAGACATGTTTCCTTAGCAATATTTGACATGATTCATGTCAGCATCCAAGTTGTTCACTCTACTAAAAATAATGCTATGCTCACAATGCTGGCACTCTTCTATTTTCCAAGACTAATTTATGGTCAAGACGTTACATATATGCATATACTCTCTACTACTAGTCATGCCTAACTTGCTAAGCTATATATTTAGTAGTCATGATGATATTCATATTGTTCTCAAGATCAACAACATAGTTCTCAATAAAAAAGTATACTAGACTTCTACATATCTTTATAACATAATTAACATGATTTCAAGACAACCATCATAAATCAAATTAAATATGTAGAAGATCTTATTCTACCCACCCTTGGGAAACATAAACAAAGATAGGCTACAAGTAGAGTATGTGTTGGATATAGTGCTAGGCTAGCTAGATGTGTAAGGTGTTAGCGTGGTCGATGCAAAAATGTGTAGTGCTAGGTACTACTACACAAAGTAGTTGAGTGTGTTGGAGAACAGAATAATTGAAAATGGTTTGAACTTTATTATGCTACTAAAGACAAACACCGAGGAAGACCAACTGGACATGAATCACTATAACCTCACAAGCAACCCTCTAGTGTTCTATCTATTGAGTTTGAATGGTGTAACCATATAGGAAGTCACAACCTTATATGTGCTTATACAGAAAGGAGGGACTAATCCAAGTTTGACTAAGATTAGGACCCTACCCATGATCAAATTATGGACCCAATAGAAAGTTAGGTTCAATAAGCCATGATCCATCTTCTAGATCTAATAGCGTACATATGTCATACCACATAACCTTTTTGATAGTCTTCTAGTACTCTATGCATGGGTTACTCTAGTACCTATTGAGCACACCTATAACAAAAGTTAAATATGGACATGTACATATATGTAAGTACATTAGTCTCATAATCGCTGAAGCATAATGAATGGACTCTATCTATTTCTTTTGTAAGTCACTCTTGAGACACTATCTCTTACTAGAACCGGTCACTTTTGATAATGAGTATTTTGTCATGTGCGTAGTGTTGCATATTAAACATTTCTATAACTCATAAGATGTAAGATTTCTCAAAATGATCTAAAATGTTTGATAGTCTATCTTCGGTGATCCTAATCTCCAAGATCTATTGGGCTACACATAATTCTTAAATCTCAAAGTTCTATGACAAAAAGAACCTTAGTTATATGCAACAACAGAGATCACTATTGGTGAGTAATATTTCATTCACATACAAAAGTAAGATAATAAATTTATTTTCACTAGCCTTTATGTATAAACACTCGTCAATAGTGTTCTCATTAAACCCAAAGACAACATTATCTCATTAAACTTGAGATGCCACTATCAAGGACTTGCTTAAGTCCATAAATAGATTTTCTTAATTTGCAAACCAAATTTTCTTAATTTGCATAAATATTTCTTCATCTAGGTCCCCATAAAGAAAAGTCATTTTCATATACATCTGGTATAGCTCTAAGTTAAAATGAGCTACTAAGGCCATGACTATTCTGAATGAGAGTTTTTTAGAAACAAAAAAGAAAGTCCTATTATAGTAAATACCCTATCTATGAATCAAGCTTTTAGAAACTAGTATGGCCCTATATTACTCAATATCACTATTGGAATTCATCTTAGTTTTGAATATCCATTTGCATTCAATGAGTTTGGACCCTGTAGACATGCCATTTAGGCCTAATTATGAAACTCAAAACTTTTTTTATAGATAACATTTAGTATCTAAGTCAAATGAACGAAATTTTGTGTGTTTCTGGAGCTGCTGGCTCCTGGTACCCCAAATGAAGGGGGGGGGCACCTGGTGCCCCTCTAACGGGGATGCCTGAAACCTTGTTTGGGGAGGTTCCTGGAACCCCTCTAAATGAGGTGTCTGGCACCATGTTAAGGGATCACTTGGGGCCTTAGTAAAGGGGCAACCTGGTGCTCCCATAACGGGGTGTTTTCCAATTTAGAATAGCCATCTTCGACCTTTTCACACATGTTTCAAGACTTGACTTATCTAGGACATAATTCCTCGATAGGGGGGCATGTGACGCTTCAACAAGGAGGACGTCTGCAAAAAGAAGACACACATTTTAGCTATTTTAGGACATCCTTCTTCTGTAAAAACAGGTCTTCTCTTAAGAGAAAAGATCTTTGGCCACTCCCATTGATTCTCCTTGTGCTTGAGAAACACTAGAGCCCCTAAAAGCTTAGATACTTTCCAAACCTCTCAAAGATCCAATCTTTCTTAGAGGTTTTATTTTTTATAAGCCCTAGCAACTGGTTGCTTTGACATGGGCATAATCTCTTTCTAATTTTTTGATTTTCTATTGTTTTTGTCATCTTTAAGCATCTCATTTCCATTCTTAGCATCATCTTCATTTTTGTTTATGTTACGAATTGTTTTATAATATTTGGTGCAGTGAAAGTGACTCTTACTATGGGTTCACTTTGATCTTGTTTTGATTGGAATCAAATGAAAAAAAACTCTTACCTAGATCTACCTGATGAATACTCATAGCATTTAGAGCATTGGCTATAGGTCATGTACATAGAATAACATAAATAATAGGCCCTATGCTTAAAGCATAAGGGCTCTACTCAAGTTTTCTTTTTATCTCTTAAGAAGTCTATAAGGATATCTTTCTAGAGAGACTAACTCTAAATGTCATAGGTAAGAAACATATCTTGGAGTTTACTATGTCAAAGTATTTGACTATGGTGACTATGTACATTAACTAGGTCAAATCAAATATCCTCTTAGATCTATCTCTATAGATCTTCTTATTAAATCTATCTTTATAGCTCTTAATACTAAATTATAGAATGTTTTACCCAGATTATATTTGAAAGATTAGTTTAATAGCTAGGCTCATTGATGATAACAAACTTACTTCATTGATAATTGCTAGTATGCCATCCATATAAACTTGTTAATAAAAGTATTACATTCCCACTTTTCTTCTTATACACACTGGGCTCCTCTTTGTTCTTGAAAAAATCATAAGATTTATTCTCATTAAATATTTTATACCAACCATGCAAAGATTATTTAAGTTTATGAATGGACCTTAGCAAAATGCATACTTTATTTGTATGTTACTAGGACTTGATTCCTTAGGGTTACATCATATACATCTATTCCTTAAAATTACCAATGAGGAATACTATCTTAACATCCAATTGACATATTTATAGTCATATTGTGTAACAACTAATATTTAAATAGATTAATCTATAGCATAGGTAAAAAATATATCATCATAATCAACTATTTGACATAGTTGATGTCCTTTTCAATTATTCTTGTCTTGAAGGGCTCTACCTTCTAATCTACTACAATCTATCCTTTAGTGATCTATTTATAACTTATGGATACTATACCCTCAGGTGGATATATCAAGTTCTAAACTTAATTAGAATAGATAGGGTATATTTCAAATTTTAGTGTCACTTACCAATTTAGGAACAATTTCTCATATTGCTTCTACACTTATTCCTTATTATAGTAATTTAGTTTAATCATTTAAATTGACTATTATTTATTCGTATTCATCTTATTATTCATTTTTATTTATTTTGAGTTGCTTTCTCTATATTATGCCTTTGTTATTGGTAGGTGATGGTGGCTTCAAACTTATTATATACTTATCACTATTATTTATTATTTAGTTCACCTGCCATTGTCGATCATTTGCCTAAGTGAGAAAAGGAGAGAATTGTAGTTGGTAACAACCATCATAAAACTAATGTCAATTCTATTTTCATGGATTTGAACCTTACTTATTCTTGGGTCAGGCCAAGAGGGAGCTCAAAGGTAAGGGGCACCATAGGTTAGGTTAGGGCAAGACCCACTCACCTAGCTACATTCAGGTCGCAGACTAGGGAGCCTATTGGGGGCTAGCTTCTAGGTCAAGGAGGGCATTGGACTAGGAAGGGTGGGACAGACCTGACCTTCCATAAATGTCAAATTAGGAGAGTGCACAAGCTCAACCCTAGTTAGGTTAAGTCAGAGGCAAGGCTACATAGTGGTACTTCGAATATAGGAACCCTCACAACTAAGTTGTTGGAGTTGGTAGACACAATGGAGACAATGGAGAGACATCGTATTATATTGCATGCATTCAGGAAACCAAATGGAATGGAGAGAAAGCCAAAGAAGTGTAAAAGTTGGATTTCGAACTTTGGTACATAACAAAAGCATCAAATAAAAATAGAGTAGAAATCATTTTGGATAGTACCATCAAAGACAATGTGGTGTTTGTGGTTTGAGTGGGAGATAGGATAATCATTCTAGTTAAGGTGATTGCTCATTAAGAGGTAATCAATGTAATCAGTGCTTATTCACCACAAATAGGTGCTAGTAGTGAGCTGAAAGCTCAATTCTTGGAAAACATAGATGGTATGATTCAAGGGTTACCGGCTGAGGAGAGCATCATGATTGGTTGTGATCTTAATGAAATGTTGGGTCTCATAGCAGTGGATTTGAGAGCATCAACAAGGGTTTTGGATTTGGGGAGCAAAACGAAGAGGAGAAAATTATTTTGGAGTTTGCAGTGGCCTACGGCCTAATCCTAATGAACATCACTTCATCAGGAAAGACACCCACATTGTTACATTTAAGAGTGGAAGGAGTAAGAGCCAAATTGATTTCATTTTTACTAAGAAGGTGAATCAAGCTCTATGTAGGGATTACAAAGTCATACCTAGTGAAGTGCTCACAACCTACAATAAACTCTTTGTCATGGATTTTAAGGTCCAAGGGCAGTTGCATATGGTGTAGTGAGTAGGTGCACCTAGGATCAAATGGCATGAACTGAGGGGAATTAAGAATGAGGCATTTAGAAATAAGGCCTCCAAGCTTAAGCAATGGGATCTGAATAGAGAGGCTTAGTCAATGTGAACTAGCCTGACATTAAAGATTAAAGCAATTTAAAAAATTGTTCTTGGTGAGCCTATTGAGTGGGGTTCACCTCTAAAGGAATTGTGGTGATGAAATGATGAAGTGTAGAGAGCAACAAAGAGTAAGAGAGAGTAGTATAAAAAATTTCTCAATTGTATCACTGACGAGGCCTTTGAATAACATAAGAGAGCTAAGAGTGAGGCAAAAAGGATAGTTATGAGAGCTAGAGAGTCAGCCTGTAGTGTCACGACCCGGAATTTAAATAACATAATCACAAATACGCAGCGGAAATACACAATGTCGTGACAGTGGGATGAAACCCAACACTTGGATTCCACAACCCAAACTTAAACAATTAATTTTTCTAAGATCCATCAAAACAAGATAATAGAATCATACTTCTAAGTCTATCCACACTCTTGTTCAAAAACAAGCAAGATCATCTACCTAAGTAGAGAACACCAAGAATCTCCATGTGCAAATGACTCTGATTCCTTTGGTTCCACCTGATCCTCATCTTCATGCTCTTAAATCTTCAAAACCTGCTGAAAAATTTAACCCACAACGGGGTGAGTCCGAGGACTCCGTAGGATTTACACCCTTCACCCATCAATCGGGTAAATAACATATAATCAAGCAATGGTATGTAACATATCTAAATTGAGATGTAATACAAAAGTATAGAATGTCTTCTATATTAATCTCACAACCCATATCTGAAACATAATTATCTTCAAAGAAAAGATTATGCCAAAGCCAATTAATTCTAGACCAATGCACACAAGACCATACAAGCTAGACAAATATCATCTAAATGACCTCAAGACTTAACTTAACATGACCAAATTAAAACAGACAAATCTGATTTTTCTAACATGACATGGTTTAACATCCATACATGACACACAAGTAACATATTTCATATCCTTTCCAGAACACATAGCCAAAGAGCAAGGAATTGGTCGTCTTGCTTCACATGTACAAAATGCATTCACCAGCTCTAATATATATATAGAAGTAACATATACTAAGCTAGCCCAAAGTGCACCTAGGCAGTGGTGACACTAAGGGAAAAACCGCGGTAATCCGGGATCTGTGGGAGGGCCGGATTCATCTAAGTTACCCGCTGCCCACGGGCGATTGTCTAACATAGGCTGGTGAAGCCTTCATAGCACGTCATATCAAGAGTTCATAACATAATTTCATATCATGACATACCTGACCATACCATGCATATATGACATAAACATCTAATTTCATAGCCTTTCATGCAAGACATAGCATTCATAACGAACTTGACAAGACATGATAACCCAACTTAATTGAACTTGTTCTCAATGACAACTTGTACTAATCATGACCAAATTGACATAACTAACTATGCATCGCATAGCCCATGATCTGAAACCAAATTAAACATATTTCTCCATAACTAGACAAGACTTGTACTAACCGACTTGGTTGACATATTCTAAATCAAACATATACCAAACTTAACCATATGAACATAATCATATCATGCATGACATAATTACATAATCTGAAATCATACTAATCAAAATTTACATGATCCTCACACATGCAATGACAAACCGAACCAGACATACTAAAATATATGTACAAGACACTTAACCTAAGTCATGCTTGGCATAAATTAAACAATTCAAATTCTGAAGTAATCAACCACAATCTGACCCAAACAGGTTCTGAAATATGTGATTTGATGATCCATGATTTCCCAAATATACACATAATTATAATTCAATTCTAGGTCCAAAACTAGCATATAATCACATACATAACTAACATATGGTCAAATCTTATAAAACATATCTCTACCCATCCAGAATCAAGCTAAACATGTTCCATAATTTTCAAAATAGTAATTTCAGGATTCTAGTTTCAAGGACTTTTGAGAAAAATTACTAATCTTAAGTTCAAAGGCCAAACTAGTCAAATCAAGGTTCATAAGTTAAATCATGCATATTTTCTAATCAAAATGGGATCAAATAAATAGACGAGCTTGAGAAACCTACCTGGAAGCTCCTGTGAATTTTTCGTATTTTTCAGAATTTTCCTGCTATTTTTCTGGCCTCAAATCTAATTTCCGGATTTATTAAATTCCGAAAATCAGAAAATCCTGAACCGGCGTCGAACCGGGCGGTTCGACCGGCTGAACCGGGCGGCTGGACCGGGCGGAGCTGGACCGGGGGAGCTGGACCGGGCGGCTGCTGGCCGGTTCACGGCGACGGTTCGCGGCGGCGGAGGCGGCTCGCGGCGGCGCTCGCGACGGCGGAGGCGGCGCTCGCGACGGCGGCGACGGCGGGCGGAGCTCGCGGCGGGGAGGCTGCCGGCGGAGCTCAACGGCGGTGGCCCGGCGACGGCGTCGACGAGAGGAGGGCTGGCCTGGGTGGTGCCGGCGAGAGGAAGGCTCACGGCGGTTCCGGCCGGAACAGGGGACGTCCCGGCGACGGCGATGGCTCGCGGCGGTCGGGGGGGGGGTAGGAACGACAACGAAGGGGAGGAGGAAGGAGGGCCGAGGGGCCGGTGATGACAGGGGCACGATCGACGGCGGCAAGGAGGAGGCACAGCGGCGTTGGGTTCCGGCGGCGATGGCGCTCGCGACCGGCGACGGAAACGAAGAGGGAGGGGGAGGGACTCCGGCGCAATAACGGCGCAGCCGGCGCAGGGGATGGCTGGGGGGGGAAGGGCTGCTGGCGGCAGTCGGCCCCGCGGGAAGGCGGTGGTCTGAGGGCGGCGTCCGGGGGGGCGGCTGCTCGTGTGGCGATGCGCTGACGGGCGGATGGGCGAAGGCGGCGTCGCGGGCGTCCGACGTGGCAGGGAGGCGCTGCTGCGGCCGCGAGTTGGCGATGATGGTGGCTGCCGGGCGGGCTGGAGGCAGCCAGGGACTGGCACGCGAGAGGGGGCCTGTTCCACGCGGCGGCGACGCGCGGAGGGAGGCAGCAGCCGAGGGGCGCGGCGCCGGCGGGATAGGAAGAGAGGGAGAGAGAGTTCGACGGGGGAGGAGAGGCCTGGCGGGAGGGGGGGGCGGCGAGCGCGGGGCGTGGGGGGAAGAGAGAGAGAGACGGGGGCGGTGAAACCGGCAACAGAGGAGGGGGCGTAACGGGCGATAGAAAGGGGGAAGGGGGGGCGTTACGGGGGGGAAATCCTGGATGGGGGGGGGGGCGGTTACCATTTTTTTTTTTAAAATGTCAGATATTACATGTAGCAAGTTATATGACAAATTAGGCACAAAGGAAGGTGAGAAGGATATTTACCAACTGGCTAGGTGAAGGGAGAGGATATCTTGAGATCTAGCATAGGTTCAATGTATTAAAGACAATAAGGGGAGGGTGTTAATCTAGGATGAGGACATGCAAGAATGGTGGAAACATTATTTTGAGATGCTCTTCAATGATCCTATCCCAAAAAGTACAAAGGATCTGGAAGGCGAACGGGGGCAAAGGCCTAAGTTCAATCAAACAATTACTCTTCTAGAAGTGTGCCTAGTACTTTTTGAAAGTGTTTGACCGAGAGAGAAGTGGATTGGACAACACTTCTCTTTAATAAAATAGCTACTTCAGATGAATGTCAAATGAATGGAGAAATAGCTTCATCATCCTGCTATTTTAAAAGGAAAGAGGATATATAGGATTGTGGAAACTATCGAGGCTATGAAGTTGTAGGATAAGGTTATGAAGTGGATACTTCGAGAGTGTACAAAGTTATCTACAAATCAATTTAGATTCATGCCGGGTAGATCGACTATAGAGGCTATCTTCTTAGCTAGATAAAAAATATAGAGACCTAAAGACAAATATGTATATGGTTTTATTTGTTTTAGAGAAAACCTATGACCAAGTCCCAAGAGAGATTCTTTGCTAGGTGCTAAGAAAGAAAATGGTACCCAGTGGGTACATACATCATTAGAGACATGTATGATAGTGCAACCGCCTAGGTTTCCTCCCTAGGAAGAGAGTCAAAAACCTTCCCAATGTAGTTTGGCTACACCAAGGGTCCACTCTCAGCTTGTATCTTTTTGTCTTAGTCATAGATAAAATAACTAAGAATATACAAGAAAGTTTACCATGGTGTTTGATATTCGTAGATGGTATTGTTCTGATTAAGAAGACTCAAGGTGGCAAAGAGATTTGAGGAATTGTTAGCAGTGATAGATAAGCCAACTAAGGAATTGAATTTTAGAACGCTAGGAGATCCCAAAATAATCTTCACATGTGCAAAAATCAACCCTTTTAAAGAGAGAAATATGAAGAGCATATTGCAAGAATATAAGGACTTATGAAGACATGTCAAGAATAGAAAGTTCATTGATGAAGCATTATTTAACTTTAAAGGATGGAGCTATCCCAGTTAAATAAAAGCTCAGGAGATTCCACCCTAAAGTTGTCTTTAAAATGAAAGAAGATGTCAATAAGGTACATCAAGCTAAATTTATGCAAGTAGTCCTCTATCTGTAGTGGGTGGCAAACATAGTACATGTAGTAAAAAAAGATGGCAAGGTCTGAATCTATACAGACTTCAAGGATTTGAACAGACATGTCCTAAAGATGACTTCCCCTTCCATAAAATGATGTACTTGTGAATAATACAACCAGATGTAAGACTTGCAAACATGAAAAAATTAGCCTAATTCAGAGCTTAAAACTCTTGTTCTATGAGTGATACGTGTGATTACACCGCTTAAAATCATGTTGGGTATTTTTCTTAGTCCAAGGACTCCTTAAGCCAAGTTGGGAGCTTTTCAATTATAATGGACCAAACCAAATGCTTTCTGAAGATTCCAAATCAAAAGTGTACCTTCTGAGTGAGAGCCACATATTAACCATGGATCAACAAAATTGGCTCGATGACTGATATTGTAAGTTCAATACAAGAGGGTAACAATCACACTGAATTCATCCTTAGCCATATTGCATCATTTTAATTGCTTCCAGATCACTCAGTTGCCAACAGGTCATGCCGGTCACTATAGTGTCTTGTTTTGGTTGTCATTCCGAGTCTTTTCAAGAAAAAAAACTAAGCCTTTTTTGTCTCTATTGTGCCTCTTGGGTTGTTGTTGTATCTTTCCAAATAAAGTCGGGCCCTCTTAGAAGTCTCTGAAAGTTTTTTTCAGCTAAACTGTCCACTTTTTCTAGAGTGGGGGCACATGGGCCCAACTTTGAGGGAACATGTGTCCCTGATTTCTGACTTTGATTTCCATCCCGATTTGATCTAATATTTGACCAATTCAATTTCATTGCCTAAACTTCATGTGCCCCAAGTAAGGGGCACATGCACCCTCGTATGGGGGGGGGTGCATGGACGCTTCCAATTTTGATTGTTCTTCATCAAATCTACAAAATAAGGAAAATTTTCTTGCTAAGTTCCATGCACTCTAGGTTGGGGTTAGGGGCACATGCACCTTCACTTAGGGGTGCATGGATCCCTCCTCTTTCCTTCATATATAAGCTGAACATTGCTTAAATCTAGAAGATTTATTGCTTAAGTTCCTTGAGCCCCAAGATGGGGGCGCATGGGACTATCTTTCTCATTTTGTCATCTTTTCTCTTCTCTATAAATTGGGATGACCTCTAGAAATCTTGGAAGTTAGAAGGACATCTCTAAAGAGTATCAACACATCCCCACACCACATTCTTGAGCCTAAATGATTTTTAGAAAGAGAATTTAACAAGTTTTTGAGAGAGGAAAATCGGTTCGCACCGATCAAACTTTTTGCTATTCGTAGATCTCTACAAAAGCATAGGAGTGTGTTATAGACAAACTATCTAAAGATAAATTTTTTATCTTTATGTTCTATTTCATTTGCAACAAATAAGTATTACTTACAACTTCAGTGGTGTCCATGGCAAGCTTGGAGCAAAGTCGCACTGCCAGTTTCTGATTTCGGACTGGGCATCTTCCTTGGCACCAAGCTTCATCATTTCTTCATCAAATCGGCCCAAATTTGCTTCCCTTTTCTTTTAAACTCATACTTTATCTATCCTTCATCACATTTTTATTATTTTTATATACTTTTTGTATCATATTTTTTGGTTCATTCTTACCCAATTCCTTTCTTTTATGTTATTCTCTTTAAATTTACTACACTCCACTCAATTTTAATTCTTTTTTTACATGTTTTATTATCTTTGAGTTTTACAAGACATCAAGCAAGCATTGTTTGAGGACTCCTCTTCATCGGTTAGCTGAAGAAGGAGAAGTTAGAACTCACAACCCATCTCTCCATGCTAAGGTACATGCGGTCAATTTTTAATTACTTGCATTTAATTTTAGTTAATTTTATAGCCCACAATTCCTGGCAACCACTTTATCTCTTTTACATCATCTTCTCCTACCACTTCTCATTTTTTTGTTTCCCTTTCCCCACATGACTTGAACCATCTCTTCTACATCCGAGTGGTACTGAGGGCTAAACATCCAAAGATCAATGCGAGTGTGGGGAAAATCCCTTTGCACACCTGAAGTGCCAACCCATTCACAAAGTTGACAAGATTGATAAAAATATATGCCGTACAAGCCAATCATATTTGATATTACTTAAAATTTCATTGAATAGCTCATTCAATGAAATTGGCACATCTTTGCTACTTGCTCTTTTTAAATACTATTATCATAATGAAGTCATTGATCACATGCAATAATTGAATTATGATGAGATCATAATAATGAGATAAATCATCTAGTGGTATGTAATCTAAATGTTCATAGTTATAAGATACTTGAGATGGGATTTCAAGGATCTGGATAGACTATTGTATGTGATATCTTCTCATAAGATGGTAATAACCAATCTCATTGGTCATTAGTACGGTGATAATGAGATACGCATACAAGGGCTCATTAGTGGAATGAGTTTACTAAATTGACCAAATTAAAGGTCATGAATGATATCTTACTTAATTGTCAATTAATATTTTCTATCATTGCGTTCGCACTGTTAAACTTTTGACCAGAATTGCCAAATATTTTTTACTTGTTGTATTTTGTGCTTTCACTACTGACTATTAAATCAGTCTGTTCAATGGCACAATATAGTTAATGGATTGAGTACAAGGGAAACTAAGTGGAGGAAATTAAGTGGACAACAAGGAATCATTTACTCTTGATAAATGAAAGAGAATGTCTATAGATAGTACTCTAAATACCTGGTCAGAGTAGAAATGATACTTGGAAAAAGAGTTTTCTAATTAATCTGATTCTAAGTATATGATTCTAAAATGTCGGTTGACTTAGGGAATAATAGTTGATTCCGTATCTCTATCCGACTGGGGTATTGGATAGACAAGAGTTCATATCTATGCAGAAATTGATGATGTAAATGCTTGATGAAGATAAGATCATTCCCAAAGTAGTTTAGGATCATGGGATGTTACTTGTACCTTGATGAATAGAAAGCTATTAAATCTAGCATTAAATAATATATTTAATTTAAAATAACTTTTTATTTTTATTAGACTTCAATTAAATGAACTATTAGGCCTAGTGAATCATACACTATAAAACTTACTAATAATTACAAGGGCAAGGACATAATTCATAAGAATTTTGGGTTTTTATAAAAGAATATAATTTATTTATAAATAGTGGTGATATGAACCAACCTTATCTAGTCAAGAGTGAGAATTTCATCCTTAGTCTCCTCCCTACCTCTTCCTCCTTCTAGAGGACATCCTCGCACGATGGAGCTCTATTTGCGAAGAGTTCTCAAGTCCGATGCAAGGAATAACATGTTTTTGGAGGAAGATCTTGTTGATACCGCTAGAGGCGAAGCACTTGGATGACTTAGAGGTCAGGAAATATTCCTTCTTCATTAGGCATGAGGGATTGGTTGAATCCAGCAAAGATATTTTCATTTTGGTTTGATTTTGGTTCCCAATTTTCGTTGCTTAGTTCGATCCAGACAAAGACCATGATATTCAAAGGAATCATTTCTTTTGTTGTACTAAATTTTTTAAGACAATTTCTTATAGTGGTATTAGTGCTAGGTTGAAGTTTTAGTCAAAACTAGTGTTGAATCGATATTATTTTATTCTTTTATACGTACTGAAAATAGTATGAAACTTTGTTCTAATTTAAACAACCATAAATCATATATGATGTAAGTTTTTGGATGGTTGGCTTTGGCAAATTTTCATGGGAAAGGGCTTTATCTAATGTATATTGCTTAAACTTTGGATCTTTAGAGAGTCTAGTACGACATCAAGAATTTCACGATTTGACTTGTCACCTATGTACCTCCAAAATTGGGAATCCTCGAATTTATCTATCCATGGAGGCGATGGAAGTGTTTTCAAGGCTTTGAAACATGAGGAATATGATTTCTTATATTTTCCCTAACTTATCTTACGGTGAGCAACTGAGGAATGGGAGTATTTGATGTTTTTATGATTAAGTTACCCTCCATATTGCCACCATGTTCTTCTCTTGATTCGTTGTGATTATCATCAAATTAGGTAAATAAATTGCTAGATTAGAATCTTCATTTAATTTGGAATTAAAATCTTATTTTTTTGGAATTTTTTGCTACTAAATTGGAGGGGATAAGATCCAAAATTCCAAAATGTGTGGTGACTGACAAGGTCATCATCCTGACTTTTGATGATGAAGATGATCCTCATGGACATGATAAGTGATGCACATGCAAGTCTTTAGTAGCCGTGGTCAACTCACAGAGGTAGCTCTAATAATAATAATAATTTTTTTAAATATTTTAAAATAAAAAATTTTAAAAATTTCATATTTTTTTTGAAAAATTATATAATATTATATAATAGATTATTAAATAATTTATTAGTATTTTATATGATTTTAAATTTTGTTGTCATAAAATCATTCATAGTTTCTCTTTAAAATTATTTTAAAGTCATAACCAGTGAAATTAATGTCTAAATTAATTATATAAAATGTGATTTTAGATAATAATGATTTGGACATTAATTTTGCACTTCTTACAATTTCTTGAATGTGTGAATAGTCTAAATTGTTTAGTGTTGCTTGTTTATTGCATATAAATTTTTTATATGCCTTTTTCATAATATTTATTTCATGAAATTTTTGACATGAATGAAATTTAGAATTTTAAAAAAATATGAGTTATAGTTTTATGGTATAAATGTTATGTCATATTATTATCATGTATTCGCACTATATACATGTAATGTTTGATGATGTGAATGTATAGTGATCATGGACTTACGTTTATTATCATGCGATGATATTTAAAAGTTGTGGATAAGTTTATCAGGAGCATGCATGTATCCATCTCTCTCTTATCAATTCTAATTATAATTCTACCTGCCTCCATCTTATGTACTCCTTTTGGTTAAAACCAAAGTTTTTTAATTGATTCATATACATTTGTGGGTCTATATGCCCTTAAATCACTTGTAATGACAATAAGCCATATGGTGGAAAAGAAAAGAGTGTGACCACTTGAAGAAACATTCTTCAGGAAGTGGAGACACGTCTACACCAACATTAGATGCTATCTCTTCTTTTGGTGCACCTTGTTCTGGCTCTAGTGTTGCATAATTAGGGTTAACGTCCATGATAATCCATTTTAATTTCTCGCATATGTGATATGTAGTTGTGTGAAATTTTATATACCTTAGATATACGATATTCCAAAGATGTATATGTAGCACATATTATAATGAGACTAAAATAAAATCTCTCCTTGTTTAATTTAGGTTGATAAATGTAAGATATTAAAAATGACTCAAGTAAGCCTCTCATTATTATAACCTTGATGAGTCAATTTTAGAATGGATGGGTGTGTTGTGCCACCATAAGACTCATTCAATAAGGGGTTTTATTATCATAGCTAAGGCATTTGCTATACTTTGGAGCGAACTATTTTTAAAGCTTTGTTGTGATACCACAAGGGCTATATGAAGAAACTATTTTCATAATATAACAAACGGACTTGACCTAATTAGAGTGTATGATTTGTTGTGGTAGCACAAGGTCATAACTCTAGAAGTCGATATGACTAAGAGCTATAATGGCTGCAATTGATGAAAATTTCTTACCTATTAAGTATGATGTGATTTGTTATGCTACCACAAGATCATCACCATAAGGTTAATAGGGTCATAGTCCCCACTAGGATGTCATTGTGATATCCCGTATTTTCATAATTTGTCGAAAGTTAGTATAAGCATAAATTAGGATGAAAGAATATATCTTAATTTTTAAATGAATGTCTACAATGTTATCTTGAAATTATGTCTCTATGGTAAAATTAGATAATAAACTACTAGTTGTGTGGCTAGATGCCAATCAGCTAACTAGTCCAAACTTCTTTTACTAGTATGGAACCATGAGAATTATTTTCATGGTTAACCAAATAACTAACCTACTTAAGAAGTCAGCTCATCCTAGATCATGTAATGATGTGAGAGAATATGAGAACTTTGGCTCACAAAGAAAATGCATTGTTTATCTTTTACTATATGTTATCATCAATTAAAAATAAGTTGCAAAAGGCAACATATATGGATGGATATTAGATCTATCATGGGTCATGTAGAAGAGATAATTAAAGGAAAGATAGGCAAAAATCATTAGATGGAATAGAAAGGCATAATTAAATGTCAAGAAGGTGATCAAGAAACTAAAGTCCTAATAAGACAAAAGATAATATTTCTACTACCATGATGATGGTCACTAGAAGATGAGTTGCAGAGTGTCTTGCAATGAAAGCAAAGAGGACCTTGAGAAACTTCAAGAGTTGCCATCGGTGATATCTACTTGTCATAAATATACATATTTCAATATTAGATAGTAAATGTGTATATCATGGAATTAGATATCAATTGTGCATGTCATGGTATGAAATACTGGATATGTATATTACAGCTACAAAGGATTGTAGATAATGACAAGTAAATGAAGGTTTTGTAAAAAAAGATAGTGGCTTACATATAGTAAATGGTGCAAAAGTTTCATCATTACCGATGAGAGAAACAAACCTCTAGTAGTCTTCAGAAGATATCCTAATTTTGAATATTGCTATAATACCTTTCTATAGTTAAGAACATTGTCTCTATTTTGTGCTTGAATAAATGTTTATTTGTTGAAAGCTATGGAAATCTTAATCATTATATGACTTTGGATGGCAAAGTATTCACCAATGGGAGCTTGATAAATAGTTTATTTATATTAGATATAGAAGTTTTCTTATATGTATGAATATTTATTGAAGGGGTAATGAGTGGATGATGATCAATCCATTTGTTTGCATTTTAGACTTGGTCATACTATTGAAAAAAGACTTAACTAGTTTCATAAAGATAATACACTATGATAAATGATTTTGAATAGTTACCAACTTGTGAGTCTTGCCTCATTAGAAAATGACCAAGTCCTAATTTAATGTAAATAGAAAAAGGACCAATGAATTATTAGAGCTCATGCATTTAGATGTATATTGGCCTATGTCTATTATGGCTGAAGGTAAATTTTTCTATTTTAGTATTTTTATTGAGGATTTTTCTGGGTTTGGATATATGTGGTTAATGAAGTGCAAATTTAAGAACTTTGAAAAATTATCAGAGTTTATGAATGAAGTAGAGAAACAAATAGAAAGAATATTAGAACTCTTTGATTATATTTTAGAAGAAAATACTCAAGTACATATTTTATAAATTATTAAAAAGACAATATAATCTTACCTTAATAAACACCTCATTATACTCCTAAGCATAATGAAATAGGTTAAATAAGATATTGTATTTTGTATGGCATGGTACAAGCAATAACAACCTATGCTTAATTATCTATGCCTCTTTGGGGGTATGCACTTAATACTACCACTTATCTCTTAACTAAAGCACATTATAAGTCTATTCCAATTAATCCATATGACATATGGAAGGGGTTAAAGCTTGATGCAAAGCTTTATATGGTTTCAAAATGTATGGCTCTTGTGAAGAGGTATAACCCTAACGAATAGGAATGTAAGATTAAGAAATGTTGACTTGTGGAAGATTCTAAGGAAACTTATAGATATTAATCATACCATTCTTATGGACAAGGGTATATGGTGCTTTGCATGCTATATTCCTATTGGAATAGTTTCTTCTTAAGGAAAACAATGGGAGCAAAGTAGAGATGGAAGATATTCTAATCCCACAACCCAATGACAACTCTAATGAGATACTAGTTGAGAGTTACAAACATGCAATATATAGGTCTTCACTTGTGCCCATTCGACCTAATAGATATGTATGACATATCTTTGATGGAAGAAGTGAGGCACAATACAATTAGGATGTTGATCCAAAGACCTATGAAGAAGCAATTTGAGATATTGTACTAAATATGGGAGGAGACAATAAAATCTAAAAAACCTCTATCTATTCTAACCAAGTTTGGAACTTGGTACATCAACCTAAGGGTGTAGTAGTCATACGAAATAAATGGATTTTTCATAGATAGATTGGAGTTGAAAAAGATATCGTCTAAGTCATGCAGTTGACAAGGATGAAATCCTCTATGTATAGCTATGGTTACATCCATTTGGATTTCAATTGTTACATGCTATGACAATAAGATAAGTCAATTGGATGTTAATATGATAATCCTCAATGATGATCTTGGGAAAGATGTGTATATGATATAACCTATAGGAATATGATCCCCAAGACATGTGCATACAAGAAGGCAAGTGAGAGTGCTATCACTTTCTTGACATTTTATGTGAATGACATACTACTCATCAAAAATGATGTAGGTAGGTCATCAATAGTGAGGCCTAGCTTTCAAATTACTCCTCCATTGACCTAGGTGTAGCATTCTAGGTTTTAAGCTTTAAGATCTATAGATTTAGATCTAAAAGGATACTTGTCTTGACCTAATCGATGTACATATACATCATAATCAAAGTGTTTTGTATGGAAAACTTCAAGATAAGTTCCGTACCTACCTATTATATATGAAGTTTTATCTCTGTAGAAGATAAGTTGGAAGTGTTTAATGTAAGAGAACATTGCATATTTTACAACTAATGTAAAGTATATAACTGCTACAAAACTACTTAGAAAGTAATATGGATGAAGAAGTTCAACAATGATTTGGGACTATCTCTTTTGTCTCTAATATCGTCTTGTTGTTTTATAAAAATAATTGACTATTGCATATACAATAGAGCTGATGTCTCATCAGAAGTTTAAACACTTTTATAGTAATACTATTTGATCAAAGAGGATGCAGCTCAAGTAGATGTAATTGTAGAGTGACAATCTTATATTAATAACATTGTAGATCTACTAACTAAAGTGGTAACTCAAAGTGTGTTTAAGCATCACCTTGAGCTAATAGAGATCAGATAAATGGATGGTTGACTTTAATGAAAGTGTGAGATTGATATAAATTTATGCTCTACAAGCTAATCATATTTGATATGATTTGACATTTCTTGAAATATCTCATTCAATATAAATAGCACATCTTCGTTACTAACCCTTGTTAGATGTGAATATTATAATGAAAACATTGATTACGTGCAATGATGATTGAATCATGATGAGATCATGATACGATCAATCATATAGAGGTATGTGATCTAAATATTCATAGTCATAGGATCTTTGAGATGAGACATTAAGAATCTAGCTAGACTAGGATATGTGATATCTTCTCACTAGATAAGAATGACTAATCTCATTGGTCATTGGTGTGGAGGCATTGAGATACGTATATAGTGCTCATTAGTGGAATGAATTCATTGAATTGACTGAATTAAAAATCTTGAATGATATCTTGCCTAATTGTCAATTAGAGTCTTTTAATATCACAGTTGCATGGTTGGACCTTTGACCTGTGTCACCAAAGATGTCTTTCTAGCCATACTTTATACTTTAGCTATTGACTAATGGATCACCCTATTTGATGGTCTAGTATAGTTAATAGATTGGGTACAAGGGAAACTCAATGATGACAATTGAATAGAAAACAAGAGATCGTTCACATTAAATAAGTAAGAGAGAATACCTATGAGATAGTATTCTAAATCCTTGACCAGGTTAGAGAGGTTAAAAGGAAAATGAGTTTTCCAATTGATTCAATTCTGAGTATAGGATCCCAAAGTGTTAGTTTACTAAAGGAATGATAGTCTATGCTATATCCTTATCTGACTAAGGCATTGGATGAACAAAGATTCATATTCATGTGGTATTTTGTAATGGAAAGACTTAATAGAGATAAGATCATCCTAAAAGTCATTTGGGATCATAACATGTAGTTTAAACCCTTCATGATTGAAAAGTTGTTAAATCTATTATTAAATAATAAATTTAATTTAAATTATTATTTTTAGTTTAATTAAACTTCAACCAAATGAACTATTAGCCCTAGTAGGTCACACACAATAAAAATTATTCATAAATACATAGGCATAAACATAATTTATAAAGGTTTTGAGTTTATAAAAAATTAAATTTTTATTAATATTGGTGATATGAGCCAAAACTTATCAAGTCAACGATTAAAATTTCATCCACAACCTCCTCTCTACCTCCTTCTCCCTCTAGAGGATGTCCTCGCATTGTGGAACTATGTTTGGGAAGAGTTTTCTAGTCTAAGAAAATAGAGAATCTATTTTTGGAGGAAGTTCAAGTAGATACCATTAGAGGCCATGCACTTAGATAGGATGGAGGTCAAGAAATGTTCCTTCTTCCTCAGGAATGAGGGATTGGTTGAATCCTAGGAAGGTATTTCATTTTGGTTTGAATTCGGTTCTCTATTTTTGGTCATTCAGTTTCAATCAAGGCAAAGACCACAGTATTCAAAAGAATTGTTGCTTCTAATGCATCAAATTTTCTGAGATAATTTCTTACAAGGACACTCTCATTCATGGATGGATACTTTAGGTAGAATCAAATTTTGCTGGCAAAAGAATATCAAGAGAAATATTTCATTCACTATGCCTTGAAAAATGTACTATTACATTGTCATACCCTTTGGATTACAGATTGCTTGAGTGACTTACTAGTGGGCCATGATAGAAGGTTTTTCATGTGTGATGCACAAATTTGTAGAGGTGTATGTGGATGATCTGATGGTTAAATTCCAAGAGCAAGATGATCATCCTTAAGTTCAATGATAAGTCCTACAATGGGTCAAAGAATGCGAATGAAAAATGAACCCTAAGAAGGGTGTGTTCAAAGTATCTTATGGAAAGCTGATAGGGTTCATAATAAGTAAGAGAGGCACTAAGATCGATAACAACAAGACCAAACTAATCATTGACATGCCTCCTCATAGGAATATGAAGAAACTTTAATAACTAATTGGAAGGCTACAGTTTGTCCAATAGTTCATTTCACAACACTTTCAAATGTGTAAACCTTTTTACTAGTTGACTAGTGTGAAAGTTAGATTCAAATTAGATAAAAAAATGCCAAAAAGCATTTAATGGACTAAAAAAATATCTAGTCAATCCCTTTGTACTTAGGCTGCCAATTCTAGATAAGCCTGTGATTTGTATGCCTCAATTTTAGTAGGATCTCTTGTAATAGTACTAGCATAGAACAATGAAGATGGGAAAGAGCTGGTAGCATATTACTTCTCTAAAATATTTGACTCATGTGAACAAAAGTAGACAACAATGGAGAAGAATTATCCTGCCCTAGTTAGGGTAGTATGAAAGCTCAAGTATTTCGTTGTGTGAATCCTATCAAATTTCTTCTCAAAAAATACATCTTGACTGATCAACTATCTCATTGGCAAAGTTTCTTATCTCAATTCGATGTCACCTACATTCAGTAAAAGTAGGTTAAGGGCTATGCAATTGAAAAACACCTTGTCCATCACCCCATCCCCATCTTTGACCCAATTCAACTAGAGTTCACTAACAATGAATTAATGTCAATCCATTCATCCCATATTTCAACATTATTTTTTAAGGGCTCTGAACTCCCAAGGTAGAGAGAGGGATCCGAGGGTGTCATTATTTCTCAGGCCTTTCAACTAAATTTTTTATTCACCAACAACATAACTAAATATGAATCTTATTAGTTGGGTTAGAGATCGTCCATTTCTATGGTGCCACGGAGCTAAGGGTAACAAATGATAGTCAACTAATTCTTCACCACGTACTCTCTTGGTATCATACATCTCTTCTTGGGCTAAAACCATATCAAGACCTCACTCTAGCTATATCAAGCTCTTTTCCAAATTTGAATTCATTCATATTCTCCATCATCAAAATATCCTTGTTGATGCTCTCGCATCTTTGACATCTTAGAACATGTCAATCACTACTATAGAAGATGCTCAATTCTTAAAAGTTAAAGAGTGATTTGAAATGAAAGAATATATTGAGTTGAAGGAGGATGCATCTTTGTTAGAGTTGGAAGAACTAAAAGGAGGTGAGAAACCATGGTACCTTGAGATTACGAACTATTGATAGCATAAGATCTACCCACAAGAATCAACTATTGATGAAAAAAATAGCTATTGTAAGGGACTCCTAAATATATTCTATCTTAGGATGAGTGCTCTATAAGAGAAGTATAGCTATAATTTTAATGAGATCTGTAAATGAAGATAAGAATAAACGGGTACTTAAATAAGCACATTTTAGAGTATGTGGAGGCCACATCAATGGTCAAGCCTTCACCAAGAAAATCATCAGACATGGATATTTTATGCTTACTCTAGAGAAAGAATACTCAATCTTTGTCTGAAATTGCCACCAGTGTCAATTACATGCCGACAATAATCATTCTTATGCATGTTCTCTTCACTCAATCTATGCTCTTTGGCCCTTTGCCAAGTGGACATTCAATGTTATTGGGCCTCTTGGTGATCCAAGTTCACAAGCAAAATCAAGTCTTTCATCCTAACAACAATATAGTATTTTACCAAGTGGGCAAAAATAGAAACATATGCAAAGATTAAGTACTAATAGCATGTACCTTCATCAAGCACAATATAATTGCCAGATTCAAGATCCCTAACAACATTGTCACCAACAACAAACCATAATTTTTCAATCAAGAGTAGTGAGACCTTTGCAATGGTTATTGCATATCATTACATCATTTATTTTCATATTATCTTGAGGGCAATTGTCAAGTATAAGCCACTAACAAAATTATAGAAAAAATCATTAACAAGACATGTGAGACTAGAAAGTTTGCATATTGGCTGAATAAGCTGATCTATACTCTATAGGCCTACAACACTTCAATTTGAACCCCATGGGTTAGACTCTCTATGCCTTGGTATATTGGATGAAGCCCATAGTTTCATATGAAGTATCTATTTTGTCTCTGAATTCAGATCGATCAAGACATCTCTATGGATGAACGCCACAAGTCTCTCCTAGTGCACATCGAACTCTTAGATAAAAGAAGGATAGCTACTATCGAACATGCTAGAACTTACCAAATCTAGCTTAAAATATTATATTGAAAGAGGGTGGTTGAGAGAAAATTTTAAATCGATAAGTTGTACTTAAAAGAATATTCGTTAAGCCAAACGACCCCTACTCCAAAATGTAACCTAACTAGGAAGGTCCCTTGATAGTTTCATAAGCACTTCCTAGTAATACAAACAAACCAATTATTTCTAATGGAGAAGAGCTAAATCACCATTTGAATGGCTTTTATCTCAAGAAATATTTCTCTTAAATGAAACCATAAAAAATAAAAATGAAAAAATGGAGTGAGTAATCATGGAAACCTAAAATCTACCTTTCGGTAAGTGCCTTGATTAATTCCAGAAAGATCAAGGGTGTGCACTACACTGCACAGACTTAATGCCTTGAACTTAGAACTTGATGACCAAAACTTGAGAAAGGCTAAGTGAAGTTCAAGAAAGGGAGGTTGCCCCACCCAATTCTCTCACCTTTTTAGCCCAAAATAGGCATAGAAAATTGGGGTGTAAGTATTGAAAGTACCCACTATCTTGAAGATAAAACACCTCAAAAGGCTTGACTCCCAATCAAAATGTGTCAAAATATGGGCAATGAACCCCTCATGTCATAAAATAATAAAGGTTAGTTTGAATGTGTGCCAAAAATAAATAACTAAAAAATATACTAGAAGATGGGCAACGATCCCCTTAGGTCCCAATAGAAACGTATTGGAATGAGTGACAACAAGTATAAACAAAAGGTAGAAAAGACCAGAAGAGGCAACATCTCAATAGATGAGTTTGGGCACTAATAGAGAAATTAACCCCATATTTCTGAAACCTATTAGGGTTTACCTCCATTTCTTCATTATTTACCCAAGGGATGTGGTTAACTGATAAAACTTGAACAAATTCAAATCAATCAAAGGTTGAAGATTGGAAAATTTTGAGTATATGGCATCCCCTTCAAGTGGTGCACATTCCCAACCCTCACTAACAGTTAAAGGCACCAACTAGGGCATAATCAAAGGAAAACATAGCCACTCCTTCCATATAAAAATAGATTATCTTAAAATAAAAAAAATATTCAAGAACCAAACAAGACTTCAAAATACTTAAAAACCAACAAAAAACAGAGACTTGTCTCAATTGCGCCTTGGCATGAGATGCATCCCCCCGTGAGTGTGGTGTGTCCCTTTGTAGACATGCCACAACCGAAGGTGCATGTGCCTTAACCTATGGCGCATATGATAAGAAACCATAAAAAGTCTGCACATTGCTTGGCCATTCACCATTGTATTCGTGTTTTATTTCAAGTATTGCATGTTTATTTAATGCATTGCTTACATAGTAGTTTCTATCATTTCTTTAAAAAGGCCTCACCTCTTCACAAACATACAAGAGGCTAAGCCTATACAAATGTCTTACCACCTCTCCTAAATCTTTGCAATACAAACAAGAAAGAGAGACAAGTAGAAGAATAAAGAAACATGCATTATATAAAAGCATGTATAGAATATCTAAGTCTATAGAGGCAAACGCATCAATGTTTGCCTCTTCCTTCCCAAGGAGGCTGGTCTAGAGGTTGTAAAAGAGGCACAAGATGAGAAGACTCAATTATGCCATCATCAAGATAATGTTGTGCCTCCTCATTCCATCGGTACTAGAAGGAATGACTCAGTAATCCAAGAAGTTCAAAGAACGACTTGGAGTAGGGTGAACAAGATCAAGATAGAAGGAGTGGCCACCCTCTTGGACATAGGAGTCCATCTGGGATTGTGTGACCACCAATAAAACTCCAAATCATGGACTATCCGATTGCATCTATCCTTTAGGCCCGCAACAAGCTCTGCATGTTGTGCTTCACATTGTTGGGCCTCGCATTCATAACGTAGCTCCCAGTCCTTAATATGCATCCATATATTGAATAGCTCTACAAGTGAAACACCCTAAGATAGGGGAGGAGCCTTGGCAGCCACCTTTTGAAGATGATTAATTTGGAAATAAGAGTCACTAGTTAGTCAAAGAATAGGCATATTCACGCAAGTAGGACAAAAAGCTAAAAGCTCACCTCAACATCCATATGGTGAAGTTGGGCCTACGCAAAAGTCAGCTAATGGTAGTTTTGAATTGATCTCAATTTAGAAGATGAGGCCATCAATCTCTGACAAAATAGAAGCAAAATGATTAGCAAAGAGCAAAAAAGCATGAAATTTAAAGGATAGAGGAAAAGACATATCTCCTACTCCTTGACCGCTTGTGAAACCTGAACTTTCTCTTAAAGCTCCATCACCCAAGCTTGAATGCGAAGCACCTCAGCCAAGAGATTCTAAAATACAATGGTTGTTGGATACCTTAAGAGAATGATAAAGTTGGGCAAAGTGTAAAAGAAAGTACCTCGGCCTCGGTCTAGAAAAGGTGGTTGTAGGAGAGAGCATACTAGCAAAGGTAGTTGGCATTGCTCTCCACCTAGGAAGTCATTGAGGTACCATCTTGATCCCATGTCTCAAGGACCTTCTTCTCCTTCACTCATTGGTCGACCCACTAAATGAGTCTATGATAATCTTTCTAAGGACGTATATATGCAACCTCCACCAGGTCTTGTTGCTCTAGCTAGTCATGTATGTAATCTTTGGAAAGCCATATACAATCTCAAGCAAACCTCATATGCTTAGTTTGAACAGCTTCATCTTGCTATTACGGTTGCAAAATTTTGAGAAAGTACTGAATATTATGCTGTGTTCATTAGAGATTCATCTCGATGACATGTAATCTTACTTTTTTATGTTGGCATAGAGGTTGCTTATTCTACTTGTTGTTATCTTTTAACATAAGGATATCCATAATATTTTACAGTGTGCTGCCTTCTTTGACTCTTGTATAGTAGATACACCATGGAGCTTCATCTATAATTGCAATAATCAAAAGTCCATTATACAATGCCATATGTTATCATCAACCTAGAGTGCACTTGTCTATTTAATTATCACTCACCATAATATTGCTCATGTTGTGTAAATTTTTAGTTCATTTGTTAATGCACTTACATCAATTCATTATGTTGTATTGCTTTGTATATTACAATATTTATGTGGGACCATATGATGGTCATTAATTACTTTTCTTCCCTACATCTAATTTAGAGCTCCATGCTTACACTGATGTTGATTAGGCTAGAGATCCAAATGATTTTTTATCTATTATAGGTTTTGCATCTTCCTTGGTAGCTCAATTATCCCTTGGCATAGTAAGAGCAAGTGGTTGTAAATCATTGAGACTGAATATTGTGCTATGACTAACACATTTGCTAAGGTCATTTGGTTACAATGATTATTTTGTGACTTTGGTATACGTCTAACATCTCCCATTGGTCTTCGAATTGCAGACAACCCTATCTTCCATGAAAAAATCAATCATATTGAGATATTGATTGTCACTTTATTTGTTAGCACTATGTTGAGAATAGTTGATCTCTTTCTCATATATCGTCTACTAAACAACTTGTTGATTAACTCACTAAATCACAAACTACTCCATACTTTCGAGAATTTGTTGGCAAACTCTCTATTTATGATCACATGTAAGTTTGAGGGAGAGGATGTTAGAATCAGCATGTATATGATTCCATTTCTATTTTTTGTACTTTCTAAAGGATGGATCTTGGCTAGGGTTTGACTATCTATATTTGTCTTGTTTAGGCTTGTATACTTCTATATATTGAGATTGATATAAGAGAATAAGGTGACACCTTTCTCTACTTTCATCACAACTATAAACCTTCTTCAAGGTACATTGAAATGGCCAATCCCGACTGGGCATAAAAAAATCTAATGAAACACATTAGTATACTTAAAAAATGCACAAAGCATAAGTCAAATTATTTTAGGTAAACTAGTTATATGAAAATGAGAAGTGTCCAACAACATATGCCCAAAAATTAATTTCTGCAATGGAGATGAGCTGTCCTACTATACTTTAAAAATATATAGCTCTGGTTCTTGTATAATGTTCCTAAAATTTTGAGTTCTTTTTAGATGACTAGGTTGGAATTAAGCAAATGTGACAACATGGATAGAGTGCCCAATAGCCACAATTATAAGTGTTCAATGTTTAATTCGACACCAAAAACGAGTAGTTTATTCAATTTGGTTTAGTTTTTAAACTTCTTTGAATCAAATCAAACTAGTAAATCATATAATTTAATTTAAATTAAATATTTATTTAATTTAAATATATTGATAATATTTTATATCTTTATTATAAAAATAAATTTATTTAAAATTTTTTAAGGCAAAAGTAATTAAATATATAAACATATACACAAAATTATAATTTAATATGATTTAAAATAAATTGATAAAATTATATATTTTCATATTTAATATATATTAATAAAAAATGGCTTGATTAGGATCAAACAAAATCAATTTGATTTGAAAATAGTTTTGTTTGTGTAAAACATCTCAAAAATCAAATAATGAACAACTCTATGGACAATCATTGCATGAAACAAGTATGGTTAATTATATTTTAGTGAATGAATAGAGTTTCTCGATCACAAGAGTACGGGATCTTCACACTACCTTGATCAAATGATTCATTGCTGGCATGCTTGGAGCAACAAAAGGTATACACTAAGGCGGTAAATGGGGTCAAATTCATTAGTAGAATCACTAGAATCCGATTCCGATACTGATAAGGGTTAAAGGGTTTCGATTCCGATTCCGATAATTTCAAAATCACTATGTTTCGATTTTGATCCGATTTCGATTCCGTTATCGAAATCGAAATCAATAATTTTTAATATACATATTAAATATTAATTTTTATTCAAAGATGAGTTAATAATTTACATATAATTATTAAAGTTTAATTTAATATTTTTAAAACTTTATTTTTACTATTTTATCAATTAGTATATTATATTTTATAATTTATTTAACTTTATTGTGTTTTATTTTATTTATATAAATTTATTTTTTATCAAAATCGGATTAACAAAAATATAATCAATTGCTTCCGTTTCTGATTCTGATAAACTACCGAAATATCCGAGTCCGATTACATAGCTTATAAGGTACAAAAATAAGTTCCAAACTCATTAATTTTTATCGAAATTGAATCAGAATATAGGAATATCATATTCCGTTTACACCCATGGTATGCACGCAATGCACCTTAGAAGCAAATTTTGTTAAGTTTCTAACCATTATGCAGCGTAGAATTTGACCTGGTCTACACGACTTACAAGGTTGAATAATTAGTATAATACAAGATATTTTGTGTAATCTCTTTAGCATTGATAGAGAGTACTCGTTGACTCATCCAATCAAGATTTTTTATAGAGTGAGGCCATGTATAAGTATGGTGAGTGACCACTATTAAAAAATTAATATTGCATAGAGGCGTAAACTAGGGTTAACTTGGCTCAAGTTAAAGAAATTTTTTCTAAACCGAAATAGAGCAAAGACTTATGGGGTGTTTGGTTGCATGCTAATTTTTTGTACACTTTCATGTTACAAAATTGTATTAAAATAAAAAGTGAACCAACTCATGACATAAAATTATCATGTTTGGAGGGATGTGATTGCAAAAAAAAGTAACTACCACACATGACCAAACAAAGTGGGGGACCACAAGAAAAAAGAAAGAGGTGAGACCCTCTTTTTTGTTTAAGAAGAAAATCACTTTTAAAACATAAAATTGTCATGGTTACCAAACACCTCTTTTAACCAATTTTCTTACAATTTTTAAAAATTAAAACAAAAACTTTTATTATCATGCAACCAAACACCCCATTAACTATTGTATTTTGGCCTGGTTCAATTTGATTTTA
Source organism: Cryptocoryne crispatula var. balansae (assembly GCA_036172225.1). Lineage (NCBI taxonomy): Eukaryota > Viridiplantae > Streptophyta > Magnoliopsida > Alismatales > Araceae > Cryptocoryne > Cryptocoryne crispatula. Next base: position 11,745,215 of record CM069926.1, on the reverse strand, counting down.
GTGAAAATAGTAATTAAATAACTAACATTTTAAATAATTTATACTTTAAAATTTTAATATATAAGTTAAAATATTTAATATATACATAAAATGTAGGTCAAAATATATGGCAAACGAACACACACTAATGGGGTGTTTGGTTGCATGATAATGGAGGTTTTTATTTTAATTTTTAAAAATTGTAAGAAAATTTGTTAAAAGAGATGTTTGGCAACGGTGACAATTTTATGTTTTGAAAATGATTTGTTTCTTAAACAAAAAAGAGTGTCTCACCTCTTTCTTTTTTCTTGTGGTCCCCCACTTTGTTTGATCATGTACGGTAGTTACTCTTTTTTATAATCACATCCCTCCAAATTACATGATAATTTTATATCATGAGTTGGTCCACTTTTTATTTTAATATAATTTTTTATCATGAAAGTATATAAAAAATTATCATGCAACCAAACACGGCCATAAAGTATAACCGGTAGAACCAAATATTTAGGAGTTTCTGACCGTTATGCACCGTAAAATTTGTTGACGTAGTCTACAATAACATGAAATCACGTCTTATAAGGTAGAATGATTAGTATATGACAAGATACTTTGTGTACACTCTTTCACAATGGTACCAGTATACCCGTTGACTTTGAACCAGTCGAGATTCATTTACAGAGTGAAGTCTATGTACGAGTATGATGAATGACATCATAATGCTGATGACGTATGTATCACCGTTTAAAAAATAATATAGCATAAACGGGGATACTAAGGTTAAATTGGTTCCGGTTGAAGATACCAACCCAAATAACTAGAGCGAAGACTTAACCATACTATTTTGGCCAGGTTCCATTTGATTCTGTTCAGAATTGTAATTGAATTACTAATATTCAAAATAATTTATATTTAATATTTTTAAAAATTTAAAATATGTAACATATGTTGAGGATAAAACATGTAAACATAAAATATAGTACAAAATATATATGTTAACTTTTTTTGTAGACGTTGCCGCAGTGGTCAATGCTATGCAAGTTGCAAACATGATCGCGAGCATCTTGAGATCGAACCAAAGAAGAGGTCTCCCCCCGGGGAGGCCGATGTTCACTCCATCACGGATAGAGAACCATATATATATATGGTTATTAACCAAACACACTAAAACTGCAACCGGTACAATCAAATATTTTTGAGTTTCTAACCTACACCGTAAAAGTTGACCTGTCCTGATAGCACGTCCTACAAGGTCGTCTTATTATAAAGTACCGCTGGCCGAGCATAGCTCGATTGACGCGGCCATTGGTGCCCAATCCTTCCCCTTGGAGAGGGGAGGGGGAGGGTTTCCTGGTGGGGACCGAGCTAGCGAGGGCTCAATCCCCCGTCGCATGCGCGAGCAACAGGCTACCGGCCAAAGCGGCCAGTGTGTGTACAAAAAAAAGTCTTATTATAAAGTACCTAATATTAATTGTACTATCTTTCCCAACTATACTAGCCAGAGTACTCGTCTACCTGGGGATCCATCAAGATTCTTTTGTAGAGTTAATGCCCTGTTTGGTTAGAGTTTTATTTTTAATACTATATCAATATTGATATTAATATTTTCAAATGTTGGAGTATCAATATCAAAAGTAATACAAGTTGACACTTGTATTACATATTATGCTTTGTTTGCACTACAAATTTTAAAATTGATACAATTAATCAAACACCTCTCGATGGTTCCTATCAATATCAATTTCAAAATTGATAGTGATAGAGGTACCTAATAGTGTTACCAAACAGGGCGTAAAGTTATGTATAAGTACGATGAGTGACATCTTAATGTTGACGTGTGTACCGTGCCATTAAAAAATTAATAAACAATGAAGGTGGTAAACTAAGGTTAACTTTGGCTCAAGTTAACGATTTTTTTTCTCAACTAAATATTTGCAAATTCTTAACCCTTATGCAGCCTACAATGACATGACAGCACGTCTTACAACGTTGAATGATTAGTGTATACAAGATGTTTTGTGTATCCTCTTGCGCAATGATACGAGTGCCCGTTGATTTTGAAACAATCAAGATTCTTTCGTGCAGAGTGAGTTAATGTTTATGCCCAGTTTGGTAACACTATTAGACACCTCTATCACTTTTATTTTTAAAATTGATATTAATTGTAATCACCTTGAGGTGTTTGGCTAATAGTATCAATTTTGAAATTTATTGTGCAAACAACACATGTTATGTAATATAAGTGTCAAGTTGTATCAATTTTGATATTGATACTCCATCATCTAGAAATATCAATATCAATACTAATATAGTATCATTTTTGATACTCTAACCAAACAGGTCATTAAGTATGGCGAGTGGCATCTTTGCTGAGGTGTGTACCACCATTTAAAAATTAATGTTGCATAAAGGGGTAAAGAATAGTTAACTTGGTTCCAGTTAAAGAAAAAAAATTTCTCAACTCAAACACAACAGACTTATGGGGTGTTTGGTTGCATGATAATGAAGGTTTTTGTTTTAATTTTTAAAAATTGTAAGAAAACTTGTTAAAAGAGGTGTTTGGTAACCATGACAATTTTATATTTTAAAAGTGATTTTCTTCTTAAACAAAAAAAGTGGGTCTCACCTCTTTCTTTTTTCTTGTGGTCCCCCACTTTATTTGGTCATGTGCGGTGGTTACTCTTTTTTGTAATCACATCCCTCCAAACATGATAATTTTATGTCATGAGTTGCTTCACTTTTTATTTTAATATAATTTTTTATCATGAAAGTGTACAAAAAATTATCATGCAACCAAACACCCCATTAACTATTGTAATGTGGTTGGTTCCATTTGATTTTGATTGGGTCCAAAGTAGAAATTAAATAACTATTATTTAAAATGTTTTATATTTTAAAATTTTTAATTTATAAGTTAAAATATTTAATAAGTCGGTTGACACTAAAATATATACATATAATACATAGTTTTTAAGGTGTAACCTAGGTGACGGCTAGGCAACAAGGCATCCCCAAGGGAGGCAAGGCGATGGCATCTAGGCGTCTATCGCCTTAAATGATTATTTTATATATGTTAATAATAAATAATATTAATTAAGTGTTAATATCACTTAATTAACTTATTTTGAAGTAAAAATAAGTAGTTTTTTGACTATAACAAGATATTTTGATGAAATAATTGTTAGTGTTAAATGATTTAGTAAGTGTTTATTGATATAGAATTTAAATATTAAAATTAAATAATTTGTCAAGTTATTTAGTCTACGTAACTATGCACTTCTCATGTTATTAATTGATTTGTGTGAGGTCAAAGTTATTTTACATTATTTTTACACATATATTTGTTATTTTATTCATTTTACTATATAAAAAATGCATCCCCTGAAGTCTTGCCTTATCATCAAAGTCACCTTGATCCTTATCATCAAAGTCACCTTGATCGTCTTGAAAATTTTGATAAAATATAGTATAAAATATATAATAATTTAAATTTTAAAATAATTGTGTTAGTTCAAGTTAACCATTTAATTTAATTTTACCGGTTCATAAAATTAAATCAAACTTTTAGTTGGTTCATATTGAGCCAAATTAAGAATTAGATTGAACGGAACACTTAAAATCCTTAATTATATTGTTTTCTTCACTCTTGCCCAATAGGGTAAGATAGCTGCTCAACTTGAAAATGTTTGTAAGAATGTCCTATGGCCTGTTTGATTAGAATATAAAAAATAAGATTATATATTAATATTTATATTTCTAAAATTTGAAATATCTCTATCAAAATTGATACAAGTCAACACTTAATATATTTTATTTGCACTGTAAATTTTAAAATTGATATTATTAACTAAATATTTATAAGTGATTACTATCTATTTTAATTTTAAAATTGATAATGATAAAAATATTTAATAACACAGTCAAATGGAACCTTAATTGTTCAGTAAACATATTTTACCGTCGAGAATTAAAAAATGAAGTAGAAATAATTTTGACATACCCGTCACCCAACAAGTATAACCCGTAGAACCAAAAATTTTCTAATTAACCCCTTATGCACCGTAGAGTTTGACATGGTCTACGGTGACACGACAGTACCAAAGTAGAATGATTACATGGTACGTAACATTATGTTTAGTCTCTTTCACAATGTTACTGAGTATTACACGTTGACTGTAATTCTCTCACACGAACCTTCTATAAAACCTACCTCCCTCCTCCTCCTTCCCTGCAAAGCTACGGCGGAGATGCAATGCACCGTGAGCAAGAAGGAGGCCCTGTGAAAGCACAGAGCCGAGGGCCACGCCCACAGCTCCGTCGAAGAGGCGACACGGTACGTGTGCGACGCGTGCGTGACGCCGAGATTCGGACCGCGGCTCTCCTGCTCATCCTGCGGCTTGACCTTCCACACACTCTGCGGCGGCGGCCCCTCCAGCCTGACATGTTTCCTGCATCCCGACCGGCACGGCATGTCCTTGCTGATCTCCGAAGCCGCCGACTGCATCATCTGCCACGAGCAGATAGATGGCTCACATTACCAGTGCATTGAAACTGGTTGGAAAGCACACCTGATGTGCCTCCTTCTCCGGCAAGGGCCGCCTATCGCCGGCGCCGCCCCTAAAGTAGTTACGATGGCCCACCTCGGCCATTCCGATTCTGACCATCCCCTCAAGGAGATTTACATAGAGGCGGCTTACAGGTGCAACTCCTGCGGCACGATGGGGTTCGGACGGAGGTACCGGTGCGAAGCTTGCGACTTCGATCTCCATCACTGCTGCGCCAGGTGCCCAGAGAAGCAGCGGTGTCTCTGCGGGATGCGTCCTGAGCACGAAATGGCGCGGGAACCCTTTGCGTAGACGGAGACTTCTTGCCCGTGTTACTTGTGCGGAGATCCCATCGCCCGCACCGATAGGATCGCCGGACGGCACTACCTGTGCGAGAAGTCTGGTCGGAGGGCGCATCCGGTGTGCTGTCGGCTGCTGCAACTCTACAGGGTGCCGGAGGCTGCCGCCGCCGCCATCTACGCGGGTATCGGCGGCAGCGACAACGGCAGCCGTGGATCTTCAGGGACTCGAGGGATCCAGAAGCGAAAAATCCTCTTAAAGCTCGCCCGCTCAATCATTATGCATAGCATGGGCGTTCCTGATGTTTCCACCCTATGGGATGTCTTCGAATTCGTCATTTCGGTTTGGTCTATGGCTACAGGAGAGTCAGAAACCTGAAGCTGCTGCAGATCGATGGTGAAGACCAAGCACAGCTGAGAACAGAGGAACAAGACGCTGGATCTGGAGATAGCAGAGAAGAGAGCAGAACACTGGAGCTGCGCAGGAATGGAGCGACGCTGCCCTCGTCTCCCCCATTTCACTTGTATATAGATAAAATGGTGTGTACAAACACAAATACAAATGAATGAGGCATGAAGCCAACAGTGTAAAAGATACAAGGATTGACTTATAATATCACCTAATTAACCTGGATTAACAGGAGAGTCATATTGTCTAACACGCCCCCTCAAATTGAGCGGGGGTTGAACGTTCAATTTGTATCATATCTTGTCCAAATGCTGCGTGGTTAGTGGTTTGGTGAATATATCCGCTGGCTGGTCACTTGTAGAGATATGTCGAATTGCAATGGCTTTGTCCGCAACCAGGCTTCGGATGAAATGAAAGTCCACCTCAACATGTCAAGTCCTTGCTTTGAACACCGGATTGGCTATTAAATAGATCGCTGAAATGTTATCACACCAAACGTGGGGTACAGCTGTGACCGGAATATGAAGTTCCTTCATGAGTTGCATGGTCCACAATAGTTCCTGAACAGCAGAGGCCATAGCTCTCATTTCGGCTTCAGTACTGGACCGTGCGACGGTATGTTGTTTCTTGGCGGACCAAGTTATGAGATTATCTCCCAAGAATATGCCATATCCGGAGGTAGAGCGACGATCATCCGGGCATCCAGCCCAATCCGAATCTGTATAAACACTTGCAGCAAAGTCTGAAGGTTTAAGGATAAAGGTATAGTCAAGAGTTCCTTTGAGATATCGAAGAATCCGTTTTACCATAGCAAAGTGACTGTCAGTGGGACATGCTAAGAATTGGCATGCTTTGTTTACCACAAATGCAATGTCCAGCCTAGTTAGCGTGAGATACTGAAGGGAGCCAACTATGGTTCTATAGAATGAGGGATCTGCCAACGATTCACCATCATGTTGAGAAACTATAAATTGGGCTGCCATGGGAGTGGACAGTGGCTTGTTGTCCAATAATTGGGTTTTTTGCAAAATGTCCAGAATATACTGTTTTTGATCTAGAAAAAGACCCTCTGCAGTTCGAACAGTATGTATGCCAAGAAAGAGACTAAGATCTCCAAGATCTTTCAATGAAAAACTATGAGCAATACCATTGATAAAATGCTGAATTGTATGAAGATTGTTACCTGTAACAATGGTATCATCTACGTAGACAAGTAAATATATCATATCACCTTGATGAGTGTTGATGAATAAAGACGGATCACATTTGGAACCTTGAAAACCGAGGTGAAGAAGTTGAGAATAAAGCTTATGAAACCAGGCTCTTGGGGCATGTTTTAGTCCATATAGGGCTTTATGTAACTTGCAAACATGATCGGGACAACTTTGATCAACGAAGCCCGGAGGTTGTGCCATATAAATCTCTTCCTGCAAGGTGCCATGTAAAAATGCGTTGTTCACATCCAATTGCTTGATGTGCCAATTAGAAGTCACTGCCATAGAAAGAATTATCCGAATAGTGGTTGGTTTAACCACGGGGCTGAAGGTATCAAGGAAATCGATCCCGTATTGTTGTGTATAGCCTTTTGCCACTAATCTGGCTTTGTATCTTAGTATTGTGCCATCAGAATTTTTTTTCAGTTTATATATCCATCAACATCCTATGATGTTGGCATTAGTTGGTGATGATACTAGAGACCATGTGCCATTTTGCTGTAATGCAAGAAATTCCTCTGACATGGCTTGCCGCCAAGGTTGAATTTTGTTTGCAGAGCTGAAGCATGTGGGTTCAAGTTCCATAGTGCTTTCAACCTGTAATGCATACTTAGATGTTCGAGCTACAGGTAGTTGAGGCTGGGATAAAATTTTTCTTAATGATCTAAACCTCTTTGGAGGAGAGTTTGAATCTGAAGTGTATTCAGCTGCAGGCAAACTAGGAGCTGTGACTTCATTGTTATCAACGTTCTGACCTGTTTCAGATGGAGACATGCTGATGGGAGGTTCTTGCATAGCTGAAATGTCCGGACTGGGGCAATTTGAGCTGTTCAGTTCAGGTTCTGCAGTTTGTGAATCAGTTTCAAGTTGAGCAGGTGCAGGACCAGTCATTGGAGGATGTGCAGGTGGAGCAGAATCTGATGAAGTTCCAGCTGAAGTTCTATAGTTCGGGTTAGGTAAAGTAACCCCCTGAACTGAAGACTTAATAGGTGCAGGTGGATGCAGAAGATGAAAGGGAAAAGTACCCTTATCAAATATAACATTCCAAGCAATATAAACTTTGTCCAATCTAGGCAAATAGCATTTATAGCCCTTGTGATCGGCATTGTAGCCAATAAAGATGCAACATTCTAACCGAAATGTGAATTTATGTTGATTGAATGGATGAAGATGCGGGTAGCATGCACAACCAAATGGCTTAAGAAAGTCATAATCCGGTATTCTTTCAAACAATTTTTCAAATGGTGATAAATGTTGTAGAACTGGTGTTGGAAGTCTATTAATCACATATACTGCACATAACATGGCATCTTCTCAAAAATTGTATGGAAGGGAAGCATCACTCAATAATGCAAGGGTTGTCTCAATAATATGCCGATGCTTCCTTTCAGGTATCCCGTTTTGATGATGTGTGTAAGGGCACGCCAATCTATGGATTATGCCATGTTTTATAATGAAATCTCTCAACGGTCTGAACTCTCCACCCCAATCACTTTGGAAATATTTTATTTTCTTAGAAAAGACATTCTCAACCTGATTTTTGAAGTTAATAAAGACTGAATACACATCACTCTTGTTGGTAATTGGAAAAACCCAGCAATATCTACTGTAGTGGTCAATAAAAGACACATAATAACGATTGCCATTTCTACTAGTATGTGGAGAAGGGCCCCACACATCAGAAGTAATGAGCTCAAGAGGAGCTTTGGACACATAGTTAGAAGAAGGAAAATGAAGATAATGACTCTTTGCTCTAGCGCAATGTGAACAAAAAAATGAAGTATCAACAGTATATGAGCTACCCAATTTATGTAGGACCTGATGTACTATTTTGACTGCAGGGTGGCCTAGACGTTTGTGCCAACTGGCTATGGATGTAGCAAAAGCCACCGGGGGTGGAGACTGATTCCTCTTCATATCAATTTGGTAGAGGCCATTTGCGCTATGCCCTGTGACCAGCACCTTCTTTGTCCTGAGATCCTTTATAACACAATATGTAGGAAAGAACTCAAATGGCACACGATTATCTTTAGCAAATTGTGAAACCGATAGCAAGTTCTTTGCTAAGTATGGAACATGTAAAACATTTGTAAGATTAAAGGATTGAAGAACTGCATTACCAACATGAGAAATGCCCAGTCCATCACCGTTGCCTATCTTCACTTGATCATTGCCAACATATGGAAGAGGATTCCGGAGGAGACCAACTTCTGGGGTCATATGGTTGTTTGCGCCAGAGTCAGGGTACCAAATAGGATCAATCACATCATAAGAGCTGGCTGCATTGGAGGCTGCATTAGCTGTATATTGAGGACTGTTAGAACTACCAGAATTATCACTATAAAAAATTTTGTAAGTAAAATCACAACGATTCCAACATTTTATAGCCGTGTGCCCCCGTTTTTCACACAGTTGACATATTGGAAGAGGCCTCTGATTTGTCTGCCGATTTCTGTCAGTTGAACCACTATTATTTCCATGATTAAAATTACCTGTAGACCCTTGATTGTTATCATACCTGAACCAAGCATTGTGCCTACCCCGATTGCCTCTGCCACGGCCGCGGTAATACCCTGTATACTGCTGCTGCTGCTGTGAAGATTGAATGGTTGACTTGGCAAGATTGGCAGATAATTCAGACAATTGTTGATGTCGTTTGAGTACCAAAATCTCCTGATTAAGGAGAAGGCCCTGCAGTTCTTCAATAGACATAGTTGATGCATCATTACGGACAGTGACTGAGGTAATAAATGGATCATACTTTGATCCGAGACCACCAAGCACATATGAAATAAGATCGCCTGTAGAAACAGGCTCTAAGGCCATTGCCAGACTGTTGGCAATCATTTTGGCATGCTGTATGTAATCCACCATTTTCTCATTACCTTTCTTAAGTTGTTGCAACTGTGACCGTAACTGGAGGATCCTTGCCTTAGACATATTGGCATATGTGGCAGAAACAACATTCCAGATCTCAGAAGCGGTGTTGTGACCAATTACGAGTGGAAGAGTTGATTCAGAAAAAGAGGAAATAAGAAGTGATTTCACTAAGCTGTCGTACTGCTTCCAGGTTTTAGCGGCTGGATTAGGGATCAGAGAGCTAGGGTTCGCAGAATCAGAAATCAATGAGGGTGGACATGGAATCGATCCATCCACCAACCCAATCAGATTGTATAGCTCCAAAAGCGGAACAAATTGAGCACGCCAAACTATGTAGTTCTCACTATTTAACTTCACCGATACGCAGTGGGAGATACTAGGAAGAGACGCAAGTAAACCATTGTTCACAAATGGAAAATCATCCGAGGAAGAAAAACTTGTTGAGACAATGTTGTTGTGCGTGTTTGCCGTAGAAGCATCACCCAGAGAATTGTTGGACGCCATTAGGCTCTGATACCAAGTCAGAAACCTGAAGCTGCTGCAGATCGATGGTGAAGACAAAGCACAGCAGAGAACAGAGGAACAAGACGCTGGATCTGGAGATAGCAGAGAAGAGAGCAGAACACTGGAGCTGCGCGGGAATGGAGCGACGCTGTCCTCGTCTCCCCCATCTCACTTGTATATATATAAAATTGTGTGTACAAACACAAATACAAATGAATGAGGCATGAAGCCAACAATGTAAAAGATACAAAGATTGACTTATAATATCACCTAATTAACCTGGATTAACAGGAGAGTCATATTGTCTAACAAGGAGGGATGACCTCAAGGCAAGGAGCTGAGCATGCGCCTGAATTGGCAGTGTTGATAAGAGATCTCGCATTCAACGTAACCGATGAAGTGCTGTGAAGTCTGCAGTTGGAATTGCGATGCAGATCGACCTGGTCGTAGTCGTAGTCCGGCGCACGGGAAAGAAGAACAAAGGAAAGAAAAAAAGATGGAGAAAGAAACAACACCCAACTTTGTATTTTGCTTCCGGGATGTAATTTTTTTCGCGTAGAATGGCTTAAATGATTTATGTGGTGTTTTTGTTATAATTTATGTTTTTGCGACAAAATTTGTTGATAAATATATTTGACAACTGTTACACATTTTTGTTTCCGAAGATATTTTCTTCGTGGACGAAAAAAAGGTATGATTTTTTATCTTGTGGTTCCTTTTATCGTTTGGTCATATATGATTGCTACTTTTTTGTTTTTGCTATTCCATGTTCTCGAACATAACAATTCAATATCATTAGTTAATTTATATTATATTTTAATATGATTTTTTGTCACGAAAATGTATTAATTTTGTTTGTGGAACCAAACAACCAAACTACGGTTGTTATTTGTTTGTAGGTAAAACAGTAGTCAAAGAAAATCCTCTTTCTTTGACCAACTAAAAATCTAGAGCTCGGCATGTTTAAAATTTAAGCTAAAACTATTTATGTTATTTTCACGAACATCTCAACTTTTATTTTAGACTTAATAATTAAAACTTTAATTTTTATTTATGCTATTAAATAATTAATTTATTAATTAAAATTATATATTAAATAATCAATTTAATAAGTAAAATAATAAAAAATAGTATATATTTAATTTTAAAATATAAAATTAATATTTATTAATTATTTTAAATTTTATATAGTAAATAAATGAGGATACCATAGAAAATCATTGTATGAAATTTTAAAAAATAATTTAAAATATTTAAATGTCTAAAAACATTATGAAAATGATTTAAATTAACAAATAATTGATCTTATTTTTTAAATTATAATTTAATAGTGTCTAAATAATAAAAAATTTAAATTTTATTAAAAATAAATTCATGCAAAATAATGTACTTAATTTAATATTTGTATAATGATCTTGTTATAAATAAATAATTTGATTAAATAAATACTAATAAATTTATTTTTGGATCCCATGTTCTCATTCAAGCCCTTAACAAAGTTTTCTAGGAAAATAATCTACAGAGAAGCAAATGATAATTGATGTTTTGAATTTCATTGAAAAGAGTATTCTATGAAAAATTTTCCTCTTGATTTTGGTTTTAGGTTGAAACCAAATGGACACTAAGTGGGCAATGAGCAATTGGTTGTGCTAGGGAGGTAGTGTAGGGGTGTCAATGGCCCGAGCCTAACCCAGCCCGAATCCGGCCCAATCAAGGCCCGTCTAATATATAACGGCCCAGCCTAGCCTAACCCACATTGTGTTAAGAACTCAGCCCACCCTGCCCATATAAAATATAAATTTGACTGGACCCATCTTATAAAAAATATAAATTTATATCCATATTAACTTTAATATTACAAACTCAATTTATAGTGTATCTGAATATGCAGAGGCATTTATATGCCATCAATGGGTAAGATGATTACAATAGAACAACTCCAAAGATTAGAACTACAAACTTGAAAGAGAATAAACAAGCATATGGAACATTTTACTTAATAGAAATAAAAAGTTAAAGGTAATTGAATATGGTGGTTACTTTATTTGATAGAACAAGGACAATAATCACAAGTAGTTTGACTATGAGAAAAACAAGTATATAACTTAGAGGAATAAATGGCCAGCAAGACTTATGAGGACTGAGACCATCCCTGTGATTGTGAAGTTTTTCGAGGTAAAACCTTCGATCCTCATTCAATAGAAGAATTCCAATGCATCCTCAAATCTATCCACCTATACAACCTATCAACTCTCATAATTTCATGATTGCCACTTTAGACAATAGACACCTTTTTCGCTGCACTACTGAGTCCGACCAACTTAAATTACTTCTTAGAGAGAAAGCTTGTATGTCAAAGGCAGACTTTTTAGAATTTTCAAATAGACTCCAGACTTTGAATGTGGAGAAAGAACCTCCAGTGATTCCAATACAGATTTAATTTCCCGGTTTCAAACCTCATTTATTCCATGAACCATTCATCTTCTCCATTACAGGTAATGTTGGTAAGGTTCTTCAAATTGCTCTTAAAACATCTCAAATCACCAATGCTACTTGTGCTCACGCTTGTGTCAAACTTAATTTACTATATGATAGACCTAATAGAATATGGATTTGGCTTGAATCCATTGGTTATTGGCAAGAAATTGTTTATTCTAACATCCCTGACTATTGCTCTACATGTTTTCTTATAGGCCACTCAGCTTCTGCTTGTAGGCGTAATCCGGCTAACCGTAGGCTGACCAAGGAGCCTGTCTTGCCAAACCTCACTGAGCTCCAATGGACAAATGATGTGATCAGCCCTATGGTTGTTGTTCTCGGATCCTCATATATAGCACACCGTTGTCCCACCTACCCTCAAGGATTTGGAACCTAGTGCTTCTACTATCACTAGGCCTCACAAGCCTCCTCAATGGAGGGCTAATGCTTCTATGCCTCCTGCTAACTCTTTCAGTGCCTTACAGAAAAAAAAACTCGGATGACTTTGTTGGTCCAGTTGAGCCACCTACTGTTGTTCAGTAGCTCAAGCTCCAATCTAGGCTGCCAATGATTGACTCGATGGATGGTAATGGGAGCTAGATTGTCCTTGATCCTGGCAGTCCTTCCCCCTCACCTCCTTATGGCCATACTCACTTTAGCAACTCCCTTGCTCTAATAGATATGGTAACACTCTCCCAACACTTTCATTGGTTATTGACTTGCAGGCTGAAACTAGTTTATTTCTCCTGAGATTAATGTTGATTCTTCTTGGGTTATAGCTCCAGCTCTTAAACCCAACCTTGTTGTGGTCAAAGCTGATTCATCTTCCTCTCTTGATCTAATGATGACAAATAGATCTTTGCAAGCTATTAATGTTGAGCTTAGACCTTTGGATAATCTTGACGAAACTAACATAGATGTTCTTAGGTTCAAACAATCCCTTGATAATTTTGTTGATATTCCTACTCTTGATTATAAGGTTAATGCAGAGGACTCCCCTCCTAATGTGGGTGCTTTCGAACTCTCTAGACCTACTCGAAGTGTAACATCCAGAAATTAAAAACAAATAGAAATGTCTCCCTCTCTCTCGAACCTTCCAACCGTCCCCCCTACCTACAGAAACTTCCCTCCACCGCCTCTAGCCGCCGCCCTCGTCACCTCCGTCTCCCCTTCCACATGCATTGTGTCACGACCCGGAATCTAAATAACATTATCACAAATACGCAGCGGAAATACACAATGTCGTGACAGTGGGATGAAACCCAACACTTGGATTCCACAACCCAAACTTAAACAATTAATCTCCTAAGATCCATCAAAACAAGATAACAGAATCATACTTCTAAGTCTATCCACACTCTTGTTCAAAAACAAGCAAGATCATCTACCTAAGTAGAGAATACCAAGAATCTCCATGTACAAATGACTCTGATTCCTTTGGTTCCACCTGATCCTCATCTTCAAGCTCTTAACTCTTCAAAACCTGCTGAAAAATTTAACCCACAACGGGGTGAGTCCGGGGACTCCGTAGGATTTACACCCTTCACCCATCAATCGGGTAATTAACATATACACAAGCAATGGTACTTAACATATCTAGATTGAGATGTAATGTAAAAGTATAGAATGTCTTCTATATTAATCTCACAACCCATATCTGAACATAATTATCTTCAAAGAAAAGATTATGCCAAAGCCAATTAATTCTAGACCAATGCACACAAGACCATACAAGCTAGACAAATATCATCTAAATGACCTCTGGACTTAACTTAACATGACCAAATTAAAACAGACAAATCTGATTTTTCTAACATGACATGGTTTAACATCCATACATGACACACAAGTAACATATTTCATATCCTTTCCAGAACACATAGCCAAAGAGCAAGGAATTGGTCGTCTTGCTTCACATGTACAAAATGCATTCACCAGCTCTAATATATATATAGAAGTAACATATACTAAGCTAGCCCAAAGTGCACCTAGGCAGTGGTGACACTAAGGGAAAACCGCGGTAATCCGGGATCTGTGGGAGGGCCGGATTCATCTAAGTTACCCGCTGCCCACGGGCGATTGTCTAACATAGGCCGGTGAAGCCTTCATAGCACGACAACAAGAATTCATAGCATAATTTCATATCATGACATACCTGACCATACCATGCATACATGACATAAACATCTAATTTCATAGCCTTTCATGCAAGACGTAGCATTCATAACGAACTTGGCAAGACATATGATAACCCGACTTAATTGAACTTGTTCTCAATGACAACTTGTACTAATCATGACCAAATTGACATAACTAACTATTCATAGCATAGCCCATGATCTGAAACCAAATTAAACATATTTCACCATAACTAGACAAGACTTGTACTAACCGACTTGGTTAACATATTCTAAATCAAACATATACCAAACTTAACCATATGAACATAATCATATCATGCATGACATAATACCTAATCTGAAATCATACTAATCAAAATTTACATGTTCCTCACACATGCAATGACAAACCGAACTAGACATACTAAAACATATGTACAAGACACTTAACTTAAGTCATTCTTGGCATAAATTGAACAAATTAAGATCTCATGTAATCAATCATAATCTGACCAAAACAGGTTCTAAAAGGTATAATTTGATGACCCAAGAGTTTTTCAAGTCTACACATAATTAACCTTCAATTCTTGTTCCAAACTAGCATATAATCACTTACATGGTTTTCATAAGATCAAATTTGATAGAAAAGGCTTCTACCCAAGCATAATCAAGTTAAACATGTTCCATAATATACAAAATACTAATTTCAAGTTTCTGATTTCAGAGATTTTGTGAAAATCAATAATTACAAGTCCAAAGTCTAAGACTAGTCAACTTATGATTCAAAAGTTAAATCATGCATATTTTCTAATCAAAATGGGATAGAATACATAGACAAGCTTGAGAAACCTACCTGGAAGCTCCTGTGAATTTTCTGGATTTTTCAGAATTTTCCTGCTATTTTTCTGGCCTCAAATCTAATTTTCGGATTTATTAAATTCCGAAAATCAGAAAATCCTGAACCGGCGTCGAACCGGGCGGTTCGACCGGCTGAACCGGGCGGCTGGACCGGGCGGAGCTGGACCGGGGGAGCTGGACCGGGCGGCTGCTGGCCGGTTCACGGCGACGGTTCGCGGCGGCGGAGGCGGCTCGCGGCGGCGCTCGCGACGGCGGAGGCGGCGCTCGCGACGGCGGCGACGGCGGGCGGAGCTCGCGGCGGGGAGGCTGCCGGCGGCGCTCGACGGCGGTGGCCCGGCGATGGCATCGACGAGAGGAGGGCTGGCCTGGGTGGTGACGACGAGGGGGCGGCTCGCAGCGGGTCCGGCCGGAACAGGGACGTCCCGACGACGGCGATGGCACGCGGCGGCGGTCGGGGGGCTAGGAACGACGACGAAGGGGAGGGGGAAGGAGGGCCGAGGGGCTGGTGATGACAGGGGCACGATCGATGGCGGGCAAGGAGGAGGCACGGCGGCGCTGGGTTCCGACGGCGATGGCGCTCGCGACCGGCGACAGAAACGAAGAGGGAAGAAGGCCGGCGATGGCAGCGGCAGCGGCGAGGGAGGTTCCCCGCGGCGGCAGATCCGATTGGAACATGGGCTGGAATGCGACGGTATGAGGGGGAAGATCAAAGGCGGCGGCGGACCAACGCGAGGGCGAAGAAGACAACCATCGCTAGGAGGCCACGGGGCGGCACAAGGTGGCTGAGGGCATAGTCGTGTGGGTGTCTTGTGGCTAAGCAACGGTGGTGGAGCAGCTGCAGTGCAGCCAGCTCCGTCCAGCGACGGTCGCGCGGGGATGAAGGGTCGGGTGAAGCTGGTTGCAGGCGTGCGCGCGGGACGGAGGGGGACGCGGCTGCATGGGGCAGAGGTGGCGGGACAAGGCGATGCGGCTGGCTCAGGGCTCGGGGGGGGGGGGGGGGGGCTGGCGGAGGGGGGGCTCGCAAGGTGTGCACGGCGGAGGCAGCCCAGGCGCGGCGGCGTCGATGGCGGAGGGTGGCGCAGGGCCGAGGGCGGCGGCTGGCGGCTGGCGGCCGGTTGCAGGTGCGCAGGCTGGCCGGCGGACGCGCGGGAGGATGGCTGTCGGCGACGGCGCTCGCGCGGAGGGGGGCAGCAGCCGAGGGGGGCGGCTCCGGCGGGATAGGAAGAGGGGGAGAGGGAGGTCGTCGGGGAGGGGGGCTGCGAAACCGGCAAGGGGGGGGGGGAGACCGCGACGCATCCGGGGGAGGGTGGCCGGCGTTATCGCGGGGATGACGGCGAGGGGTCCGGGACGGGGAGGGAAAGGGGGGGGGCAGTTACGAAAAATTGAATTTTTTTTTTTAAAAGCCAGGTATTACACATTGCCTGTGTTCCCCCGTCGCGTCATTGCCACCCTGCTCCATCTCCCCGTCGTCGTCGCCACCGCTTTCGCCTCCCATCCCGACGTCATTCCATCACAAGGAAGCTGCCATCGCCACGGCCATCTCTCTCTCTCCTTCTCGCAGTTGCCGTCGCCTCCTCTCCTTCTCCTCATCTTCTCCTTCTTCTTTCTCCCTCCTGCCATGGCCGCCGTGGTCGTCGCCACCGCTCTTCCCCTCTCTCCGCTTTCTCTCTCTCTTTTCTTCCTCTCCCACGGCCCGCAAGTTTACCCTGCGCAAGCCCACGTGTGCGGGCGTCGGCCACCTCCGCGTGGCCCGTGCGCCAGTGGCACGCCGCTGTGCACCGACGGCGCTATGCGCCACGGTTTTCCCCTCCGCCTCTACGTGTGCCCACCAACGGCAGGCGGTGCGCTGCCCTTACCCCCCTCCGACACCCCCTCTCTCTCTTTCTCTCTCCCGCTCTCTCCCTGGCTCGCTCTCTCTCTCTCATGTTGCCTCCGCCTGCCTGCGGCACCCGCGCCCGCAACCACTTGGCCCCCCCTCTTGCCGTCTCTCTCTCTCTCCAGCTCCTCCTCGTCGCTGTCCACGGTGTTCGCCATGAGCCCCCTGACTCTCTCTTTCTGTCATGCGCCCATGCGAGTGCACTCAGCCACGAACCCTGCCAGCACCGTCCGCCTTATCGTCGTCATCGCCTCCCCCGTGCGCCCTTTGTCTCTCTCCCTCCTCTGTTTTTTCCGTGGCCCGCGCACTCGCGCACGTGGCCAGTGAACCGCGGGGCACGGCGCACAGCACCGCACCCTCTCTCTCTCTCTCTCTCTCTCTCTCTCTCTCTCTCTCTCTCTCTCTCTCTCTCTCTCTCTCTCTCTCTCCAACCGGCCCACTCAACATCCGCCGTGTCTCCCAATTTGTTCCCCTTGGCAGAGCCACCCCCGCCAGCTGGTCTCTCTTCGGCATGTCATTTCATAATTCAGTATTTCTGGATATCTGTTTTGTTGAAATTATAAATGTCTGAGCAATTATATGGCTTTTACTTGTGAAATATTATTGATATTGTGATACATGTGATGTACAATTTACTCCTCCAGTCTATGTTAGTGGCCTGTGGACAACGGAGATTAGATCAATCTGGTACATCCTTCAATCCCGGATACCGCAGTTTATCCTAAATATGCCCCTGCCAAGACGTACTATGGGATTTAGCTTACTTTATGGTACTTCTATATCTATTTAGAGCTGGAGTGGAGTTCTACCAAGTGAAGTATATAAGGTACTCAGACAAATGGAACTGAAATGGTATTAGAGCGTGCACAGTAGGCTCATGTAAGACCAGGTGGCATGACATATATAATAGTTTAGTTGGTTAAGTTATAGTCAGTTTGGCTCATGTAAAGTTTGGTTAAATCGGTTAATCGATTATTTGAAAGGACCCAATTAAATAATAGATTCTTGATAACTAGTTTAGCAATTATGTTATAATGTGATTTGTGAGATTTATCATTTATCATTATCATTTAGATTTTGATTAGTATATCAAGAAAGTTGTGTATAAGTCCTACTGAGTACGTGTGCCTCATTCCAACTCCTTTAATATTTTTCAGGTAATTAGGTTTAGCACAGCAGAAGCGTAGTGGATCAGGAATAGTGCAGAAGAGATTAGAGAATTGATTTATGAATTGTTTATATTGAATGAAGGTATGATTTATTTTTGATATAATTATTTGAATTTATGAATTGAGACCTGTTATTCTTTAATTTTTCCAAACCGGCGTAGTTTAGGGGTTATTTTCTTCAGTCCCGTTGCCGGATTTATTCCGCTGCGTATGTTAGAAAATCCGGGACGTGACACGGAGGGCAACTCGGGATAGAAAGATCAAGGATATTTCGAATGATTAAATCTATCACTTGTAACATCAGAGGCATTGGCAACACTCCTTGTCTTCCTTGTGTAAGTCTCACAATATCCAACTTGCTAGTGCGCTAGAACCTATGATTGATGATTCTCATCCTCATTTGATTTCCTCTAAGCTTGGTCTACCCAACTATCATTCCTCGGGCGATTCAATGGGTAAAGTTTACTTATTTTGAAGTTCTTCTATCTCTACTGAAGTGGTTGACTTTGCGCTTTATTATACTCTTCATATCGACGGTCTGCACCCTTGCTTTGTCACTATTATTTATGTTAGTTGTCATATCCGTGATCGAATTTCTATCTTTAATGAGATTGCTTATAAAGCTTATAAGGATCCTGGTCTAATTATTGGTGAATTTAACTTGATTCTTTATTCCCATGAGAAGAATGGTGGCATCCCCCCCTTCAGCATGCCAAGCTCGGCCAGCAGGTTGGATCTGTCTCGACAAGCTTGTTCTAGTTTGCAACTTGAATTTGACTTTTAATGGACTATCGGTTTTTAGAGTCAGCGGTTAATCCAGATTTAATTTTTTTCAATTAAAATCATTCCAAAATTTTACAATGGCTGATATTTGAGCAGCATCCTTGATATTAATAATTTCTACCAATTTGACGAGATAGGATAACAAAACAGAGTGAGAGCACATATGACCAAAAAGAGAAGGGGTCACATGATTGGAAAAAAAATCTCATTTTTATCAAAGAAAAAAATCCTTTTAAAAATATAAAATTGTAATTGTCGTGGTACACTCTTTTTTTAATAAATCAACTTGATAATTGTATAACCTCGGTATACGTTTGTGAAGAGATAAAGATAAAGATTTTTAGCAATTCGACCAGATAGGATAACAAAAAGGAGTGAGAGACCAAAAAGAGAAGGGGACCACGTGATTGAAAAAAAAAGGATCTCATTTTTTATCAGAGAAAAAACCATTTTTAAAATAAATTTGTAATTGCCGTCGTACACTTTTTTTAATAAATAAACTTGAAAATTGTACAACCTCGATATACAATTGTGAAGAGATAACATCCATTGGGACGCATCAAGAGTGCTTGTCCTGCTTGAAATAATCGTAAATCCGATAAAGCAACACCTCTCACTTGCATATGCCAAACTTTTAGGCGTGGTTTGGTATCAAGATAAAATTGATGGTGATAGAGATAAACCAATCCTCGTGATTAATCCTATCTCCATTGCATTTGATTTAATTTAAGATAAATTTAGGGATAATCTTATTCTATGTTTAGTACGTTAACAATAAATTTGAGGATAATCTTAGAGTTTTATATTTTATTTTTTATTTTTTATATTATCTTATTTTATTACTCATAACATATTCATAAACATCTTAACCAACTTACATATTTATATAATAAATTAAAATATAATTTAAAAATATAAATAAAAATATATTTAAAAATATAAATTTGAAAATATACATAATGTAATTTATTAAGCGACGATGAAACAAAAAGTAGGAAGCAAGGAGTCACTCACCCAACCGGAGCTCCTCCCCCTCCCCCACCCCCGGACAGAGCCGCGCGCTCCCCGCCCCCTCTCCATTAGACGAAGCTCTCAACGGTCGCCCCCCGGACGAAGCTCCATCCCCCCCCCCGGACGGATCCGCGCGCTCCCCGCCCCCTCTCCATTAGACGAAGCTCTCAACGGTCGCCCCCCCGAACGAAACTCCAACCCCCTCTCATTTTTTATCAGAGAAAAAACCATTTTTAAAATAAATTTGTAATTGCCGTCGTACACTTTTTTTAATAAATAAACTTGAAAATTGTACAACCTCGATATACAATTGTGAAGAGATAACATCCATTGGGACGCATCAAGAGTGCTTGTCCTGCTTGAAATAATCGTAAATCCGGTAAAGCAACACCTCTCACTTGCATATGCCAAACTTTTAGGCGTCGTTTGGTATCAAGATAAAATTGATGGTGATAGAGATAAACCAATCCTCGTGATTAATCCTATCTCCATTGCATTTGATTTAATTTAAGATAAATTTAGGGATAATCTTATTCTATGTTTAGTATGTTAACAATAAATTTGAGGATAATCTTAGAGTTTTATATTTTATTTTTTATTTTTTATATTATCTTATTTTTTTACTCATAACATATTCATAAACATCTTAACCAACTTACATATTTATATAATAAATTTAAAATATAATTTAAAATTATAAATAAAAATATATTTAAAAATATAAATTTGAAAATATACATAATGTAATTTATTAAGCGACGATGAAACAAAAAGTAGGAAGCAAGGAGTCGCTCACCCAACCGGAGCTCCTCCCCCTCCCCCCACCCCCCGGACAGAGCCGCGCGCTCCCCGCCCCCCTCTCCATTAGACGAAGCTCTCAACGGTCGCCCCCCCGGACGAAGCTCCATCCCCCCCCCGGACGGATCCGCGCGCTCCCCGCCCCCTCTCCATTAGACGAAGCTCTCAACGGTCGCCCCCCGGATGAAGCTCCATCCCCCCCCCCCCGCGGAACCTCCCCGCCCCCCTCCCCGCTAGACGAGCTCCTAGTGGCCGCCCCTCCGGACGAAGCTCCACCCCCCCCGCCGGACGGAGCCCGGCGGCACTAGAACCGCCACCCTTGACCCCCCACCCCACCACCGCCCGGCGGTGACCCCCTTCCCCCCGGGCGCACCCGCCGGCAAGCCCCCTTCCCCCTCTCGCGAGCCCCTTGCCGCCGGTGAGCCCCCTGCCGCCCGCGAGCTCCCTCCGCCGGCGACCCCCCTCCCCACCCGGCAACGACTCCCCCGACGAGCCACCTCCCCCTCGCCGAGTCCCCTCCGAGCCCCCCCCTCGGTGGCGAATGCCCCTTCCCCCTTCGCCCTACGCAAGCCCCCCTTCCCCCTCCGCTTTCCCCCCGCTGTCGGCGAGCCTCCGATGGCGAGCACCCGCCGCGAGTCTCGCAACCCCCTCCCCCCCCACCCAGCCGGCAGCGACTCTCCCCTCTGAGCCACCTCCGGAGTGAACCCCCCCGGCCGGTGAGTGCCCCTCCCCCCTTCGCCTTGTGCAAGCCCCCCTTGCGAGTGGGGAACTCGAGGCGTGGTATTCCCGAAATATCATTTCAAGATCAAGTTATCCTGGGCAATAAGAGGGATGAGTTATCCCACACTTATCCTTAATTTTGAGGATAACTTGGATTAAGTTAATCCAAGTTAAACTCATTTTTAAGTGTGCACGAAACAGAGGATTGGGGATAAACCAAGTCTATCCTAGGTTATCCCCATACCAAACAGGGCTAGGTACGGGGATAACTTGGGGATAACCCAGGTTTATCCCCAAAATTTGTTAACCAACCCGAAATCGCAGTGTTGAGTTAGAGAGACCCAGGCTTATAAGCATAAGAAACCTCTCATCATTGTCCAATATGGGACTATTCTAACTCACCCCCTCACGTGTAAGCTCTTCTGACTTTGACACGTGTACACTGTTACGAGTGACGGTCGACTGAGGGGGGTCCACAGCCCTTGGCACTGATATATGGTGCCAAACAAGTCCTTAGGGACAGGGTCTATTTGATACCATAAAATTTTGGAGATAAATTTGTATTATCCTCAAAATTTAGGGGATATAACCTAGGTTTATCCCAAAGTTATCATGGTACCAAGGGGTTGTTTGATATCGGGATAACTTGGGGATAATCTGGTTATCCCCAAAATTTTATGGTACCAAACATGCCCTTTGGTAGGGGAATAAATTTTGAGGATAAATCTAGATTATCCTCAAAATTTAGGAAATAAACTAGGTCTATTCTTAAAATGTTATGGTGTCAAATATGCCCTTAGGGGCTATTTGGTATCCGAATAACTTGGGAATAAATTTGATTTATCTCCTAAGAAAAAAATCCGATTTATTTCCAAAATATTTTGATAACAATCGGGCCCATAGTCCGTACGTAAAAACAAAACATTCTAATACACTTTTCATAAAACAATTTTTTATGGAGATTGAAATCATTATTCACTGTTTGAACGTTAGTGAATCATGTTTCATGAAAAGTAGAATCGAAGTAAAATACTTTACAGACTTTTTCAAGAAAATTTAAAAAATATTAAACTATTCATTTGCATGTAACTTGTTTACCTAAAAATTTTCTTTTTAAATCATTTTTCAAAGTTTAATGTTTTAGAATTTGATGCAGTAATAATTATAAAATAATACAAAAATTAATTAAATATTTTTATTTTATGTAAAATAACTTTATAAAATATTTTTTAAGTAAACATCTATTCTGTTTTATGTAAAAATAATTTCATGTAAAAAAATTTTATAAAGTAAACTTTCCAAATAATAAAAATTTTATTTTTTAAAAACATAATTTTATTCGAATATTCATAATTACTTTTGAAAATACTTTCAAACATTTTATTATTTTTAAATCAACGTTAACAATTTTACGTTTTAAAACTTGATATAATAAATTATAAAATAATACGTGTTAACTAAATTATTTTTATAGATTCTATCTTTTTATCACTCTAAAAAATTATATAATATAATCTTATTTTAAAGCTAAAATTTCATAACATTTCTATTTGAAATTTTAAAAGATATTAATATTTATTTTATGGACCTACGCCATTTGATCCTGAAAACGATGTTCGGAGTGAATGCCTTTGATGTCAAAATCGGTGAAATATGTAGTCAACAGAACACTTTTTCATTGACCGTCGGTTTTCCTGTCATCCAAATATGAGCAGTGGGTTGATTTTCAGGAAAACATCTCCAGGCGAACCATTTTTACAGACAAACAAACACACTCTTAATAGATGACCTCCGTATATAATATAACTTTGAGGCTCTCATCGATACAATTTTCTGCATTTCAGTTTCTCAAGCAACAGAATTATCCAGTTCGCTTTCTCCTGGATGTTGTAAGGAGCTGACGTCGTGAGGCAGGGGATGGGAGACTAGTTCATATGTCTAGGCAACCTAATAAAACTGTGAGTTGCTCAGAAACGTTACTAAACATGAGGTAGTCTGAAACAATTTATCTATTCTCCGCCAAATTATACTTTGAAGTTCTAAAAGTTCCTTTGCCTTGTTCTGCAGCATTGGTTGTCGTCTAACCGTTTCGCCATGAATCTGCATAAGCACCCACCATAAATGCAGCATCAACTAGACAGTGCGGGAATTAAAAACCGTTGTAAACTGGTCAAATTTAAATATAAAAGCTAAAATCATACGGATCCCAAACCTACCTATGCATGGCCATAAACTCACCGTCATGTATAAATGTAATAATCAAGGATATTTTTAAGAAAGATATAATTCATATGCCGTGAAGAAAAAAATTGAACTGACAATTAACTAAAATGATGATAGTTGAATACCAAGTAAACAAAACAACTTCGGGGAAGGGGTGGGATGGCATAACTATGATGTTAGACTATAAAGGGGGTCGAGGCCATCCAATCCCTATGGTAGAGAGGGCAGAAAAAAAAATACATACCTTGAGAAACAATCTAATAACAGCTTGAATAAACTCGAAGTTGTTTTTGCGGGAAATTTCATGAATGAAATAATCCAGTAAAAGTGCAATAGCATGCAGTTCAGGTCGTTCTTCAGGTCTTTGTATCTCTTCATCATCTATAATCTGAAGCATGCGGAATTCCGAATCAAGACTTGAAGGAGATAAACCTTTTATGTATTTTGTGAATGCAGGATCTGAAAAAACAAAAGAACATTGAATGAGGTAAAATAAATGTATGATATACTCAACTATTAAGCGCTCGTTACAATTTACAGCAAGAGAAAGATGTGCATCTTGACTTTGGTGGATCTGTCTCTAGCATGGTTAGTCTTTCTACGACCTAAAAGAAGATACAAATCTGACAAGTAGGTGATGAACTTACAATTTTTTGATCCTGAGCAGGACTCTAGTAATTCCAAAAACTGAGAAGATAGATGCATATTTATCTTAGTTGGGACTGGTTCATCTGCTTGGGCATCATCATCTTCATCTGCTGTAGTTCCATGAGCTTTGAATATTATATCCCCAGAGAGAGAAGGCATAACAGGCAAGAAGAACGGAGCTTTCTCTGGCTTTTTTGGTGGTTCGATTGGTCTGTTACGAGCCTATTGTAACAGGTAAAAGTCCATGAAAACGCAGGTCATCAGAAGCGTACAATTGAGTCTGAATCACAAATTAGTAAACATTGGCCAAAATATAAAGCAGCTTTAAACGATGGGTAAAATCAAGAGAATAAGTACTTTCCCCATTCTGGGGCATCCCAAAAATAATAACGTGGATTTCAAACGCATCAAACAAGGCAATACCTTGATAATGTCTAACTTAGTAAGGCTCTGCCACTGGCTCCTTGGCAGCAAAGAAAGAGTAACAAGATTTGGTATTTGCACAGAGGTCATTAGAGGATCTGTGCCATCATTCTGAAGAACACTCTGGACATTCTCCAAGTCACCATTAATTACGTCATCCCCATGCACGTCTCTTGATGAGATGAATGGAATCTTGTGCATTCTAACATCTTTTCCATTTGAATAAGTCGAAGTGGAAGATCCAGAAAACAATGCCTGATTGACCCTGATAAATTTAGTATAAATGTTAAAAATACAAAAGTTCAAAACAGTACTAAACGAGTAAAAACAACTTAAGATAAATAGCCTGTCTTTAACTCCACGAACTCCCTATAAAAAGACCAAAATTAACCATGCACTGAACTGGAAATGTACAAACAAAACAAAGGCTGGGCGTAACTAAAAGTATCTGCCGGTGGTTGATAAGGCCAGGGGAGTCTCATTTTTCTATTTCATGCATTCAAATGCAAACACAAGAATTACAACACCAGATTAGCAATCTTGAAAGTAACCACCCTATTGATTTTACAATGTTTTTTCTTTTGAACTTGCATGGTATCAACATCAATCTATTCGATCAAGCTTCAGTGATCGATCTGTTAAAATCTTCGATTTCATACACCTAAATTTGATGTTTACTCACTTTTTCACTGTACTGTGGTTTCAGGATAATTCATGATCCCTGAAGCTTAAAGAATGCAGATGTGTATTTTCTTCTCTCTGATCTTTTTCTTCTACAGAATTCTTTTGATTTAGTCCAATAGCTGAGTGGGTAAAAGTCCTAGATGTTTATGACATTTCCCTAGTTAACTGCCCCCTATGTGTTTAAAGTTGAAGAACATTCTTGGTCACGTGAGCATTACCTAGCTTATTATAAGTTACAGGTACTTGAAGCTTGATCAAGTAAAAAAAAGTAATTGAGATTCTAAAGCACAATAATCTCTCCCCTTTTAAAAAATAAAGGTCTCACCATTTTCCATGAAACAAAAAAGATGATCTTATATATTCTTATTCAATCAAGGTGTAATTAATATGCACTTGAAATGGATCAGAGGCATAAAAAACAATAATACCAACACCAAATAAGTTACTAACCAAAGGTAGACACCATTTTGGTCCACATGAGAAGTAGCTAAAACATCCATACTGGGGGAGAGAGACAATGCCGTGATTGATACATCAACACTAATTGCATCTATCTGTCTACCCAGGACGACATCCCAGATCCTAAGACTGCCATCCATACTGGAAGATAAAAGCCATTTACCATCCTCACTCAAGCACAAATCAGTTACACGATCAGTATGGCCTTCAAATTTACGGACCATCCTAAGAGCAACCACATCAAACACACGAATAACCATGTCAATGCCTGCAGTAGCCAGAAGACCTACAAAACGTACCAAATAATGAATATATATACTCCAGTTCACAACCATACAATATCTGGAAAAAAAGCGGGCAAGGAATTTAATTACCACTTGTCCTATGATAGACAAACTTGAGAACAGAACAACCAACATGTAGTCTTGATGTTAATTCACGTTCTTTAAAGTTCCAAACCTGCATAGAAATTAAGAAACAAATAACTCTTGGTTCTCACTCTAGCATGATGAAATTCAAAACAAAAGAAAATATTTTGGCACTCTTTCCATGATACCGAGCTAGAACATGGGTAAACAGCAGGATGGAAATCAATGTATCAAAATACATGATACCAGTCTACCAGTAGGTCATTATCACAGATTCACGGTTTCCACCAAAATCATTATCATTTAAACATACTGAGAATTCGAGACCATGGTTCCTTCTCACCACATTATCTCAAGTTATATTTATTATGAGGAAGTATCAAAGCTTCTGATTTCCCTTTTTCCAGAAACTAAGTTTGGGTTCGGTGGGATTTGACCGAATGACTAGCCAGCAGCCACCCGACGACAGAGTAAAAAATTAATATACAGAACTTATCTACAAGCTTGTGTGTTTGCATGTGTGTTGCGCAATAGATACACATACATACGCATTATGATAGACACATACATATATATTGCAAGAAATTTTTAATCACCAACAAGTGAACGTGCAAAAATAAAATTACTGATACAGTAATATAAATAGAATTATGACAGAGAAAGGAATTGTCTAGTCAACTTTTATTTCTCTCAAAGTAAAAATACTATGCTTTTACCCACAATAGAAAATTTTAAAAATCACCTTTGAGTTCATTGCATCATAAACTACTTATATCACTTTGTCAGTATAAACATAAGATCTTGCTTCAGGTATACCCACATAAAATCCCGGATGCATTCCTAATTGGAGATCAAACGTTCAACTCATCCACCCTCTATTCCAAGCATCTAACTTAATGAAAAGTCATATTCTTCAATATCTAACTTAATAAAAATTGTATATGTATGTAGCACTGACACATATATCACATGAAAGTTTTAATCTCAAACAACTGAAGAATGTGCATCAATCATATCATTAAGACAATAATATAAATATAATTATGACAAAAAATATTTTGTCTAGTCAACTTTTAGTTCACTTGAAGTTAAAATACAAAGCATTTCCCTAAAATAGAAAAATATTAAAAAAACCATCAAAAATATTAACCTTTATGTCGCCATGGTAGCCTGCAGTTATCACTTTTGAGTTTGTTGCATCACAAGCTATTCCTAAGACTTCACCAGCATGCGCACAAGATATTGCTTCAGAGATATCCACATAACTACCACGGCTCATTCCAGATTGAAGATTAAACCGTTCAACCCATCCACCCTCAGTTCCGAGCAACACAAAGTTGCCACACGCACTTATGGCACAGGCCTAACGAACATAAAAAATGAAGATGTCAAGAACTTGGGAAAAAATCGCCATGTTGATGAAGACAAATATAAAAGCTTTAAACATAACTGGCCAGTGTGAATTCATGACTGGTATTTACTTTAACAGGTGTCTTCTTATCTGCAGAAGGTATCAAAATGTGCTCCCCAAGAACAAAACTCTGCAATCGCCACACATAAGCCCGTGAAGTGTCCATGTGGCATGTGACGACATTGCACCAATCACGTTCACGAATTTCAGCTAGATAGTTTTGTCAAATACAAACATGTCAAATATATCATTTATGTACTAAAAAAATCATTTTGCAATCTTCAAGAAGCAGACAGAAATTATATGCATACTAGACATGATCTGGTAGATAATGCCAAGTGCTAACTGAGACTTGTCTGCATAAGTCAAATTTGGCTTTCAAATCTACAAGCCCAAGTTATCAGGGTTTTGCAACTGATCCCACTTTCATGAGTCAATACTGCTGTAAAAATTTTAACAATTTTTTTTGGGAATTGGTCTATATCAAGATGCTTAGTTAGGCTAAACTAAGAGCGCAGTCAACAAAAATAAGCATGATACATACTAATAAGTTGCTTTTGTAACATCAAAGCAAAGTAACCAACATTCTTCCTCTCCTAGAGAAGGGATGGATAAGTTTGGTAACACAAAAAGCAAGCCACTTCTAAGCAAATCAACTTATCAACCTCAGTAAAATCTTGGATGACAAAAAATAACAGACATTAGAAGCATGCGTTTCTAAACAGACAACCATCTTAGATAAATTGAGAGTTGAGACCATATTGAACACAAGAAAGAAGCAGAAATTGGATATAATAAAAATCAATATAGCATCCATGACAACATCAAATAATGCAGGTTGAGCTTGTTGGAAACTATCACCATGTTAATTTTCTTAAAATGATAAGATAACCTCCAAACTGCTGCCACTGAAAAGCTTAAAACCTTTTACCATCCACCAAAGCCCAGATCTTAGCTTCAACTAAATAAACTAAGTCAATTTTTGGCATCTCACTCCAGTTTTACTCACCCTTTTGAACAAACCAAGCAATTAAACAAAAGCCGAAATGTTATTAAATATATAAACTATAAATAGTAATAATCATATACTACACATCATTGTATACAAATAATTTATTTTATTGCTGATAAATTTAAAATAAATTGGATGTTCTAATCAAATATAAAAGTCATATTTAACATACAATGGTCAAAGAGTTTGGGCCTTTGGGGGCTGGGTACGATTTTGTCTAGAGAACATTATTGGTGACAATGTAAATTTTTTTTTATTCCTTACATTCAAGAAACCAAATGGATAAGGCAGAAATATACAAGTAGAAAATATCGGTTATAAACTATGATACAGATAAAATAAAAAAATCAAGAATAAAGTATCATTGTTGTTAAAGCACTAAAAGTAGCGGTGTCAATGGACAGAGTAAGAGAACTATTGTTGAAATGAAAACGTTACGATGGATATGTAGCCATACTAGATTAGATAGAATATGTAATAAATATTTTTGCAAAAATGACGGAGAAATGAAAGGAGAGAGAGGAGAATATAAAAATTTGTTTATGAAAAGTCATATGTTCTCCCAAGGCCCATCAACAAATCAAATCTGTGCGGATACAAAATAGAATCCAAACATTTAAGATCCAGATCTAATCCAAATCAACTAAAAGGTAAGGGTGCGAATGAGTTAATACACTTGCCAAGTAGCTCCAAACATGGTATGCCGGGTCGGCCCCGACCCGGTCGGGTTTAGCCCCGACCGGCCCGGACGCGACCCGGTCGGGCCGACTCCCCCGGCCGGGTCGCGGGGTCGCGGCCGGGTCGCGCGACCCAGCCGACCGGGTCGCGCGACCCGGCTGGCAACGGTCATGTGACTGTTGCCAGACCGTTGGCAACGGTCAAATAACCGTTGCCAACGGTCATGGGGGGGCTGCGCCCCCCCATTCAGCCCCTTGGGGGCTATTTAAAGCAAGGATCGCGGGATCGGAATCGGTCCCTGGATCGGTGGGGACCGATCCGATCCGGATCGGATCGGATCGGACCGATCCAGGCCGATTCGTCGGAAGGAAAATCGATTCGGATCGACCCTTAAAAAAACCCTAAAACACCAAAAAATTAACTAAATAAGGAGGTAGATCGGATTCCGATCCGATCTACCCCAATTTGGGGCGATTTCGGGCCCAAAAGTGGCCCGAAATCACCTCCACGGCGGCAGCTTGCCGCCGTGACATCTTCCCCGCCCGATAGGGCGGGAAGATGACCTTACCGGGTCCATCGGACCGGTAGGATAGGATCCGGTGACTTAAGTCACCGGATCCTCAACCGATACCCTACCGGTTTGCGTATCGAGTCCATGGGAGCCGATACGCTTAAAACTGCCAGATCCGGTGACTTAAGTCATCGGATCCGTCGCTACCGGGTCCCAATGGACCCGGTACCTTCATCTTCCCCGCCTGATAGGGCGGGGAAGAGGGCTGCCATGGCGGGATGGCCGCCGCGGCGGTCTGTGGGCCGATTCCGGCGAGGGAATCGTCGGAATCGATCCAGAATTGACCAAATCGGTCGATTCCGGCACCGATTCCACCTACAAACACTGATCCGGATTGATCTTCGGTCCGGATCGGTAGTTCCGCCAAGAATCGGCCGATCCCGATCCGGATCGGCCGATTCTGCAATCCATGATTTAAAGCCCCCAAGGGGCTCCCCTTACTCCCACCCCCCCACTCTCACTCTAAATCTCTAATTTTTGCTCTCATTGCTCTCATTGCTCTCATTTTGTTCCTCATTTACTTAATTATTTCATTAAGCATTTCATTAGTTCATTTAGTTCATTTATTTAACTTTTGTTTCATTGATTAGTTAGTTAAGTAATTTCTTCTTTTTAATACTTATTTGCTTACTTACATAGTTAGTTAGCTAGAAGATTAGTTAGATATTTAGTTTAGTAGTTACTTAATACATCATTAGTTGGAAGGTATAGTTAATTACTTACTTGATCATATAAATAGTTGATCATTATTTTTACATAATTAAAAGTATACTTACATTAGTAGTCACTAATTAACGTCATTAACTTTTTAAATAATTTATTACTTACTTAAGTAATTATTTAATTACAAAAATGTCTTCTCTAAGCCAAACAACCCAAACTATCGGCGCGACCCGGAGTGATCCGGCTTGGTTGCATTGCAATTTGATCTCCAAGGCGGAGAGAAAAGAGCAATGGAAATATTGCGACAAAGGAATATTCGGTGGTATTTATCCTTTAAAATTTCATCCTACACGCATGAAAGGAAACGTTCTTCCTTGCACACGGACTCCGCCGGAGGTCAGAGCTCAATTTCGTAGGCACCTACAAGCGATGGAGCAAACGAAGGGAACTAGCAAACGGCATAAGGAGACCGTCCGAGAAGAATTGCAACAACCGGGGAGACGTTCCGTACACATTTACGGGACCGGACAAGAGAGGCCGGATATTTTTGGAGACGAAGAGTACGAAGGTATGGGAGGTGTTACTCATAAACGTTGTTCATTCTTCTATTTTAAAGGATAATTAAGTAGTTAAATACTTAAATGTTTCTTAAATAGATGAACTCTCACAGGGAATGGAAGCAAGTCGAAGATCATTCGCCGAGGAAGAGTTCCATAGACGCACCGGCCGAATGATGGGTCAAGGGTCTGGAAGTGGGAGTGGTCGAGGAAGCGAAAGAGGATCCAACAACCAACCGCAAGATGAGGTTCATGATCTCACACAAGACGACGACCCGGCAGTAGGTCCCGTGGATCCCGTAATCACCAAGCCACGACAACGTCAAACGACAATCACGACGGCGATGAAGAACCTCAAATTATGTAAGGAAAGGATTGGCCGGGCAACGTCAAGGTGGTTCTTTCACCACAGCATCCCGACAAATGCCGCGAAGGGACCATACTACGAGAACATGATCGACACGATCGCAGACGTCGGGAGGGGAGAGCCTGGTCCAAACCCAAAGGAGATATACAATGTATATCTTCCTATGGAGGTGCAAGAAACAAAGAAGAACGTGGCATCATTTGAACGCATATGGGAGGAACGAGGTTGCACGTTAATGACCGACGGATGGACCGATAATTTAATTTTCTTTTACTCATTTATATTAGATGTATAAACATTCTTTTTGTTATAACTTAGTTAATGTCTTATACTTAACAGGTATAACTAGGAAGACAATGATCAATTTCCTAGTGTACAGTCAAGCCGGCACGGTATTTTGGAAGTCGGTCGATGCATCAGGACAGGTAAAGAATGCGGAGTATCTTTACCAATTGATAGATGGAGTGATAGAAGAAATAGGAGAGAGCCGGGTAGTTCAAGTAGTCACAGACAATGCGGCCGCATACAAAGCGACCGGTCAGATGCTTATGGTCAAAAGACCAAAGTTGTATTGGACACTCTGTTCCGCCCACTCTTTAGACTTGATGTTGAAGGATATATGCAAGGATCCTCAAATAGATATGGTAGTTAAGCTAGCCCAGTTTATTTTTTCATTTATTTATAACCACAACTTTGTCCTTGCACTTATGAGGGAACACACCAAGGGGCGAGAGTTATTACGGCCCGGTGCAACCCGGTTCGCCTCCCACTATATTTCCTTAGAAAGTTTATTGAGTCAAAGGAGAGCTCTAACTCAAATGGTCATTTCACCGGGTTGGGGTAGTTGGATGGCTAGATGTAACCCATCGGATAAGAGAAAGGGGAGAAAAGTAGAAGAGACAATAGAGAGTGGAGATTTTGGAAAGTTGTGAAGAAGACGTTAGACATCGTCCAGCCCATAGTGAAGGTACTAAGGATAGTTGACGAAGATAGAAAAGGCAGACATGGGGTATTTATTCGATGCGGTTGAGAGAGCGAAGGAAGAAATCTCCAAGACCGTGTTCGACTTCGCCAAGTGGTGGGATATTATAGATCTTCGCTGGGAACGTACATTACATCAACCCATACATGCAGCAGGTAAATTTTCTTAAGTATTTACTCAACTTTTTATTAATCAAAGTCATGTATAAG
Source organism: Cryptocoryne crispatula var. balansae (assembly GCA_036172225.1). NCBI lineage: Eukaryota > Viridiplantae > Streptophyta > Magnoliopsida > Alismatales > Araceae > Cryptocoryne > Cryptocoryne crispatula. The sequence continues at coordinate 11,712,321 of CM069926.1, read as the reverse complement.
TTGTTTACTAATACTATTTGGTTCGTAGGTTACTTTTTCAACCCAAGATATTGCTATAGTCCACATTTCAAGGCGACAAACGAGCTATTAGATGACGTGAAGAGCGTCATCCGACGGATGCTTGGTGACGACGACCGGGTTATTATCCCTTCGCAACAAGATGTATGATTACGAGAATGCGGTGTTTTCACTTTGGAACGAGCGAGTTGAACGAGCTGTGATGCTACTAAGTCCGGGTACGTAGATAATAATGTAATCAAAGTAGAATTGTTTTTCATCAAATAATTAATCAAAGTTTACTTAGATAATAATGTAAGATATTCAATTTATGCAGCTGATTGGTGAATGGACCATGGTAAAGTACCAGGGTACGAGGACTTGGCGGACGTAGCCATCAGGGTCCTAAGTCAAACCACTTCGGCTTCGGGCTGCGAGTGAAATTGGTCTACATTCAGCTTGATTCACACAAAGCAAAGAAATAGGTTGACATCAAGGAGGCTTGAAGACCTCGTGTATTGTGACTACAACATGAGGTTACAGTTGAGGAATTTGAAGAGAATGAAGCGAACCGGATGGAACAAAAGAGTTGGATATCACAGCGGCGGGACGTTCGGTCGAGGAGCCGCAAATCAAGAGGAGGACATCGATTTGGATCAAATATTCTACGAGAAGAACTCCTTAAAAGCTTGGGTGAACGACCGAGAAGGGTTGGGAGAACCGGAGTTCAACCCAGAAGACCGACAATGGGCTGAAGGAGTGCTCGACGATGTCCCTTTGGCCGAAGAATTCCAGATCCCTCCCTCTCTAGCAAAGCGACAGAGGACCGGAGAAGGAACTAGTCAAGGTACGCAAAGTAGGAGAAAAGGTAAACAAGTTATGATTGATCCTTTTGATATTGCAGATGCTGATACGGTCAAAGACGATCGAGAAGATACGCCGAAGCCGAACATCTGAGTGCAGTACCAGACGTCCGAGGATTCGTCGTCAAAGAGTAGCAGTGATGATGGTGCTGGATACGGGGGCGCGAACATTTTACAAGTACAAGGGACCCAGATCCTCCCATATCTCCTACAACGTCGTTACATTTTACCGGCGAGGAGCAATATACTCATGCGACCCAAGATACCGATCATGGTGGAAGGCCACAAGGTAGAGGAGGTCATCGTAGCTATGGAGTTGGAGTAGAATACCACGATGCATCCGACTATGCGTATGATTCATCTCAAGGCTCTTGATTCCCTACATACGATCAAGAGTATTGTGGAATGAATTATGTGGATTCATCGGATACTTCGATCCAATCGATCTATACTTATGGTGACTCGTTTGGATCAAGTCTTAGGATAGTTTCCCGAGGGACTGACGAATATGATCGCCATGTGTACATGTATCAAGCTATGTACTCAACCCAAATAACATGGGGAGAGTACGTCAACTACCTACAAAGTGTACAACACATCACATTGGAATAAAGTTGATGTATTATTTGTTTAAATCATGTCATTTATTTTTCTTGATTTTTCTGTAATTTTTCAAAAAAAATCGGATTTTTCTTATTTTTTTGAATTTTTCAAAAAAAATTAATTAAAAATTGGGGTCACGACCTGGTTGGCCTGGGGGTCCCGCGACCCCTCCTACCTTGGAACAAACTATTACTCAACTCGATAAGCTTGTAAGTAACATGATTAAATACTCAATTGAATATTTATTTAAAAAATTAAAATTATAAGTAATTATAGTTATATATGAAATAAATCGAAATAAAATTTGATTTAGATCAAATTAAACTTGGATCAAATTTCATAAATAAGCTAACGATAAAGTTTCGCAAATTACTTTTAATATAAACAAGTTCGTATCAAGTTTGAATTTGAATGTGGACTGAACTTGAGTTGAACTGCCATTACCATTAGAGCTCAAACTTGACTTGATTAAATAACAAACCAAGCTTAAATAAGGGTTCAACATGCTCGTAAAAGCTTGAGCTCGACTTGAACTTGTGTGAAATAAATGAGCCAAGATTGAACAACATACTACTTGGCATGGAATGTGGGTTGGGGACCTGGGTCATGACCTAGGCCTGACCCAATTAATTTTTGGGCCGGCCGACCCACTCCCAACCCCTGACCCCATAAATAATTTTAAATTATTTTTTTACTATTTTTTATTCTAATCCCGACCAACCCAAGTCCCGACCCAAGTCCTGACCCCATAGACTTGGGTTGGTTTGGGCCCAACAGATCCTCCCCCGACCCCCGACCCCTGACCCCACCTACCTTGCTACTTGATTTGGCTCGGCTCGACTCGTATTCATGACTATCTGAGAACTTAGGTATGTAGCTAAAAACTTAAATTGGTAATAATATCTAGATATACAAAATTAGTGTCTTTAAGTGTTTTAGTAATGATATAAAGGTATGATGAAAACTATCTCAAATGTTTTCTACTTGATTAATTTATTACCTTGACTATAATCTTACAACTAAGGTACCTTAATGTTATTATTGCTTATGAAAAATGAATATTGAGGACGGGGAACGCACTCGAAAACCAGCATCTCTGGAAATACTAACATTACATCTAGGCAACATTAACCTATTATTTTCTCCATTGACATTACTTTCAACAATGAAAAAATGACCCAATTCTATAATTGAAATCTATGATAACATGCTTCTGAGATCACCTGGAACATTAACTGGAGTATGAGTTTATTTGTGTTTCATAGGTTCCAAGTCTAGATAAAAGAAGGTTACAATAAGTGACAGCCCACACAAAATTAGTGTCTATTGGAACCTAAAGTTTCCAAAAAAATTAATAATAATAATAATAGTAAACAAATGATGATGACGAAGATGAATAGGAGCAAGTGTGATTTAACCAAGCTGAGGGAGACAATCAAGTCCCTAAAGACCTATGAAGATAGCTCCTGTCGTTGAGTTCGTGTAGGTTCCAAAAAAATTAATAATAATAATAATAGTAAACAAATGATGATGACGAAGATGAATAGGAGCAAGTGTGATTTAACCAAGCTGAGGGAGACAATCAAGTCCCTAAAGACCTATGAAGATAGCTCCTGTCGTTGAGTTCGTGTTGTCTAAGGAGAACAGACATGGACATCCAGCTATGTTTGTGTCATGAATTTTAACAAAAAACAAAAAAAAACAAAAAGCTAAATAGAATATTCAGCTATGTTCGTGTTGTCTAAGGAGAACAGACATGGATATCCAGCTATGTTTGTGTCATGAATTTTAACAAAAAACAAAAAAAACAAAAAAACAAAAAAAAAACAAAAAGCTGAATAGAATATGATAGATATGCCGGACTGTAACTGAATGGTCTCACAGGAGGCATAGCTGACAGGAGCACTATGGTCATGGGTGTCTTACAGAAATTTGGCAGAACCGTGCTTGGCCTATTCCCCACCCACTTGCCGTCTTACTCAGTTGGCCACGTACTTGTATGCTGAAGACGATAGGCCTGTGACCAATGAGGATCCGCTCCGGAAGCACTGAGCACAGGAGGAGCCTTCGGAGGTGAGATGTCTCCAATGAAGGAGTGGGTCGAGCAATCAGGAATCTCCAAGCCGACAGGAACTTTCCGAGAGACCTGACAAATTGGGATGTCCATGAAGCATTGTCGAAGAAAATGGCCCATTCCCGGCAGTAGGAATCTGCATGACGAGGCTGGAAAGCTGATGTAACATCAAAGATATAAAATCATTTTTTAATTTTGGAAATTCATTTTTTATTTTTTGATTTTGATTCAACCTTAGCATTGACTTCTTTAAGAAAATAGGTAGTATTCCATAAGAGTATTAACTAGGGTCTGATATGTATAAAAAATATATTTTGAGTTGTTAGGTTCTTTAAATTTTATTTCGATCTCTCCCCGTTGGATGGTGCGAAGATCCAATGTTAATTACCTCAAGAATACTCGAAAACCCTTGATTAGCCGTCACAGTAATTCCTAAAATAGAAGACATACATCCACACACACATAAGAACAATAGCCCGTGAACTTGACAGAGTGCAAACGATCAATACGTTTTAGGTTCAGTTTAATTTTAATGGAATTGAATTGAAATTAGACTTGGATTAGTTAATCTGTTGGTTGGTTCAGAATCAATTTGGTTTGTGCTGATCTGTTCTTTTAGCTTAGGTTCTGGTTTTTTTTTTGTTTCACTTGGAGCAGGTGGCGATTTGTATGAAATTAGGTGGAGCTTACTCTTCTTTTTTTTACGTGGGGTGAACTTGGTTTGAACATGATTGGGTGAGACACGGTTGTTGTTTTAGCCTTAAAGTATTTTAGATTCTGTTGACATGTTTTTACTTTGGGATTATATATTATCTTGGCTGGAATTGGTTAAGATCTCCATTTCTTTGCAGGCCACGCAGGTTCAACTCCGAATCTGTCTTAATGCTCACTTGATCAAATAGCCCTCAGGTTCTTAAATCAAGGTCTACCTTAAAGTGATTGTTTTTTTTTTCAGTTACTGCCTCTTTTGCATCGTTTCTGACTGTATACTCATCTTCTATCTAGGTGCGGCAGTAATGAATAAGAATGGTAACCAGGGTGGCTGGCCTCGACTTTCTATTGGGCAGCGGCTCTCATGTCAGCAGGAACAAGCCTAATGACAGCAAGAAGAAACAAATGTATGGCGAGGAGATGCACAGGATGAAGAATATGGCGGCTGCAACCACCTTTTGTTCGCACGTCCTTCTGCTTTAGCACTAACGGTGGCTTGGCCAGACGTCAAGCACATGACATCTTTCAGAACGAAGGGCAGAAGGAGATGGAGTAGAACTGTTGGCCTGTTAAGACTTGGGTCACTCAAATGTATTTTGTTATTGTGATTTTTTTTATATATATACTCCTGTACAGTGGGCGCACCCTTTCATTTATTATTATTTTTTAAGTGTTCCAATCATAGATGGTTGATTTATTACAAAGAGAACTCTTTCAATTGTTCCTTACAGAATGAGTTTATGGTCATGTTTAATTATTTCACCTTTGCACGCGGTCAAGTTCATGAGGCTTTCATTCCCTTCACACCTTGAAATAAACAACCATCTTGAATCTCTTAATAACAGTAACTAGTACACGTGAGGATTGCAATCCCAATGAAATTAGTCAAGATTAAATCTATTCGGCCTTTTGTAGACATCATATAATTGATCTTGATGATTTGGAATTAGGATGTGCCGAGCCTTTGATAGGCGGATAGAAATCTCTTCCTTTGATCTTGAATCGATCGAATCTCAGCCTTAAACAGGCATGTAGAATCGACTCGTTGCTGTAGTCTCATTAACATATGATTCGACACATTTGTATGTTTAAACATACGTTGCCATCTCATAGGCTAATGAACCTGTGTAAAATGGCATGACATTGGAATCTTTCAAGACTTTTTATATGCTGGTCTTAGGGACGTAGAGGTGTACGCGACCTCCCAACTAGTTCAAAAGTTATAATTCTTTTAAGTTCGGTCGAGACGTAGAGGTGTGCGCAACCTCCCAACTAGTCTCGATTTGTTTGATTAAATTTGTGGATTCTTATTTAGGTTTAAATGATTTTATTTGTTTTATAATTATTGTTTTGTTATTTTTTTAAAGGATGTAGAGGCGAGCGTGACCTCCCAACTAGTCCAAAAATTATAATTCTTTTAAGTTCGGTCAAGACGTAGAGACATGCGCAACTTCCCAACTAGTCTTGATTTGTTTGATTAGATTTTGAAAAAAAAAATTAGATTTGAATATTTCTACTGACATCATTTTATTTTATTTTATTGTTTTGTATACAAGCCCAACAGGTTGTGCCCATGTCTTCCTTCATTGCGCACAGGTCCTTCCGATCTGAGAGGAGAGATGTTTCCCTCATGTTTCTTTTTGTTGTTCTCCGCAGTCATATGCCAAGCACTCGACGTCGTAAAGGTAGAAAGAGGAAGAGGTAAGGCCCTTCCTGATGGCTTTGGCCAGCGGACTCGGCAACGGGCGTTGATGCCCTCAATGGAGTGAGGTAAAGAGAGATGGGATCAAAGGCTTTGGCTACAATGAGGTAGTCTACAGGACCATCTCTAAATAATCAGACCATTTGGTTCGACTCGGTTGAGCACATAAACATATAGATTCAATTATAACATACAATATAATTATATTTATGAATATATATTTGCATATATTTATTAATATATATAATACTAACATGTAATTATATATATAATTGTGTATATGTACATGCATATGTATATATACATATATATAAACATCCAATGTTACCGTCTTGACCGCTTAGGCGACGTAAGCAGTCGTCTTGTCGCCTAAACAGAATTGACACCCTTCAACATCTTGGACGTCTTATTGTCTTAACAACTATGGAGGGATGCAAGAAGAGCCCAAAATTCATCTTTCATTCCTTCATTGTCTCTTCAACATGAGAAAATGAGCTCTTAAGCCTCTTATATAAAGTCGGACATTTACATAAAGAATCTCCAAAAAGGACTGAACAAAAACTAGTCCTCTAAAAGACTGAACTATAAAATGACTCAAAAAAGAATATAAAAAAGATTCCAAACATTTAAAATAAAATGCATAAATTAAAGATCGACACTACTAGATGAAAGGAAGAAAATGCGCTGTCTTCTTAGAACCTGAGCGACACCATCTCTGAACAATCGGACCATTCAGTTCGACTCGGTCCCCATCAAAGGTCCAGCCTTTAAGTCAAATAGCATGGGGTATTTTTGGGGGCATATTTATGATGGTTGCTTAAGGGGCTAAGAGGGCCTATACATAAAGGGCTTATAAAGGTGGTTTAATGCTCAGTTAGGAGGCTGCTTACAGTCTTAGTTGGGAGACTATTTTAAGATATTAAAGGTTCTGAACTTTGGCTGAATAGGAACAGTTTAGGAACAGGTTTAGAAACCATGGAGGCTGGGCTATGGATTCTTTGTTGCCATTAAAGAAAATAGGAGGAGGTCCAGCCCATGGCATTTTGAGGGGATGTACGGGACTGTCTTACAGACCTATACCAGGGGGCTTGCGGACTTGATTTGGGGTTAAAGGGCTGAAAAGGAGGGTCTTTGGGGGCTTGTACAGGTACTAAACATGAGGGTTTTCAAATAAACTCTTCGTTGCCCATTAAAAGGAACAGAAAACGGTCCATCCCATGGCTTTTCTAGGAGAAATAGGGGAGGCACGGCATAGGGGATGGCCTTGAGAGATTTTTTGATGAAAGGGGATGTAGAATAAAGCTTCGTGGGATGTAAGATGAGGGAGGAGGGCGAGGCCACCCTTCCTTCCCTTCTTCTTCACCTTCTCCTTCTTGTTTCTCTCCTCCTTGGCATCCTTGGCATGGCTTGTTGGGGATCTAATACGAGGGAAGAGGGTGCGGCCGCCCTTCCTTCCCTTCTTCCTCACCTTCTCCTTCTTGTTTCTCACCCCTTTGGCATGGCAATGAGATGGGAGCCAATGAATCCTTTTTTTCCTCCTTTCTTCCTCTTCCTCTTCTTGGGTTGCATGAACTGGTGCACAGCAGGGGAGGTGCTGGTTGCAGCTCCTCCTCCACCTTCTCCCCTTCCCTCATCCTTGGGGATTGGCGGCGGCTAGGGTGGTTCGAGGAAGGGACTCCTATTTTCTAGAAATTTTCCAGGATTGTTGACCTATTTTAAGGTGATGGGACCCACTGCACTGGTTTCAAATAAGAAATAATAGATCTGAGGTGTTCAAAAAAATTTAGAAGATTTTTAAAATTTTCAAGAATTTATGGGATTTATTCCCTGTTTTCTAAGTTTTCAATGGGAAAGGCCAGAAAAGCCAAAAAAACAAAATTTTAAATTCAAAAAATAAAAAATTTCATTAGAGTTTCAAGGGCTTCCAAAAATATTATTACGCATGAAAGCATAATTTTTGACTCAATATTTGGATTTCTATAAGAAAAATAACTTTTCTACAACTTTCAAGAATAAAAATTCAAAAAAAATAAATTTCCAAAAATAGGTTTTGATCAATTTTTAAAACTTTTCATGAGAGTTTTGTGGACCTATTACCTTTTCCTTGATTTTTAGATATTTATCCTAATTTTTATGAAATAAAAATAGAATAAACAAAATTTCTTGAAAGGTTGGCCCATGAAGGTGCCATGGGTTGGGCTGCCCAATTTGGACTTAAATTAAAATTATTATTTTATTTTTCAAAGAAAATCAATAGAAATATAAATTAAGATTGGATTTTGGAAACTTAATCAACATGTACGTGCCAATCAAAATAGAATTTAAGTCCCAATTTGATAAGTTACTCCCTCTAAAATATCAAAAAAATTGAAATATCTCTCAACTTTTTAAGCTTTCAAACTTTATCTTTGATGCCCTCAGATCAAAAAAAACTTTAAATATAAGATATAAATAAAAATCTTAGACCAAATACAATACCATAAAGTTGATGTCTATGCCAACTGAGTTTGACCGTTGGAGTCACATCCTCGTGAATTAGTCATCCATACACATGGCCCAACCCAAAACTTAATGTTTTAACCAAGGTTGATGGGGTCGGGTGTCACAACCGGGTCAGTTGGCCCGAGACCGACCCAATCTGACCAGGTTGCGACCTATGTTTTATTAATTTTTAAAAAAAATCAAAAAAATCAAGATAAATATAAAATAAACCAAAATGTTACATGAAAATCTGAAAAATTAAGTAACATAACTTAAACAAATAATTCACCAACTTTACTCCAATGTGACATGATCTACATTTTCTATGTAATTTATGTACTCTCTTTATGATATTTGGGTTGAGTACATAATTTGGTACATACTATGTCGTTAGAGGCAGTCGCCTCACCCGCCTAGGCGGCGAGGCGAGGCGAGGCGGTTGAAAACCGCCTCGCTTTGACGTTTTTTGCCTGAGGCGAGCGCTCCGGCGCCTCACCCGCCGCAGCACTCGCCTCGGGCGCCCTACGCGCCTCACCCGCCTCCCCCCTTGCCGTCCGGTAAGAACCGGATCCGGTAAGACCGGATCCGGGTCGATTAAACACCCCCAATTCTCTCCCTCCCTCCCTCCCAAACCCTCGTTTGCCCAAACCCTCACCCACGACGCTGATCCAGCCTCCGGACGAAGCTGCCGCCTGCAGCTGCACCAGCCGCCGCCGCTGCCGCTGGCAAAAGGCTCCACCAATGCCGTTGCCGCTGCCAGAAGCCTCTGCTGCCGCCGGAAACTACCTCCGCTCCCGACGCCACTCTTGCCGGATCACCCCACCGCCTACAGAGCCGCCGTTGGAAGCTCCTGCCGCCGCCGCTGCTGCTTCCACTGCCATCGGAAGCCCCAGCTGCTGCCGCCTTCGCCACTTGCAGCTTCACCTGCGGCTGCCGCCGGAAGCTACCTCCGCCCCTAACGCCACTCCAGCCGGATCACCCCACCGCCTGCAGAGACACCTCAAGCGGCTCCTGCCGCCACCGCCGCTGCTTCCGCTGCCGTCGGAAGCCTCAGCCGCCACTGGATCTGCCAACTTAAGTTGGCGTAAGTATGTTCTTTGGATTTTTTTATTCTCTTGGTTATTTCAAGCAAGCACTTATTTGATTACGTAGTTATGTTTGTTGACATCGCTTTCATTCGTATGAGTCGATATTTAACATTTGATGAGTACATTTTGTGAGTTGATTTTTAACATTTTGCTTTGTTCTTTTGTTTTATTATTTTGGTTCATTTTAGGTTATATTTTATCATGTCTCAAACACGTGAAGACCATAGATCAGGGACAGGTTCTAATAGTCAACCTTATGCGCCCATGTCTACAACTGAAGTATCCGGTTCCATAGCAAAAGCACCTCCTAAATCCAAAGATGTTGGATGAAAATATGAAATTTTAATAGATCCTCGGAACCGGGATCTTGTTAGGTGTCAATTTTGCCAAAAAGAGTGCAAAGGAGACATTTATCGTTTGAAGCAACACATTGCAAGCTTGGGGACGAATGTGACTACTTGCAAGAAAGCAAGCATGGAGGCTAAGGAGGAGATAAAACAGTGTATGCAACAAGCAAAACAAACGAGAGTTGAAAAGGTAATGAACATTAGAGAGATGGAATGGAGGGACAACCTCCTTGGGCAAGGAGTACAACAGATGGAGACATCTTCACAAGATGTCTCACAAAGTATATATGAGCTTTCACTCTAATTTCTTCCTCCACGGATGAAAGGACCCATGGATCGTTTTTGTGCACCTCCTGAGGAGTCTAAGGCAAAAACAATAAAGGACAAGAAATATTTGAAAGAAGAAAGAGAGTGATGTATTCAGTACATCGCTAGATGGATGTATCAAGCGGGCATTTCTTTCAACACTGTCCGCCTTAATAGTTTTCAAACAATGATAGAGGCAGTTGGTCAGTTTGGTCCGGGCTTGAAAGGACCTAGTTATCATGAAATAAGAGAGACTCTCTTGTCTAAGGAGATTGAGACCACCCAAAAGTTGGTGGAGAAGGAGAAAGACAGTTGGGTGAAATTTGGTTGTACTATCATGTCTGATGCGTGGACAGATAGAAGGGGTAAATCATTAATTAACTTTTTGGTAAACACTCCTACTGGGACAGTTTTTTTAAGATCAGTTGATGCTTCATCAGAGGTAAAAGATGCCAGGCTACTAGCAGGTCTTCTTGATAAGGTTGTGGAAGAGGTTGGTCCATCTAATGTCCTGCAGATTGTTACGGACAATGAGGCGAGCTATGTGGCTGCAGGTCGCATTTTGATGGACACACACCGCCATTTGTTTTGGACACCATGTGCTGCTCACTGCCTTGATTTAATGCTTGAAGATATTTCGAAGTTATCACCAATAAAATCCACAATTCGACATGCAAAATATGTCACAAACTTTATTTATGGCCACACCAAGGTTCTAGCACTTAGGAAATTCACAAATGATAAGAACCTTGTTCGTGCAGCTGTAACTAGATTTGCAACTAACTATCTGAGTTTGGACAGCTTAAACACATGCAAGGATGATTTGCGACGTATGTTCACCTCGCAGGATTGGACAAATAACAACAATCGATGGAATAAAAAAGTTGAAGGAAAAAAGAGTTGTGAAATTGTATTGAAGACAACACTCTGGAAAGGAGTGGCTTATGCTTTGAAGATCTTCAAACCACTTGTCCTTGTATTAAGACTAGTTGATGGTGAAGAGCCTGCAATGGGATATATACATATGAAGCCATGGATCGTGCCAAGGAAGAAATAAAAAAGGCATTGGATGATAAAATAAATAAATATGGCCCAATTTGGGATATCATTGACAGAAGATGAAATTTTCAGTTACATCGTCCATTGCATGCCGTAGGGTATTATCTAAATCCACAGTTTCACTATGCCAATCCCGATATTGAGAGCGACAATGAAATCAAGCGAGGGTTGTATGATTGTATTGAAAAGTTGGTACCTTTGCATGAATAACAAGATCAAATTTTTAGGCAATTGGCGATGTATAGAGAGGCACAAGGTATGTTTGGTAGGGACATGGCTATCAGGGTTCGAAAGACATCTACTCCGGGTATGATTATTTGCTTATTTATTTTTCAACTTGTATCAATCACTCTAGTGTGCTTTAATATCAATTTGTTATTTTGTAGTAAATTGGTGGGTAGATTGGGGAAGCATGACCCCTCAATTACAAAAGTTGGCAATACGCATATTGAGCTTAACATGTAGTGCCTCTAGTTATGAACGTAATTGGAGCACATTTGAGTAGGTAATATTCTTTTCCAATTTCAAGACATTTGAACTAATCCAATATCATTTATTTGATCAATAGAATCATATTTTCATTTTTATTTGTTGTTGTATAGATTCATACAAAAAAGAAGAATAGATTGGAACAAAAGAAATTGAATGATTTGGTATTCGTCTAATACAACCAAAGGCTTAGGGAAAGACATCTAAGGTTGGAGAAATCGGGTCTAGACCCAATATCCTTAGATGACATTGATGAATCAAGTGAGTGGATTACAAATGAAGACGAAGATCTTGTCCATGAAGGTGAAAACTTGAGATGGAGATATGTAGAACTTGCTGCTGGAATGGATGAAGAGGGGCCAAGTACGAGGTTGTATTTTAAACACTACATGTCTTAATTCTAGTTGTTGAGTTTGGTTGCTTTTTTTGTTCTAATTATGATGTTATGTTTTTACATGTTTGAAATGAATTTCTAGGTCTTCAGGGAAAAGAGTTCGTCTTTCTAATGAAGATTCGGACGATACCGGTAATGATGATCAGGAAGCACCCACCAATCTTGATTCTGATAGTGATTGATAGTGACTACTGACTAGTGAGTGATATTTGTATTTGTATGGTTGTATTCGAATTAGACTTACTTTATGTATTATGTTTGGTTGTATGGTTGTATTGTTTTCTTATGGTTGTATTCGTCTTTCCAATGTTATATTTAATTGCCACTCTTGTTAGTTAATGATTCCATATTTTTTATGTATTTATTTCAATTATTTAATATCACATATATCTTTATTAAAATAAATAATATTAAAATATTTAAAACGCCTCAGGCACCTAAGGTGCCTGCCTTAGGCGCCTGAGGCGAAGCACTGGGTCCCTCGCCTCAGGCGCCTCACGCCTCGGATAACATAGGATACATATATATATGACAATTATATTCGCCACTCCCTTGGGCAACCATCTTAAGACTATATCCAAAAGAATCACCATAACTATCGTAATCATAGGTTGATTGGATCGAAGTGTCCGATAAATCCACATAATTCCTTCCATAATGCTCTTAGACATATGTAAGGAACCAAGAACTTTGAGATGCATCATGTGCATTATTAAAGGTATCGTGATATTATCCTCCAGCTCGCTACATATGTTGACCTCCTCCACGTTGCGGCCTTGCACCATGATCTCTGTCTTAGGTTGCATGGGTGTATTAATTCTCGTTTGCCAAGTCTTAGTATCCTAATGGCTACATCTGTCAAGTCTTCGTACCCTGGTGCTTTACCATGATCCATCTACCAATCAACTACATAAATTGAATGTTACATAAGTATATCATATATTTTGAATAACTAAGTAACTAATGAAAAAGAATGCTATGTACCCAGATTTACTAGCATCGTAGCTCGTTCCACTCTACTCATTCGAAAGTGAGATGCTCGCATTTTGTAATCGTACATCTCGTTGTAGGTGATAATAGCTCGGTCATCATTACCGAGCATCTGTTGGATGACGCATTAACATTATTCCTCATTCGTTACCTTAAAATGTAAACTGTAGCAATATCATTGGTTAAAAAAGTAGCCTACGAACAAAATAACATTAGTATACAGCTTAAATGTATATGAAATATAAAAAATAAGTAAATGACTAAAAATATATATATATATGCTACATGTATAGGTTGATATAATGTACGTTCCTAACGACGATCAATGATGTCCCACCACTTGGCGAAGTCGGACACCATCTTCAAGATTTCTTCCTTTGCTCTCTCAATTGCATCATATAAGTGCCCCATGTCTGCTTTCCTATCTCTGTCAACAATCATAAATACCTTCACTATGGGTTGGATGATGTTTAAAGTCTTCTTTATTACCTTCCAAAAAAATCCCACTCTTTATTGTCTCCTCCACTTTTCTCTCATTTCTCTTATCCAAAGGGTTACATCTAGCTATCTAACAACCCCATCCCGGTGATATTTCCACGAGTGGTCTTCTTTAACTCAACAAGCTTTCTAACGAAATGTAGTGGGAGACAAATCAAGTTGCACTGGATTGTAGCAACTATCGGCCCTTGGTACGTTCTCTCGTAAGGCTAAGAACGAAATTATGGTTGTAAATAAAAAAGGAAATAAATTAGACTAGCTTAACTATCTTATCTATTTGAGGATCCTTGTATATATCCTCCGACATCAAGTCTAAGGAGTGGGTGGAACAAGATGTCCAATACAGCCTTGTTATTTTGACCATCAACATTTGTCTGGCTGATTTATATGCGGCCGCGTTGTCTGTGACTATTTGGACTACCCGATCCTCTTCTATCTCTTTGACGACTCCATTTATCAAATCGTAAAGGTACTCGACATTTTTTACATGTCCCGATGCGCCAACCGACTTTCAAAAGACTGTGCCAGCTTGACAATACACTAGAAAATTGATCATTGTCTTCTTAGTTATAACTGATAAAAATATGATATTAAGTAAGTTATACTAAAAAGAATATTTATAAATATACTACCATAAACAATTTTACTTACCGATCCATCCGTCGGTCATTCATGTGCAACCTCTTTCATCCCAAATTCCTTCAAATGAACTCACATATTTCTTTATAACTTGCACCTCTATAGGGAGATATACATTGTATATCTCTTTTGAGTTTGACCCAGGCACTCCTCTCCCGATGCAGTATTTGCCAGTATACTGTGGTGAAAGAACCATCTTGTTGTTGCTCGGCCAATTCTTTTCTTGCACAATTTGAGGTTTTTCATTGTCATTATGATCATGCTTTGACGTTGTCGTGGTCTGGTGATAACAAGATCCACAAGACCCACTACCGGGTCATCATCTTGGGTGAGATCATGAATCTTATCTTCCGATTGGTTGTTGGATCCTCTTCCACTTTCTCGACCACTTCCACTTCCCGACCCTTAACCCATCATTCGGCCGGTGCGTCAATATAGGTCTTCGTCGGCAAAAGATCTTCGACTTACTTCCATTGATCGGAAGAGGTCATCTATTTAAGAAATATTTAACTACTTAATGATAAATAAAATAAGAAAATGAACTACTTTTAAGAATAATATGAACGTACCATTGTCGGAGTCTTGGTCTCGACAAATATCCGATTGATCTTGTCTAGTCCCGTAAAGGTGTACAGAATGTCTAGTCAGTTGTGACAATTCTTCCCGAACCATCTCTTTATGCCATTTCAAAATTCCCTTTGCTTATTCCATCACTTGTAGGTGACTACGAAATTGGACTCTAACCTCTAATGGAGTTCATATGCAAGGTGCAACATTGTCTTTCGTGCCTGTAAAATAAAATTTCAAACAATACATACTACCAAATATAATTTTGTCACAATATTTACATTGCACTTTTCTCTCCGTCATGAAGATCAAATTGCAATGTGCCTAAGTCGAATCATTCCAGGTCGCACGGAAAGTTTGAGTTGTTTGGCTTGGAGAAGACATTTTTATCAACTAACAAAATAATTAAATAGTTAAACCAGAAAAGAGCACCGAGTTTAGAGCAAAAATTGAGAGCAAAGTGAGCATTGAGCAAGAGGTGAGGAGGAAGAAAGTCCGCCCCTTGGGGGCTTTAAGGGATTATAAGGGAGGCTTCAGCCCCCGACTATTGGCAACAGTCATAAATGGTCTGCTTGCTAGGGTTGCATGACTCGGCCAGGGTCGCGCAACCTGGTCACCAGGTCACGCAACTCCGAGACCAAACCAGCTAGGTCAACCTGACTGGGTCGCGACCGAGCCAGTTAGTCGCAAAATCGACGAGTCTGGCCTGGGTCACAACTCAAGTCCCGACTCGACAAACCATAGTTTTAACAAGTCAATATAAGTTGGTGGTCGTGTATGTTAAAATCAAGAGACCAACAAACACATTCAGAAAAATAAAAATAATTTTTTGACAAGAATAATTTTTTTAGGGATTAAAAGAAGTGAATAAATATTTAAAAATAAAAAATATCAAAATAAATAATGAAAAGTCAATCCTGAGTGCCTCTGCAGAGCTTAAGATCTTAACCAAGTCAGATGTTGCTAAGTCATCAAGGATAATGAACAAGACATTATGATCAAAGATGATGACATTAATAAGGTGTTTGGTAACATTTTTAATTTTAAGATAACTTCGTTTTTGAAATCAAAATTATTCGATTTTTCTATTTTATTTTTAAAATCAAAACAAACTAATTACTTGGTGTTTGGCAAAATCATCATATTTTTTAAAAATTAGATAGTAGTGTTTGGTTATGATCAGTGATGGCAAAATTTTCTCGGACTCCCCCGTAGTGTCGTCCGTCTCCCTCCCCTCTGCGGCGGCGGCGGCGCTCCTCCGGCGGCGGTGGGCAAAAGGTCGCGTCGTCATGCATCGACGTCCCCCTCCCTCCCCCCGCGGCGGTGCCCCCCCTGCCAGCGGCCCTCCCACGGCAGTGCCCCCCGCTGCGGTGCTCCCCTCGGCCGGCGGCCGAGGGCCCTCCCCCCGCCGTGCTCCCCCCCCCCCCCGCGCTCCCTCCGCCGCCGGCCGCCGGCCCTCCCTCCGCGGCGCTCCCCCCCCGACGCGGGCCCTCCCCCCCCGCGGCGGCGCCCCCCCACCCGCCAGCCGCCCCCCCCCCGCCGGCAGCCCTCCGCCCCGCGGTGCTCCCCCACGCCGCCAGCGGCCAGCGCCCCATCCGACATGGCAACGGACAGAGCTCGCCGCCGAGAAGATAAGCTCGAGCTTCGCCGGCCATGGCGGAGGTGGACCAGGACGAGACCCTGCCGCCGAAGGGGAAGAAGCAAGTCGGAAAACAAGCCTCGCTTGAACAGATTTAAACTTGTGCAGAACATCGAATTGAAAATATGAAGCCGAGAGATCCAGGGAGACGAGGAAGAAGAAGAAGAAGGAGATGTGAGCTTCATCACCAGGGCATGGAGGACCCTTCCGACGCCATCAAAAGATCATCCAGGTACTCCTTCCCCAGGTCCTCGATCTCCATCACCTTCCCGGCCGTGTTCGGGCTCCCGCCCTTGCGCCTTCGCTCCCGTCCCCGCACCGCCGGGAGTGCCTCCTCTTCGGCGCCACCGCCGGGGAGCCGCCGTCCCCGCCGCACTCCACCCCCGCCGCGGTGCTCCCCCCGCCAACGAAGCCCCCCGCTTCCTCCGTCGGCGGCCGGCGGCCCTCCCCCGCGGTGCTTGCCCCCGCCAACGAAGCCCCCCCTTCCCCCAGTGGCCCTCCCGCCCCCCGCGCGCACGTCTCGCCTCCCATGTCTTGCCTCCGCTTCTATCTCAAAAATAAAACAACTCCTGCCTTGTTTTTATTTTAGAAGAGATTATGTACATAACGTATCTCACTTTTAAAAATGAGACAGTAGCTAAAAGTTACAACCAAACACCTTATCTCTTTTATTTTTAAAATTTATACTAAAGAAAGGGAAAAAAACGTAACCAAACACCCTATAAGAAAAGAAAAGTTTTTGTAAAGGTGGTAAACTATGGCTCACCGCTCACATAAGGAGAGATGTTCCAATGATAGAGAAGCTCGGTGATTTTTTGTTGGGGGTGGTCCCAATAGGTGTTCCCAGGCAACGACAAAAGTTATTTTCTATTGTCATTCTAATATTTCTTTCCTTACTTTGTATGTTTACTAATTTAGTTAAGATTTTGATAAAATTTTATCTTTGTTAAGCCATGTAACTTTCCACAGTTATTTAGTTAGTAATATTTAACTTCAGTTTATATAAATAGTTTACTTTAATGTTATTTTTATCAAAAGGACCATGGGTTTTAAGTATGTTACAACTATATGCATATGCAATGGCAAAACGTGAGCACCTGAAGCATAATTTAACGCAAAAAGTACCAAACGTTTATGGTACAAAATGAGCACATCAATATGAATAGATAAGATGGGAAGACAAGAATCGCCACAAGTCTCTAACGAATGAAGTGAAATGGAAAGGGACAAGGAGCCATATATTCTAATCAATTTCCATTGATGTTGATTAGAGTATGATTAAGACACATCGAGAAAATTTAAAAGGTCATACACCCCTCCCCCTCAAACTCATTGTTTTGGCTCCGAGCTGTTTCATTACATTATCAAAATGTTTAAAATACACAGAAACATATGACCCTACATGTTTAGTATGAATATCTTAAAGCATGAGATAGGGACTTGCCATTAAGAACTTGTCAGCATAACCTTAGGCTTTAAACCTATTGAATAACACTGAATCAATGTGTTGTGTGAGACATTATTTTAACAACTTAGGGTCATGGCATCACTAAGCCATTTCATAGCAACCCACTTCGGGACATTTATCCAAAACATAGGGTTATACACCACTAAAGTTGAATCCCATCGATAGATGAATGACACTTGTGCATGGATAGAATGAGAGTCCACCTTAGAGGCTTTTTTATTTTTATTTTTCTTCTTTTCTTCCTCTTGTGCCTCCTTAGATTAGCGCTAGTACTTTGATGAGAGCCTCCATCTTCCTTCCCCATTTTTCCTTCCTGTTTCTTTGCAGGCGCAACACCTACAAGCTATTAGGTTCAATACTAAAAGCAACTGTTGCCTCTAACTTCCGTGGTAGTGATGCAAAGCATTTGAGATGATGCAACCCCATGTCCCCCAGTAGTGTCACCTGCCTCAGGCATCAGATTACATGAATACAAATACAACTACAACAAACAACATGCAGCCTCAACCTAAGGAGAAAACTCTAGTGATCCCTTCTCCCCAGGCACCAATGTTAAGATCCATCCACGATGCAATCTTACCACTTCCAATCTCTCATTACCCTTGCAGTGATGCAGACTTGTCTCCACCTCCCTCCTGCCTAACTTTCTCCATGGTCCCACCAGTCAAAGAATCCAGATGTGAGCTTTGCTATATAATCACTTGCTCTCCACCCTCTGGTAGTCATTCACATGACACCATAGACATCACATGAAGAAGTTGCATGACTTCCAGACATGACCTCAACACAATGTAAGTACAAGGGCAATGCTGAAACCAAGAAAAAAAAATCACAGGTTGCCTCCAAGAATGGCACAAATGGGAATCCTACATATTCTCAGTGCCGTGAACCATGAGACCAGGTGCAGCATCAACCAAGTCTCAAGCAGGCATCTAAGACAAACTTAGTTTAGAATCAACATCATCTTTGTGAACGTAAAACCAAACAGTTTGTTAGAATCCGCTATATATAAGAGACAATGTAGTTAAGCCAGAAAACACTTGTTTTATGTGCACAATGTGGCAAATAGTAAAAGCAAAGTGCACATTCAATAGATTTTTTGTCTTTATCATTATAAATAGCCTTTTCAAGCAACAAATCTGCTCTATAGGAAACTAAAAGATTGTATTGGAAGTTAATATAACTAAAACAAGAAAACCAATTTCAAGGACAATAGAAAGCTCCTGATACTTACCAAAATCAAACGCAACAACAGGTTTCAGCTTGAGTTCTTCTTCCTAGAAAAAAAAACAAAGATCGAATAGCCATTAAAGGCAGCAAAAAGAATATACTGCTTTCTAATGTGGTATGAAAAAAAGATAATGATTAAATACTAATGGTTCATGGTACAAATAACAATTTCGAAGGACCTGTTTGGTTAGAGTATCAAAATGATACTATATCAATTTTGATATGGATATTTCTAGAGGTTAGATTATTAATATCAAAATTGATACAAGTAACATTTGTATTAGCTAACATGCTTTGTTTGTACATGTTTCAAAATTGATATTGTTTGACATATAACTCTTGGTGATTTTTATTAATATTAATTTGAAATTTGATAGTGATAATAGTGTTACCAAAAAGAGCTGAAACTAATGCCCTGTTTGGTTAGTGTTTCATTTTTGGTACTATATCAATATTGATATTAATATTTTCAAATGTTGAAGTATCAATATCTAAAGTAATACAAGTTGACACTTGTATTACATAATATGCGTTGTTTGTACTACAAATTTTAAAATTGATACAAATAACCAAACATCTCTTAATAGTTCCTATCAATATTAATTTTAAAATTGATAGTGATAGAGGTACCTAATAGTGTTACCAAACCATGGAATGCCACCTCGCGAGATCTCACCGAGATCTCGCGAGATCTCGGTCTCGCCAAGGAGGCCGAGAAACGAGATCGCCGAGACCTCGTCCCATGTAGACTGGTCCATCTGCGACTACTCTGCGCCAAGGAGGCCGAGAAACGAGATCGATCCGCGACTACTCTGCGCCCCGTTTATGATAGTGTAAACACATTTAATATATTTCACTATCACTTATACTATCACATAAAAATGTGTTACAAGTTTAATACCATATTAGTATTTAAATAAGATTACATACAAGTTTAAATCTTTTAGAAGCACAAAAATTATCTTTTTGGTATTGAAAGTGCTTGTAATTGTTCATTCACATAGTTGATGTACAAAATGTGTTATATATTTTCATGTAAATTCATTTATGTACTCCTATTTTTATAAGATATTATGTTATGTTTCTGTCGACACCTGGAATTTCAAAAAAAAAAAAAAGAAGAAAAGGAAAAAGGAGGAGAAAACGATGAAGACCAACGGACAAAGAAGGGGAGGGGGAGGCGAACACAAACGGAAGCTCGGTAGATCGCTTTACCACAGCCGACTTGCGGTTGGGTGCGCAGGAGGGGTGATCCCCTTGCGAGATCCCCGGAATAGGGGCCAGCCCCTTTGCCAGACACCTACGACAACCCCCTGCACCGACCGGGGGCTCATCCAGGTCCCCACGGACCTCCGAGGGAGCCACATGCCCGGAGACGGCTATAAAAGGAGGGGCGGAGGTCGTCGCGAGCGAGAGAGGGCCAAGAGAAGGTGGAGAAGAGAAGGGGCTGAGAGAGAGAGATCGAGACCAGGAGCTAGGAGAAGGGCTTACCGGAGTTGTCCCCTTCCCTCCGCCGGAGCCGTTCGACCACCGTCGGAAGCCCCCAAATCCTTCCGCAGGTCTGGTCCTCTCGTCGAGCCGCCGGCAAAGGCTCCCCTCCATTCGTCGAAGCCGTTTTTTTCTCCTTCCGGGAGCGTTGCTAAGCCGCCGCCGTCGCCGCCTTGCCTCTCTCTGTATCCCTCGAGCAGCCGCCGCGAGGCCCAAGAGGTCTCAGTCGAGGGGGGCAAGGGGCTAGGTCCGCCGTCGGGGAACGCCCGGAAGCGAGGCCGACGGTGTCGAGAGGTCACGGCCGGGGCCGGGGCCCCGCCGCCGCCGGTCTGCCGCCGTCGCCGGGCTCCTCTCGCCGCCGTCGCGGCGGCCGTCCGCCGCGAGGAAGAAGCCGTCGGGGGAAATAATATCCCCCGACTTGGGCCACGGCCGGAAAAGCCACCGGCGGTGGCCGCCGCGCGCGCGAGGAGGCGGCCGTGCGTGAGGAGCCGCGGGAAGGGGGGTTGACCCGCGGGTCAACAATGATGTGGGGCCCACCAGGAAAGTGGGGTTGAAAAAAAAAAAGGAGGACCGCCGGGCAGGCCAGCGGTCGCGAGGGGAAGGGAATGGGCCAGGCCCGTTAAGTTGAAGTCGCAGGACTGCGGGAGCTAAAAAAAAGGAGGAAGAGGAATTTTAAAAGAAACAATCAAGTAAAAATGTAAATAAAAATGCACTAACTAATTAAACAAACCGAGACGAGCATCCGGCCGGCTAAAAACCCGCCTCATGGTCTCGGCATAACTTAAAAGAATGAAAATAAATGGGAAAGCAATAGGCCGGCTTTTAAGCACGCCTCTTGACCCATAATTTAAAAAAAAATAAAAAAAAAATAAACAATTAACAGAAATTAAATAACAACCTACTTAATTAATCAACAAACCGAGACGAGCATCCGGCCGGCTAAAAACCCGCCTCATGGTCTTGGTTTAACATAAAAGAATGAGAATAATTAGGGAAAGCAATGGGCCGGCTTTAAGCACGCCCCTTGACCCTTTAAGGTAGACATACAAAGGTCCATTTAAAAGACCCCAATGTCTTACCATCTAGCTATATATGAGGCCGTGCATGATCAACATGCCATTAAGCCGATTATATACTAAAAAAGAGAGGATTGGAGGAAATACCCATGGGTCTATAAGGACCAGGTATATTCCCCATAAATTGACAAGTTCATCATATCCGATGAGAATTGAGTGATGATGGTCTCAAAAGCACCAAGTTGTAATGACATGGGACCAAGCAATGAGATGGCATGTCCGGTGTACAAGTGATTTTGAGTGGAGGATCAATAACCCCATGAAATCGAGGGGACTGCAAACAAAAATAATGATGAAATAAAAATTAAAACAAAACCTGGAAACTTAAAATCAGGGGCCGGGGCCTACATTTAAGGGTCCAGAATCTGTCGGTTGAAGAAGTCTAACAAAGACCCCAAATCAAAAATCTGGAACTTATGTAAATCTGAGATGTGGAGACTAAAATCTGTAAATGTGCGCAAAACCCAGAATCTGTAAAGTCTAAGATCTGTCATATCAACATATAAAAAAATCAGAAACATACAAAATCAGAAACATAAAAAATCTGGAATCAAAATCTGGAGAACCCCTAAATCTGAAAACCAACTTATTTTGTAAAATCTGCAAGAAATCAGAAATCTGAAACTTGAAGTTTAGTTTGAAGAATCCGAAACCTGTAAAGCCTGCCAATTAAAAAAAAATCTGAAAGTCTAAAATTTAAAAACTGAAGTTTAAAACATAATCTGAACTCTAAATCTCTGAAATCTGAAAATCTGAATTCAAAAAAAAAATGAAATCTGAACTTGAAATCCGGGGAGTGGATAATTAACTTAAGACAACTTAAATCCAATTTTAATCAACTTGAACAAAACTTCAGATGGCATTAATTGAACCTTAATCAAACTAAATTTTCACATCAAATCATGAACCGCAGTAAGTTCATCTTAATACAGATGTTAAAGCAAATCTAAACCAACTAAAAAGAAAAAAAAATCAAATCAAATTAAACCAACAAACAAATTAAATTCAGATTAATTCAAATCATAAGCACAGTCAAATCTGAAATTCGAGCAAATCAGAGGTGAACAAATAAAACTTTAACCAATTCAAGCATCAGTCAAGCAGAGTCCGTTCAAACCAAAAAATGAATTAAAATCCATAAGCAAAACTCAATTTCTGAATTAAGTCATATCAATAAGAAACTGGTGAAGCAAATCTGAATCAAATCAACTTAAATCAATCCAGCCAAATTTAAATACATAAATCTAATTAAACTGAATCTCATCTAATAATACACTTGAGATCAAATCACAGTAAATCATCAAGATGCTAATAAAGCCCACAATCCATATAATTTCCAACCTAAGTAACAAGTTCCAATCAACCATAACTTAAACAATCCAATCTCGTGAATCAAATCCAAGATCAACTCTAACTAAATAATTCCGATGCAAGGTAAACTTAAACTAATAATTCAGATAATCTGGAAGTCTTTTTCCAAACCAACCAGATTCTGTAAGCTAAGCCTAAACCCCATTCAAATCAATTAAATTAAATCAACCCACATAAAAAATCTTTGAATTAAACCCAAATCAATCTTAATCAGACAAACGAACTAATCATCTATACCCCATGAAATCTGCATATTAATCAAATTTTAAAATGAGTTAACTTTAACTAAACAAGTTTAACCTAAAACAAACTGAATTTAGATTAATAAATAATCCATCAACAAATTCAATTCAAGACAATTAAATCCTAAATCAGTTCACATAAATCTGAAAGTTACATGAGAAAGAATCCATAAGCTGTCAATTTAAAATCCACAGATTCAACTGAAATTTGATAAATCAAATAGGTTAAATAAGATAATTTCATCCCAAACGAACCATATTCCTTAAGCTAAACCCAAATCCCACTCAAAATCAAATGATAAACAAACAATAAAATTCAATCAAACAAACTCAAATTCAAACAGAATATAAATCAACAAATAACTCACAAATTAGTCAAATTCAACTTAAATCAAATCAAATTCAGATCAAATCAACCAAAATTCAAACCAATTTAAACCAAATTCAAAAACAAATTAAGTGCTTGCCTTCCACCAAGTTCATGGGGCTTTCTGTCTCTCCTATTATGTATGTGTATGTTTATTTTTGTGAATGCATTGTTCTTCTATTCAATGAGTTGCTATGACGGATAATCAAGGGTTTTCGAGTATTCTCGATATAATTAACGTCGGATCTTCGCACCATCCGACGGGGAGAGGTCAAAATAAATTTCAAAGAACCTAACAACCTCAACATAAATTTTGACCCTAGTTAGTACTTTTATGGAATACCATCTATTTTCCTAAGAAGTCAATGCTAAGGTCTAATCCAAATGCAAAAGGAAAATAAATTTCCAAAACAAAAGAATAAATCTTTAAATTCGAGGTTACATCAGTTTCATACATATATACATTTTGATATGAGAATCCGAGATTCGATCTCCCGAGATTTTTCCGAGATCTCTCCGAGATCTCTTCTCTTTCACCCCCCCGAGACGAAGCCGAGATCCGAGATGGCAATCCTTGTACCAAACATGGTGTAAAGTAGGAACCAGAATCATATATCGCTGTAATGTACCTTGACTTTCAGTTTCTTTGCTCTTCTGGATATATGACGTTGAGAAAGTTCTCTACTTTGTTGGTCCTGCATAGAAACAACACAACTGTGTGCCCATAAAAAAAGTAAAGTACAGCCAAAACACAAGAAGAACATAGGTTAACTGCAGCAAGCTATAATACAAGTACAAGCAACGGTGACAAACAAATATTTAACTAATAATATCAATAAACATATATATGAACCGCAATATTTCACTAGACCATCAGCTGAGGAGGCTGATAAACTCACCTCATTAAACCTTTCATTAAGAAGATAACTGAGAGCGGGATATCAATGTGGACTTGCAAATTTTCGAGGCCAGACAAATCCTCTGCTTCTACCAGCATTTTAGGTGAAACTACCAAATCTAATTTTAAGGTTGTTGCCAGATATTTTAAGCAGCATCAATGGTAGACCATTTTTCTAATAATATTCTTGTATTGATAGTAAAGAAGGAATATTCCATGAATATCAAAGACTTCAGAAAGATCAGCCTCTCAAACCGTACTCCCAATACCAAAATCAATCACAAGCTTTTTGGTCTAAATGAGTACATCCCAATACACGAAAAGCAATTTCAGAAAGATCTCACGTGATTTACAGTTTCGGTGGTTTGACGACATACGAGGGATAAAAAAAGAGTTTGGACATCAAATTGAAAGGACAGACAAGATGGGTTAGACATATTAAACGTAAACATCAGGAAACTTCCGTTACAAAAGAAAAAAATTTCAAAGGAATAAGGTCAACCCCAAATAATTTGGGATTAAGACTTGAATTGAGATGACTTGACTTTTTTCTTTTAACTTTTCTTACCAATCTATTGTTGATAGTTGTTCAATCGAAGGAAAGAAGAGCAGGGCTCGGCTCAAGATCGAACAATCTAGACCAATCTGTATAGGGTTGGGTTGACCGACCCAATCAACTCGGATCAACAACAATCAGATCCAATTAAAAAATAGTTATGCAAGATCCAAAAATAGAGGATTATTCAGTGCCTCTTTCCTGATATTAATAATTGATATCGGGAAACATCTTATGCAAGTGCATGCATCTCTTTTTTTTATTGCTTAATATAAGTCATTTTGCCAATCAAAAACAGAATATTAATGAATACAAAGTAGCTAAAATTTGACCTGGATAACAGAAAACAATCGAAATGCTCGATCCTGACCAGCTGAAAGAATACGAGTTCCCCTTCCATAAAACCTGAAAAAAATAAAATCACAAGATCTTTGAAATTAAGCAATTCGAGGTACCACAACATAGACACATTCTTGGGCAGAAGAATGCTTAAAAAAAAGAACAAATGTAACAATTTGACAAGCATTGTGACAAACAGGCACGTTGACACAGTGCTCAAGTCCGGTGCATAGTTTCATCAAAAGTTGTGGGGAATGAAAGAATGTAGGTTGATCTAACATATCATGGTTCAATTATATCTATGCCTTTCATACTTAATTATCGTCAAGTAGGATGCAAGAGTAGGTTTTATCTCAAATAAAAATATATAATTTAAGTAAAAAAATAGCAAAAAAATCCAGAAAATGTGTCTCCCACCTTATGCACAATGGAGGTGCACTATGGCCACTTCTAAAGCGCAATAGACGAGCTTCACCATCAGTTGAATCAAAAACCCACATCTATTACAAAATTAAATGCTATTAAGGAGAGATACAAGAAATGATCTTCTAGAAGAAACAGATATGGGTGAGCATACTTGTAAATTTAACCATATAACACAGTATTGCATTAAAGGAATGGGCGAATAATAGTCATACATAAATCAAAGAGCTAACCTCAATAAACATGCCTGATAATCTTCATATGCAAAACATGATTTCATGAAATGTACAATGTTCAAACTTTGGTTAACCAGGAACAAGAGACGTCGTATCATGTGCCCACTGAGTTATTTTAATCAGAAAACTGAGTTTTACCAGAAGTTTGTTGGTACCATGAGTATGGCACCGAACTTAGTATATAAAAAATATATATTGTGCTCTACAAGTTGAATGATTTTGTGTCCCGTACACTTCAACCAGGAGAAAGAGACTTTTCTCTTGACCTTAAAATATTGGCTTTAGAAGCAGCAACTGTCAGATAGAGAAACTTATTCATGAACATGCAAACAAGATTTATAAAAATGCACTGTTTTTAACAACAACAAACAAAGACTGCCAAATTGAAAAAATTAGGTGTTGTTAATAACATATGACCATGAATCGTCTTCTCGCAAAAATCTCACAAGATTCTCGAACTCGTGTAAGGCCAAGATACGAGAGGAGTGATATTCTTGGTAGTTTCTTTCGGTGCTTCGACGAGACTGCTCACATGTTCACAGGCTCGCAGGCATGTGACAGTCGATGCGGTGCCGGTCCCAGCTGTTGCCCTGCCTTCAAGTGGACACGGTCGCCGGTTGGCCATTGGCCATCAAAGGCTTCTCAAGCAATAGGCAACCCTGATTCAACTGAAGAGCATCCGGCTCAACCCAAATGACTTAAAACCAACCCAAGAGAAACACGACAAAGCAGATGGGCCATCAGATCTCTCTCTCCCTCTCTCTCTCTCTCAGCGCCAGCGCACTACGACGATACTACATTGGGTTGGGGTTCTCGCCGGAAAACCACAGAAATCTTCACCAGAATTCCGTTGGCAGATGTCCTACACAGGAATAACTCATATTTCAAGGTTTTACTGCAATGTAAAACCCTCATTTCGTTTTTTTTCTAAAACAAATTAAGATCAACTTCTTCCCATCATCTCTCTCTTTCTCCCTCAGTGCACAACGGTGACATAGTCACAGCTAAGCATCGGAGCTAGGGTTCGGGTTCTCACCAGAAAACCGCCAGAATCTTCATCGAAATCCTGTTGAAAGGTGCCCTACCCTACACCAGAAGAACTCATATTTCAAGGTTTTGCTACAACGTAGAACCCTCATTTCTTCTTTTTTTTAGTTTTTTCTTAAAACGTGCTAAGAATTTTAAGATTGACTTCTTTTCATCTATTTTTGTTAATTATTCATCTTAAATGTATTATTGCATCATTCTGAATACTTGCTCCATTCCATTCCATCATTTATTGTTATCTCAGTGTTAGAGAATTCTTTTAAACTTTCACATACCCCTGTACATATTGCTATGTATGTAGACTCTGAAAGCTGGTCTTCAATTAAAAAATCTAACTTGTCAATATAATTTTAAAGTGAAAATATCAAATACATTTAGATGAGCCATGAGAGTGGCTGATTTTAATTCATTATAAATCAAATATTTTTATAGCTTGAGTCAAATAATGTTTTTAATCTATGCAGATTTTGGATTTAGATATTAATCATCAATTTACCATACAAAGACTGTATCTTATATAATAAATAAATTATATCAATTCAATTTCAAAATTATATAATTAACAATATGTAATAAACAATAAATATTATAAAAAATGTCATTAATTAATATTTCACATGATAAACTTTATGTAATAAACAGATTATTTGTAACTATGCTATCACCGTGACATGATTTGTAATCATAATCTTGCACTGCGATATGATTGCACTTGAAATTTAATATTAATAACTTTACTATGATTTGATGACATAGTTACAAATCTGTGTCACAGTCATGGATTGCAGAATCGGCCGATGCGGATCGCGATCGGCCAATTCTTGGATCGGATCGGCCATGGCTGATCCAATTCTCGACGGAATCACCGATCCGGTGAAAACATCTATCGGAATCGGTGTTTTTGGATAGAATCGGAGCCGGAATCATTCGAATTGGTCGATTCCGGAATGATTCCGGTGATTCCGTGGCGGAATCAGCCGGAAATGGCACCGGCGGCCGTCTTCCCCACCCTAAACCCTAAACCTTATCGGGCGGGAAGACAGAACCCGGTAGCCCAGGATCCAGTGACTTAAGTCACCAGATCGACTGGACCGGACCGAATCCGGTGACTTAAGTCACCAAATCCAGGCTACCAGGTCCCAATGGAGCCGGTAGCCCCGTCTTCCTCGCCCAAAAGGGTGGGGAAGACGGTTGTGGCGGCACCATTTTGGGAGTGATTTCAGGCCAATTTCGCCCCCAAAATGCTCTAGATAGGATCAGAATCCAGTCTAAAGTTTTATTTTAGAATTTTTTTAGGTTTTACCACTTTTTGACGGACCAATCCTAAACGATTCTGGATCTTTATTTCTTCCGGCGGATCGCTCAAAATCGGACTGATCTGAATCGGATCAGTACCCACCGATCCGGTGGTCGATTCCGATCCTACCATCATTGGTCACAGTACACCTGTTTCTAAAAAATAAAGGCAACATATATTGCTTTGATGCTAATAATAACTTTGATGTCACTATGATTTGATGACATAGTTATATTAATAAGTTTAAATAATATTATTACATACAAGCTTATATATAATACAAATTATTAAATGATAATCTATTTATCATATAAAGTTGATTATATGCATATCTTATTTAAAAACAAAGTATATCACATTTGAACTTTAAACTTCGAAAAAAAATACAGTAGAAAAGTTACGGTGAAAATAGAAGTAAACACAATAAAAAATATGAGTTATATTTTTTATATTTTTTTGTAGTTGCATAAGGAAGATGTCTATGAATAAGTTGGCACTATGGAACTCCCATAAAAAAAATCTAAACGAAATTTTTTAGAAAAGTAATGAAAACAAATAGTGTTGCCAAATAAAAAAATCATTTTATTGAACAAAAATGATCAGAGGTAAGCAAATGTGTAAGTTGTCCACTTAAAGTGCAAAAATAATTGAAAGAATTGAAATGTCAGAAATATATATACGAAGAGTAAATTGATAAAAAAAACAGTCATGGAAGAACTGCGACAAATGGGCAGTCATTCTGAAGGGATTTCATCAGACAAATAAGAATGATCTGTAGAAAGAAAACAATGTGAAATTGCAAAAACATCTACCGAAACCAGGTGACAAATTGATGACATAGAGAGTCATAGAAAATAATCACAAACAATTGGAGCTAGAAGCACCGCTTAAAGACGTACAGGTGGAAAGAAAAAAATTTGAATCATAACTGATTTTATACAACATAGTGGATCTAGTGGTATTGGTAAAGGTTTAGCGGCAAACAACAGTACATCTAGAACAGAAGATGCGTTACAAAAAGAATGGACGAAATGATAAGTAAAGGTCTTTTAAAAGAATCACTAAATAGATGATTTTAAATTTTTTAAAATTCAATCATATTCTAACTCATGTTGCAAGAAACCATCATTATAAGAATATGATTGTTAAAGCACAAAATTTTGTAATGTGTAGTGCGTCCTCCCACACCCAATGGCATATTAAGAAACTATGTGGATGAATTAGTTGGATACTTGCAAACTAAAATAAAAAAATAGAATCACAGGAATGTTTTCTTTTATGTGATAGATGGACAGGACCAACAAGAATGTGCATCATTGACTTTAAGGTTTATAGTACACAATATGTCATAATTTTAAATTCAGTTGATGCCTCAAGTAAAGAGAAGTACCGTAAGTTTATTATGCAATTAATGGAGGATAAGATTAAAAAAGTCAAAAAAAAGAGTTATACAAATTATAATTGATAATGCTAACAATTACAAAAAAAAGCTAGAACACTTTAGACATCAAAATGTAATCTTTATTTGTCGTCGTATGCTACTCATTTGATGTTTAAACATATGTCAAAAAAAGCTATAGTAAAACAAACTATAGATGTAAGTCAAATTGTTACACGTTTCATGTATAATCATGATTAGGTTATGGATAAGTGAAAAAAGTTTATGAATGTGATTTAGTTCGACCTGATGCCACTCATTGTGTAACTATTATCTTGCACTATAAAGTTTATCACATGAAAAAGATAGTTTGAAAGATTTTTTTCTTTATTCGAATTGGTTTGATTCGGAGTTTAGAAACATTCCTATTGAAAAAAAAATTGTGAAACAAATCATATGCAACCCTATGTTTTAGGATTTCCAAATTGCATCTAAAAGGCACTCAAACACTTACTAAAGTTGTTCATCAAGTTTACAAGAAGTTGTTTCCGAATTCCAAAAGAAGAGACCAATTTGGAAATGAGATAACACTATGAACATTATAGATTTAATCATTTTTATGTAAACACTTACATTAAATGTTTTTTATGTAATAGATTATAAAATTTAGAGATGCACTACTCTGTTTTAAGACAAAAAGTGCTAAAAAAGTAGAGAAACTATGTGGCTAAGCTAGTAATTATTTTATTAAAAAATATAAAGTTAATTCAAATTATAAAAATATGATTATTTGTTTCACGTTCAACTAAATAATAAAAAATATACAAAAATGATTCCTCAACTTTAAAACAACTTGCAATCAAAGTTTTATCATAGACTTCTCCGTACGAAAGAAATTGGAACACTTTTTCTTATATACATACAAAACCAAGAAATAGGTTGTCTTAATCAAATTTGAAGAAATTTGATTAATGCCAATATAATATGAAGCTAAAGGTAAAACGGATGAAAACTGAACATAGACAAAGAGGTGATCAAAAAGAAAAACCACTTGATTACTTTGTACTATTACAAGAGAATGATATAAATGATCGAGAAAATCCTTATGTTGGATGGGTTGCAAACAATGATATAGATGAACATGATGGTCGTCCATTTAAACAAATTATTATTGTTGCACTTAAAGTTGGAATGGATGTAGACACAATTGTACAACAAATTCATTAATCATCTTCTAACTGTACTCATCTTCACAATGATCATCTAACATCTAATATGGATGTTTCCAATGGACATGGAAATGATGACAATGATCGCAAGATCGAGATCAGAATCGGGATCAAGATCGATGCCCACCGATCCGATTCAGAATGGATCGGATCAGTCTGGATCAGTCGATCCTCCAGACGAAAGAGCGATCCCGGATAGGTCCGGATTAACCAATTTTTTTATTCTTTTAAATCAAAAAAATCTCAAAAATTAGAAAATTCAGAAAAAAAAATCATATGAATAAAAAAAATTAAAAATGAACAATAATGCAGATGACATTCTACCAAACAATACCATACAAAATAAGTTCATTTCGAGAAATTGTCATCTAAGTGCAAACTATCATATAAGAGAAAGAAGATAGTTAAAATAGATCTTTGTAACTTTTAAATATATAACATATATTTATGATTATAAATCTTATTTATATGTGATAGTATAAGTGATAGTAAAATATATTAATATGTTTACACTATCATAAACGGAACGTAGGGTAGTAGTGGATCGACCTACGTAGTCAGGTCACATGGGTTAAAGGGATAGGGCCCCTTGTGGGGGAGGGGGGGCAACGCCCCCTGAAGACTTTTTTTATATTGGTAGGGGAAGGGGGAGAAGGGATCGGTCCCCCCCCCTAAATTTACCTATTTAGAGGGGGATCGGCCTCCTCCCATAGCTGGATCGCCGCACCTTACGCTAGATCACTGCAAGGGAGCTCTAGAGGTTGAAGGGGAAGGGGAAGGGGAAGGTGAGAATCGGGGATGGGAAGGGGGAATCGGTCTAAGGGGGAGATCGAACCAGAAAATGGTTCAGAATTGGGTCCATAATTGATTCGATTCCGAACATTTCTGGGCATGGATCGCGGAATCGGAATCAAAATCGGCGATTCCCAGAAATCGGTCGGAATCGGCCAAATCTTGGGAAAAGTGGATCGATTTTTATTTTTATTTTTTTCTTCAAAAAATTCAAAAAATTCAGAAAAAAATCCTAAAAATAGGAAATGATTTAGAAAAAATTCTAAAAATAAGATTAAAATTCATCCACAGGACCACATCGAATAATTACTAATGAACATGAAATAAAGTTAAGTACATAATCCAATGATTCAAAAACCAATTAATTGATACATCATGAAATCATGAAAATATAAAAAACAGAAATTTACATCATATCAATTTAATATCAATATCTAGGATATGGATATTGGCATTCTTCCTCTTCCTGCTGCTGTCGATGCTCCTGAGTTGTGCTCAGTCTTGTATATTGTCCGAAACCATATCCATTTGAAAATAATGCCGATGCCATGCTATCAAGGTCGTAGGCATCGGACTGCGGGACGACCGGGACGTAGGCAGACTCTGGTGGAGCTAGTGGTGGTGGTGGAGGAATCCACTGCTATTGAGCCTCGCCAAATGCTGGATACTGGAGCTCTATAAAATGATGTTGTGATATTTGCTTATCCAACGTGGAATACGACTTTGGCCGCCGTGAATAAGGTGACTAGGCTGCTACTGATGGCTGCGTTGCTGGTATGCACTCCTCATCATCATCAACTGAGGAGTGAGGAGCCTATGTGCTGTCATCTGGGCTCCCAGGACGGCCTGACCTCCAGCTTCCTTCTCTTCATCTCTTCAGTCATCTCTGAAGTATCAGAACCCAAAGATTTTTTTAGCTTTGCAAATTCGCCCATTTTTCGTGCAGTCACTTTTGTTTTCGTTTTCTCTGGACTACGAATGGGCTGGGTAGCGGCGTCTGGGACTGCAGCTGGGGTTAAAGATGGAGATGACTGCTCTATAGCTGCTGAGGCAGAAGAAGGCCCTGCCTGAGCCTGAGAAGTAGGTGGAGGTGGAGCTGGTGCATCCTCCTCAGCTTCAACACCATCCAACTCTCCTTCAACCCATGCACAGTCATCGGGATCAAACTCAGCTGGATGATCCCTGGTTGCCCTCTCCTCTATCCAGGAGGCAAGTGCATGCTCCTCCTAGAATATCTGATCAATGTCCACCTCCTTAAGTTGTGGTGTGGCAGAGGTATGCCTCTGCTCGTATGGACCACCTGCGAACCGTACAAATCGCTCCTCACCGATCTTCTGTCGATCCTTGATATTCTTAATGTGCAACCTCATATTGTAATAACAGAAAACCAGCTTCTCCAGCCAATCTGAGGTCAACCTGTTTCTCCTTTTTGTATATATCAGGTTGAATGTACTACAATTCCTCTCACAATGAAGGAACTGGTGCTCTGGCAGAGTATCCTGATACCAATGACAACAAATGGATTTCATCCACTCCTGGTGTTCACATGAACCCACCACTCAGCTGTAAAAAAAAAGAAAGAAAAAGTAAACAATTAGCCCATCATCTTCAATAACTTATATGAAAAGAAAAGAAAATCTTCATCATAAATTAGTATACCAAGTGACACTTTGTTGCACGAATATCTCAAATCAACATCTGAATATACGCCGACCCTCATATTATACTTCTGCATCTGAAAAACAATTTAAAAAAATTCATTAGTTGTCTAATAATTAGCTACTCCAAAGTATTGAATAAACTCCAACTTACTTCTATCTCAACCTCTATCATGTCCTGTTGAGATCGGCAGAGACGCTGAATAATAGCTAGTGAACCCCGCACCCCGCATCATCTCGTTGTTGCTCACCATCTATCCTCTATATTGGATGCGGGGGTTCAAAAAATATCCTACAAGAATTTAATAGTTAACATTATGAATAAGACAATTATTGAATAAACTTAAAGTAGGTACGTACAAATATTTTTTGAACCTACTAACCTGCAGCATGGACATCGTGGTACAAAGTCTTGTCCCATTGGTCATTTATGATCTTCCACCACTTTTTGTAACCTCTGGGATTCTTCTCTTTTATTTTCAATTTTGCCCAGTCCATGGCATCGTACAGCGTGCCCATCTGGTTCCTATCATCTGAGCCTACCAACCTCAATACAACTACCAGTGGCTCAATGATTGCCAAGTAGTAGGCAATCCTCTCCCAAAATCTCTTGTCAATGATCTGCTTCTCAGACCTATCAAGAATTTCCAACTGATCTTGCTTGTTGTGCAGATGGTCCACCATATAATTATAATATTCCTCGGACTGTGTGAACCTAATCAATGCATGCATGTGCCGGTGTAAACTCTCCAATGCAATGAAATTGTGGCGAAACGAGTCGGACCAAGCCTAACAAGATCATGCCCTCCTGTGTGTGATCTCATAATATGTAGCAGACAAGGATGCGAATAAATAAATGACGTGATCATCTACACCTGCCTGACAAGGGTGGATACACTCTCCTCCTTGCCTATATCCTCTAATATGAGATCAATAGAATGTGCCACATAGGGCACCCAGAACATGTGCTTCCTCTTCTCCATCAGCTTTTTCCTAGTCGCCTTATATGAAGGTTCGTTGTCAGTGACAACCTAAACCACATATTCTCCCCGATCTCCTCCACCACCGTATCCATCAAAGAAAAAATGAAGTCGGCATTTTTAATCTTCCCAGAAGCGTCCACCGACTTCAAGAACGTGGTCCCCTCAGAACAATACACCAAGAAGTTTATCATACTCCTCTTGGTGATACATGTCCACCCGTCACACATAAATGTGCAACCCCTCTCCTTCCACACCAATTTGAATCCATCCACCCACTCCCTCAACTCCTGCACCTCCTCATCCAACCCAGCGCCGTATATATGCCTGCTGCCCGGGGCTTGCAGACCCAGTCCAGTCTCACCTACGGCATCCACCATCATCTGGAAGTAGGGGCTGGTGGTTGCATGTGCTGGGATGCCTACATCAAGTTAAAAAAAATTCAATCAGGCAAAAATCAAGCTTAAGTAAATAAAACACACATAAATGCCATTTTAAAAGTGATACCTGCATGCAAAAACCACTTCACAATGTGGCGAACGGCTCTCTTTGCAGCCGTTCCAATTGCCTTCACCCCTTTCATATCTTGTTTAATCCCTATCTGCCCAGCACTCTGTTTCTTAAATAAGTACTCATCACTCGACGTAAACCGAGTACTGGCAGAATGGCGATGTGGCTCCTGTCTCCATCCCTCTGTCTCCCGGTCCCGGGTAGGGCGAGCCGATGCTGATCGACCAAGAGTTGGGTCAACTCTGGACCCTAACCCTCCTGCTCCTCTCCTCCGATCCTCGTCCTCAGCAAATGCACGCTTGCTAGCGTACCTAACATGTCTAAACTCGGAGTCCGTGGAGTCCTTGCTCTCTGGCTCCGGCTCGGATGGTGCATTCCCCTTGCCTTTTCCCTTTCCGGGTAGGCAAATCTCAGTCCCTTCTCCTCTGGAGTAGCTCGTCGTGTAACTTCTCCCTTTGCTCAATCCTAACAACTCGTTAAGAGGCTCTACCTGTCATGTAGTCTCTCACTCTTCTCCCTCGGCATCTTATCACACTTTTTTATATTTCCACCTGTTCCGGCAATATGTTGTTTCAACTGGAACACCCCCCCCCAGTTCATTTCCTTCCCACACCATTTGCATTGCACTTTCTTTCTGACCGGGTCTACTATATGCCCGTGTTCTCAACCCACGTCAGAAGGACGTGATGGTGCTGCATTACCTTGATCAGCCATTGCTTAGACCTGCAAAAATTGTAAACAATGCATTAAAAATTATTAGGCAACATAAAAATTGCTTTAGACACTGTTCGAGAAGCAGACAGCCCATCAAACACACTATTCGGTATGTTTAAAGGGTTACGTATTTGCCAGAAATAGTCGTAAATCGATGTACGAGGTATCCGAAATGTTTCCCGTACAAAGAACATCCAATCGATGTTCTTACAACTTGAACGGAGTTATTCGATCAAAAATCACTGAGTTTAACCATGCTCGGAGTCCGTCGAAAATGCGTACAAATAGGCGTACGGAATATCTAGAATTTTTCTCGTGCAAAGAACATCCAATCGATTAGTTTAGAACTTAAACGGAGTTGTTCGGTCAGAAATCACCGAGTTTAACCACGCTCGGAGTCGTCGGAAATGCGTAAGAATGGGCGTACAGAGTTTTCGGCGAAGAAATCTTACCAATAATCTTCCAAGGATCGAAGAAAATGTTGAATCGAGGCCAATCGGAGCTTGGATCGGTAAAATCCCTTGAAAAAATCGCCTGGAATCGCAGGAATCGCTGGAATCACCGCCGGAATCGCTGCTGGAATCATTGGAATCGCACCGGAATCGACGCAAAGAGTTGGGATCGACCTCGGAATCGCCGGAATCCTCGCTTTTGAGGGCTGAAATCGCCCAGAATCACCGGAAGGAGCCTCGCCACGCTGCTAGATCGCCGGAATCGACCGCAGCGGTCGATTCCGGCCCTAAAAGTGCCAGAATCGGTTTGATTCCAGGTCCGGAATCGAACTGGGAATCGAACCGGACCGGCCAGACCGGTCTACCGTGAAATCGATTGAGATCGACCGATTCCAGACAGAATCGCCGGAATCGGATCGATTCCGACCGATTTCGACTGATTCCACGAAACTCCTGCTGGAATCGGCCCTTCCGCATACCGATCCGATTCCGGTATCAGCCGATTCCGATCCGATTCCGGCAATTCTGCAATCAATGTTTCTTGGTTTCGGGGCCCAATTCGATCATGTTGGATCGATCGATCCTCGACCTATCTAAGTGATTCCAACCAATCCGACCAAAAGTCGAAGTCGAATCAGTAGTTCCGGCCAAAATCGGATTGGTGGGGTCCAATTCTATCCAAAAACCGGCTGATACTGATCCGGATTGGCCGATTCTGCAATCCATGAGTGATGATGATGGGGGTAATTATGGAAATGATAATAATGATGGTGATGGTGGTGCTGGCAACGTAGAAGAAAAACCAATCATTCTCCATTGATTGTACTGAGCAAGTTCATTGTCATCTTGAAAAAAAAAATAACAACATAAGAATAAGAGTGTCGATCCAACGGATCAACAAAGTTTGTCACAATTTAACGAATATGATATTTCTCACACATTTAGTTCCATGGATATGTCTGAAATGAGATATTATGAATATAGGCATTCTCAAGATTCATCATCATCATAGTTGTTAAGGCGGCCAAGGCGATCAAGGCGACATAGTACCGCCTTGGTGCCTTGGCGATAAGGCGAGGCATTAGGCGACGCCTTGTTTTATATAGTAAAATAGATAAAATAATAAAGATATATGTAAAAAATGATGCAAAATAACTTTGACATCATGCAAATCAATCAATAATGTGGGAAGTGCTAGTTACAGACTAAATAACTTGATAAATTAGTTAATTTTACTATTTAAATTATATCATTTATTAGTAAATACTTAAGAAATCATTTAACCCTAGCTATTATTTCATCAAAATGTTAATTTATAGTCAAATTAACTATTAAAACTAGTTGTTTTTACTCTAAAACAACTTAATTATATGATATTGACACTTAATTAGCATTATTTATTATTAAAATAAATAAAATAGTTATTTAAGGCAATGGGCGCCTAGGCGCCCATCGCCTTGCCCCCTCTGGGGGCGCCTTGTCGCCTAGGCGACGCCTTGAAAACAGTGATCATCATATGAAGATGGACATAGATTTGGAGCAATGCAACAAGGGTCTTCACGTGCATCTTATAATGAAGGATATCAACCTTCACATGGATACGTATATCCTGTAGCAGAATATGTTCCTTCAAACATGCTTATGACTACAATTATTATGGTTATAGTCATAGTCACGATTCTCATGGTTATAGATATACAACACAAGATGACTCTTCAAATATCTCTGATATTTATGAAAAGAGATTTAGTTTACCATGAGAGAGAGATCACCAATCCCATATGTCATGGACACAACATTGTGATTATGTTGGTAATTTTGTAGCACAACAATCATAAAGTGGTGAACACAATGACCAACACAGTGATATATTGGAAGCACACAAATCATTTGTTTGATATTGAGAGTTTGGTACTGAGTGGAGTGTGGTATTAAGAGTCTGTTATTTTTTTGAAGGTCATGAGAGTTTGATATTGAGAGTGTTTTGTGATTGTTCATTCATATTTCACACACCGAGATTTCTCCGAGATCTCTTTACTTTCACACCCCCCCGAGCCGAGATGAAGCCAAGATCCGCAATGACAATCCTTGTATATGACCAAGCAATAATGTACCGTGTTTACTATTCTGTAACTTAGTTCAATTAAAACATGCTTTTGTCCTAGTTTCCTCACCTCTATTTTCATTTTTCAATGTAAATGCCTTGGCACATTTTCATCAATAACTCAAGGTGGTCGTCAAGACGATAATGGCATGCTTCGGCCTTACGGCACGGACGCCTTTCATCAGACAAGAAGATGATCAGGGCGCTGGCCTTGGCAATAGGGATAAAACAGTTGTCCAGATGCCATTCCAAATGCCGCTGCTTTAATTTGTTATTACTTTCCTCCGAATTGATAGTTCTGTGTCTACTTTCTAGTTTCTAAATGGGTACTCAATTCATATTATTTAATTTTCCTTCATTACTCTATTTATTAAACATCGATAATAAATATATTTATCGTATAGTTCAGGGTTAATTTGTACCACAGTACCATATGCTAATTATCAATCGTGTACCAGAACATCAATAACAAGATGAATTGAGTAACCTCATCCAAAACAACTTGTTCTCTCCACAATCAAAGTTATATTATATAGACAATTGAGCAACATAAACAACACTAATGGCGGAAGCAAATCTATTATCTTCATGAAATGCCATAAAATTGCATTTTTATCTTTAAAAAGAGAAACAAGGAGGCAATTACTTTGATGGAGTTATCATTTGCTGAACTCAAAAGAACAGGCTCGTTGACAAAGAAGTGAAGTGATACAATAGAACCATCATGAGCTTCTCTGATGACTGACTGAAGCCTTCTCTTCTCAAGATTCCAGATGCTTATGACCCCTGATGATCCTCCTGATGCTAGAAGAGGTTCTCCATCTAATCCGAAAGAACCAAAAAAATCCATAACAGAAAATGTCAATTCATGTAATATCAAAAGTTTTCAGTGTCATGTGATGTCGAAAGTTAAACAGTATATTAAAATTCCATCATGTGGCAACAAACTTAACATATCATGTGGAGGCCCCAAAAAACCAAATCGTGTTTGCTTCTTAGTTGTTTGTTGACTTGTTAAGCTCATGATTAGGAACCAACTTTATAATGAAAATTCACTACAATGTGACAAAAATAGATTTAGTTTTTTATCATTTTAGTCGATTTGCTTGCAAAGGAAATTGTAATTCGCAATTAACATGCAATAACAGTATTTCACTAACATAGTGAATTCATGGAAAAGAGTTTGATCAAACACATTTCACTGAAATATGTACTTCCAAAGCTGCGACAGATCTGAATGATGCACTAGAACCTATAACGTCTATGTCACTTAGTCATACAGCAGTGAATTATGACGAATAAATTTAGAATGATACCACTGTTGGCACCTAAAATTTTCACATAGAAAAAGAAAGGGAGAAATGTCGAGCAAGACAAATAGCTAATCCTCGGTAAACTAAGATTCAGGTCCTAGGCTAAGAATACTACGTCAAACCTGACCCCAGCTAAGTGTCTACCGGTGCAAGAAAACAAGCATAAAACCCTACATCAGGGATAAACAGGTCCAATATGAAAAAAAAATGCCCAAGCCAGAATCTGGTTGGAGCCCAGCAAAATTTTCAAATTTCCACAAGGGCAGGCGAACAGAGGTAGCAAAACCAGTGGGTTCTCCCCAGGATTGGTCATTATCTTGCACAAATAGAGCATCCGAGAACCCGAGTGAAAGCAGATAAATTCAAATGAAAAATTTCTCAGAATCATATAATCATCAGCAAATTCCGAGGTACATAATTGCAGTGTAAATCAGATCATGTGTCTATCCAGTTGACGAAGCATGAGGGAAATTTCCTATCCACCAATCATGGGAAACATGCTGATTAAAATCCCAAGGACCTGTCCAGCATAAGAATTAACTGCAGAAATGGGAACCATAGATGCAATGGGGCATAGGTGGATAGCAAAAAAAATCGATCATTAGAAACACTTAAGCAATAGTCAGCTAATATGCATGATTGGAGGAGGTATAGCAGAATCCAGAATGGTACCAAGGGAACCTTCCCTTAAACACATTAAAACCTGCATGTCCGAAATTAAAGAGGATGCATGACTAAATGGTAATACCATCAGATAATATACTAATTATCCCTACTTAGTCCAAATGATGTCAAATGGGATTAGGAAGAATAAGACATGCATAATTAGAACATCAATATGAATAGTCAAAGTAAAAAAGAAGAAGAAGAAGAAGAAGAAGAAAAGAAAAGACAGTCAGAGATAGTAGGAGGTGTAAGGGGATGACCCACTTCCAATACCTGCTCAGCCGAAGCCCAGTTTGGACAATTCAGCTTCTGCCATGTCCAAAGATGCCAGAATTTCTAAAGAAAAAAAATATTAAGAAGGCATGCCATACCTGCTATTGCCATTGGAGAAGAAATAACAGGAGAGCTTCTCCCTTTACCCCCACCACCACTGATGGCCAAAGAAAAGTGAAGGGTCCAAGCCCTTCTTAGGTCCGTAACCAGCCAAGAAGCAGATCAGTCACCGAAGGTGTAGGCTGTCATGAAAGCATGCTCGGCAGGTGACCAATTGGCATTCAGAGCAAAGTTTGATAGGCTTTGAAGGGTCTGCCTATGTCCGGGACAGCCAAGAGAGGACCTCTCTTGCACCCCCGATAGAGAAGCTAGCTGGTTCGACGGTGGCCAGGGTGGGAAAACAAAAAAAATAACCAGATCAGGCTTCAGGTGCAACAAGTTCAAAAGGACAGCATAAAACAACATATATAATGGCTTGGAAAAGGATTTGAACCAAAATCAGACCCCCATCCTAGCCAGATCCAATCATGCTTATGCCGCCAATCCTAGTCCTACTAGGATTAGGACTGGTTAACCCTAAGTCAAGCAGAACTGTATGGTAGATTTTTCAGAAGGGAAATATGAGTATAGCCCACTACCGAGGCCTAAAATGGGATCTAATAAACTCAGATTTTGCTGAAGCATAGCCCATTAATCGTATTAGGTAATAAGCATATATTGGGCTGTGTATCCTCCACAAATGAGCCCATTAGCATGAAAGATGATGACAAGAGTACACAAGCCCATCTTAGGATGGATCCAGGCTATTTATTGACAACGCAAGCCCACCTCCTTGCGCAGTCCACTATGGATGCGAGCAATGGGCTGACAGTCAAGTACCACAGGCCCACTTTAATTCATTGAGACTGATTTAGGGCCGGTCCTAGACACCCCCATGTCACAATCAAATTTAAATAACAATCTACAAATTAATTAAACAATCAAGATGTGAGGACCTCGTTTTTTCGAATTCTAAAAAAAAGATTTTTCATATCTCCTTTGGACCACTTAGAAAAATAAGTGATATCCCAAAAATACTAACTAGTCTGACTATACATTTAAAAAAAAATTATTACCACTAAGGTTTGGGTTCTGAAATTTTAATTTTGCGAATACCCGGCATTAACTTATATCGAGCAACTACTTGAACGCCCTTAATTAACTGTCATAGCAATACATTTGGTAGAAAATGCACATCCACACAAAACCATAAACTTGAGGGCCATAGCCGTGTGGGACCGATAAGAAGCAAACTGGTTGCGTTACGTTTGGTTGACGTTGATTTTGTTTGATTAGGACTTTTATGTTTTGATTTGAATTTGATTTTTAAGTTGCTTATTTTGATTTGGTTTTTCCCTTAATGGGTTTGATTTATTTGGTTTCAATTTGATTATGATTTTTGTCTTGGGTTTAATACATAATTGGATGGATTAAATATCTTATGATTTAAGATTCATTGATTACCACATTGATTAAAATTATTTAGTGTCGTATTGTGAAGTTGGTTTAAATATATTCAAAATGTTTTAATTAACTTAAGGCTTTTAGTCAAATTTTTTAAATGTGTTTTAATTTGTGTTCTTTGAATCTCATTTTACAATCTGACTTATGGTGCTTAAGGACGGTTTTGGTGAATTTTAACATCTTGGAGATTGCTTATTTACTTTTCTTTGGTGTTATTTAATTATCAATTGATTAAGAAATGGATTTAAACAATTTTTAAAGTGAATTTCAGATTGCTTAAAATCTGATTTTGATTTGATTTTTTATTTTTAGATTTAATGAAACATTTTTAGTTGATTTTTATTTTATTTTTTTAATTCGAGTCCGCATCACATCCAATCCATCAAGTTTACATTCAATGCCCGGTTGCAATAGTCCACATTGACACTTGAACCATCTTCATTTCATTTCATTTCATGTCGGATTACATCATGTCGGTGTCATAGTCCAAGACTTGAAATATTTTTCCCCGGTGCACATCCCCACAAGATCGGAGGAAAAATTGACACTACGGCGACATACCGGCCGATCCTCGATCGAGTCAAATTCCCTCAAATGAGACTAAGTCTTTTGACTTGTTGCATAAAGGGAAGGAACCGTCTGCAATAGGGGTTGGCCCGTGCCTACATCCAGGAGCGATTAACTGGGACGTACCCGAGTTCACCATCCAATGGGACGCTCAAATTTTGAGCTCACCCCATATTTAGTGTAGTATTTCACATTTCAATTTCTATTTAAGTTTTATTTTGTGTCAAGGCCTTTTAGGCCTACTACGAGTCGGGTCAGTTGAGTCGATATGGCCCGATAGCCTGGCTGCTCCTGTCGGTCCAATGGGCTGCCTCCCTTTTTTTTACCAATGGGCCCCCACGGCCCCACCTGCACCGAGCAGAGGCCGAGCATTTGCTAGGCTCGGCCCAACTCCTAGCCGCAGCTACCGCACT
Organism: Cryptocoryne crispatula var. balansae; assembly: GCA_036172225.1. Lineage (NCBI taxonomy): Eukaryota > Viridiplantae > Streptophyta > Magnoliopsida > Alismatales > Araceae > Cryptocoryne > Cryptocoryne crispatula. Next base: position 11,669,284 of record CM069926.1, on the reverse strand, counting down.
CACGCGCGGGGCTACGGCCCTCTGTCTTCTTCTTTTTTTTGACGTCGATCTTCTGTGACCCCACCGGATGGGCGCGGCCACAACACCTTTTTTTTTAACGCCAAGTAGCCATAGGCCCCATTGCGGGCATAGTGGTCCCAGACCACCCGTGCGGGTGTGCGATTGGGCAAGTTGCCCCTTCCGTGCATTAACGTCCTCCCAACTGCAGTTTCGAGCGATTGTGAACCACCCCCCATGACAAGGAGCTCCCTCGTGGCCTCAACTCCTTCGACGGCAGTGCTCCGCCGGCTTCCCACACTGTCGCGCCTCACTGTCGGCACCATTGCAGCAGTCTGTGGAAGAGGTTGCGTCGCGGGACCTTTTGACCCGTAAAGGTGCTGCAGGGCGGTCGGGTGAGCATGTTGTGGCTACTGTCCTTGCAGGCCACAGTTGCCACGGCTAGGGAGCGGGGGCAGACTAGTTAGCCTTGTGGCCACCGTAGAGACTTGCTGAAGCCACAAGCGCTACCACTAGAACGGGGACGCAGTCCGTCAATGGACTTGGTGCCGTCGGCAGCACAGGAAGGGGGAAGATGGGTCCTCTCATGGGACCTCTCTTCGGCAAAAGAACCCAGAAGGTGTCAATGTCTTATGAGACCTTAAGTTGTTGGAGGAGCTCAAAGATGCCCTCGCAAGGTGAGACCATAGGCAGAGTTTACCAAAATCAAGTCCCTTTATGGGACCTCTTTTCACTGGAGGAGATTGGAGGCGCCGTCAAAACTAGGGGATGAATCCCATGAGGTTGCAAGAGGGAGGGTAGCATCATTGATAACTTTTACTCGGGGCTGCCATGGCCACCGTGAAGAGCAGCTGGAGCAATCGCAGAGGCCTTCTGCTGTTGTCGGTAGTGATCGCAACACCTGCCACTGTTGTCAACAGCGTGGGGACACCTTGGAGCGGTTAAGGCTGTCGCTGCGAGACCTAGCAGAGATTGTGGCCGACGGAAGGGTCAGGGCGCCCCTTTTCCGCCGTATGCACTCGCTAGTACCGCCATTCAGCCCGTTTAAGCTCTCAAAGATTGTCAAGGGAGGGAGTCGACGTGTTCAGCGGCCGCGGGAGTTGTCGTCGAGATCGCAAAAGGCACTGACAAAGGTAGAAAGTGGCCGATAGAGGGGGGACTTGGAGGGCACATGGTGACTTACTCCTTTTCCTCTTCTTCTTCTTCCTCCTTCCATTCTACCTCTTTCACTCGATGTCACTAGCGCCGTCGCTATCAATGGGAAGGAAGCTTCTTCTTTGCTCTCTCAGCTACTCTGCTCAGGTGGAGGTTCTGCTCCATCCGCCTCTAGAATTTCTGCCTCCTCGTGCGACCACACCCTCCCCTCCCCTTATTCTCTATTCTCTACTGCCCCCCGAAATCGGGAAGCAATTGTTGGCTTTCTGCCGGCCCTTACCGCGATCCCCTCCTAGATTGTAGGGGTTGTCTTAGAGACGGATCGGGGTTGCCTTCAAGATGGGAAAGAAAAACCGGAACAAAGAAAGGGGGGCTCACGCGTAAGGAATTGGTGCAGCCGCTGCAAGGGCCAGCTATTGTCGTGGTTGGCTGTTGCCGCTGCTAGCTCTCCTTTTGTCAATAACTTCTAAAATTTATGAGCTAATCAAGGGAGCAAGGGTGGTTATGCCGGCTGGGAGGAGAGGTTCCAGAGTAAGATTTGTTTTGAATCCCCGGTGGACCTTGGATGTCCGGCTAAAAAAATTATTATATCTTTTGACATCTCTCACCCTCTCCACAAAAAAAGGATGAAGTGAAAAAGGACTAGGAGTTGACTCAAATAGGCCATAAGCCTCCCAATTGAGTTCGAATGTCATGTGGGGATTTTATGAATGGGCTAGTGAGAATTTAAAGTGACACTACAGGACCGAATTGCGGTAACAATCATCCCCATTTTTTAAACAAAATTGAGTGTCCACAAGAGACTAGTTGGGGCTGGCCCTAGGCACGCCCCTACCTCTTGGCATAACCTAAAGGAACCATAACTTGTGGACTGGTTGGGGGACGGCCTTAGGCATGCCCCTATGTCCTTTAAGGGTGGCATACAAAGATCAATCCCACAAAGGAAGAAAAACCACAATGTCAACCACATAGGGAGAAAGGCTGATTTGATTGATTCCGATCTGATTCAATCAAATCAGTCACCGGAATCACCGCTGCTGATGCCACCACAGCCCAGCTGCTGCGGCCTTCTTCCGTGCCCTATCAGGCAAAGAAATGGACCCAGCAGCCAAGTCATTGAATCCAGCGATATCGGGTCCTCATGGACCGGGCCCATCAACTTTTTCTTTTCTTCTTCTTTTTTTTGATACAATACAAGTTAAATACATAATGAATGTAGATGTTGGGATAGAATAACATCCCCAGATAACCAAAAAAATAAAAACCACAAAGAGCACCCACCTTTAACACACCATGTTCTTAAGATGCCCAAGGCGAGGAGGGTTTAGCATTGCCCATCTCGTCTCAGTTGCTTGAGATGAAGTATATTTTAATATATATATATATAACATATTCATCAGTAACTAATATCGTCATGAAATTTAAGTCAAAAAAATAAAGTGTCAAAAATATAAAAAATATAACCAACTTATGTACCAAAAAATTGAAATTGAAAACAAGTTAAGAGGGTCGGCAGGGAATGTGAGAGAAGACAAATAGGGATCGAGGGGTTGGGACTAGATGACAGGACCAAGGTGAAGAGAGGACAGAGGATTGGGATTGGGGAGTTCAAGGGACAGAGAGGGTCTAGAGTTTGGCAAAGGAGGAAGAGGCTATTAGAACCATGCAGTGCTGAGCGAGATTAAGACAGGACTTTAAGTCTAGGTTTCTTAACCAGTTCATTTCAGTTCAGGTCGTGTCAGGTTTTTTACTGATTCCTGTTGGCTCCAAGGCAGGTGACGTAGGACAGGCAAATGTAAATGAGAGAGGCAATCATCTCAGTCGGTTACAAACAAGGTGAAGTGCCCAGTCATCCACTCACTTACCTCATTGCCTAGGAGATTGAGACAATCGCCCTTGATAACAAAGCTAACACATGGTTTACCAAGAATTAAACTGACATATATATTTAAGGGCAATAGAGATCAAAGTTACCAGTTCTAAAAGACAATGCAGTCACTGCGCCACGCGTAGCCTGTGAAAATGAAACTATTTCTTCATCATATCGAACATTGTGAACATGGATTTTCCCATCTGAGCATCCAAATGCGACCACATCCAGTGCAGGAGATGAAACACAACATTGAACAGAGGAGTCCCATCCTTCAAATTCATAGAGTTTCTTCCGAGTGCTTATGTTCCAAAGCTGGCAAGAACCTTGTTCGCTTCCAATAATGATCTATATAAGAAGCACTTAGATTGTTCTATAAAGCTAGGAGTCTTAACAGAGATTTAAAAAATAAACTGTTAAACAATCATAATTCCTAGAGTATACCTTATTCAGATATGTATCCGGATGCACGATACAAGTAGGAGTGAATTTTTCTTCGAGAAGAATATGCCCAAGTGGATAAAGATTTTCTTGAGGATCTTTAAATGTCCATATAAAAAGATTACCTTTGACATCAATACTTAAGATGTGATCACCAAATGAAAACAACAAGTTAACTTTCGCTTTATGATTGCTCCACGTGGCTATCTGTCAAATTTCATGACTGGTGAGAACTTCAAAAGAAACTAAGGAACAGTCGCTAAAATGTCAATCGTGCTAAAAAATGATCTCGGTGACAAGATATTGTTGAAGAGGCCAAACTAAAAAAGCATCAAGTTAGAGTTCACAAAACTATGTTGGTTTTATATAATAATCAATAATAGATTGGAGTTGTAACTCTAAAAACGAATTTTCAGATGATAATGTCAGAATACTTATGGGAACTAAAGTACGTTGCCATCTAGAAACAGGTCATCTCCAAAAGAATGTTTTGATATACATGTTTACGTCATATATCATAAGTTAAGACTATTTTGAAGTAATATATTGCGTCAAAGTGAATCAAAAAGACATCAAAAGAAACTGACACTGCCATATTTTCAAATGTTAGCTCCACTAGATGGATTTTCCTCAATAAACAATGAGTCAAGTTATATTAAAAAATAATTTTCCCATTAAACTTTAAAGTAACAACTGAGCAATAAGTTATTGACAAAACAGAAGTATCTCTACCTGATGAGCACGTCTACATACTGTGATATCACTTCCAACAGCAGAAAAGGTATAATCCCCACATGATGCAAGAGCACGGATCTTCTTTGGGAATTGAGGTCCTATGTTTATATTTTAACCCAGTATAAAAAATAATCAGGTAAAACTAGCAATGACAAACAGACAGGATAAACTAAAAAAATGCTTACTAAGGTGAATGAGGATCGTGAGGAACATCATAGCTAAAACAAACATTTTTAACTTCTCAGATACATGCAAGAGTCTAAATCAATATAAATTACTCCATGGAAAACAAATGAGCCAGAACATCCTCAATTGTAAATGAAATCAAGATATGACTATACAAGATGTTTTCGTATGAAAACTCACAAATGGCATACAGAATGAATAATAAACATCAGTCAGATGACAGTACTCTATAATTAATGCATAAATCCAACAAATACATGTACTTCATCATTTAACCTCCACCTGAGTTTTATGAATGTTCACTGGAACTTGGTGTGGGATTTTCTGTTTTCCAGCACTATGTGCACTCGTGAAAAAAATTTGAACTATAGAAGTCCACTTATTTCATCTTATCCATAGGGCCTCCACGATTACAGAAAATTATGCTGACAGCTAAAATAAAAACAGTACAGCATCTAACAGTAGCGAAGCAAAAAGCACATATTTCATCTTATTGATAGGGCCTCCACAATTCCAAAGAATTACAATGATCAACCAAAATACAAATAGTACATCATCTAATGAGAGTGAAGCAAAAATGCAATTTTTATTAGCAGCCAAAGCAATGTGATTTTCGCTGGAAACTCAGAAGCAATGATATTCATTATGGATCCATCCTACACCTCAATAAGCTATGGCACAAGCAGGGCATCTCAATACAGCCAAAACTAGCAAAAGAGGAAAGAGGTACCACCAATATTGTTGAAGAACAATGCGGGGATCCTTACCAACGAGAACTAGCGTTAGCTTTGCACACTGCAAGAAAAAAATGCACTAAATGGATACATGTAATTTAACTGATGAAAAATACTAAGCATTCAAAAGAATCCAAGGGTAGTTAGAAAAGGAACATATTATTGCAAAGATTGCATTCACCTACATCATAAATCTGCCAGGCCTTGCCGATGCTGACAGTGATGAATGTCTCAGTTCCACGCCTCTGAACACATAAGGGGATTCCTGCTGTGATGTAGCCGAGAGCCCTGTAAGGCTCAAAGATCCCCATCCCCTTCCTTCTATGCCTGTTGCAGTTGAAACAACAAGATACAGCCATTAGCTACTAATGTTGCTGGTTCTTAAACACTTCAATAAGGGAGCAGGAAGTAGAGTAGGAGCACAAACAAGTTGAGCCGAACTGCTCAAGCTCATTTCATTTATCTTTGCCAAAACTTGAATAAAGTTTAATGCTCAAGAAAACTAGATCTTCATTCGAGCACAGCATTATGAGTTTGGTTGTCTGAACTCAGCTTGTCAAGCCACTCATTTCAGATGTTGATCCAAGTACGACCACAAGTGCAAATAGAAACTTGACTTGATCTCGGTCTAAGATCAAGTTCAAGCTTAGTTATTATATTATTTCAAGCTCAAGGTACACCCATATTAGCTCATTTATAGTTTTTACTAACGATGGTTATTGTTGAATGAACAAGTTCTGATGAATGGTGTCCTCAACATGCATGCAACATCAGTAGACAAGCAAACTAGGTGCCTCAGTATGCACGTGATGGTGGTTGACAACAAACTCAATGCATCATGATGTATGCAACAATAGATTGGCAGAAAACTATACACCTTGGGATGTGTTTAACAAAAAACTGATAGTAAGTTGCACACCTTGGGATGCAGCCCAGGTGAGTCTAGAGTAGACGAACAAAGCAGTGCTCAAAACAGTCAAGAATAATTGCTGGAGGAAGAGGCAGGGCATGGGTAAATGTGGGTTGTGCACATGGGCGGGCAGGTGCAGCATATCACGGGCGGGGGTAGCTTGGACTGACATGGCTACAGGTGAGCATGGGCAGGGCAGGGCATGACTAGGTGTAGTGGGAGTAGGTTGGCCCAAGCACGGCTGGGCATGGCCAGGCACAACCAAGTGCAGGTGGACTAACAGGGGGCATGGCCCAGTGCGAGCGGCACACATGCAGCCATAGCACACATGCTTGACTTGGGCATGTGTTTACCCCAAACATTTTTCACATCGGTGCTCGAATTTTTGTTCATTTGCAGGCTACTGCAGTGAATGAAGCACAAGTAATAAGTCATATTAAAGATGATTCTATTGCTACAGATTGTCCTTTTATTGAATAAAACTACATCTGAGGTTTCAATGGAAGAAATGGAGATGAGCGACAGGCACTTGTTTTATGTGCTGAAAGCATGACAAAATCAAACAACTTGAGATCAACCGAAAAAGACATGAGGCTGATGCAAATAACAAAAGATATGGTCATTGGTTTATAATCATAAAGAACTAAATGATGCATGGAGGCCGGCTACTAGCTATATGGGCAATAAGTGTCATCAAGGGATTCTTATAGAGTTGATGGGCCGGCTCAATGACTCCCCCCGATCCAAGCACTACCAACACTGTAAACCGACCCAAAACCGTGACCTTGAGTTAGAGTGGCCCAGGCTTATAAGCTCAGGAAGTCTCCTCTCATTGTCCGATATGGGATTGTCCAACTCGCCCCCTCATGTGTAAACTCTTCTGGCTTTGACACATGTACATTGTTACGGGTGACGGTCGACGATGGGGGGTCCACTGAACTTTGGCTCTGATACCATGTAAACCGACCCAAAACCGCGGCCTTGAGTTAGAGTGACCCAAACTTATAAGCTCAAGAAGCTTCCCTTCATTGTCCGATATGAGATTGTCCAACTAACAACGTCGGCCATTGTCAACGAGAGTCATTGTTAAGTAAGAACCAGCCAGCAACAGTCTTCGTCCGGGAGGGTCACCGTCGGCCATTGTTAAATAAGAACAGATCGGCAACAGCCTTCCTAAGGAGAGGGAGGCAAGCAGAGGGAAGAGGCCCGCTCCGGGGAGAACCCGTGGCCGACCAGCAAATATAAGATGGAACGACAAGGAAGCACCGTGACCTGCCTGCGACTGCGCCAAGGTGCTACCCTCTCCCTTGCTGTAACTGCGCCAGTTAAGGTAAAGACGAGGAGTTTTTAGCGAGTTTTTAGCCCCTTGACTCGGTGTTGCGGCCACAGGAGTCCGAGGGCAGCAGCTTCTTCTCTCTGTTGCCGCGCCGAGAGGGGACGATGAGAGCAAGATCAGTAGCCATCTGCTGCTGCAAGCCTGTACCGCCTACCCAAGAAAAAGAAAAACGTCATATCCTGCTGGAGCCACGGTTGCGCTCGTGTAAGGAGGAGACCAGAACAAGACCTGGATGCTGTTGCTGCACCCATAGGAGAAGAAGAGGTAGGAGCCGTGAGGTTCCTTTCTCTGAAGCCACAGCTGGTGGTGCCAATGCGAAAAATGAACGGGGCCGTACCGTTCTACAAGGTGGTCTTTGGAGCGGTGGAGGTGAGGCGCGCCCACTACCCAAGCGGAAGGCGGAGCAGGAGGCCCCTGTTACCCGCGCCAAAATCAAGCCCGTGCTCAGCCCGTACTCTCCACTGGTTTGCGACCAGAACAGGGGAATTGGCGGGTCGAAGGCGCTCGACAAGAGAGCCTGAGACGGAGGATGCGCAGGCCACCGTCGCCAATGTTGTGAACAATAGGGCTAGTGAGGACAAGGAATCCCGGAAGAAGCGTAGGGTTCTCGCAAGCAGAGAGCCGCCGGCGCTCCTCTCTTGTCGCGGCGCCTAGGGCTGCTATTCAGTATTCAGACTCAACTCAAAAAATTAAATCGAATCAACTTGATATAAACAATACATGATTCAATTTTTTAGACACTTCGAATAAACATGTATACTAAATGTTAATATATTATGATTTAAAATAATTTAAAAACTATACATTGACATATTTATTATATTTTACTAAAATATGATTTGAATTGAATTAAATCAAATTAAAACAAGTTTCGAGGCCTGATGTTGTCGATCCCGTGGAGGTTGGTGAAGGCATGTCGTTGCCAATCCAAGTTTGCTACTGTTGTCACCGGTTGGCATCCTCTGTTGTCTATCATTTTTTTATTGTTTTGTATACTTATTTATGTGTCTCCAATTATCTTATGTTTCAGATGATTCTTCTACTATTTCTTGTTTAGCTTCTTTTGATCTAGAAGCTTTTATAATATCCATCTTTAAATTTTTATTTTCTTCTAATTGTAACTAACTTATTCTTTTTTCTATTTCATCTAAGTCACTTGATGAAGTTTCTAAGAATATATTTTCTAATTGTTCTAATCTCATATTGTTTAAACATAATTAGATTTATTATACTTGATTCTTCAAATTGTTCTGATTGAAGATTAGGCCAAGTTATTATATGTTGATCTAAGTTATATTCTATAATTTTTTGTATTTCTACTAACATCTCCTATGTTCTTTCAAAATTTGTATCTCTAGTGGGTTGAAGTTCTTTATAATTTATTTAGTACTTTGCATTGTTCCACTTAAGTTTTTAGCTCCAGAGTAAAGCTCCTTCGTGAAGGTCTAGGTTCTAGCTAATATGCTGATATGAATTTTTGTTTCTCTTGATTACTTTTAATTCTTTTATATTTTTAGAATTATTTCTAACTTTGATACCAATTCATGTAGAGAGATTCCTTGAAGGTTTCTAGAAGAAATTGTAATAAGAACTATCATAGAAATGAATAAAACACGGAATATAATTAAATGATTAGATGATTAGGAAGACTATCTACACAATATCCATATTAAGCAAAGATAGATAAAATGAAAGCATTCTGAATCTATCTAGGTTCTTCTTAACACCCTAATAACATGCTATGATGTCTCCACTACATCTTCTTAGTATGCCAAGTAGCAGCATTCTGAATCTATCTAGGTTCTTCTTAACACCCTAATCCACTACATCTTCTTAGTATGCCAAGTAGCATGCTCTTGGTTTTCTGGGTTTCATTTTCACTCCTCAACTCTTTCGAGACCAAAAGAGATCCTGACAGACATATTTGTCTAAACCTACACGGAGCATCCTTCTTCATTTTGGGTTTCCATTATGAGATGACACACACAGAGCATAATAGCAATAGAGAGTCAAAGTAGCATCTTATTGACACCAGATAAAAAGAAGCACAATAGGTTTAGAATAAAAGAAAAATTACATTATGCCTTCACAAACTATGATACATAGTAGATGTCTTCCCGTGGAGAGTATCACATTGTTCTTGCAAACACTCACTATACTAGAAGTAGTACTCTTATTATAAGAAAGAAAAGAAAACTCTCTTGAAAAACCCTCCTTGCTTTAATTGTACTCTCCATGTCCTCTGAAGCTTGGTTTGTCTCTTCTTTTATAGACTTCAAGTCATTCTCTAGAGTCTTCGAAATTTCTTCAAGATAAGTCATCAGGATTCCTTGTGATAAGATTTTGATAAGATTCCTGATAACTCTAAATACCATGTGTCTTCTTTGAGATAATTCTTTTGGACAATTGTTCTTCTATTATTTTCATTATGAGGTAAGTACTGACCTTATAAGTCTTCTAGATATTTTGTTGAAATAAGAAGTGACTTCTTCTTTCTTCTAGAAGATTATCATGTCTTCATCCTCTTCTAAATATGCAGGATAGATGTTCTTATCATGATTTAAAATTTTACGTAACTCTTTTTGGCATTCTTTAGTACTTTGAATCCTTCCTAAAGAAATATTTTCTATAAACTTTTCGAATGCTTTAACTATTTGTTCATTTGACTTCTTGCCTTTGAATCAATAAGACAACTTTTGTTTTGATAATGGAGCCAAGTTCTTCCATATTTCAACATTTTCTTAGTTTGTTGAACCAAAATCTTGAGTCCCTTCTGTAACTGATTGTTTTATGACTTAATCCTACATAATCCTTTCTCTCGGCGTGATCAACAATCTTGTTATAATTTTTAGTAATAATGTCAAATTAAATAATGTGCACTGCTTCATTATATTTCTTTTCTTCGAAGTCTAGACTAATACTGAAAAACTTCATGAATACTATTGAGTTTTTCTAAACTAAGAATTATACTTGAAGTATTCTTTAGAAGAATCTTGAACTTGTTTACAAATAAGAGATATTTCTTTTATTCTTGAACTTAAATATATAGTTGCAATAGCTTTATGTTGGAACATATGTCTGACGAGAGTAGGTGAAATACCTTGAAGAAGGTGTAATCTCAAGTAAATTCTTGAGTGATCAGGATAAATGGTGGTGGAAGGTGTAATTGAATATAGAGTTTTGAAAGAAGTAGCATATTGTTCATATCTCTGACAATAGTAGGGGACATGCCTTGAAGAGGGTATAATCTTAGGTAAATTCTTGAGTGATCTGGTTAAATGGTGGTGGAAGGTTTAAGTGAATATAGAGTTTTGAAAGAAGTAGCATATTGTTCACAAAGAATAGACCAATCATCAATAATCTCTAGAATTGGAGGAGTTTTCTTTGTTTTAATGGTCTGGGAGAAGAATTGAAAAGAAGTTTTAGGTGATGAAGAATACAGAATTTTGTCAGGATTATCTAATTGTACTTTTGAGGATTGAAGCACATTTACTTTTGAAGTTGAAACTTCATATACTGTTGAGGGCTAAACCTCGTTTATCTTTGAAGCTGAGGCTTATTTACTATGTTCTTTAGAAGGAATAAACTTTTACCTACTTCGACTGTTTTGTTTTTGCTTTCAATGAAAACATTCATTTCTTCTTGCAAGCTTTGAATACTAGCTTGAATGCCAACATTTCTTTGCACACTATTTTTTATTCTCTTCTTTACTAATTCTACTATCTTTTCCAGGGTTTCTACCTCTTTCTGTAACTCTATTTTTCATGTATAACACTATTTGCTTCTTTCAATAATCTCTCTATCTTTTGTTGCTCACTTCTTGTAGCGTCATTGCCATTCTCTTGATAAACTATATGCAAGAACATTGTTAGTTTATTTGATTACTTCTATTTCTAAATCAAATTCACTAAAATAACTTTGTCATCTAATGATTCATTTATTCTTAGGTGATGCTGCATAATTATTTTTTATAAAAGCTTTTACTTGTGTGCTATATGCACTTAGTAAAAATTTCTAGAATTTCTTTGGAAATATAAAATAAGCAATTTTTTAAAATTTTTTTAGCTGCCAATAGCTCTTTTTCATTTATGTGGTAATTTTTTTATTGGTGTAAATGTTCATGATGTATATCTAAACACTTTTTTGTTTCTCTGTTTTCTTTTTTAATATTGCACTTCAATATTTTTTAGAAGCATCTGTTTCTAGAATTAGGAAATCGTCTTCAAATGGCATTTCTAATCTTAGTAATTTCTTACAATTTTCTTTTATTATTTCAATTTGCTTGTTTATTCATTTGTCTAAATGAATAGTACATTTTTCTTAAGGAGTTTTTGTAAGGGACTTCTTAATTTTAAAAAAATCTTTGTAAATCCTTCAATATAATTTATTTTTGGCATCCTAAAATTTTTTGTGATTCATTTTTATCAGTTAATTCATTTGAAAACTTATTTATTTTTTTGTAAATATGTGGTTGCATTTCTATTACTATAAATTGTTATTCCTAAAAACTTTATCACTTCGTTTTCTATGTTAGTCTTCTTCTAAGATAGGACTATCCCTAATTCTTTACATTTTGAAGCAAATATTTTCATATGCTCTTCATGTTCTTTCCAAGAATTGGAACATATTAAAATGTTATCAACATATACTATGTATAATTTATTTAAACATTCAAATATTCTATCCATTTTTCTTTGATATATCTGTGGTGTATTTTTTAATCTAAAAGGTATTACTAACCATTCATAATGTTCTTGTGGTATACTAAATGCAGTTAGTGGAATTGATTCATCATCTAAACAATTTTGCCAAAATCCTGGTATACAATCAAATTTTGATAAATATTTTTTCTCTTAGTTTGCTATTAATGTTTTTATGGGGTAAATGCTTTAATACCTTTATTTCTTTCTATATTTTTGTATTTATATTTTTTGATATAAATAAATAACGGTAGAAAAAATCCTAACACAATCATCTAACATGATTAGAATGGAAAGACTCATTATTAGAAAAGTAAGGGAGTACTTATTCAAAGATTACAAAATTTATGTTATCAAATATGATAAAAATGTCGAATGGCCAGAAAAATCAGAAATAGGTTTTACACTTTTATACAATGAAAATGTAACACTACAACTAGTAGAATAGAAAATAATATATATTAGGTTAGGATTTATGATTCTAGAAGAATTCTATGGAATAATAAAAGGAAAGAATGGGTGGCTTAAAATGTAGATTTACAGATTATAGAAAGAACTATAAAATTCACTTATATAAAAGAAATAATAATAATAATTAAAAGTTTTGAAAAAACTTCTATCATTAGGATTAAAAATAAAAATGGAATAGCAGATCTTATAATAAACAAAATCTATAACTTCATTTAATGGAAATAATAACACGACAGATAAACAGAATATGTATTAAAATTAAATTAGAAAACGGGAAAAATTATAATCTATTCCTTATATTAGATTTGGGAGTTACAAAAAGTATTGTAGAATAAAAATTTTGGCTAATAACAAAAAATGAAATATTAATAAAACCACAATTTATCAATGGATTAGCTAGAAATACCAACTCTAACAAATTATTTAAAAATATATCTATATATATTCTAGACTTAGACGAAATTGAAGAAGAATTTATTATTCCTGAAGTATATATAATAAAAGAAGGATTAGGGAATATGAATCTTGGTAACAACTGTATGAATAAATACTAGCCCATCATAATAGATAAATTGTTCAACACAGAAGACAAACAAATATTAGTGCCAAGATATTTTATAATACCAAAAATGTTTATGCTCCCAATAAATATTTCTAAAGAAAATTTTCAAAAAATATATATATAAATAGCTTGACAGAATTATTTTCAGAAACCTTTTAAAATTATTTGATAGAAAACTGAGATTTTGTAAAATAGAACTTATTCCAGAACATAAAAGAAAGAAGTTATGAACCAAACCCCCTAGTTTATTTTAAAGACGACGTAATAGAATTCCAAAAAAATTATAAAATTAAAACAGATGAATTTAATTCAAACAAGTAGAAGTCCACACATATCACCTGTCTTTATGGTAAGAACCATTCAGAAAAAAAAGGACAAGCACGAATAGTAATAAATTACAAAAAGATAAATAAACATACAAAACTTGATGGTTTCGACGTACCAAGTTGTGAAAGCATCTTAAAAAAAATATAAAATAAAAAATGGTTTAGTAAATTTGATGCTAAATCAAGATTCTAGCAAATTAAATTAGAAGACCAAGAGTCTAGAGAATTAATTTCTTTTTCTACACCATATGAACATCTTGAATGGCATGTAATGTCATTTGGAATAAAAAATGTCTCACAAATTTTCCAAAAATGGATGAATTCAATCTTCAAAGATTGTGATGACTTCATTATAGTTTATATAGATGATATTCTTGTATTTTCCAATGAATATAACCAACATATACAACATCTACAAGTAATAAAAGATATCCTCATTAAAAATGGTATAATATCATCACCTAAAAAGATAGAATTATGTAAACAAAAAATATAGTACTTAGGAAAAATTATTGACCAAGGTTTCATAGAACTACAAAGTCATATTATTAGCAAGATTAAAGAATTTCATGATACCTTTACTACGCTAAGCAATTACAAAGTTTTATAGGAATTTTAAATTACAATAGAAAAATATATCCCTCAACTAAGTGAACTAACAAAAAAACTACAAAAAAATAAATTATGAAAATATAAAATATAAAAAATATAAAAAATAAAATGACAAAGTAGTTTTACACTGGGAAGCAGAGAAAATTAAAATCCCACGTTCTCAAGATGAAGATAAAAAATTAAATATATTAAATCTATAATAACAAAATTTTGAAAGCAGTAATACCTAAAGAAACTGACCAATTAGTATTGTCAATAGATGCTAGCCAATTTTATTGGGCTAGAATACTAACAATAGAAAAAGAAAAAGATGTTGTTGGGTGTACCTCAGGAAAATTCTCTAAACCTGAAATAAATTACTCTACATATGAAAAAGAATTCTTAGCAATATTAAAAACTATAAAAAGTTTCAAATATTGTTTACTACCATCCACCTTTCATATTAATACAGATAATAAAGAATTATATCATTACATTAAGAATAGAAAAGAATATCAGAATAGTAGAAGGATAAGATGGTTAATGCAACTAGAAAATTTCAGTTATTCAATACATTTTTTACTTGGCTATCAAAATATAGTTGCTGATTATTTGTCTCAACCATTTTTAGAATGAAGAATAATTTTCTCAAGGTAGCTATGACAAATAAAAGTAGCGAAGTAGCCTCTTCCTCAAATAACATGCCTTGAACAAATATCCCAATAAATTCGTACATTAAACCTATTAATAAAGGTGGACCAAAAATAAACATTAACTTTGCAGAAAGAAATATCATTATAGACACGGCAAATTCTAGAACAAAAAAGTGAAAGATAATAGAAAGAAGTAACTATATTGGTATCTTTAATAATCACTTAATACCTTTCATTGAAAAAATATCAGCAATGAAGAATCGGAAGAACAACTAAATATTATAAATTATATGAAAAACACGACAATATTCTCTAATGTGTTGCAGTGAGAAAAAAGAATAGCACTCTATGAATATATTAATAAAAATCTACCAGTCGAAATTAAAACCCTGATTGATAACAAAATATGGAATAACCCAGTTCTATCGCTATTACAAGAGTATAAAGATTGTATAACAAACAGTGTTGATAAAGAAAGAATAACCCTAGTACACCATGAAATAGACAATCAAACAATCTATGCTCTTGAACAGGGCATTATAAATAAATTAATAGTCACAAGAGATCAAATAAATAATCTAAATTTTTCAATGATTGTGAAAGCTATCGTTGGATGGATTCTGTTACTAATACAAGGCTTTGAAATCGACATAACTGCAACCTTTACAGAAGCCACTATAGGAAACACATTTCCTTCAATACAAATATGAAGAATGAGGCCACAGTATTCTTTTGACATCGAATATCAGGAACTTGATGAAATGATTAATATTGATGATGAACAAAGAAAACATATTTTACATATAAAAAATGGAAGCAGAGGGCCCATTGATGTTCCAAACTGAACCGATGAAAGAATATTGATTCGTGATCAAGCAAAAATGGTGCACAAAAGCCATCATGGCCAAGGACATGGATATCAAGAACAATTACATGCAAATATCCTAGGCCCAAATGACAAAGCAATATGGAGAAATACCTTCAGCAGTTGGGCGGATGAAATGGAGCAATAGTAGCGTCCACCATCTCACCAATAATTGTAAAACTTTGTGAATTATTGTACTACTTTTACTGTATTGTGTCATCTTTGTAAAGACTGAGAAAGGACATCAAATCAAAGGACGATGGGGCCCAATGATGCACCTGCTTTGATAAAATACAACCTTTACAGTCTAGTCATGTACTATAGTATATTCGTTATGAGCCTTGGGAAGCCGATCAAATACTTTTTCCTTTTTGAATCTAAAACCACGGGTGCACATGGTTTTCTGCCCATGGTTTTTGGATTTCAAAGTCCTTGAAGTCCGAAATAGTTCGTTCTCCGGTCTTATATAAGGACTCAGTCTATCTCTATAAAGCACTTGTAAGCTTCGACTATATGAATAAATCTCTTAATCAGTGATCCTTGGAGTGTCATTTTCCATTTTTCCTATGTCTTCCTCCTTCGATGAATGCTCACGGATGCTCGCCTCCATCATCGCCTCCATCATCATCGCCGCTTCTTCGCTACTCCTCTCTTTTGTTGACGCTTGCAAGTTGGTATCAGAGCAAGGTTTGACAATATTTTACTCTCTTAGTTATTATCTCTGCTTTCTTCCTTAACTTCACTATTTTGGTGAGTAGTATTGATTTCACTAGTGATAAGTATCCATAAGTTGCTCTGAGACTGAGCATAAGGAGAATATCTAGTGAAAATCAAGAATATCCAAAATAGTAATGGCTAAGGAAGGGAACAAAGATTTCCATTTAGAAAATGACTATCTATGTGTTAGTCCATATAGTTATCATCTTATAATACAAAATAAAGAAGCTACAAGTGATATAAAATAAAAATTTCAAACTATATTTAACCAACAAAACACTATAATAGATTATGGAATTAATTCATATAAAATACTTCAATCAATTGAAAGTAAAATGGATGTAACAAAAGTTACAACTATAGTACCTCAAAATTATACCTCTAGATACAACCGTAATAAGATCCCAAATTTTATTTTCAACTATAAGGATCTATTCAAAAAATAATATGACGAACAAGAAACAATAAGAGTCTATTTAGAATCTGAATTTCAACAATTCTTAGAATATAAAGAAACTCTAAAAAATAAAATAGATCATTACACAACACATTTAGAATTAAAAAATCTAAGCGAACTCCAAGAATACTATCAAAAAAATTATGATATCTTTAAACAACATAATTTTAAACCAGATTTTGAAATAAAATCTCAATCTTCTATAGATTTAATTGATATAGAAGATGAATTTAGTTTTGGAAAAATTAATATAAATAAAGCTAAAGAAATAATGCAAAATCCATCAACAATAGAACAAGAAGAATCATCTAGAGCTCCTACTCAAGCTTTACCTCCAAGCAAACAATTCCCAAGAAATCAAACATACAGAAAAAGTTCAGCTACTTGGAGACAAAGAGGATATTATAGTTGGAATGACTATGGTATTTCTTATACCCCCAAAAGAATAGAAAATCCTTGGTGGGAAAAAAATAAAATTACCACAAGAAAATACAATACAAACTTCTGTAGATACATACTTTAATAAGAAATTTTCTTTACAATTCATTTTACAATGGTGTCATTCAATGTTTTCTTTACAATTTTTACACCCAAATCTAATAGTAGCAAATCTAATAGACTTTATAATTAGTAAAATGCGAGGTTGTGCGGCATATGCATTAGTATCACAATACGAACAAGAAATTTTTAAAGAAACAAGAGAACAATCTTCTTTTAAAAACTCCTTGATGCAATTACAATTCGTTTTACTACAATTCTTTACATCATCAACTAGACTAGATGCTGTAAATATTGATAATATAGAAACAATACTAGGAAAAATGAGATCATGTAATATCTGTTATATAATAAAATTCTCTACTGACTATTCTACATACGTATGAAAATTACCTCCTATCAATTGGAATCATTGGGAATTAGAATACTTCAATAAATTCCCATCCCCTTGGGATATTAAACTAAAACACTATTATCATATTTTCTTGAAAGAAATAGAAATAAGAAAAGTAGGAACGGATAGTTTATCTGCTCGAATAAATTGTGCAATAACCTTTTTAGAGACTATTGTAAAGAATCATCTATTATACAATCCTTTAATAAGTCTAAACATTTATATCAAAAATATTCAGCCTCACCTAATCCAACAAATTGTTATGAAAAATTATTACCAACCTTACTATATGTATGTAAACCCGCATCCAGCAAGCGTAGTGGACCTAATAAAAACAAAGGAAAAACATATAAGAAGAAAATAAAAATATCTAATTACAATACTAAACCAAAACGATATCCTTATAAAAGGAAAAATTTTCAAGTAAAATCCAAACCAAAAACAGCAAATGCTAAAGAAAAATACTTAAAATGAAAACCTAATAAAAAATGCAAATGTTTTAAATGCGGAGAAGAAGGACATTATGCTAACATGTGTCCTAAAAAAGACAAATTAATATTATAGATATGAATATTATTGAAGAAATTTATGGTATAAGGATTTATTGTAATTGGATTATAATGATTTAAAATATCATTTCTAATTATTAGTGCTATAGCTTCTGGAGAAATATAAAGGATTTTAAACTCAAGACTATATAGATCCTTATTAACATCTTCAATTTGTAGTTCATTAATTTTAGCAATATTTTCAAAAGTTACTATATTACCATCAAATGTTGTATATTGTTCTATATGATTGCTTTTTTCTATGTAATTTTCTATAACTTTACTATTAATATGAGACATGGATGATCCATTATCTATAATAGCATTAATCCAAATAAATTTAATTGAGCTTTTTTTTACTTGTACTATTATCATAGTCAATTTAGGGTATATTTTTCCGACTATAGTCATTATTTTATTTTGATTGTTTTTAAGATATTTATCAATGCAATAGGAATATCTAGGTTGTTCAATATCTTCTTCATCAATATCTTTTATTGTTAATCTTCTAGAAGGGTATTCTAAAATTTTTAATTTAATCATTTTATTATCTATTATCAACTCTCTACTAATTTGCGGTTTATTTTTTTGTTTTAGTTCTTCTAAAGCTATATGCCATTCTTTTGGTTAACTAATTTTATCTATCTTTAGTTCTATTACTTATGAATATGATTGTTGATCTTCTAACATTATTATATTATGATTTACTAGTTGTGTTGGCATATCATTATGTTCTGATAAACTTACTAGTAGTTTTGTGATTATTGTTAGCGGTTTACTTCCGGGGGCCATTTCTATATTTATAAGTTCATGATAAATGTATAAACCTTCATCTATATTTTTATCATTTAGACTTATTGAGTATTGAGAAAATATTTTAAATTTAAGATATTGATATATTAAATTACTTTGAATCATTCTTATTATAGATTGTGCTGGATTTATGAATCTTTTATCTGCTATTATGATTGTTGTCGGTGAATCAATTCCTTTTCTAAAGTTTGCTTTTATAGTAATATCTATGGCTCCTAAGTGTAAATAATTTATTTTATCTTTTCTTTTAGATTGTTTAAACATCTGAGTTATTTTTTCTTATTTATGATTTGTATGTTGGTAATTGATCTATTAATTTCTACTGAGACTATTGTTTATTCAAACCTTTCCATCAATAGTTTTTGTTTTCTCCATAGATTTTACTTTAGTTTATATATCTTGTTTTTTCTATTTCTCAAGGTGCATTTTGAATTTTATTATAGATGTCTTCATTAAAAATAATTGTTTATTTATTTTGGTTATCTAGATTTTCTTCTGTTCTATATATTTTAGAGATTTCGGAAGTTGATTCGTCATCTTTGCTTAATTCTTGATTGGTCATCATATAAATATATTTAATGTGATTTGTTGGAAAGAATCAAATTCATCTATAAGTTCATCAATTTCACTATCACTATCATCATATTGATTCTCTATTGAGTTATATATTATATCATCGCTTTCTGTTAATAATTCATATTCACAGTGTTCAATATCTGATGATTCATATTCTATTCTTATATCATAAATTTCTTCAATAATATTCATATCTATAATATTAATCTGTCTTCTTTTAGGACACATGTTAGCATAATGTGCTTCTTCTTCGTATTTAAAACATTTTGCATTTTTATTAGGTTTTCATTTTAAGTATTTTCATTTAAGATTTGCTGTATTTTCCACCTTTATTATCAATTTCTTTTTGAAGTGCGGGATTCTCATATAATTCTGTTAGATGTCCAACTTCAAATTTGTACCATAGTAATAAATTGTAAAGAAACAAAAATATAGCTCATTATTATTTTTTTATATTTTTAGCAAAAAAGGTTTCATTCACATTACTATGATTTTATCTAGTCCCTACCAAAAAAAGAATGTGTCGATGTTAAAAATTTTATTGATACTATGTATATTATATCTCATTATTTTCTTACACAAAGAATGTGTCATTATTCAAATTTTTATTGATATTATATCTAACATTAATTCTATTATTTATGTATTTTTCATCTATTTGTAAATCTCTTTTAGTTATTCCATGGTATAATATATGTTTTCTTCTTAATTTATGTTGGTTTCAAATCCACTAAATCTTGGCCGTCTAAATTGGATCATATATATTTCCTTCTATTATAATGTCTTGGGGTACGATCCTCCTGCCTTCTCATAGCAGCTAATTCTTTATCTTTACCAATTGTTTTGTTACTTATATTGTGATTCAAATATTATTTCACAATAACTAAATTAATTTTTATTTTAGAAATATTTATACTAATAACTCTGATGCCATTAAATAGATAAATATGTAATGTTGTATTTGAGTAGAGTATAAAAAATGACACTATGTCAATTTTGATATTAACATTTCTAAATGTCATAGTATCAATGTTAAAATTAACACAAGTTGGCATATGTATCACATGATTTGTTTATACTAATAATTTCCAAATTGGTATTATTAATCAAGCACATTTTGATTAATAATAAAAGACATGCAAGGAATAATTTGGTATCAACAGCAGAAAACATATGATTAGTGTTCTTGAAACGACATGGGAACATAGAATGTGTTTAATTCAACCTCATGTACTTGATTTGTAAATAGGTTGATTGGGAAATGCAAAGCAACGACACTGGCCAAAGCAAATTCTATCAAAAATAAGAGCTCGTTAAAGCTTGGCATTGAGGAATTAGGTGATGAGTGTAAGTTGATAGACTACTTTAGGATTGCGGCCCGATGTCTCCACTCGGGCTACACTCACAAAGTCCAAAATATGTGATTTTTACATACTTTATTTTAATGATTCCACATCTTATATGCAAGTGTTGAAGATCACCATCACCATCCCTTCACCACATCTTACCTCACATTTTTCACATCAGCATTATCATTTCGACACACAACACACCATTATGCTACCATCCATCGGGATGCATAAATCTTTCTAGTAATGCATGTCACCCCATGGCGACATTACTTGTAATTTTTTAAGCATATATTAGGTTTATTACTATATGTTAATGCATTAATGTTGAAGAACATAAGTATAGCTAGAAGACTGGACCCAAGATCCACTTCAATGAAATGTGTGATAGTTTGGACACTTGCCATGCCAACGAATAGATCAAAATTGAACATCTAAGGATGACATTTTAGGTGTCCTAACATTTGATGTGCAATCTATATCTTCAACTATCTTCTAAATAATTTCTAATTTCATTATTCCAATATGCATCATGTAGGATTTTACACTAGTGCATTTCACACATCACATGCATCATGTACATTACACTTTGTTTGTAGTATTGTGATTTTTTTACCGGGCCCCACCATGTTTTCGCTCCCCATTATATCTTTCTACCTTGTAATCATGTTTGTGTCCTTTTACCCCACCACAGATGTCATTTCATTTTTATTTCTTATCCCATAGTGAACATCATTACACCTCATTTGTTCATCCCACTGTGGCCCTTTACCCTACCTTTTCTTCTTAACCATCACTTCAACACCCATTTTTTATTTATCACCCATCCCCTTGTGTCCCTTATTTTCTTGATCACACATTGTTTCTCTGTAGGCTCATATTATGATTATTCTATGTATCTTTATTCCACCATACCTTTTGTCCTACCATGTCTTTCATCTTATGTCCCAACACGGTGACCCTTGTCCCACCAAGTCTTCTATCCCCATTGTAATCCAAGCTTCAATTTGTCTACTTATCCCATTGCGATTTTTCTTGGCATGACTTTTCCTATTTGTCGTTGTTCCACTTCTCTATAATTTTGGAAGATCTCTAGATGTTACAGAGGTTGGAAGAACATCCATAATAAGCAACACATGTCTCCGCACCCTATTCTTAAACTTTGATGATTTTAGAAAGAGAATTTAGTGTGTTTTAAAGAAAAGAAGATCTGTGTTCACCCTCCAATATTGCTGCTCCCCTTTAACTTCTACATAAGCATTGAAGCATGTTCTAGCTAATATATATAAATATAAAATATTCTTCTTCATGTCCTCTTTTTTTGCAACATGTGAGGTTCAATTCTAACTCTGTGGTGTCCATTGAGAGCTTTGAAGTGAAGTTGCACTGCCAAATTCTAGTTTCAGACTAGGCATCTACATCGAGAAAGTGCTTCATTGTTTCTTTATAAAAAACCTAGATTTACTTTTTTTATCCTTCCAAACTCATACTTTAACCATTCTTCATCATGTTTGCATCATTTTTATATACCATTTTATCATATTAATTTGAGAAAAAAATAAAAAGGGGTTAGCCATAACCCCCAATCAAGTCAGTTCTAACCTGATTACTCCCTTTTATGTCACTTTCTCTACATTTACTACATGTCACTCAGTTCTAATCTGTTTCACATGTTTTACAATCTTTGATTTGCATAGGATTTTAAGCAAGCATCAAAATTAGTCTGCTAAAGAAGGGGAAGTTAGGACTCACACTTGTCACCCAATGCTAAGATACACATTGCCATTTTTCAATTACTTTGCACTCAGTTTATATTGATTTTGAAATTTACAACTTCTAGTGACACTTCATTTTATTTGCATCATCTTTCTCTACATTGTTTTATTTTTACTTCTTTGATCTCCTCCCATATGACCTGCATTATCTTTCCAATGTCTGAGTGATGCCCAATGCCAAACATTCGAGGAATCAAGGTGAGTGTGAGGATGATGGTCAAGGGTTGGCACCTCTCCGGGGTTGACATTGTGGTGTCAGCCCATCCCTAGTGTTAACACTCTAAATGTCTAAGAGGGTTAGCCATGTCCTCCTACACATCTCATCATACTGGAGGTTTAGCCTAATTTTAGAGGGATATTAGAGAGAGTACCCGGTTTGCATTTTCCACCATCCATCTTCTTCCAACATCTATGAAGAAAATTTGCATAACTTTTGCTTGATTTGATTGAAGTAGGAGCTTCCTTGGTTTGTCAGCTTTTATTTGTAACAAATGGCATCAAATTCTAATCTCCCATTTGCCCACAGCGAGCTCCATAAGTTGGTCACATCATTCTGTCCGCACATGCCCCCTATCAAGTGCACGAGCCAGTGTGTCTCAAAGTAGTCCACACTCCTATGTGCCCCAATGTCCCACATACCCTCAACAGAGGTCACGTGAAACCATAATCTACATTTTTGCACCATTTTCAATCCAATTCAATTTCTTTCATTTCTTACATCATTTTTAATCATTCGACATCATTTCTACTTCACTTTTACTTGGTTTTTGCATTGCATCACATCTTAAAATTCTAAAAAAATAGGGGTAGGGCTAACCCCAATGTGGTTCATTTTAATCCGATTTCCACTTTTAAGTCAATTGATTCTTTCACTTGTTTTATTGTCTTTGAGTTGTGCAGAACATGAGAAAACCTCAATTGAGGACTCTTCTTTCTTAGTGGGCCGAAAAAGGAGAAATTCGACCTTACACCCATCTCCCCATGCTAAGGTACACATAGTCATCCTTAAAGCACTTTACACTTAATTTTATTTAATTTTGGAGCTTGTAGCTCCTGATAACCACATTATTTTCATTTTCATCCCTCTCCTAATTGTTTTGATCTCCTCCCCGTGACCCGAACCATCCCTTCAGCACTTGAGTGACACTAAGGGCTGAATGTTCATGGATCAAGGTGAGTGTGGAGGTTTCTTTCAAATCTGAGGTGTTGGCTCATTCTCAGAGTCGACATGTACCATTGAAAACATGTGAACACCTCGACTTGGAGGTTTGTCTTGAGCCTTTTGATATGCTTTTATAGCCTCATAGCCTAATATTTTATAGGAATAGCTGGTTGAAGCCTCCTCCACATATAATATGTGGGTTGACAAAGACATAGTCTCCCATGTACCATAGAGCTCATAATATCTCATCGACATAAAAGCCACCATTCTCTTGGCCACAAGAAGTCTTGAATTCCTCACCACCCATATAAGAATATGACTCAGAAAGAAATCACAATTTTCTTAGAAAGAAGCACTCACATGACTTTGAGCCTCTAAGGTGGTTGAATCAAGTGACTTGAAGAAAGATGTCTTGCAACTAATGCAACCATGAAAAAAACTAAGAGTTGCCATATGATGTTATGATGAAAATACTATGCTTTGATAAAATGGCACCCCTAGGAGTCAATGCCCTTGTGGCATCCATATGAGGGCCACAAGAGGTGCCAAATAATGTAATGATTAAAATACTATGCTTATAGACCTGTCAACGGATCCTTCTCGGGTCGATTTTTTTAAGATCCGAATCCGAATCCGATAAGATAGATCCGAATCCAATAACATATCCTATACGTTATTACATTTCGGATCTAAACCCATACCCGGATCCGAAAATATATTCGGATACGGATCCATCTGTTAAGAACCCGTGAGTCGATGCCGGTCGAATCCTTGTTACCCCCGCGTGCGCCTCTTCGTTACTTCACAAGGAAGCAATGGAGTCACCGCCCGGGCGTGGAGAGGGGATAGCATGGGTCGCAGAGGGGGTTCGCCGGCGGCGGGGGCTTGCGGAGGGGGAGGGGGGGCTCGTGCGCATGGGGGGAAGTTGTGCGGTAGTGGGGAGGAGGGGCATCATGTCTCGACCATGGGTGGGGGAGAGGCGGAAGCGGAAGCGGGGGCGGGGACAAGTGCTTCTCGGACCGGGGGGAGGGGGGCAAGAGCCATTGCATCCCGACCGAGGGGCCAACGGGGGGAGGCGAGCGGGGGGGATGAGAAGGCGTGCGGCGGGGGGGGACAGCGCTTCCCGACCGGGGCGGGATGGGGGCGGAGGGCGGGGAAGTGAGGGGGGCAGCGCACCCCGGGTCGAAGGCGGAAGCATGGGGGGGGGAGCCACGTAGCGGGAGGGGGTTTCCGTTGGCGCCGGGAGGGGGGCCTTGCGTCCGGCGAGCACCGATGACACGTGATGGCCCAACAGAGGCGAGGGAGCGCCCGGGAGGGGGGGACTTGTCCGCTATTGGGGGGTCCATCGCATCCTGACCGAGGGGGAAGGGGGGCATCGCCGGAGCTGACAACGGAGATGGCCGAAGAAGACAATCCCCGGCTGCCCCCACTCCCCATCCATCTCCCTCCTCCGTCGCAAAGCTCCCCACACCACCCGTCTCCACCGCAACGGTCGACTGCAAGCCCCAATGTCTGGAGAGCAACACGATCCGACGGCCGGCCGGCCGAGCACAAAGAGGATCAGAAACCCAGCAGGACCGGCGGCTCCAGCACAGTCACTCATTTGCGTGAAGAAGCTCAAGATCAGCCTACCGAACAAACGCTCCAGGCAGTTTCACATCACAGCTCGCCGCCGGACCCACGCCCAACTCCGGCGGCCGGCGGACCCTACCCTCTAGTTCGCCGTCGAAGATATCTCCGGTACTAATCGTGCCGTCGTTTGCTTCTACCTCGATCGATGGTATGTCCCCCGAACAGTGCTATCTTAATACGTACGTTGCCGTAATAAAACGGAAAATGTCACCCTCGTCGGAATGTGCCGCCACCGCCCGTGCCATCGCTAGAAGAAGCGGCAATCTGCAGCAAATGAAACAGGTCACCTCGCTCCCCTCCTCTGCCCAGATCGTGAGCTGTAGCCTGCAGGCCCGCAACCCGTGTCACGGGTTCCGGAGAAATCCGAATGTTAAACCCGATAGTGCACATTCGGATTTCTCCTGTTAATAACAAATCCAAACCTGTTAATTACACCATTCGGTTTTGCCGTTAAATGTCCAAATCCAATAATTTCTTCGGATCCAGGTTGTGCCTTCGGATTCCCCAAATCCATTTACAGTTCTATATGCTTAGATAAAATGGCACCCCAATGAGTTAGTGCCCTTCTAGCATTCATACAAGGGACCCAAAAGATACTAAATGATGTTGTAAAGAAAATACCATGCTTGGATAAAACTACACCCCTTTGCATGATAGTGGCCCTTTAGCACCCATAAGCATTCATTACAAGCCTTCCCAATTAATGTATGCGAAGATCATATTATGGAAGGAGTCAGTTTGCCAGTGGGTTCTCCACTTGGGACAGGCTTTGATGGTGATTGTATTCATATATTTCTCACCTAAGCCTTCCCACTTGTTTAGTATGAACTAGCAGTTGCTTAAACCACATGCAAATCCTTTGATGTTGCAAATGGCTCAAGTCCCCTTGTCATCATTAAGATTGATGCAAGAGACATATTTCTTGAAAAAGAAGACAACACAACATTTGGTGATGTTCACCCATGCTAGTTCACCTCTCCTATATTAGATGCTACATGTGATTACATACCCTTTTCGACAATTTTTCAAATTGTGCAAGAAGCACCTCTACCTCACTGCTATGAGTAGGGATACTTAATTTAAAAAGGGAAATGCCCCTCGTGTTCCTCAATAGGCCAGGGTCCAACCTAATGGAGTCACCTTTCTCTTATGGGAGGCTCAGTGTCACTTAGATGGATTTTAACATTCCTAAAGCTGATGAGAATAGTATAAGAAGAAATGTTTGAAAGTATGTCCCCTCTTCTATATTGAGTTAGGAAAACATATAATAAATGCAATAAGTCGGTTGGACCCTTTGGATTGAATGATATCAAGAATGTCAAAATTCCAGATATAGATTTCATCTTATGATGGGTAACATAATGAATTTGAAAGATGATTCAACCATTTCTCCAATAATCTAATGGTACATCCTCGAAGTTATATGTTGATCTTTGACAAGTAACCAAGCCACTTTGAATGGTGATTCAACAATTTTTAAGATAATCTTATGGTACATCCCGAAACTATATGATGTTCTTCAATGGGTAACCTAGTGGCTTTGAAGGATGATTCAACCATTTCTAGGATGATCCAGTAATAGGCCCTATAAATTATTGATATTCTTACTAAGGCTTACGGCTTGATTAGAAACTCCTTTTTCCATGGAATAATCAAATGAGCTAATCATATGTCATTGTGAAGTATAACTAACCTAGGTAGTTGAATTTGGTAACAATCACTTTGTTATGATAGAACTACAGGAAATGTTTGATAACAATTGAGTAGCCCTCGTTGGATATTATGTTGATGTTGAAAAAACAAACTAAATAGCGCTGAAAGTTATACACTTGAGATGCAATAAGGTACCACATACATGCACATATGCCAATGAATCTGTTTTTTATGAGTGAATGCGTCAAACAAGCCTGCTAACTGAAATGAATAAATGAACAAGCATGATAAAAAAATGGAATGAATAAATGAATTGCTATGATGAATGAACAAACTCAATGAATGGTTTGTGAATGGAATGTCTATATGTGAGGCTATGGATGGCCAACTAGGTGAACTTTGTCCAACTCTTCTATTCCGCCCCCTAGGCATTCCTCTGCTTTAGATCACTACATGTATTTTGACTCCATAGACGTCATGAAATCTATAATCATGGTATGTTTGGAATCAACAACAAGCTCCTTGTGTTACTAATCAGCATATTTATGTGTCTTAGCCTTGACATCCTAAAGCTTCTTCACATGGTCCTCTACCCGTTGCATCCCCCTAATGTTGCTATGGATCAGGCATAGCTTATCATTGACTTAGGGTAGATAGACTATTCTCCACACATTACAAACATGTTTCTCCTATAGTCGGCAGTAGAATTGAGTTTAAATGTCTTCAATGGTGGCAATCCATGGCTCGATACTGTCACCCATCATGTGATAGCAAGAGGCCATTAGCCTCAACTCCTCATGCATGTCCTCCATAGATAGTAGGAGGTCCATCAAGTCGTCTAGAGAGCTAATCATGTTCCCTCCTAGGCATTCGGAAGTCCTCAAGTCCATAGAGCGTGATGTAGGCCATGCCAAACCCAACTTAGGATGACCAACCCTAGCTCTAGCCTGAGATGCTCTCCTTGAGAAAATCACTACAATCAAGATTGGAAGGACAAATATGAGTTAACGTATGCATACATAGTATAAGATAGTGAAGAAAGGAAATATTGATAGATTCATGGGTTTACCTACTAAAAGAACCACCTTCACAAATTCAAGATCTTTTTTGGCTCTCATGGCAAATAGAACCTGCAATGTCACGTGTCAATATGAGCCAAGATACATGTGTACAAGTGAAAACAAATGTGATGAATGAAATCACAATGAAAGCAAAATAATTACACAGCTAAATGTGATGACGAAGTAATTAGTGTCTCACACTATGATAAAATGAGGGGGTCTGAAAGAGATGAATCCATCCTCGCATTGTCGGAAAGATTGGCTTTAGCTAAAACCAAAACTTCAACCATGGGTACCTTATATTGCTGATCAATTGGTACCTCATACTTTTTAGCTGACATGTCATGATTTTTGGCTGGAACCATATATTTCTCAACTGATGTCACATAATTTTTAACCAATGACATATGCTTCTGGGTCAATATTTTCTGATTTTTAGTTGCTATCTCATATATTTTTGGTTGGAACTTTCTATGCTTCAACCGATTTCTGATGTTCAGCCACCAATTTTATATAATTTTTGCCTAGCACTTTGTGTGTTAGTTGGCACTTCATAATTCTCAACTAGTGCTACATCATTTTCAGCTAGTATTGCATGCTGTCTGGCCAGTATCGCATGCATTTCAACCAGTTCTACTTATATTTCAGCCAATACCTTATGTTCAACTAGTACCATATGTTGTCTAGCCAATATCACATGCATGTCAGCTAGTCTTGAATATATTTCAGCCAATATCTCATGCTTTTCAATAGGTATTGCATGATCTTTAACTGATGCCATATGGTCTTCTGCTGCCACACCTCATATTATGCAGATGGTGTTTCATCATTTGCAGCGGCTGGTGGCATATACATACAACCATTAGCTGGCACATCAATAGCCATACCAGCCAGTGTCATATTTTCCATATTTGTGACAAGGTAGGTCAACCTATTAGCCAATATCAATAAGTCATGGCTAAATGTATAAAGACATGAGAAATTGGATATGAAAATGACTACCTAGTAGAATATTCATTTCCAAAGTTACATATGCAATATAGGAAGGATATGCCTTTCTCAAGGAGAAAGCGAGTAGTGGATAGAAGGTGCATTGGATGAAGGAATGTCTTTAAACATAGATGTTATCCCTACACTTGTTCTTGATATCTTCAACTAGAATATAGGTTTCTTTCCCTGCCATAATCACACCTATAGGTAGATCCGCTATAGGATCATTGATGTTGCCACATGTAGTGAAGCTGTCCAAATGGCGACTGAGTATGTCAAAATTGATAGAAATGTATGCCCTACAAGCCAATCATATATGATATGATTTGACATTTCTAGATATATCTTATTCAATTAATTAGGCAAATCTTCATTATAAGCTCTTATTAGAAGCGAATATCATAATGAAGTCCTTGATCAAATACAATGATGATTAAATCATGATGAGATCATGATAATGAGATTGATCATCTAGAGGTATTTGATCTAAATGTTCCTAGTCATAGGATACTTGAGATGGGACATCAAGGATCCGGATAGACTAGTGTATGTGATGTCTTCTCATGTGATGAGGACGACCGATCTCATTGGTAATTAGTGTGGAGACACTGAGATACACATACAGGTGCTCATTAGTTGAATGAGTTCACTGAACTGACCAAATTAGAAACCCTGAATGGTATCTTACCGAGAGTGGATGATCCCTTGTTGTCCGCTCAATTGCCTCCATCGGATTTTCCTTGTACCCGATCCATCGCTATATAGGAGTTTTCCAATTGATCCAATTCCGAGTACAGGATCCTATAGAGTCGGTACACTAAGGAGTTGACAGTCGATGCCGTACTCCTTTCCGACCGGGACATTGGATCAAATCGGGTTCGAATATACCTGATAGGGATTCATATAATCCCATGGAGAGGAAGGAGATGAGCAATTGCCTCCATCGGATTTTCCTTGTACCCGATCCATCGCTATATAGGACCATCTAAATTGTGATCCATAAGTCAATGGTCAAAGCACAAGTTCCACCCAACAAGGCATCTTTGGCGACTCAGGTCAAAGGTCCAACCATGCAACCGTGATGATAGAAGACCCTGATAGATAGTTCGGTAAGATACCATTCAGGGTTTCTAATTCGGTCAGTTCAGTGAACTCATTCAACTAATGAGCACCTGTATGTGTATCTCAGTGTCTCCACACTAATGACCAATGAGATCGGTCGTCCTCATCACATGAGAAGACATCACATACACTAGTCATGTCCCATCTCAAGTATCCTATGACTAGGAACATTTAGATCAAATACCTCTAGATGATCAATCTCATTATCATGATCTCATCATGATTTAATCATCATTGTATTTGATCAAGGACTTCATTATGATATTCGCTTCTAATAAGAGCTTATAATGAAGATTTACCTAATTAATTGAATAAGATATATCTAGAAATGTCAAATCATATCATATATGATTGGCTTGTAGGGCATACATTTCTATCAATCTCCCACTTGCACTAAAGCCAATCACCCATCTGGCTGATCCGTATCAGCTCGAGGTGAAGCTCAAACACTCTTT
This sequence comes from Cryptocoryne crispatula var. balansae, assembly GCA_036172225.1. Classification (NCBI taxonomy): domain Eukaryota; kingdom Viridiplantae; phylum Streptophyta; class Magnoliopsida; order Alismatales; family Araceae; genus Cryptocoryne; species Cryptocoryne crispatula. The sequence goes on along the minus strand of CM069926.1, from coordinate 11,638,550 downwards.
GAGTAACTGCTTCAGTTAGTGGATTTACAATGTTATTAATGGTAAATACTTTATCTTTAATTATATCTCTATAAGTTGCAATCTCTCTGATTGTATGGTATCACCATAGAAGTTCTAAACTTCTGATGAGACATCGGCTCTACTCCATTGTTTTCTCAAAACAATGATACACTTTCAGAGAAGCTAATATTATGATATACACATATAGTGTCTAATACTATTAAGTGTATATTTAAAACAAGTAAGTACCAATGACTTGGATACATGAAGCTTCTCAAACTCCACCTTTGCATTATATACAAAACACTTTGTACTTTCTCTTCCACTTATCATCATCATGACAGTGTAAGAATCATGTCTTATTCTGGCTTTATTATCTTGACCACCTTCTTTTACTATTAACTCTCTCCTATTTCTATCTGATGATTTTACTTCTTACTTTTGGTCTCACCAACAAGAAGTAATTAAGATGTATTGTTGATCTAAGTTGCCCTTTAGTTAGCTCATCACTATGAGCCATGATGGATCTCATATCCATCTATCCATGTTGTCTCTATAATTATGTCTCATAGAGACTAACATCTAGTTTAAGGCAAACAATGCATCTTGTCAATGAGATAAAATCTTATCTTTCTTTCATATCACTAGATAATTTAGGAGACACCTACTTCTCAAGTAGAATAGTTAATTGGTCAACTATGAGAACAATTCTCTTAGTTCTAAACCAGTCTAAGAAGTGTGAGCCATTAAGCTATATGGCATCTAATATGCCATACTAATGGTGGTTTATTATCGTATTCTACAACTAAGATATAATTTTATCAATATAACATTGCAAACATTCATTAAAATTAAGATATGGTCTTTGATCCTAATTTATGCTCCCACTAATTTTCGACGAATTTGCATAACCCTCATTATGCAAAGACGGGATATCACGATGAAATCCTAGTGGGGACTAAGACCCTATTAACCTTATGGTGATGACCTTGTGGTAGCACAACAAATCACCCCATACTTAATAGGTAGGCAACTATTGCCAGTTGTAACTCTTGCAACTCTTAGTCATTTAGCCTCTAAAGTTATGACCTTGTGGTAGCACAACAAGCCATATACTCTAGTTAGGTCAAACCCGCTTGTTACGTTATGAGAATGGATTCTTCACACAGCGCTTGTGGTAGCACAACAAAGCCATGCAAATGGTCCACCCCAAGGTTCGGCAAATGCCTTAGCCATGATCACCAATCCCTTGCTGAATGAGTCTTGTGGTAGCACAACAAACCCATCCAATCTAAGATTGGCTCATCAAGACCATAACAACGGAAGGCTACGTGAGTCATTCTTAATGTCACACGTTTATCAACCTAATTATGACAAGGAGGGATTTTATTTTAGTCTCATCAATAATATGTGCTAAGTATATATAATACCTTTGGAATATCATATATCTAAGGTATAACTTTGTAGCACACATCCACATATCAATATGCACAAAATCGTGTGATCATGGACTTAACCCTAAGCATGCACCTAAGGCACCCCTATAGGTGCAAATCCTTGCTTCAGATGCTTGAGTTGGTATGCTCCCACTTCGTAAGGGTGCTTCTCCAAGTGGTCCCGCTCTCCAACCTTCAACGAACCGGCTTCTAACTCTTACAAGCGGCTTAAGGGTATGCAGACCCCACAAATGTACATAACTCAATAAGAAACCTTGGTTTTAACCAAGGGGAGTACATTAATGGAGGGAGGTAGAATGTACAATCAGATTATATAGAGAGAGAGGAGGCACACGCAGGCCCCATTTAATAACATAACCAACATAATTAAAAGCAATCACAAGCCAAGCACAATTAAGTCCATGATCACCTCCATACACACACTAACATTCATCACATGAACATAGAACGCATACGTGATAATTATATGAGATATATCATATATATCAGCATAAAATTATATAGTTTATTTTGAAATTCTCAATTTCATGCATGTCTAATTTTCATGAAATAAATAACATGAAAAAAAACATGGCAACAACATATAAACAATTTATATGAAATGAACATACAAAACTAAACTGTTTAGAACATTCATGCATTCCCAATACTGTGCAAGGTCAAAAATTAATGTCCCAATTTATATTCTGTAAAATATCATTTTACAGAATTAAGTAAGACACTAATAATTTAAGTTAAACCTTTAAAACAATTTTAAAGTTTAACCATGAGTAAATCTATGTAAATAGAATTAAACATCATCTAACATGTCATTAAACACTTTAAAACATGTTAAATAATATTATAGAATTTTTAAAATTTTTATAGATTTTTCTGGCAATTTTTCGGATTTTTCTATGATTTTAAACACTTTAAAATCATTTGAGAAAGAACTGGCGCATTGCGCCAAGCTCGCTGGCGCACAGCGCCCCTTTCGCATGCGCCCGCATGCGCCGCAGGGTGCGCCGCTACAGTGTACCCGCCTGGTCCGCCGGCCCGCGGCTACTGTAGCGACCGGGTCCGAATCGGATCCGGACGTCTTCTTCTCCGCCCGATAAGGGCCGGGGCAGGGCACTGTTCATCCGGAGGAGAGTATCCAATTAAAGCAGGTCCTTATCTCCCTATACCGGACTCCGAAAAATCTGGAAACATATGCGTTGGAATCCTTATCAAATAAGGAATCCAAAACAGTCGGCCTCATATCCAGGAAAAATCTCAATCGTCCGCAAAATGAGGAGGAAGAGGCGGAGGTCACCCAGATTCCGTAGCAGAAATCTCTATTTTGCAACGAGGATAACTCCTTATCCAGGAAGCCAAATATTCTCCAAAAATACAATTTCGAATAATCATCATATGAAGTTTCCAAATATGTATATATCCCTTCAGAGAAAAATTCTCTATCAACGATAAATCGGGAAGAAACAAGTCGGCGCCGCCAGATTCCGCAGAACCCTAGTTCGTCGGAAAACTCAAAATTTCTCTCCCTCCGCCGTCGTTCAAAGCTGGAGATCAAAGGGAAAGGTTAGGTAATCATATTACCCATCTTCTAAACCTTTTAAAAGTCTCAATTTCTTCTGTGGACGGAGATTTCACAAAATCCCCAAATCCAGGTGTCGGTTCGGGCATGACAGAAACACCAACTTTTGAGGCTTCTCCCGAACACTACAGAGATCCAAACTTCAAACGGTTTGCAGCGTTGGAAAGCCCTATATCACGAAATTGACCAGCGCGAAGGGAGAACCTTCTGTGGATGAAGTTCGGGTGGATACTACTGGAGACCGGACACTTGAACGGTTTGAAGAGCTTGAGAAGCTTACCTCCTTCCTCTCCATGGGATTATTTGAATCCCTATCAGGTATATTCGAACCCGATTTGATTAGTTTTCGGTTTTCGTCGTTCGGTTCTGATTGAGACGGATTCTAAAGGAACCCATAGGAATCGTCGCTTCCGCTGCACCAAATTTTAATGGACAATTCCTTACAAAAATTAATAGAGGATGGGGATATATTCATATATAAATGTTCATGTGTCAATTATCTACCTAGAGTTGGAAAGGGAAGTCTCTTCTCTATCTACATTCTCTTTTAAGGTTAAGAGATTCTAAAAAATAATTCTAGATGCTTGAAGCCGCTTTTGGGAACTACTCTTCTCTCGGGTTTCTATAAATTAATGTGTTGGATGCAACAATAATAAAACAAGAATGTCATATTCATATACCTAGTGAAAAGATGTCTGGTGGTAGAGTAATTAACATGCTGACATCATATCTCACTTTCCGAGTTATGTATAGGACAACTGTCCCAATTTCGCTAAATGTTATTGCTTTCCCTAAACCCTAAACCCTAAACCCTAAACCCTAAACCCTAAACCCTAATTAACATGCTGACATCATATCTCACTTTCCGAGTTATGTATAGGAGAACTGTCCCAATTTCGCTAAATGTTATTGCTTTCTATGTATATTTGAGTTGTCTCTATGAAGAGACTAGCATGGTGAGATGTTGTTGACATTGCCATGAATGGTCATAAAGCCCTAGTGGCTCTTGGCATGGGGCATGTTAGTTGTCTAGCTTTAAAAGATGAATAGAGTGGCTTCGATAATAAATCAACCATCTTGGAATATGATTCTAGGAAGGGGGAAGGAAGAAAAACATCTTTGGTCCATGTTCAATAGCATGCCAAAACTTTATTTTTGAGGATGTGGCGATGTTTCTCGAGATACGATACATCAATCTCAATAGGAGCATGGTCTCTTAACTTTAATCTATCATGTTTTGATTTAGTGATAGTGACTGACAATATTCTATAATCATGGCTGTGATGATCCCACTAATTGTTGTATACAATGTCGAACTCACCATAAACTCCCATGGCAATGCCTATATGTGGCTTGAGAAAATAATTTCACCATTTAGCTGCTACAAGATGATAATCTAGATCCTAATATACTCTGCAAAAAATGTCAAAATATGCATTAGGAGGCATGCCTTAATCACAACTGAAGTTTCTACCAAATCTATGTAGAAAACATGGCTCCAAAATAACTTGGCTCTCTTGGAAGAATACTAATACACACAAGTGAGTGCAGAGATACCACTCCCATCCTACCCATTTCTAATATTTGCCAAAGAGAGCATTGATCCATAATCATTCCCTCTCCTTTTCTATCACTATGTGGACAATAACCCTAAAGCAAATGATCAAGCTTCATACCATGGATTTCATTCTTAGGTAAGGTGGCCAGGAATCATCACCTATTATCAAGCTCATATTACAAGTGTAGTCCCAACCTATCTGTTAGATTGAGCATAAGGGCCCAATGAATGATATATTGTGGCTAAAGCAACTGAAGCAATAGTAAGCCACTTTTTTCATGCCAATCTACAAGTTGGATATATAACACTAGTTCTGATGGTGTTAACATCACTAAGTGGAATAGAAAAAGTGGCTAGCTAATAAGATAAATACACTACCATATGAGTGATCTCCTTGAGCTCCCATGGATCTTTTATCTCTACATGTCTTTCTAGAGTAGCGAATCTTCTATCATTACATAGCTTTGATAATTGAATATGTTCAGTCCAGTTTTTACTTTGACGAGCAAATAATCACTTGTAGCAATATGGCCTCCCATAGAAACAATGCAGGCATGCATTGTAGCTGACCCTGTTGATTCATCTGAAGAACCTGACCTACCTGCTAATGCTAAATCTCCCCACACCTTTACTAGGAGCCAATGGAAATAAGACAGTTGATAATCTCTCCGTTTAGTGGTCTAACAACAATGAAGATCAACCAAGACAATTTCCTCATATGGCTCCCCACGGACTAGCTGCCCTAAAAACATGTGAACTAAATTGAGTGAGGTCTCTCCCTTTGTAGTGACAAATATGCTTCAATGCTGGTTAAATCTCTTTACTAGTGTTTGAATATACCCCTTATGATGGGGATACTCATATTTTTCTTTTTCTACTACTTTTTTCAATCCATCACACCTTAGACGAGTGGTGAAGTTTGCTAGAACATATTCTAGCTATTTACATACACCAAGTCTAGGTTAATGAGAATGTTCCACTAACAACTGACCATACTAGTTGTCGATGTTTTGAGTAAGAATGTCATCTAGCAAGAAACAACCATTATATCCCTCTCCACAATTGTAAGGACTACATGGCAATAGAAATAGACCATGCTTGTGTGCTCTAGGAATTGAGTCACTATCGGTTCAGTCTTTGCATCCTCAGCTAAAAATCTCGAACAATGATATATTCATCTTTCAAAGCCCCCAATAGACCTATGCAACATCTAGATGGAAGTTGTTTATGACATGATGTGCCAATGAAGAAATATGTATAGGAGTATGATATGCTCTCCATCATTAGATTCTTACCCAAGAAGATTGCATGCTCTAGTCGATGTCTTTCCTTGAATGGTAATCGATCAACCTCAACAACATTAGATTCTTACCCAAGAAGATTGCACGCTCTAGTTGATGTCTTTCCTTGAATGGTAATTGATCAACCTCAACTTTTTCCAACGTAGAAGAAAGCTAGATATTTGACAACTTCTCCACAAATGAATAATGAGCCAAGTAGCTACCTAAGCAATCATAATGATAACATTCATTAATATAATGAATCTACTAAGCTACAAGATGAGAGTGATGTTACCCAAACCGAAGTTGAATCAGTCAGCTCAAGGTAGGCATGTATACCTTTCTCGCTTTAGCCAAAGTAGGAGAGGAACATTGCTATATGTTTCTTCCCTTTATGCACCAAGTCTCTAAGGAGAACCTGAAGCTCCTTTGTTTGCCATCTATCACCAATTAGAAATAAAAATAGAAAGAATAATCATATATGCATATATATGATGATAGGAAATTTTGATTATGATAGGGGCATGGGCAATCTCCCAATGATTGTCATCTCTAGAGAATTACCCATGGGGGGCATTTGTTGACACCTAAAAATTTATATTATAATTTTGTAGGATGTAAAATTTAGAGTATGTTTACTTCTCTTCTAATCCTATTTTATATAGGATCAAGGCCCTAGACACCTTAGGATCTACACAGACCTAACTTATGAAATGTTCAAAATGTCTCATGGCCAAACTACCAATGGTTAAGGAGTAATTGATGCTAACACTTATTATCCAAATGAGGATCACCATGTGCCATGTGATCAGTTATGGACCTAATACATATACTAAGTCCCATGTGAGCAAAGATAAAGGACTATGATGACATATAAGATGCTGCTAGCCATTCTCAAAATTTTGCTAGGTCTTAAGGATTTGGTTCAAAGGTACTCATATAAAAATTATCAAGGCTAGGGACATTTCAATTTTTTGAGAAACAATATGGCATATACATATAAAAGCATGAACATATCTAATGCAAAATCAAACATATGCTAGCTGATGGGCACAATAAGTGACAACTAAAATGAATATCTCAATGAGGATTTAGGATAATTGGTGTGCCTAATCTGATGGCTTAACATTTGAAGGGTTATCAAATCTAAAATATTTTCATATATGAAGAAAGTCCTTTCACTTAATCTTCCTTTCGCCAATCTCCTCAACTTATCTTTAATAGGGTCATAATGACCCATTCTATCTTTGTGATAGAAAATCCTAAAAATACATCTTTCTTGAAACCCACATTCGTATTGAGGAGACATCTCTGCTCACTCCCAAGAGAGCTCCCAGCCAGGGACCTCTCTCCTTCACCCACTATAAATATCATCTTTCTAGATTCATTTTCAATAGGCATAGTTAGATCAAAGGAAAATAAAAAATATATAAGGAAGAAGAGTTCCAAATAGGTATTGCATCAACTAGTTGAGAAATGTGGAGAATATACAAGGTTGTCAAATTACTTGAAGAGCATCATCTAGCTAGATATAATTTGATATGATGATGAGCATAATGTAAATCACACTTATAGAGTATACGAGAAATTAATAGAGAAAGATCCTAAATTTGATGAAGGAAACAGGGACTTGGCTATTGCATATACATCTGGACTTAGAAGATTTGAGGAATCATCAGCCATGATGAATGAACCAACCAAAAAATTGAATTTGGGAACACTGAAAGAACGATGGACCATCCTCATTAGTGCAAACCTCACTCTCACTATAAAACAATATTTGATAAAAAATTTGAAAGAGTACAAGGACACATTCGCATGGACATATGAGACATGCCAGAGTTATACAAATCATTGGTTGAACATAGATTAACATAGAAACACATAGTGACCTCGGTAAAACAAAAACTTTGAAGATTCCACCTCGATGTTGTGCTTAAGATGAAAGAAGTGGCTGATAAGTTACATCAAGAAAAGTTTATTAAGGTCATCCTCTATCCACAATGGGTGGCAAACATAGTTTCTATCATGAAAAAGGATGGACGAGTTCGGATTTGTATTGACATTTGGGATTCGAACTGAGCTGTCCTAAAGATGACTTTACGTTACCTCATATTGATATATTGATTGAAAACACAACTAGGTATAAAACTCTATCATTCATGGATGACTATTCTGACTATAATCAGATTCGGTTAGTCGAGGAGGACTAGGAAAATATCTCATTCACTACACCTTAGGGAACCTACTACTATGCTGTCATGTCCTTCAATTTGAAGAATGCCAGTGGTACTTATCAAACGGCTATGATGGCTATCTTTCATGACATGATGCATCAACTTGTGGAGGTGTATGTGGATGACTTGGCCGTTAAGTCAAAATCAGAAGGATCATCTTGAAGTATCTTGCAATGGGCTAGAGAGTGCAAGCTAAAAATGAACCCTAAGAAGTGCACATCTGGTGTTTCATCAAAACAATTGTTAGGGTTCTTTGTAAGCAAAAAGGGCATAGAGATCTAGCTAAACAAGGCTAAGGCAATCATAAGTATGCCTCCTTTGAAGAATATGAAGGAGCTTCGAGGATTGATCAGGAAGCTATAGTTTGTCTACGATTTATCTCACAACAATCCCAGTAGTGTAAACCTTTCTATAAGTTAACCAAGGCGTGAGCTGAGTTCAAATGGGATTCAAAGAGCTAGGAAGCTTTAAATGGTTTCAAGAAATACTAAGCAAGTATCCCTGAGCTTAGACCACCCATTCCAAACAAGCTTGTAGTTCTTTAGATTTTCATTTTAGAGAATTTTCTTGAAGTAGTCCTTACATAGGTTGATGAAAAAGGAAAGAGCGAGCAATTTACTATTTGTTAAAGATATTTGACACTTGTGACCAGAAGTACATTGTGATAGAAAAGACTTATGTTGCTCTAGTATGAGTGGTTTAGAAACTCAAACACTACTTCTTTGCTTATGAAGTCAATCATATCGCTTTTATCAATGCCATCAAGTTTCTCCTTGAGATGAGTGTCTTGACTGATCAGTTAGGTCACTGGCAAAGTTTCCTCTAAAAGTTCGATATCACCCATCTCCCATAGAAGTTGATTATGAGTTATGCCATTGTTGTACATTTCCCCCTTCATCCCATACCCATCTTTGACCTATTCCAATCATAGCTCCTAGATGGCAAACTAATGTTGGTATGATCTTCCGACATTTGAACATTATATTTTGATGGGGCTCTATATTCACATTATAAGGAGCTAGGTATTGTTCTTTTGTCACCCGAGGATGTCACCACTCCACAGACCTTTCAGCTCGATTTTTCAGGAACCAATAATATAGCTAAGTATGAAACCTTGTTGACTACATTAGATGCCACTTATTTTTATGATGCCACATAACTAAGGTGATAGGTGATAGCCAGTTGATCTTTCACTAGGTCCTAACAAAGTATCACACTTCTCATCCAAACCTCAAACCCTACAAGGAACTCACCTCCTATTACATCAAGTTGTTCTTCAAGCTCACCTTTGTCCATGTCCCTCATGCAGAAAACTTCCTTGCTAATGCCTTAGCCTCATTAACATCATATGTATTAGTCTTGCTTGGCAGGCTAGGGAAGACCATCCAAGTCCATAAGAGATCAATTCTAGCAATTGAAAATGAGCATTTTTTTATGATCAAGGAAAGGTTTGACAGAAAAGAATATCTACAATAGAAAGAAGAGATCTTCTTGATTGAGTTGGAGGAACTAGAAGAGGTGAGAAACCTTGGTATGTGGAGATTGCGAGATATTTCTAAGACCAGGCATACCTACCTAAATCAAATGCCAAAGAGAAGAAAGCCAATAATAGAATGTCCTAGAGGAACACCATTTTAGAGGAGTGCTCTACAAGAGGAGCCTAGGTGGAGTTTTACTTTAATGCATTGATGAAGAAAAGGAAGAGTTGGTAATGAAAGAAGCACATTATAGAGTTTATGGTGGCCACGTGAATGCTCAAGTCCTTGCCAAAAAGGTCTTCCAGTAGGGGTATTATTAGCCAACTTTAGAGAAAAAAATTCTCTATATTTGTCTGACACTATCACTCATGCCAGTTGCATGCCAACAAGATCCACTCTCTCACATCTTCCCTTCACCCTATCCATGCCCCATGGCCCTTCGCCATGTGGGCATTCGATATCATTGGCCCCTTCTTCAACTTCAACTCTAAAATGCGCACCAAATCATTCATTTTAATGGTACCAAAGTACTTTACAAAGTGGGTAGAAGTAGAAGCATTTGTGGAGGTTAAATTGTCAACCCTATCCTTCATGAAGGGCAACATCATCACTAGGTTCGAAATTCCTAACAACATCTTCACCAACAATGGGCCTCAATTCCTCTCTCAAGTTACATGATCTTTGCAACAAGTACCACATTTCATTGCATCATTCATTGCCTTATTATTCACAAGATATTGATCAAGTGGAAGCCACCAATAAAACTTTAATGAAGATCATCAAAAAGACTTGTGAGTCTAGCAAGTTTAAAAACTGGCCTGATAAGCTTGTAAATGCTCTATGGGCTTATCGTACCTTTGTACACACTCCCACTAGTCAAACCTCATATGCCTTAGCATAAAGGATGGAAGTGATGGTCCCATACAAGGTATTCCTTCCATCCCTTTGAGTTTAGCTTGATAGGGGCATCCCGTTAGTGAGTGACGAGAATCTTTACTTGAGCAGCTTGAAGTACTAGATGAAAGAGGGCTAGCTACCGACAAGCATGCCTGAACCTATTAGAATATACTTAAAATGCTTTATCAAAATAGGGTGGTTGAGAGAAAGTTCAAAATTGGTGAGATGGTAGTGAAAGAATATTCATTAAGCCAGGTGGTCCTTGCTCCAAACTACAACTTAACTGGGAAGGGCCTTTTATTATCACTAAAAATATCCAAGCTTATGAATTAACTAATGTAGATGAATAAAAATTGAATCATCCTTGGAATAGAGTTTACCTTAAAATATTTTGCATAAAAATAGAGAATCATTGGTATGATCTCAAGTCATTGATCTAAGGTTGTTTACTGGAAGTCAAAGGTAGGCATCATTTTGCACACACAAGACATCCCAATCATGGTATTTGAACAACCCAACACTCGTGGGAAGCATGGTAGAAGCATAAAGGTAGAAGAAACACACTTAGTGTATTCTCTTCTATTCGGTCCAAGATAGGCAGAATAGACTAGAGAGTGGTAGTATCGAAAACACTACCACCCTAGTAGAAAGCCATCTCAGAGGGCCTAACTTCTCGAAAGAAATAAAACATTGTCAAAAGATGGGCAATGATCCCTACGGTCAACAAAAGAATAGACATGTCTGAATGAGTACCATGAAAAATATATATAGTCCTAAAAAATGCAAAAGGTGCCAAAATATGGGCAATGACACCACAAGTTATTGACCAATTTGAATGTGTAAATAGGTTAGTCGATAAAAAAGAAAAATCCAAAGAGGCTGAACCTCATTGGGTAATTTGGACATCAATAGAGAAATCTCTCTTGACATTCCTAAAACCTATCAAGGACTTCTTTTATTATTCTTTCTTCTTAAATCCTAATGCCCTGTTTGGTTAGAGTTTCATTTTTGGTACTATATCAATATTGATATTAATATTTTCAAATGTTGGAGTATCAATATCAAAAGCAATACAAGTTGACACTTGTATTACATAATATGTTTTGTTTGCACTACAAATTTTAAAATTGATACAATTAGTCAAACACCTCTTAATGGTTTCTATCAATATCAATTTTAAAATTGATAGTGATAGAGATACCTAATAGTGTTACCAAACAGGGTGTAAGGTAGGGTGAACTGAATAATTTCAGGGGGAACCCAAGCCTATCAAGGGTAGGTTGGAAGGATTTTTGGTAGGGAACCCTATTTTTGGACCTAGTGTCTACTAATGGAATCCTGATTAACAACCAAGAATCAATACCAATGTTTTCTCTACCAAAAAATTGTATATTTTCAAAATCCCAAAAAATTTAAATAATTTAAAATCTAAAAAATTGCATTTTTTAAAATTCTACCAAAAATATACATATTTTAAAAATCTAAAAAATGTATATCCTTAAAACATTGCATCATCTAACATGGCTTAACCTTGACTTTTGTTATTTTTTCATTCATGTTTATTTTATGCCTTGCATGTTTCTATTCCCTCATTGCATATTTTAATTTTTATCTCACATGGTTAAGAAGGCTCCTCCCTTTGACCTTAGTCAAGACAGATGGTAATAGGCAAACAGATGAGTCATGGTAAAGATCTAATCCTTTTATCAAGTGTTTCAGGAGTTGAAAAGCAAAAGGAGATGATCCTCACTAGGTCATGTATGTTTCCAAACCCTTACCCCATTTCATGTTCGTTCATTTAATATCCCACCTTGTTAAGAAGGCTCCTCCCTTTGACTTAAGTCAAGGTTGGTGGTAATAGTTAAAGGGATGAGCTAGGGTGAAGATGTAATCCCATTTATCAAGTGTTTCAAGAACCAGAAAAGCAAAGAGAGAAGATTATTGCCAAAACATGTATGTTCTTTTACCATCACTCTCATATTTTTATATATTTAGTTATTGTTGTTTACCTCATTAAGAAGGCTTTTTCCCTTGACAAACTTGCAAGGGGCCAAGCTGAAGTATAAATCTAATTGTCAATTTAAAGTGGTGTTAAGCAGGAAGTACAAAATGATACTGACTACAACATCAAAGCAAGCACAATTACAACTACATCATCATAAACATGAGATAAGGTCAATACAATGAAAAGAGTCAAGATTGATACAACATAGAAACAACTAAGGCAGATACAAAGCATATCATTGGTCCTCCCTTGTGGCCCATTGGCATGGAGGCAACACGGTGGCTATGCCAACCCTTTCTCTGTTTTGACGACACTAAGAAGAGGAAGCCAAGAATGCATAACCACTTTGATGGGAATGACTATGTGGCTCTGACCTTGGTGGCTCTAACAATGATGGCTCCGACTATGGTGAGTGCTATTTTGGTGTGTATGGCTCTAGTGAGACCCACCTAGCAAAGCCAAAAGCTAAGAGCGGTCACTCTGTCTATATATCAGCAGCTTTGTTTGAGCTGCAATCAAGTTGATCTATGTCTGAAATTCATCTGCTCTAAAGCTCTCGAGGCCTGGTCATGCTTCCACTACAAAGCATGTAGGCTCTCTCATGCTAAAGTTGGAGGTCAACAACACACATCTGAGTCTAAAGGTCAGCAGAGCCTCTTTCAAAGTCTACTGATGAGTCATTAAAGCCTAAATACGGGATGATGAGGAGGTTGTAAGCTCAACAACCTGAAAGGAAGAATAAAAATAAAAAAAGACCATAACAATGAAATGAACATGAGCATGATGAAAATACCTCAGTTTTCTATCCTACTAAGCCTCCTTGACAACTGTCAAGTGTTGGAATAGCATATATATCTCCCTACTTGGCTAGGACAGGAAGGCACCCTTAGCATGGGCTTTATGTTGCGATTGAAGAAAAAGAAATTCAGAATTCGAAGAAAAGTATAATAAAAATGTGAAGAAAGATTTTCTTTACCTTAGCCTCCAAAGTAGCATAGAGGGTGGCCACCTCCTCCTTCAAGCTGGTAATTGGAGCTTGCTGATGGTGCACAAAGCTTGGGTTTCCTGAAATATGGACAAGTTAAAAGCAAAAACGAAGTGAAAGGTAACTTGGGCACAATGAGCATTAGTCACAAACAAGTGGCAGTAGGTCTCATTGTAGAGGCAAAGGTAATTAGAACTGTCTTCCACCTAGCTAAAGACAATCTCACCACCATGAAACTAGAACTAAATGGAGGCACTGTACCAAGTTACACTATCTACTGGGTGGATCAGGTGTTGGGGTCAACCTCCATCTAGCCTAGGAGATGGTGGAAGAACCACCCATCCTTGTGCTAACCCTAAATAACACACTGACAAGCAAATCCCTAGTGATACATGCTCATTGATGTAGAGGAGATGGAGGTCACAACAAAAGATGTGATGTGCCTAAGTGATCGAAGGCTAGAGGTGGTCATCCATCACAAGGTACGGTTGCTAGCATACTTACAGATGAACTGGCTCCCAACGTGCCATCAATGTAATAAGATCTAAGTGCGATTGCTGGGCACAACCCAATGAAAGGTGCAAGTAACTTCAAACATGTAAAAGAAAAGCTCATCAGGCAACAAAAATGTGTACATGTAAAATATAGAAAAAGAGAAAGAACTAAAGTCACCTAAAGAAATGGAGTAAAGCTTCTAACAAAGATAGTCCTAGTCTCTAGCTACAAACCAATAAACAAATGGATAAGCATCATTGGCCCCCCATACGTACTTGCCAACTTGGCTCAAATCAACAAGATGAGGAATAAACCACAGGTGAATTTGGTCTGTCTTTGAGCCCAATAAGAGAAGACCAAAGAAGAAGAGAAAGTAGTGCATGTCCACATCGGCCCCCACCATATCAAGTAAGCTAACGAACATAGTCGTGGCCTAGCCGACTAGACAACTGAAGAAGTCATCATGTCCCTCCCTTGGATATGGCTTAGCTTTCTCCAAACCCACCATCTGACTAGCCTCATGTCTAGCGATGGTCTAGAGACCCTCCTTAGGGTCATACTTGTGTGCATAAGTGAATATGGTTAAGAAGTCTGGAGAATAGTCGCTAGAGGTTGCGCACACCACTGGTCTACCGTAGACATGGAGACTAATGATATGCGTGACGCCCTCTTGGGACAACACCATGGAGAAATGAAGGCATTGAACTTTGAGTCTCATGACTCATGAAGGACCTGAACTATGGGTTGGTCCTCCCAAAATGGTGTCGCCCGTAATAGGGTCGAACCCCCATGTCATCCAGGAAGCCTACTAGAAGTCTGACAGACCTAGGTAGACTGCATGTACCAAGTCTCAAATTCTTGGAATTTACTTTCATTAGTCACATATTTTTGGAAAAGCTAATCACAAGTGCAGGACAAGAGATGTACCTCTAGTAGTAGCCTATGGGTTTGGGCGAGGTCTGAATTCGAAGCAATCGCACTAAGACACATCTAAAAGAACCGGAGCTCAAAACACCTATAGTGCCCATCGCGAAGGAAATTCACTTTATTGTAATATGCATTTAACTCTAAGTAGCATGTTTATGTCTATTAAGAAATTCAAATTTCTATTTTACTAATTTCGTCTTATCTATTTACTAACCCTACTTCGTCTATCATATTTTATTGCCCCTACTATTTCTTAGTTAAATGCACAGTGTCTATCTACCGGCTGGAGCTGTCTACTATATGGTAGGTGATCCGGACCCAAAGAAATGTCTCCCACTGTACCTGTCTGAATCCAGCCATGCATGCTTCTCCTTCTGCAGTCCTTCGCTTGCCCTACCTAGATGCTGTAATCCATTGGACGTTGAGAACGGCATGTCTCCCACTGTTCAAGTCCAGGCACCGACGCTGCTGCTTCTGCTTCTAAGCAATGCCACGTTCCTTTGAAGCTCCGCCACTTACCTGAACCAGTTTTTGCTTTGCTGGACCTTCTCGCCCTGAGAGAAAACTACGTAGGTGCTTCGTCTTCATCCAGCAAACACGCCCACCAGCACATGGCGGGGCCGCAAGCCGGGGGAGCACGCTAGATACGCACGCGTGTGGCAGGCCCCTCTGCCCGGGCAAGCCAGGCCCAGCACTGGCGTACGTCTGCCTCCCGCTCCGGGAGGCGTCGCCTTCGCCGGACGTGACGGCTCCTTCTTCGGCCATGTGAACGCCGGCTGCTGGCCAGGAGACGCCTGGCCTCCCCTGCCGGACCTCAACTTCATGCGGGTCAAGAGAGTTGTTCCCTGCTCATTCATGGTAAATTATAGGTAGGGCCGTCTCTCTTGTGTAAACAGTAAAGACTAAAGGCCGCCGTGGGGTACCTTGGAGTAAGACCTTCTTTTAGAGAGGATCACCTCAATCCTCGGTTGGAGTGAATAGTCTCAGTTTCTAATTAAAAGGGTCACGGCCCTATGTCACTCAAGTTGTATTTCAATAATTGATTCAATGAATTGTTACCAAAAAGTGATGAACTACTATTTTCGTCTTACTAACTAGCTATGCATTAGTAACGACTTAATAAGACATTGGTAGTGAGTAGTAAAATGTTAGTATTGGCTTAGTAACAGTTCACTAACATGTTAACTCGTTATTGAAAATAGTTGAACCGTTACTTACGTCTTGCTAACTCGCTATCGATGTCTCACTAACTCATTATCGATGAGTAGCAAGTTATTAAGACATCGGTAGTAATTCAGCTCTTTTTAGTAACATTTCATTGAACTTATTATTGAACCACCACTTAAGTGGACTAGAGTTGTGGCTATTTCTGATTGGAGATTGATGTTACTCTCTCCACCCGGGGACTAAAGTGATCCAAACTCTTTTTTTTTTCTTATCTATACCTCAACGGGATATGGGGTTTAGATCACCTTTGTCATTGTGATCAAGAGCTCTCTCGGTTGCCAATAAAAATTACCACCTCTACAACATGCATTTAACTAAAATGTGCTTTTTATGACCAATGTATAAAAGAGTTAGTAAATTGTTATATCCAATAATGTTAGTAAAACATGAAAGAGAGTACTAAAATGTTAAAAAGTTAATAAATATAAGACATTTTTTTTGAAGAGGAATAAATATAGACATTAGTAGTAAAATATATTGTCCAACATTTGATCGCCATTAATAAGCTATTTTAAGTTAAATTTATGTTATAAAATGGTGTTTATCCATTAACAATGGGAGTAATGAGCTCTCTCCATTGGACATTAGAGTGAAACAGTTTGGATCATTGATTAACCAAATGAGGTAAATTAATCTAAGATTGATGTAATTAATTTTGCATATTTAGAGTTGAGGGAAAACAAATCATATGAAAAATTCATGACATGATATACATATATAATACCTTATGATATTATCTTGCATGATTAAGAGTGGAAAATTTTATCTTGTCCCAATATCACCCACTTCAAGTTAAAAATCAGTGATGTTGAACTCAGGGAGGTTAGAATTATTGAGGCCTAGAGCAATCAAACTTACGACAGGTGGAGCATGCCACTTGTTGTCACTACTTTACCTTGTAGATCCCTACCTGGTACATACTCAACTGACGGAGTAATCAGTGGAGTCCTTAATTGAATAATTTGTGCTCCAATTTTTCATATTCTTCCATGAGATTCAGATTCTGGTACCCCTTGACATAGTGGTCCATGATCACTGAATAACACTTAAGTTGTAGCTAAATTTATATATGTATTCTATTTGAGTGTCGAAAATTGATGTCCTTCCAACATCATGACTTAATTGACGTTGGAAGGAAATTGTCTACACAATGAATACATATATATATATATATATGAGGGGCGAGGGGGTTATGCAAGTAGGGTTACGTACATACTTTTATCACAGTTTATATATTAACTCAATGAAGGTCATAATCAGTATTACCTTTTAGGTTGTAAGTTTAATTGATTAACGCATAAATTAACCCAGTACTGTAGACACACCAAATTGGCTTGATTCGGAGCCCTAGACTCTTATTCCATAGGCGATATCTTTTATCTGACCGTTATCTGATCTGGATTATCTCGTGGACATGAGCTAAGGACATGGGTGGAGCCCCTTGTAAGTTGAGAATGGACCAATGATTTCCGGAACAATGCCGTAACCTTCAAGCGAGAGCCGTGCGTGAACCATAAAAACACGAGGCCTGCTCGATGACCGACCTTGAATGGTCCATAATTGAAGGTCTCGGGAGTCCCGCATGTGTTCCGTAACATTCAGGGTTTCCGAGAAGTCATTTCGGTAGGCGTCGGTCAATGACGGCTTTCGTTACGGCTTTTTCGATTTGTGCTGACACGGCTATCCCGACCATGTGTTAGGCTCTTCCGGTCATCACCAGGTCTTTTTGGGTCATCCGGGTCGATTCTAGCCAAATATTTTCATCAACCGGAGCCATATGGTCATTTCGGTCAATTTTAGGGTTTCGTGCTTTTACGGCTTTCGATTCACGTTTACCGGGTTAATATCAAATTTTTCGATGATTTTGGGTTTTCCGGTCGTGACCGGACTTGTTCGGTCGTCATTTTAAGTCATCCCGAGTTGACCCGAGATTTATCGATCGGAACCTTGCTCTTTCGGATCTTCGCCCCCGGTTTCGTATTTTCGCGAGAGGGTAAACCCGCAGAAACCCCCGTACGAACATATCGGGAGTCATACGGCTGAGGAGGTGCGGTTGAAGGCCCTCTTTCCAACGCGACAAACGGGAGCCGAATCGTACATCCGGTTTGCAAGATACGGCTCGCGGAACACGCGCGCAGGAGAGAGAGTGTACCGCGCCCCCTCTCCACTTGAAAGGGGAGGGCGCGCCCTCAACCCGGGGCGCGCCCGCGCACCCTCAAACCGGGGGCGCGTCGAGCGCCCCCGGTTCCTTTAAAAGCGGGGCGCGGCCGGTTGCTTTAAATCGGAAATTACCCCGATTAGCACCTTTTAAACCGGGTTTTTGGAAGGTTTCCGGGGGAGGATTTTCACTTAGGCTAGGCCCCGCGCCCCGGCTCGGGGGCGCGTTACGTATGTCAAGTCGATTTTTAGCAATTTCCGGAAGTTTCCGTCGATTTTTAGCAGTGAGACGCCGAACGCGCCCCGCCCCCTTTGAAACAGGCGCGTGCGACCGCGCCCCCGAACCGGGCGCGCCTCGCGCGCCCTTGCTTCGAGGGCGCGCCCCCGCGCGCCCTCGTCTCCTTTGAAACGCGGGGCCGCGGTCCATCCAGTTTCAAAATCTTGCACCGGCTCTCTTCCCCTATAAATTTAGGGCCATTCTCAACGACCCAAGGTTGAACCCCCGGTGCCTAGCTCGTCCCAAGGTCGTCCCAGCTCTTCTCCAAAGCCGTCCCGACGTCCAAAGGCGATCCGAAGTCAAGAAATCGATCCCGAGGTGAAGAAGAAGGCTCGATCCGGGTGTTCTTCATCAACCGTCTTCATCGACTTCTGGAGAAAATCCGAGGCTTCTGCTGCAAAAGTCTTCAACATACAAATTGTCCCTCTCTTCGTCCTCTTTCGTCCCCAACTGACGGCACTCCATTCCGACTTGCCGTTTGTTCGTGGCGGTTGCTACACTGAGGGCGCGCATCCAGGTTCTATTTTTGATATCCGCCCACTTTCAGAATTTTTTCTGACTTATACAGGAGGATTTCGGAGAAATCATCAACATAGAAACTCTTCCTCTCTGAGTCCTCCGTCTACTTCAACAAACGGAACTCGATTCTGACATCGGGGTCGTCCGTAACATCCTCTGCACCGAAGTCGCGCCAGAAGGGTGCAAAGCTACCCGAACCGGCCTTTTCTCAACCAACTCGGCTTCAACTCAAGCCGATCCATTCTATAAGCTTTCTCAACTCCATTAACTCGGTTTATTCATTGTTTTAAAAGCATCTTTTAGTTCATTTATATCATTTTTACCTAATCAAAAATACAAAAAAAAGGGGTTAGGACTCACCCCAATCCGGTGAGTTCGATTCCAATTGCTTCTCTCTCATATTCTCTCTACGCTACTACACTTCACAAGTCTAACCAAATTCTTCACTTGGTTTATTGTTCTAGTTGCACAAAGTTGATCAAGCTAGCATCGGATTGGAGACTCTTCTTCATCGGTCGGCCGGCCGAAGAAGAAGAAGGTTGAACTCACATCCCTTTCTCCCACGCTAAGGTACACACGGTCAACTTCTTTCTATTTCCATTACATAAAGCGGAGCCCGCGGCTCCCCGGCGACCACACTTTATTTTTATTCATGTTTTATTTCATCTCTCCTCCTCACTCTCCTCCCACATGACCCGAACCATCTCCGGTGCTCGAGCGACGCCGTGAGATGAAAGTTCGGGATCAATGTGAGTGTGGGACCGAGGTGAGGAGTCTTTACCGCTTTCCGAGTGTCTTACGATTCACTCCTTTCCCCAATTCCATCTTTCTTTCACCTTATCTTGAGGTGCCGATCCGGAACCCCTTTTCGGAGTCGACAGCTGTTTGGCGACCACGGTGGGACAACCAATGTCTTCAACCGTGCTAGCTTGATTGATCCGTGCAACTAGTTGTTTCCCGACTTGGTTCCTGTGCGAACCGGCTTGTCCTTTACCCCTTTTCCATGTCAATTTACCTTTAAAAACTTGCTGATTACTCTTCCTTTAAGATTGTCCCCCATGTGGACTTGATTTCTTGTTTTTAATTTCAGCCCGGTTCCCGCGTGAACCACTTTTCTTCTTATAAACCGGTTCCCGCGTGAACCACCTTTCTTTGCAACTCGGTTCCCCCGTGAACCAACTTACTTTCAGATCGGTCCCCGCGTGGACCACCCATTTGCAGCACCTTTAGATTGGCCCCACGTGGCTCTCTTTCATTTTGTCAACTTACACCGGTTCCCGCGTGAACCACCCCTTTTCCTTCAAAAAAAAACCGGGTCCCGCGCGAACCACCTTTCTTTTCCAACTCGGTTCCCGCGTGAACCAACTTACCTTCAGATCGGTCCCCGCGTGGACCACCCCTTTGCACCAATTAGATTGGCCCCACGTGGCCCTCATTTCCTTTTTCCAATCAAACAAACCGGTTCCCGCGTGAACCACTCATTTTCCCTTCAAAAAACTGGTTCCCGCGTGAACCACCTACTTTTCCAAAACTTGGCTCCCGCGTGAGCTACTTTATTTTCAAATCGGTCCCCGCGTGGACCACCCTTTTACCTTCACTTCAGATTTGTCCCCACTTGGACACTCCAACACAAGCCGGTTCCCGCGCGAACCACCTTTTTAATTGCTAGTTTCTAGTTACTTGTTTTACTCTATCATTGCTTGTCTTGCTTGCATTCACTTGTTTGATTTATTTAATAGCTTTCATTCATGTTTGCATATTGATTGCTTCTTCTCCTTCTACCCTCCATTTTTCATTTTTCATTAGCTTTGCATCGGGTACCGGACTTGTTCCGATCCGTAGGGCATTCGAGGCGGGGGCTCTCTCTCCCAACACACCCTCACCCTCCAAACACCTTCTTGGTGGAATCTTACCTCTTCCTTCTGGGATATTCCTTCCTAGTTGATTTGGTGGTTTCCATCAAGACCTCCGTAAGTCCCCATCCGTGGAGTATTCCTCTCCGCACGATTGGGCCGGTTGTACCACTTTCCCAAAACCCGAAGAACCCAAGTACCTACTCGTGATGATTGAGTGATAACCTTAGGTCTTGAAGATTGAAGCAATAGGAATCATACCTACTTGAGTGAACAATTGCTAACAATCTATCTAATCTAAGGTTTTAACCCAAAAATTATTGAGTAGTCATTTTAAAACTTTGTTTGCATAACTTGCTTGCTCATAACAATTGAAAACAACCAAAAAATTCTCTCCTTTCAAAACACCTAAAAAAAAAAAAAATCCCTTTAAATTTTGTGTTCAACTTGCTTGCCAAACAACCAAATTGAAACCAAATCAAATCAAACAAACAACCATAATCAAACAAAAACTCTATTTGCGTTTACACCCTTCATTTGCTTTCTTTCAACCATTTTGTAAGGAAATTTGACAGATGCCCACTCTAAGGTCCGGAAGACACATCGGGATGTCGGACTACCGCGGCCAAGAAGAGGAGTGCGAGACGGGCCACTACGAGCTGCAACAACCCATGGCTCAAACCGTAGGCCATGTCAACGCCGTCGTGAGCCGTAAATTCAAAAATCCTACTCATCACCCCGCTTCACTTAGCGTGGAGCAACTCCTCCAGGGTCTATCTCTTCATCTAGACCCCGAATCTTTTTCGCTTGTGCAATCCTTGACTAAGGGCAAGATGCCCGCCACTCAAGATCCGGTCGAGGGAAATCAAGCCCCTCACCACCTCGCCGCCAGTCGTGCCCCAAATCATCTCTTCTCCCCGGGCAACCCCGCCGTGTCTCTCTACCCCCGTTGTGGGGCATTCACACACCGTTCCACCCCGTTTCCAACCTACCTCCTCCAACTCAGCCGCCTAAACACTTTGCTCCGTGGCTCGTGAATCCAGCCTCACCCAGCATTAATGAACAAACTTAACCAGTATGGATGAGCGTTTTCGAAGAGATGAGGCATCGCTCGATTCTAAAGCCATCCCCGAAATCTCTCGTCCCATCCTTCCCAGTTCTACACCTTCCTCCTTCAGAGATACCAGTCTTCCAACGTTACAACGGGACTGGTAATCCTTTCAACCATCTAAAGAGCTTCCTCTATGACTCCTCATTCTGGAAAAATGACCGCAAAGCCCTTGCCTTCCTATTCCGTCGGTCATTGGATGGATCCGCCCTTGATCGGTTCTATTCTCTTGATTCCATTGAGGCGGCGGATTTCGACATTGTCAAGACGAAGTTTCTACAGCAGGTACAAGGATCGGGGTGGGGCCACCGCTCGATAACCGACTTAATTGCCGAAAAGATGAGGCCGGATGAGGACTTTGCCGTATTTGTCGATCGGTGGAGGGGAATGGCCGAGAGGCTTGTGGATACCATCTCGCGTAGGGGAGCAGGGTGATGCCATAGGGAACACCACGCCTAACCTTCGCAACCTCCTCATCACGCACCGTCCAACAACCATGAGTGAGTTGTGTGATAGCGCCCGCTACCTCCAAGCCCACTTTAAGGATGCATCCATGATCAACCCGTTCGACACCAAGCCCCGTAATACTAGAAAGCCTACACCTGTAGGACCCACCACCGAAGGGGTAGTAAATAATGAGAGCATCAATGCCATGGGTAACCAGGGTGGGTACCGTCAAAACCAATACCGTAACCCACCACCCAATCAACAATACCGCCCAGCCCCTCAACCAAAGCCTCCCCACCACAAGAACAACTTGCATACAACCGAGCACCACCACAAAGAACTCCACCTACAACCGAGCGCCCCAAAGAACCAAATGCCTACAACCGAGCGCCCACCACCAAATGCCTACAACCAAGTGCCTCAACAACAACATATCTACAACCGACCCCAACCACAACAACAAGCCTACAACCAAGTGCCACCACCAGCCAACCGACTTAGGAGGGGGACCCAAGAGAGAGTATTACCCCCAACTCGCCATTCCCCCTCACCGATATTTTCAATGCATTGATGGCTGAATGTGCCAGCCTAGAGCTTCCAAAGGAGAGAGAAGGATGGCTTCGGCAAATGTTGACATGACAAAGCATACCGTGCTTATCATCGGTATCCTCGGGCACACGGTGGATGTCTCCGTTTTCGCTTAAAGACTACATTCATGACCTCAATGATCAGGGGAACATCGACTGGGGACAGATGGGGGAGTCTATTCAAGCAATGAAGGCACGTCAGAATCAACCACGGCGACAACAAGCACAACAGCAGCCCGGCCTGGGCATAGTTCAAGATCCACTCCCGGTACATGCACCCACACAACCACCGGCACCACCAAACCAACGACTCGGCCTCGACCACTCCGCCATCGAGGAGTCACCCCACCATTCCCTGTGGCTGCGGTGTCGAGGATCGATCACCCCCATGCCCGCCATACCAAACCCACCTACAAACCGCACCATACTCTCCATACCGAGAGCTGCCCCCAGCCCACAAACTATCCAAACACCACTACCCTCACCAACCATTAACCCTCCACGACGCTTAATCATTAGACCTCCACCAGCCTCCCAACCAAAGACCCCAACCTAACCCACCGACCACCATTAATCCTCCACGGCGTCTAATCATTAGACCGCCACCAACACCCCGTACATCACCTAACCTACCAACCACCGCCACCCCACGACCCTCATCATTAGACCATCACCACCAACACCCCAACCATCACCCAACATACCGGCCTCCCACCCCACGACCCCTCATCATTAGACCATCACCACCAACACCCCAACCATCACCCAACATACCGGCCTCCACCAATCCACGACCCCTCATCATCCGATCCTCACCACCCCTACCTACCATGGGCTCCTCAACCTACCAACCAACCCTACCATCACCATCATCCCCACTTCCCCCTACCACGCCGGGCGCCGAGTACTTCGTAGCGGGAGGATGTTCCAAAGGGTCTTTCCCCAGTCGGGATACAACCACAGGAACAAAGCGTAAGAGGAGGTGGTAGAAGAACCGTTGCCCGGCACGGTATATGACCTATTGAAGCACTTGGACAAAATGCCGGCACGGATTTCAATTCTCGGAGCCGATAAAGAGGTCGAAGAATCATCGTGACATCTTGCAACAATATTTGGCAATGGGTCATGGTCAATGAGGACCTCCCGCCCGAGAAGATCATTACCGTCCCGACCCCGAGGAGTGAACATCCGGCACTCACCTTTACACAGGAGGAGTTGGCACGCGAAATCGAAAGTACGCCTTGCGCGTTGCGTAGTCATCCGAGGCGTGGAGATCAAGTCCGCTGATTGACACCGGAGCATCCATAAATGTCATGCCGCCGTAAACATTGCAACTTTGCGGCATCTCCGATGAAGAAATCGAGCCTTCGCCGTCACGCGTGACCGCATATGACAACTCCCCAAGCCGGCACGAGGGGTGCGTACATTGAAAGGAGGGCTCGGGCCGTGTGCTGTCACCACCGAGTTTCACGTTCTAGAACTGTACCCTACAGTCAAAGCTATTTTGGGACGCCCGCACCTGGAGGCAATAGGAGCTGTGGCCTCCACTAAGCATCGTGTTTGAAGTTCCCATACAAGGGCCAGGTGATCAAAGTAACCAACATCCCCATTCTCGAATGACGTGGATGACCCCTCTTCTCGCACTACCAATATCAAAATCTCGTCCAGCCGTTGGTTTCAACTACAGAGCTACCTCGAGGTCATGGTATTGACGACGCCTCCAGATCTTGCAGCTTGCGTGGCGGATGATGAAAGGGATGGGCTATCAGCCAGAAAGGGGCTCGAAGGAGTCAGCAGGGGGTTGTGCACCCCATTGAAGCCGTACAAAGACCAAAGAGACACGGCTAGGCTATGAGCCCGCTCACCTCCGCGGATGGCCTACAGGCCAAAAAATGCCATGGGACTACAAAAATACTTGACCAAAGGGGAGACCATGATGATGGCCGGGGACAAAGAAGAAGAACCAGCCAAGAGGAAGAAGGCACCAGCAGCAAGAGGAGGAGGTGGACAACCCGAGTTCATCTTTAGCTCGGTTGTTCATAGAGGAGGAAGAACTACCAAGGGCAAGCCCATCTCTAAACAACTTGTCCACTCGAACCCACCTCCAAACAACATCCCGCGTGGAACCGTATCCTACGGTCACGTATTTCAAAATCCTCACTCTCTCCCTCTTAGATTCACTTGATGGGCTATTCAGCCCAATTCCCACTTATGGGCCAAAATGGCCACCTCGAATCGATCAATGGGCCTCGAGAGCCCATTCAAATCTTCTACTCCACCGGGCTTCTATGCCCATCCAACAAACTTGGGCCCGCGTGCTCACCCGCCTGGGCCCACGTGCCCTTTAGATTTATTTTTCTTGCTTTGGGCCCGCGTGCCTCACCATTTCGGGCCCACGTGCCCCTTAGATCTTTTCACTAGCTTTGGGCCCTATCCGCCCATTTCTTGTCATCATCGGGCCCGCGAGCCCATTTTTCTTCCATTTGCTTAAGCTTTCTATTTCCTGCTCGAGCCCCATCGGCTCATTCTCTTTTTGTTATTGAAAATACCCAAAATACCCAAAAAAAAACGTCCTCTCGCAAACTCGCTTTTCCATCGAGGAGACGTCGCTACTGCTCGAGGGTGCTCCCAACCAGTGGACCCCTTTTCTCCAACTCACCGATCGATCCGTTCGATCCTTCGCCCATTGTTAATACCACCTTTTCAATTCCGTCTTCTTTAGGAGTAGTTAGGGGTAGGAAAGAAGAAAATTCGAGGTAAACGTGCCGTAGAGAGATATCTCCAACAAATAGCTCAAAAATGCAAGGAATGTGCAAGGCTGCCAAGGTTTTTGGAAAATACTATCCAGCTTGATGAAATCCAATATGAGGATGAATTCAATGTAGATCATACACTGGGAGTTTACGAGGTCTTATCAGAAAAAGATCTTGATTTCGAGGATGGAATTGAGGACTTGGCTGATGCGTATACATCTGGATTTAAAAGATTTGAAGAACCATTAGCCACGGTGGATGAACTGACAAAAGAATTGAACCTCGGAACACCGGAAGATCCCAAGACGCATTCTCCTAAGCGCAAACCTCACACCCCCTGAGGACCAGAGTTTGATTAAAATTTTGGAAGAATCTAAGGACCCGTTCGCATGGCCATACGAGGACCTGCCGGGGTTAGCCAACTCGTTAGTTGAACATCGTCTAACTTTCAAACCTGGAGCTACCCCGGTTAGACAAAAATTAAGGAGATTCCACCCTGATGTTGCACTTAAGATGGAAGAAGAGGTGGACAAGTTACATCAAGGAAAATTCATTAAGGTCGTCCTTTATCCGCAATGGGTGGCAAACATAGTCCCCGTCATGAAGAAGGATGGCCGAGTTCGGATCCGTATAGACTTCGGTGGACTTGAACCGAGCGTGTCCTAAAGATGACTTTCCTCTACCTCATATTGACGACCGGTTGATAACACTCGCTGGATTCGATATGTTGTCATTCATGGGTGGCTATTCTGGTCATAATCAAATCCGGCTGGCCGAAGAGGACAAGGGGCAGACCACGTTCACCACACCCTGGGGAACTTACGGCTGTGTCGTCATGCCCTGTGGAGTGGAGAATGCTGGTGCTACATATCGAGGGCAATGATGGCTATCTTCCATGACATGATGCATACCCTTGTAGAGGTGTACGTGGATGACCTGGTCGTTAAGTCCAGGTCCGAGAAGATCACCCGGAAGTGTTAAGAAAGGTCTTGCAAAGGGCTAGGGAATATAAATTGAAGATGAACCCAAAGAAATGTACGTTTGGAGTATCCTCAGGAACGCTGCTGGGGGTCATAGTGAGCGAAAGTGGCATAGAGAGCGACCCAAAGAAGGCCAAGGCAATCATTGGTATGCCTCCTCCGAGAAATATGAAAGAACTTCGAGGATTAATCGGGAGGCTACAGTTTGTCCGCCGGTTCATCTCACAACACTCACAAAGGTGTAAACCTTTCTATGAGTTGACCAAGGCGGGGGCCGAATTCAAATGGGATTTGAAGTGCCAGGATGCATTCAATGGTTTGAAAAGATACCTGGCTAGTCCCCCTGTGCTTAGACCACCAGTCCCTGGCAAGCCCTTAGTTTTATATATCTCGCTGGAGAATTCTCTGGGGCCTTTGCACAAGTTGATGAAGAAGGGAAAGAGAGGGCAACTTACTATTTGTCAAAGATCTTTGATCCATGCGAGAGCAGTATACCGTAGTGGAGAAGACCCGTGCCGCACTAGTCCGGGTAGTTCGAAGCTTAAACACTATTTCTTAGCTCATGAGGTCAACCTTATTGCCCGCATCAATCCCATCAAATTCCTTCTGAGAAAATCGTTCTAACCGATCGGTTAGTCGGTCGCGTAGCTTCCTCTCCAGCTTGATATCACCTATGTCCCCTAAGGCGATTAAGGGCTATGCCATTGCCGAACATCTAGCCCATCACCCTATACCCTCTTGACCCGGTCCAATCGGAGCTCCCGGATGACGAACTAATGTTGATCCGATCTTCCCACCTTTGGACATTATATTTTGACGGGGCTCGAATTCACACGGTAAGGGAATAGGAATTGTCCTTCTATCACCCGAGGGTGTCACCATTCCATGTGCACTTCAGCCTGACTTCCTCAAAGAACCAACAATATAGCCGAATACGAAGCCTTGGCCGGCCGGGCCGGAGGCCGCTCATTTCTATGGTGCCACGGAATTAAGGGTGATAGGTGATAGCCAACTAATCCTTCGCCAAGTCCTAACCAAATACCGAACTTCTCATCCGAACCTTAAACCTTACCAAGAACTCACCTCTTGCTACATCAAGCTCTTTTCCAAACTTACTTTTGTCCATGTTCCTCGAGCTCAGAACATCCTTGTCGATGCCCCTTGCCTCCTTAGCTTCATCTCTATCAATCCCGCTTAGGTAGACAAAAGGACTATTCATGTCCGTAGAAGGTCGATGCCGCCGATTAAGGATGGGCGATTTCGAAAGTTAAGGAGAGATTTGGCAAGTAAGGAGTATCTAGAGCAAGAAGAGGAAGTTTCTCTAGTCGAGTTGGAAGTGTTAGATGAGGGTGAGAGGCCTTGGTTTGATGAGAGATCGCAAAGTATTGTCAAGATCGACATATCCACCGGATCAAATGCAAAAAGAAAAGAAGGCCATCGAGAGTATCCCAGAGGTATACCATCCTAGGAGGGGTGCTCTACAAGAGGAGCCCGAGCGGAATCTTATTGAGATGCGTCGATGAAGAAGAGGCACTCGGTGCTTAAGGAAGCACATTCGGGGTCCGTGGAGGCCATGTCAATGCTCAAGCTCTTGCTAAGAAAATCATGCAGGGGTATTATTGGCCGACCCTAGAAGAGGATTGCTCCATCTTTGTCCGACACTGTCATTCTTGCCAACTTCATGCCGACAACATCCATTCTCCCGCATCTTCCCTTCATCCGATTCATGCCCCATGGCACTTCGACATGTGGGCTTTCGATATCATTGGCCCTCTAAGTGATCTTAACTCGAAATCCGTTCCAAATCGTTCATCCCGACGGCAACAGAGTACTTCACCAAGGGCGAAGCGGAAGCGTTCGTGGAGATCAAGGCATCAACACCGTGCTCCTTCATCAAACGCAACATCATCGCTGTTCGGGATACCCACGACATTATCACCGACAACGGACCGCAATTTTCTCTCAAGATCCGCGTGATCTTTGCAACAGTACCGCATTGCATTGCATCATTCATCTTCTTATTACCCGCAAGGCAATGGTCAAGGAAGCCACCAACAAAACTTTGATTAAAATCATCAAGAAACTCCGTAAGTCTAGCAAGTTCGCAGACTGGCCAGATAAGCTTGTAGATGCCCTATGGGCTTATCGTACTTCTGTACGGACCCCCACTGGTCAAACCCCATATGCTCTCGCATATGGGATGGAAGCGGTGGTCCCATATGAAGTACTCCTTCCATCACTCCGAGTTCAACTCGATAGAGACATCCCTGTCGATGAGAGACGAGAATCTCTCCTTGCACAACTTGAACTCCTAGATGAAAGAAGGTTGGCTGCCTCCGAGCATGCCCGGACTTATCAGAACCGATTGAAAAGGTTTTATCAAAAGAGGGTGGTAGAGAGAAAATTCGAAATCGGTGAGATGGTAGTTAAACGTATATTCGTTAAGCCGGGTGGTCCCCGCTCCAAGTTGCAACCTAACTGGGAAGGGCCTTTTGTTATAACTGAAAAATATCCAGTAATACGAGCTAACCAACGCTCGATGGAGAAAAATTGAACCATCCATGGAACGGCGTTTACCTCAAAAAATATTTTCCTTAGAAAAGAAAATGGAGAATTTCTAGTATGATATTAAGTCATCGATCCAAGGGTGTTAGCTAGAAGTCAAGGGTAGACATCACCTTGCACACACAACACCTCCCGATCCCAGAATCTAGATAGCCCAACACTCAAGAGAGGCGAGGCAGAACCCTGAAGGCGGAAAGGAAACCTTACCCTATTCTCTTCTATTCGGTCCAAGATAGGTGAAGGGGACTTCAGGAGGATAGTATCGAAAATGCCCGCCGCCTTAGTAGGAGGCCGTCTCATAGGGTGCAAAAGGGTGTTGCCAAAAGACGGGCAATGAACCCCACAAAGTTTAAAACAAATATGGGCTCCTGTCTCGAATGAGTACCCGAAAGAATAGAAATGAAAAGGGGCACCAAAAGATGGGCAATGACCCCACAGGTCAAAGACTTGTCTAAGTAAGTGCCACATGTAGAAAAGACCCGAAGAGGCCGAACCCCAACGGGCAATTTGGGCATGAGTAGAGAAACCCTCCTCAACACCCCCAAATCCTATCAAAGACTTCCTTTATTATTCTTCCATCTTAAAACCCCTAGGGTAGGGTAGACTGTCCAAACTCAGGGGGAATCCAAACCGATCAAGAGAAGAGGGCAAGAAAGATTCTGGGTAGGGAACATTATTCACACGTGGTGTTTATCACTTAAATCTTGACTAACACTCAAAGATCGATGAATGGTCTCGATACCGGCACATTCTCCACAAAAATCCAAAAAAGCAATTCTTTTCAAAAATCCAAAAAAATGAATATTTTCAAAAAAATCCAAAAAATCAAATATTTTCAAAAATCTAAAAAAAATGAATATTTTCAAGAATCCAAACAAAAATCAAATATTTTCAAAAATCAAAAAAAAAATCCGAAAAAAAAATTGAATAAAAAAAATTGAATACTTTCCAAAATTCTAAAAAAGTGCATCATCTAACTTGGCATAACCTTGATTTTTGCCTTTGCTAGCATTCATGTTTATCTTTATGTCTTGCATGTTTCATTTCCGCATTGCATATTTACCTTCATTATCACCCCATTAAGAGGGCTCCTCCCTTTGGACCTAAGTCAAAGTTGGCCATAATAGTAAAGGGATGAGATGTGCTGTGAAGATCTAATCCTCTTTTATCAAGTGTTTTCAGACTTTAAAATAAGAGGAGAAAGTTCTCTCAACGACAGATTCTGAGATCAAGAAGGGAGCGACTCTCACCATAGCAGGTAAGCTCTCTCAAATTTTACCTTGTCTGTCATTTTGTACATTCTACCTGGTTGATAAGGCTACCCCCCTTGACATATAAGCAAGGCAAGATGACAATAAGCAAGGGGGTAAGCCATAGAGCAGATTTAACCCTTCTATTAAGTATTTCAGGAAAGAAACACAAGTCAAGGAGGGGGAAATCTTGCCAATAGGAATTGTTTACGTGTTTTAAGAATCGACATGGGAAACCCCGATAACTTGCCGACTAGCATATATGTCGCTGGTCGTGTGTTATTATCTTATGCATTATTTGTTGAAGACCACGAGCACGGAGAAGACTTGACCCGAGATCCCCTTCATCAAAATCTACGACGGTCGGGTCATCTCTAATGCTCACGGATAAGCCAAAGTTGTGCTGTGAGGGACGATAGTTCCCGAATGGGTATCTTGACCTCATAGACAATCTATATCTTCAACTATTTGTTATACAAGTTTTGTTTTATTTTTTTGAGCCCAACATGCATCATGTACTATTAATTGCATTACTTTTTGTTTTGTCATTGCATACATCATTTCCTAATCTTCACCTTCTCACCCTCTCGATCATTCTAAATCCCACCGTGTCATTCACCATATTCTCTAATCCCACCAACCTCTCTAATATCCCACCGTGTCTATTAATCCCACCGTGTTCGGTAACCACTTTGTGCCCTCAAATCTTTCTTTTCTTTTCACCACTGTGGCCATTACAACTTCTTTGCTATTCGTCCCACCATGGCAGCCAACTCGTCCCGCCAAGGGCATTCTATTCAATCAGAACTTGCACCATCATTATCTTCACGGTCTATGCTTAAACATTTGCCTTTCGGAATCTGATATCATTCCATTCCGAATCGAATCTTGTCTCATGGAAGACTTAAATGAATCTAAGAGCCTGAATGTGCTCGATTGGTATTCTTTTACTTTTTTCAAAACAAATCTCTTTAAATTTTAGCCCGTCACAGTACAGGAACACCGCAAAGATCGGGTTACCGGCTGATGATGAACCTACGAACCCATGTTTCGGGGATTCCCCACCGCGTTGGGGGTTGGCTATTCTTCTCTCGTGCCAATGGCACATCTTTTACCAATCGAACATAAGAAGACTTGATGAAACATGGTGGTTAACCAAGAGACTTGAGGAGATTCGTCTTGCCGAATCTGGTCGTTGAGCGTGTCTATATCTACACCTTGATGCCACCTTTTCAGTCCATCGCCATTTCACTCCACTACATTCCACTACGATTCATCTCGCTTCGCTATGCTTTCTCTACATTTCACTTCGCTCCGCTACATGCCATTCCCTTGCAAAGCCGACATCAAGGCGAGGGGCAGCCAGACACGCCAAATTGGCTTGATTCGGAGCCCTAGACTCTTATTCCATAGGCGATATCTTTTATCTGACCGTTATCTGATCTGGATTATCTCGTGGACATGAGCTAAGGACATGGGTGGAGCCCCTTGTAAGTTGAGAATGGACCAATGATTTCCGGAACAATGCCGTAACCTTCAAGCGAGAGCCGTGCGTGAACCATAAAAACACGAGGCCTGCTCGATGACCGACCTTGAATGGTCCATAATTGAAGGTCTCGGGAGTCCCGCATGTGTTCCGTAACATTCAGGGTTTCCGAGAAGTCATTTCGGTAGGCGTCGGTCAATGACGGCTTTCGTTACGCTTTTTCGATTCTGGCCGATACACGGCTATCCCGACCATGTGTTAGGCCTTTCCGGTCATCACCAGGTCTTTGGGTCATCCGGGTCGATTCTAGCCAAATATTTTCATCAACCGGAGCCATATGGTCATTTCGGTCAATTTTAGGGTTTCGCGGCTTTTACGGCTTTCGATTCACGTTTACCGGGTTAATATCAAATTTTTCGATGATTTTGGGTTTTCCGGTCGTACCGGACTTGTTCGGTCGTCATTTTAAGTCATCCCGAGTTGACCCGAGATTTATCGACCGGAACCGTGCTATTTCGGATCTTCGCCCCGGGTTTCGGCTTTCCGCGAGAGGGTAAACAGGTAGAAAGCCCCGTACGAACATATCGGGAGTCATACGGCTGGTTTACTGACTTGAGAAGGTGCGGTTGAAGGCCCTCTTTCCAATGCGACAAACGGGAGCCGAATCGGACATCCGGTTTGCAAGATACGGCTCGCGGAACACGCGCGCAGGAGAGAGAGAGTGTCCCCCCCCCCCCCTCCGCTTGAAAGGGGAGGGCGCGCCCTCAACCCGGGGGCGCGCCCTGCGCGCCCTCAAACTGGGGGCGCGCCCTGAGCGCCCCCGGTTCCTTTAAAAAGCGGGGGCGCGGTCAGTTGCTTTAAATCGGAAATTACCCCGATTAGCACCTTCTAAACCGGGTTTTTGGAAGGTTTCCGGGGGAGGATTTTCACTTATTTGTACCGCGCCCCCGGTTCGGGGGCGCATTACGTATGTCAAGTCGATTTTTAGCAATTTCCGGAAGTTTCCGTCGATTTTTGTGCGCGAGACGCCGAACGCGCCCCGCCCCCTTTGAAACGTGGGGCGCGCACCGCGCCCGAACCGGGGCGCGCCCGCGCGCCCTTGTTTCGAGGGCGCGCCCGCGCGCCCTCGTCTCCTTTGAAACGCGGGGGCGCGGCACATCCGGGCCTTAAATTTTGCACCGGCTCTCTTCCCCTATAAATTTAGGGCCATTCTCAACGACCCAAGGTTGAACCCCCGGTGCCTAGCTCGTCCCAAGGTCATCCCAGCTCTTCTCCAAAGCCGTCCCGACGTCCAAAGGCGATCCGAAGTCAAGAAATCGATCCCGAGGTGAAGAAGAAGGCTCGATCCGGGTGTTCTTCATCGACCGTCTTCATCGACTTCGGGAGAAAATCCCAGGCTTCTGCTGCAAAAGTCTTCAACATACAAATTGTCCCCCTTCTTCGTCCTCTTTCGTCCCCAACTGACGGCACTCCATTCCGACTTGCCGTTTGTTCGTGGCGGTTGCTACACTGAGGGCGCGCATCCAGGTTCTATTTTTGATATCCGCCCACTTTCAGAATTTTTTCTGACTTATACAGGAGGATTTCGGAGAAATCATCAACATAGAAACTCTTCCTCTCTGAGTCCTCCGTCTACTGCAACAAAAGGAACTCGATTCTGACATCGGGGTCGTCCGTAACATCCTCTGCACCGAAGTCGCGCCAGAAGGGTGCAAAGCTACCCGAACCGGCCTTTTCTCAACCAACTCGGCTTCAACTCAAGCCGATCCATTCTATAAGCTTTCTCAACTCCATTAACTCGGTTTATTCATTGTTTTAAAAGCAT
The DNA here is from genome assembly GCA_036172225.1 of Cryptocoryne crispatula var. balansae. Classification (NCBI taxonomy): domain Eukaryota; kingdom Viridiplantae; phylum Streptophyta; class Magnoliopsida; order Alismatales; family Araceae; genus Cryptocoryne; species Cryptocoryne crispatula. Next base: position 11,604,621 of record CM069926.1, on the reverse strand, counting down.
CTTTTAGTTCATTTATATCATTTTTACCTAATCAAAAATACAAAAAAAGGGGTTAGGACTCACCCCAATCCGGTGAGTTCAATTCCAATTGCTTCTCTCTCATATTCTCTCTACAGTTGCTACACTTCACAAGTCTAACCAAATTCTTCACTTGGTTTATTGTTCTAGTTGCACAGGTTGATCAAGCTAGCATCGGATTGGAGACTCTTCTTCATCGGCCGGCCGAAGAAGAAGAAGGTTGAACTCACATCCCTTTCTCCCACGCTAAGGTACACACGGTCAACTTCTTTCTATTTCCATTACATAAAGCGGAGCCCGCGGCTCCTGGCGACCACACTTTATTTTTATTCATGTTTTAATTTCATCTCCTCCTCACTCTCCTCCCACATGACCCGAACCATCTCCGGTGCTCGAGCGACGCCGTGAGATGAAAGTTCGGGGATCAATGTGAGTGTGGGACCGAGGTGAGGAGTCTTTACCGCTTTCCGAGTGTCTTACGATTCACTCCCCTTTCCCCAATTCCATCTTTCTTTCACCTTATCTTGAGGTGCCGATCCGGAACCCCTTTTCGGAGTCGACAAGTACAACATAGCATACAACATTGCAATGTCAAGAGAGGAACATGCAAGGGTATTATAAAACATTATCTAATCATAAGATGTTATGGAAAAGCATAAGATATTCTACTAGTAACATACAATTGAAGATAATAGTGACATGACATCATAATTCATGTTGTCATGCCCTGGAAAATGCAACAAATTTTTTTCCAGAACACAACAATGGGATAAAACCCTGAATAATAGAGATTTGGCAACAAAAGCATACAACCTAAAAAACACATCCATTTACATAACTTCATAAAGTTCAACCATGTTAAAAGTAACATATTCCAAGATAATAACTTCAATCATCAAAATAAGGTAACATAGTTCCAACCAAAACAAAGCCAAGAGTCTAAGTACTACATAAAAATTAAACCACAATCAAACTGATAATTGACTACACAGCCACTTTATTGGAAACATAACAAAACACTTAAATAAAGTAAAGCCAACAAATCTCCTGGATTCACAAAATCCGGTTCTTCCACCTATTCTTTTTCAAATCCAAAGTTAGAATCCTCCTGAAGTCCAACTTCTATATCCTCATCTTCAAGGCCTACTGAAAAATATTAAACTATAGGGTGAGTCATAAAGACTTAGTAGACATCCCATCATTTGTCAGATCAGATAACCAATAAGGCCCCATCATAATAATATAGAAATACACAGTTCTACATCTGTATTATAATAATAAGCTAAACCATAATTAATCTTTCAACATTTCACAATTTATTAACCACATAACCAAAACCTATCAAAAGACCAAACAAATACAAACATCATACCATGATACAACTTCTAAATGAACCAATGTGATGAAATATATACAAGTAAGGCTTACTATGCATACAATGCAACACCATCTATTCTAGACATATGAAAGTACACAACATGATGTACTATTCACAACCACAATACCATTAATGCAATCAACCACTAGATGAAAGTTACATGCCACTAATGCATCTATTTTCAAAATTGAACATACATGTCACTAATGCATCCATTCTATTAATGGAACATACACGTCTTTTCATTTTCTCAAGAAAAGTGCCATCTTACGATTTCAACTAGCTAGCACCATATCTAATATATATATATATATAGAAGTAATCATAGGCTAAACTAAATTTCATAGTACACTTAGGCAAGGTTGTACTTAAGTTAAATCGTGATAGCCGATATCAAAGGATGCACCAAACTATTCTAATCTCTACTGTCAAAGGGCACTCTCGACTTAGCCAGTGGTAAATCCAACCTATATACCACTTTTCCAATTCTCTTCTCATTCTAGAATGGTCCCTCATACCTCAAGTTCAACTTCCCTCATACATCATCGAGGAAATCTTTAAAAATATGTGGTCCTCTTCATCAAACTGAAATATTGCCTCTTCAAATTGGCATACTCTTATGGCGAGTTTGAGTTGTGAGTAACTTTTGCTGAGTAACTTGGATCTTCTCATTGCTATCTTGCACCCATTCTGGCCCAATAAGACTTCTTTCATCAACTTCTTTCCAACATAAAGTAATATGCATGGCGTTCCATAAAAAGTTTCAAGAGGTGCCATACCAATACTAGAATGATAGCTATTATTATTAGCAAATTCAATCAACGAAAACTGTAGATCCCAACCTTTTTGCTACTCTAAATCTCTAGCTCTCAACTTATCTTCTAGAGTTTGAATGGTTCTCTTTGATTGGTCATCTATCTAATGATGATAAGAGTAATTGAATTTGAGTTGCAAGCCCAAAGCATCTTGCAAACCCTTCCCTATCCTTCCTATAAACTAGGAATCTTTATCTTTATCTTACCATGCTTTCAGTCAGTTGAGGTTTCTTGATAGGCAAGAAGTTTGCTGCTTTGGTGAGTCAATCCATCACAACCCAAATAGCAACATACTACTTCTTTCTCATTGACATACCTGTGAAAAAATCCATAGTAATATGCTCCCACTTCCACTATGCAATTTCTAGTGGCTGTGATGGTCTTGCTGGCTACCTTGACTTGCTGATATATAAGGCATCTAGATATATACATATTCTGCCACATCCTTCTTCATTTCTTTCCACCAAAAATACCTTTTTAGTTCATGGTGCATTTTTATTTATCTTGGGGGATTAGCATACTGTGACTTATGTGCATCTACCAAATATCTTGTCTCAACTCAACATCATCTACCACACACAATCTACCTTGATGCTTGATGGTTCCATGTTGGTGCCTTGAAATTGTTGGTCTCTCTACTAAGTTCTGAATGTCTATGTTTCCTTCTTGAGTTGCTTTTACCTTGCCCACTAACATTGAGCCATTAGTCAATTGACCCAAGAATGATGCTAACTTGTCAACTACTAGGTTTGGTGAACACTCAATAATAGCTTCCATACCCTTCCATTTTCTATGCAATTGAATAGACATCAACTTCTTCCTACTAAGAGCATCTGCCACCTTGTTTGCCTTGCCTGGGTGGTAATTGGGACTAAAGTCATAGTTTTTCAAGAATTTCACCCGCCTTCTTTTTCTCAAGCTGAGATCGTTTTGAGAAATATATACTTCAAATTCTTATGGTCAATAAAGACATGAAACACCTCACCATAAAGATAGTGTCTTCAAACTTTAAGTTCATGAACAACTACTACCATTTCAAAATCATCAGTTGGGTAATTCTTCCCATATGGCTTTAATTATCTAGAAGCATAAGTCACCACTCACTCATTCTGCATAAGTACACAACCAAGCCCAACTCTGGATACATTTGTATACACAACAAAACCTCATGTTCTTGATGGTAATGTCAACACTAGTGTTATAGTCAACCTTTTTTTAGCTCTAAGAAACTCTTCTTGCATTCATCAGTCTACTTGAAATTACTTTTCTTGGTCTAAGCTATTAAAGGTGCTAAGAGAGAAGCATAGCTTTCAAGAAGATACACTAGGATGAATGAAACCCTTGTCATGGAGTTCCTACAAATGTTGCTTAAGCTCCTTCTACTCTACTGGTGCCATTCGATACAGTGCCATTCATATAGGGATAGAACCAAGTACAAGGTCTATAGCAAAATCCATATCCTTCATAAGTGGTAAACCTGGTAACTCATCTAGAAATACATTTGAGTACTCACAAACTATGTCTACATTTTCCACTATCTTCTTTCTCTCATAATCATTCACCTTGGTGATGAAAGAAAGATACAATTCACATTTACCTCCCATCCAATTTGCTACTTTCTTGATAAAAACTAGAAACTTGGAGTTAATGTAATCTAGACACTTAAAAGAGAAAAACTCTTTGCCAAGTATCTGAAATATCACTCTTCTTATGACAATCTAGCACAACATGATGTTGCTCCAACTAGTCGCTGTAAGCACCCGGAACGGGACATCCGCGGATCTCCCCCTCCCGGCCCCTACGCTTGCTTTGGTGACTTGGTGGATGGGATGTTAGTGGGTGTGTGGTCGCCAGGAGCCAAAGGCTCCAAAATATAGTAGAATGAAAGGAAATGAAATAGAGAGATGAAAGTGACCGTCGTACCTTTGGAAGCGGGGAGATTGTTGGGTTCCGACTTCTCCTCTCTCGGCCGGCTGAAAGAAAAGAGCTTAGTGAGTCCTTCGTCTTCAATCCGGTTGAAGCTCCGCCTCAATCAGATTTACCTCCGGAAGCGGGGAGATTGTTGAGTTCCGACTTCTCCTCTCTCGGCCGGCCGAAAGAAGAGAGCTTAGTGAATCCTTTGCCTTCAATCCGGTTGAAGCTCCGCCTCGATCGGATCTACCTAAGAATGTCCATAAGAAAACAAGGAGACAAGTGAAGGTTTCATTAGTTCTAACGAAAGCATAGTATCGTGCTCGAATTTAGATTCAAACATGCAAATGGGAAGAGACTAACCGGATTGGGACGAGATCCCAACCCTTATTTTTGGTAGGTTTTAAACATATATGAAATGCAAAAATGCTCTAAGACACGTTAAATAACATGGTGATCAATGCAAAAGTGAAAAAGGGAGAAAAGAACTCGATTAAACAGGCGATCGGACTTCGAAAAACGACGAAACAAACTTCTGCCCTTCCTGGTGCCCTATATATAGGGCGCCAGGAGCAGGTGCCCCCTTTATGGGGCGCGTTGACCAAAGTCAAAGCGCCCTGTATACGGGGCACTAAGTCGACGACGAGATTTTCTTCTTCTCTTCGCGACGCCGCTCCGGATCTTTGGGTGGCTTCCGGGTCGAAGTAAGAGCGCGTCCTTGTAGACAATATGCAAATGAAGCTAGTGGAAGGTGGTCTGGGTGCTGGATGTATGAGGAGAGTCGGATAGGGGCTCTCAAAGTTGGAGAAAAATCATATTTCCGGGTGACGAAACGAGAGGGTTTTAGGGTTTTTGGTGAAGGATTTTGGATCGATTTGGAGGCTTTTGGAGGGTGAATGTGGCTTGGAATCGTAGTGTTGGATGATCTCTAGGGTGGCACGGAGTTGGAACCTCCTTTTGGTCCCAAATGGGGGTCTATTTATAGCCCAAAAGAGGGCACTTTGGCCATTTTCGAAAAACAGTGCCATGTGGCATAGCGCCCTATATATGGGGCGCCAGCATCATGAGATATGTCAGGTCGACAAGACAAGTCACTGCGGGGGGTCAAATCAGCCTGTCAAATCAATTTAATTTGGATCCAGGCGCCCTGTATACAGGGCGCCTGGTGCCCTATTTATAGGGCGCCAGGTGCCCTTATACACAGGGTTTGCCCTCTCTGAAATGTGCCAAAGACCTTAATTTTTCCGGAAAACTCGGTTCCCTTGAAAGGTTACTCAAATATTCTTCATGAAAATAAGAATTTGAGCTCTCCAACTAGGCCAAAATTGTGTGTCTACAGCTTGCCTCACCTTGGCGTCGGCTTTGTAGGGGAGTGACACGAATGAAGCGTAGGCGAATGTAGCGAAGCGTAATGAGGCGTAGCGGAATGAAGTGGTAGTGGACTGAAAAGGTGATGCCAAGGTGTAGATTAGACACGCCCTCATTGGCCTAGTTGAGTGGAATAAAACTTTACCGGGCTCCGAGATTACCCTTTGTCTTATCGAAACCTTCCCTCTGGTTGATTGGTTAAAGAGAAGAACAGTACTCAAAGTAAATAACTAAAATCCCACGTGGGGGAGAATTGTTACCGGCCAGGACCCGAACTGCATGGTGTGCTGGACTCGGCAGAAATGCTGTAAATTACGAAAAGTAAAGAGGAGAGACCAATCAACCAAGGTTGGGTTCTTCAAATTCATAAGGTTTTACTCAACAATACCGGTTTAGTTCGACGTGGAAAAACTTCTTGTTTTGATGAAAACATCGTTGAAACATATCGAAAGCCGAGTTTTCGGAAAAACAAGACCTCCTCTAGGGGCTATAAAAGACCATCTTTAAAAAGGTTCATGATGGGACTGGAAGGAAGCAGGAAATGGTTGTGGTGGGTTGATGCATGTATGAAATGATGCATGCTGGGTTTAAAGAAATACAAATAAGTATAAGAAAATAGTTGAAGATATAGGTTGAACATAACGGGTTAGGACATTTATGAAAAAACCGCCATCCCCGTATATTCAACTTTGGCCTATCCGCAAGCTTAGGGAATGACTGAGCCCTCACTGATTTTGTTGAAGGGGTTCTCAGGCTCAGCCCCCTCTAGACTTGAGGTCTTCAACATCTCAAATATTATTTATTTTGATAGATGCAATACTAAATGCAAGTCCTAATAGGGGTCGGAGTAGTCCACTTTTTTTTCAATTTTCAATTTTTTTTTGTTTTTGCTTCCTCCAAGTGTCTGGGGATATGAAGTTGGCATGCCTTCTCCTGTTCCTGCATCCACTTGAGAAAAGAGGTTAGAACTTTATTTTGGCTTAGTCCCTTGCGAGGAGAGGGCAAAGTTGCCTTGACCTTTTGTCAAGGGACATCGGCCTTATCAAGGTAAAGATAACAGAAAAACATAAGTATGCACAAAAGAAAGTATGCAAGACTAAAATTAAACATGAATGCAAAGGCAGCTAGCCAATTTAAGAAGCAAATTTTTAGGTGTTTTGGGATTTTTGATTTGTTTGGGTTTTGATGGTTTTATAATGTTTTTGATGTTTTGGAACTTTTACGATTTTTGGTGTTTTGAATATTTAATTTTTAAGATTTTTGGTGTTTTTTTTGAAGTATTCGATTTTTTGTGTTCGGTGTGAGGGAAACGACCATCTCATCCGTTGCCTTGCTTGCCATAGGTGCCTCTCATTGTTACCTAAGGGTTAAGAGTAGACATCACGTGCAAGAAGGTGCCTTGTTCGGAATCTTCTGACCTTCCGCGTTCGATAGGCTATGGCTCTTCTTGGACCTAGTCGGTCAACCCTATCCTTTGAGGTTGGTGGTAAGTCTTTAGTAGAATTCAGGGATGTCGAACTCGTTTCTCTACTAATACCCACATTGCCCGTTCAGGTTTTGACCTCTTCGGGTCCTTCCTTCTAGCCCATTTTCTTTGATGGCCCACATTCGAACGGGTCTTTCTTTTTTTTGCTTGATTTTGACTCGAGGGGTCATTGCCCATCTTTTGGAGCCTTTTTCTTTTGGGCTATTGTCGGTACACATTCGGACGGGGTCTATTCTTTTGCCGACCTGAGGGGTCATTGCCCATCTTTTGGTACCTTTTTCTTTTAATAAGTCAGACCTTCAGAGGCATCCTCCTACTAAGGCAACGAGCACTTTCGATACTCCTCATTCTAACCCCTTTCATCCATTCAGGACCGAAAGAAGAAGAGAATAGGTTAGGGTCGACCTTCTTTTGCCAAGCGTTGCCTAGCTTTCTCTCTGACTTCCGATCATCAGATCTCAAGACTAGACGTGTAGTGTGTGCAGTATGATGCCTATTTTTATTTCCCTAAGTGACAAGTTGGTGCACCGAGCAAGCAAGTGTTAGATGTTGGTCATTATACTTCATACCTTTGGATTTTATAGGTTTTTTTTGGTGATTTTTGTTTTTAAGGGAAATATTTTTTGAGGTATACACCATTCCAGGGATGAGCTAGTTCTTCTCCTTCTGCATTAGTCAGGTTATATGAATTACCGGGATAAACAGCCGAAATAACATAAGGACCCTCCCAATTTGGTTGAAGTTTGGAGCGGGGACTGCCCGGCTTAACAAATATTCTTTTAAGCACAAACTCACCGACTTCAAATTTTCTCTCCACCACCCTCTTCTGATAAAATCTTTTAAGCCTATTTTGGTAAGATCTAGCATGTTCGGCAGTGGCCAGCCTCCTTTCATCCAAGAGTTCGAGTTGCGTGGGATATCTCGATCGATCTGGACTCGGAGGGAAGGAATGATTACTTCGTATGGAACTACCGCCTCCATCCCAAATGCCAAGGCATAGGGGGTCTGACCCGTTGGGGTTCGAATAGAAGTGCGGTAGGCCCATAGAGCATCAACTAACTTATCTGGCCAGTCTAAGAACTTGCTAGACTTACAAGTCTTCTTAATGATTTTTATTAGGGTTTTATTGGTGGCTTCTGCTTGACCGTTGTCTTGAGAATAATATGGAGATGAATGATGCAATCTGATGCAATACCTGTTGCAAAGGTCGCGCAGCTCCTGAGAGATGAATTGTGGTCCGTTGTCGGTGATGATGTCGCCTGGGATCCCGAACCTGGCAATGATGTTGCGCTTGATGAAGGTGCGGTACATTGATGCCTTGATCTCCACGTATGCTTCCGCTTCTGCCCACTTGGTGAAGTACTCCGTTGCAGTTAGGATGAAGGATTTGGTTTTGTTTGTGGAGTTTGGGTCACCGAGGGGCCCGATAACATCAAAAGCTCGCATAGCGAGAGGCCATGGGGCATGAACCGGGTGAAGGGAAGATGCGGGAGAGTGAATCTTGTCAGTGTGAAATTGACATTGATGACGATTGCGGACAAAGATCGAGTAGTCTTCTTCCGGAGTATTGATCAATGTTATCCTTCTCTTCATATCAAATTTCATCCCGGTGAATCGCATTTTCCTGGATACTCCGTAGCTTGGCACATTCTAAGCTTTTCCGAGCCTAAGCGATGCGGGTATCTTTCTGGAACTCTCCTGCCTCTGATTTTTTGGTCTATTTCTAAAGAAGAAGAAGGTAAATAAGAGGAGGAAGAGGAGGTAGAGGGATTGGAATTTATTGGAGAAGATAGAGGGCAAAGAAGGTCAATCAAGGATCTGGTGGTTCCTTGGGTCGAATGCCCTTCCGAGGCAAGTTGAGATGTTTCCTCGATCGAAATTTGAGTTTCGAGGCGTTGTTTTTTGGGGAGTGCTAAACATGAAGACGGAATGGGCGTCGGGTGCCCGATTTGGGGTTGAGATCAACTACGGGAGCCAAAGTAGGCGGAGATATTGATAAAGAGGGAAGACTTCGAGCAATGTTTGATAGAGGGGCTTTCGGGCCCAATGTTGACGAGAAAGAGGTGATGGGCCGATGGGCCGGATGATCATAGAGGAAGATGGGTTCATGGACCCAATAAGAGGAGGATGCGGGCTTAAGGGCCCGGTTTTAGGAGATGGGCTCGAGGGCACGAATTGGAAAATGGACACAAAGGCCCAGATCCAGTAGAGGGGCTCGATGGCCCAAGAGTTGGAGAAAATGGGCACAAAGACCCGGATTCAATAGAGGGGCTCGATGGCCCAAGAGTTGGAGGAAATGGGCACAAAGGCCCAGATTCAATAGAGGGGCTCGGTGGCCCAAAAGTTGGAGGAAATGGGCACAAAGGCCCAGATTTAGTAGAGGGGTTCGGTGGCCCAAAAGCAACAAGTGGGTTCGTGGACCCATAAGTTGGGCCTGAGGGCCTAGAAATAGGGATCGGGCCAAGAAGCCCGAGGAGAGCGTCATAGTGAGTTGGGGCATCGGCCCCAAAAGATGACGTAATGAGGGAAGGCCCTCGTGGAGTTGGTTGGACTTTTTCTTGAGTCGGTTTGACAATATGACCCTCAGGTGGGTTGACAAGTGGTTCAGCCTGGAGTGGTTCATTGCTTGACCCTTCTTTATCAGTGGAAAACAAAAGAGATATTTCTGGATACAAGTCATCTTCAGGGTCGTTGGTTCTTCTTCTCTTCTCTTGCTCCATCTCTTGTCCTTCCTTGTTCTCAGCCAGTTGAATGGTTTCTTTCTTGATGAAAAACTTTTGTAAGCATCCGAGAAAAGTATACGCTTCGAGATTCGACACCATTTGCTATCGTTCCATCATATCCAACCCCGCTTTTGGTTGTAACCTCACTAGATTGATTGGCTCGGCTATGCCTTGCGTTCTTTGCCTAGTCCTCGGCCCTTCGGTATCCCAAACTTTTCATTATATGCCACCCTATAGTTTCATTTTCTTCTCTTTTCCTTCTCCACACTTGCACAGGTTGCCTACTCATTTCGTTTGGAAGATCCAAGATTGTAAAAATTGGCTCGTTTGGCAACCCAAGGGGTGGTGGTGGAGAAGATGGATGATCTAGGGGCATGCTAGTCACCTTAATCACCTGTCCCTTGTAAGGGAATTTAAGACACTGGTGATTGGTGGAGGCGACTACCTCTAGTGCTTCCAAGTAGGGTCGTCCCAAAATAGCTTTGTATGTAGGATCCATCTCTAGTATGTGAAAGTTGACAGTGACTGTCTGAGGTCCGAGTTTGACACCCAATGTAATCATGCCGTCTGCGGGCTTCTTTGAATTATCATATGCGGTCACTATTATTTGAGATGGCCGGATGTCCTCTTCGGAGATTCCACAAAGATGTAATGTTTCTGGTGGCAGAACGTTAATAGATGCTCCGGTATCGACCAAACATGACTTAATGCCTACTCCGTTGATGTGGACTGTGATGCATAAGACACATTTCCTTATTTCTGGGTCGGCCAACTCTTCCTTCGTGAATGTAAGGGCCGGGTACTCACTTCTCGGGACCAAAACTGATGAGATTTTTCGGGGGGGAGGCTCTCGTTTAACATTACTAGCTGTAAGTACTGTTGGAGAACCTCTTGATGGACTTAGGATCTTTTGATCAACTCTAAGATAGAGATTCGTGCCGGGGTTTTATCAAGATGCTTCAATAAGTCATAGGATGTCCCGAGAACGGCTCTTCAATGTGTTCTTCTTCGACACGGTGCCCCGATTGACCGGCCTGGGGAAAGACCCTTTGGAACATGCGCCCACTCCTGAGTACTGTGGCAAGTTGAGGAGCTATAGCTGGGGTGGTAGTGGCGGGTAGTGGGTTAGGTCGAATGATGGGAGCTCTTGGGACGGGCGTAATGATGGTGGTTTGAGGCATGGTAGAGTAGGTAGGTATGTTTGCACGAGGCGGGATGATGATGGGTCCTAGTGGTGGTGATGTTTGTGGTAGATTAACCAGGCGTATTAGGGTCCGTCCCGATTGGAGTTGTGTGTTTGGTGGTGTTATGATGGGTCGTGATGGTGCTCGGATGATGGGTGGCCGGTTGGGAGTAATGGGGTTGGGTGATGTAGGTTGGGGTATAGAATGGACGGTTCTGTTGACATGCATGGCGGAGGGGGCTCCCTCGACTTGCCGGTCCGGCCCCGATCATGATACTCCTCGAAGAGACCAAGATGGGATTAACATGTTGATTCCCGAGTGCGGGTGCATGTGGAGGTAAAGGGTTTTGGATAATCCCCGAGCCGGGGTTCTTGTTGGCTGGCGGCTGGTGCATGCTGCCGTTGAGGTTGATTTTCACTGTTCTGATGTATTCCCCCATCTGGTCCCAGTCAATACTACCTTGCTCATTAAGATCGTGGATATAGTCTTTGAACTGAAAACAATTTTCCACGGTGTGCCCGGGATATCTATGGAACAAGCAGTATTGCTCTGTGTTGGCATTCTGAGGCCACTCCAATTTCTCCCTTGGCAATGCAATTTGTCCTGCCGCCATGAGTGCATTAAAGATGTCCACGAGAGAGTACGGCAAAGGCGGGTAATGGTTCCTCTTCGGTCCAACCTTTCGGGGTTCATAGGCCATGGGAGGGGGTGCCTGGTTGTAGTTGACGATTGTTGCCGCGCTAGTTGGGAACCGGGGCTTGCGGTCGTTGAGGGATCGGGGCTTGTTGCCGGAAATGGGGAGAACCGAGGTTGAGGTTGAGGTTGACGAGGGTTTCTAAATGGTTGGTTTTGTTGAGGGTTCTCGAACTGGTGTTGATAATTTATAGGTGGGTTCCCTACAACGTTAAGGTTTTCGTTTGTCACTACGCCCTCGATCCGGGCCGGTTGTGGTAAAAGTGGTTTCCTTGACAGCTCGGGGTCTAGGATCAAACAAGTTCATGATGGCTGAGTCCCTAAGCTGTGTCTGAATGTAGCGTGCACTCTCATAAAGTTCACTCATGGAGGTGGGGGGATGCAAAGCAAGCATATTCTTTAAGGGTGGAGTGGCATTGGTGATGATCATTTTCACTTGCTCCCGGTTACGAAATGGAATCGATAAAGCCTTTCGCCATTGACCTCCATCTATCAAGATATCTCGGTAAAGTCTTCATCATTTCTCATTCTTTCAACCATGAGGTCGTTGATGAAATATGTTGGTCCGACCCTATCTTGATATCTGCTGCAAAAATTTAGCTTTGACGGTTTCAAAGTTACTCGCCTCCAAAGAGTCAAGCGAGTAGAACCACTCTAAAGTGATCCCTCTAATGATCTTTCGAAAAGAAAAGCAAGGGCCCTTGGATCATTTTGCCACATTACCGACTCATAAAGAAAGTCCTTGATGTGAATGAATGGATTACACGGTTCCATTGTAGCGATGGTATACCGGCATCTCGAGAGGAGGTAGATGAAAAGTAGGGAGGGAAGGAAGAGAAATTTCAGGGGCTGCCTTCGTGTCGATCAAACGTCTAAGCTCTCTATACTGCTCATCCATGCGATTGATCTTGTTAATCATGGCCTGATCGATAGAAGGTTCCCTAAGAGGAGGAGGAGAAGTGGGTGCTTGGTGCACCGGAATTGGGATTTGATGGGCCAAAGTGGCCGGATAAGAAGGATACATTGGGGGATGCACCAAAGGGTGAGTAAGGTTGAGATGATTAGAGGAATAAACTGGTGGTCTAGAAGGAACAACAACATTTGGATTGGGATGATCTAGATTAGCCACCAGATGAGGAGAAATTGGGGCCATGAGCCCGGTATGAGAATGGCCATGAGTGGGCACATTGGGTTGATGTGCCCCTGACCGAGGGGTAGAGATGTGAAGACCACCTTCGGGAGGAACGTGGTCGGCGGGCAACTTGCCCTTAAGGATGGCTTTGATAGCCTGAATTTGGGTAGGGTCAGCATGAGAGAATGCCTCCCAAAGTGAATTTGGATTGGGTGGAGGAGAATTTTGACTAGGTTCGGGGAGAACTTCGGGTTCATTGACGGCACACACGGCATCATGATAGAAATAAGATTGATCATACTCCAACTGTAGTTGCTCGTATCCTTGATCCGCCATTCCGATAACTCGACCTGACCTTAAATTCATAAACACAATAGAAAAAGAAGGTTGACAAATAAAAGCTTAAGGATTTTTTTTAGTTTTGATTTTTTTACCCCTTTTTTTTGATTTTCTTTTGTCAGACAAGCAAGTTGTCAAGCAAATTAACCTCAAGCAAATTTTTTGTTTTGGTTATTTTTAGGTGATTTTGGGATTTTTGTTTAATTTTTAGTTTTTGTTTGCAAACAAGTAATAGCAAAGACTTGGAATGATTAACGCAATTTTTTTTTGTTTCAACCTCAAATTAATGGCTTGTTAAGAGAAATATTGTCCACTCAAATAAATGGGTAGGACCCTATGCTCTCACAACGCCGAGCAATCTAAGGTTGTCACACTTTTCACAATGATAGGTAATAGGTACTCCGGGTTTTGGGATAAAATGGTACAACCGACCCGATCGGTGAAGAGGGAATCCTTCACGTCTGGGGACTTACGGAGGTCTTGATGGAAGCTACCCGGTCCTTCCGAGAGGGAATCCCCGGAGGAGGAGTTGGCAACCACCAAGAGGGGTGTTTGGATGTGTGGGGCTTTGGGAGGAGAGAGCCTCCCTTCTGGGATGTCCTAAGGAGACGGGCGAACCCGAAACTCCAATGCAAACTAAATGCAAGTGAAATTTCAAGGAATAAGAAGCAACCAAGAAGAAAATAAAAGCATATAATGATTAATGAGATGTTGTAGGAAGCAAGTAAACAAGTCAATGATATGAAATTAAACTAAGATGGAAGAAAGCATTAATTTAACTAAGCATGCTTTGAAAGATTTGCTAAAGGAAAACTAGGCCTAGAAGGAAATAGACAAGTATACTTAACAAGAGATGAAATAAGATGATATCTAAAATTCTAAGGTGAAATAAGTTGATAAACCAAGCTAGAAATCAGATTGTATGTTTTTTAAAAGGACCAACGGAAGGCAAGTAAATCGGAAGGAACAAGATAATGCTTCAAGGAAATAAACAAGCATGTAAGCATGCAAATAGAAATGCAAAGAAATAGAAATGGCTCAAATGAGAACTAGATTGAAAAGAAGCATGTTTTCAAGTGGACATTCTTAGGAAAAAAAAAGAGAAGAACTCACTAAAGCAAAGTCGGTCCCACCGTGGTCGCCAAAAGGTGTAAGCACCCGGAACGGGACATCCGCGGATCTCCCCCCTCCGGAACCCTTACGCCCGCCTCGGTGTGTGTCGGTGGGTGGTGTGTTATGTAGGTGTGGTCGCCAGGAACCAAAGGCTCCAAAATATGGTGGGATGAAAGAAAATGAAATAGAAAGATGACCGTCGTACCTCCGGAAGCGGGAGATTGTTGAGTTCCGACTTCTCCCTCTCTCGCCGGCCGAAAGAAGAGAGCTTAGTGAATCCTTTGCCTTCAATCCGGTTGAAGCTCCGCCTCGATTGGATCTACCTAAGAATGTCCATAAGAAAACAAGGAGACAAGTGAAGGTTTCATTAGTTCTAACGAAAGCATAGTATCGTGCTCGAATTTAGATTCAAACATGCAAATGGGAAGAGACTAACCGGATTGGGACGAGATCCCAACCCCTATTTTTGGTAGGTTTTAAACATATATGAAATGCAAAAATGCTCTAAGACATGCTAAATAACATGGTGATCAATGCAAAAGTGAAAAAGGGAGAAAAGAACTCGATTTAACGGGCGATCGGACTTCGAAAACGACGAAACAAACTTCTGCCCTTCCTGGTGCCCTATATATAGGGCGCCAGGGAGCAGTGCCCCTTTATGGGGCGCGTTGACCAAAGTCAAAGCGCCCTGTATACGGGGCACTAAGTCTGGCCCGAATAGATTTTCTTCTTCTCTTCGCGACGCCGCTCCGGAGTGCTGGGTGGCTTCCGTGACGAAGTAAGAGCTCCTCCTTGTAGACAATATGCAAATAAAGCTAGTGGAAAGTGGTTTGGGTGCTGGATGTATGAGGAGAGTCGGATAGGGGCTCTCAAAGTTGGAGAAAAATCATATTTCTGGGTGACAGAAACAGAGGGTTTTAGGGTTTTTGGTGAAGGATTTTGGATCGATTTGGAGGCTTTTGGAGGGTGAATGTGGCTTGGAATCGTAGTGTTGGATGATCTCTAGGGTGGCACGGAGTTGGAACCTCCTTTTGGTCCCAAATGGGGGTCTATTTATAGCCCAAAAGAGGGCACTTTGGCCATTTTCGAAAAACAGTGCCATGTGGCATAGCGCCCTATATATGGGGCGCCAACATCATGAGATATGTCAGGTCGACAAGACAAGTCACTGCGGGGGGTCAAATCGGCCTGTCAAATCAATTTAATTTGGATCCCGTGCGCCGTATATAGGCGCTGGTGCCGTATACAGGGCGCCAGGTGCCCTGTTTATAGGGCGCCTGGTGCCGTATAAACAGGGCGCCTGGTGCCCTATTTTAAGGGCGCCTGGTGCCCTATAAGTAGGGCGCCAGGTGCCCTTATACACAGGGTTTTGCCCTCTCTGAAATGTGCCAAAGACCTTAATTTTTCCGGAAAACTCGGTTCCCTTGAAAGGTTACTCAAATATTCTTCATGAAAATAAGAATTTGAGCTCTCCAACTAGGCCAAAATTGCGTGTCTACAGTCGCATGACATCAAAATCATTCATTTATAGAACATACAACACTACTTTTAGGACATTCCCCTCAATATTGATGTCACAATGTGCATGCAACAAGTCACTTATATGGTTCGACCATAATGAACATGCACACCCAAAGGTTCACACTACTCAACTAATAATTCATGATACTCAAAAAAGGAAGCAAAGTAGAATGATATAATAGAATTTGTGGCTCTAGAATTGAACAAAAGAAGTTCATGATATCCAACAACACAAAGAGTACCTTCTATGGAAGTTTCCACATTTGGAAGATCAGTACGCTCCATAGTAAACTTGTTTGCCTGAATAGTACACTGTTGTTGTTGTGGTCTAGGTGATGAAAACTACCTCCTCATAGGTACTAGTCTTTGCAGTGGTACTACTATCTATATTTGAGCACGAGGAGGTGGTAGTACATGGAGGGGTACCGCTTCAGCTATTCCATATTGCACCCTAGAATCAGGGCAATGTGCAATAAGGTGCCCAAATTGACCACACCCAAAACAAACTCCTTTGGTATGGAAACACTGCCTGCCTAGATGATGGTTGTCATACTGGCTATAAGGAACTCTACTAGGCCCCAACTGTTGCCTAGGAACTATTGTATCTAGTGCCTTCTTCTTGTGGTCTTAACCTAACTATTGGTCACATGCTATAACCTTGATGTACTGAGATGGTTGCCTATAAGGTCCAAGGTACCTTTCTACTCTACATGCTACATCATACGTTTCTGCCATAGATAGCCAAAGTGTTGCCACCAATCTGTCGAAGTCCCTCAATGAACTTTTTAGCCCAATCAGCTTCATCTTAACAAATATATGGTGCATATGCCTCTAACTCCAAAAACTTGCTTTCATATTGCATCACAGACATGGTTCCTTGCTCTAGCTGCTTGAATTTACTTCTTAGCTTGGCGCACATGAGATAAAATATACTTGTCATTGAAAACTCAAACAAATTCTTCCCATGTAATCTCAACTAGCCAAACACCAGCAAAATGTATGAGTAGGATTGGCTCCTACCACACCTTAACTGATAATTGCAGCATATGAGATGCCAACCTAACTTGATCTTTAGGTGGACACTCTATCACCCGAAAGAACTTCTTCAATTCCTTAATCCAATCTTCAGCTATCATTGGCTCTCTTTCACCCTTGAAAGAAGAAGGGTTCATCTTGCGAAATACATCAATCATTCTAGTAATGGGCATATCAACTCTTGCTTAAGCATTTTTTGTTAAACCCTGAACAGCCATAGTATTAAACCCTTGCTGGGCTTCAGTCTAAGCTTGCATAGTCTGAAGAAGACCTTGAAATGCATTAAACCAATTAGATCTTTCAAGAGCCTATCTATGAGCCTAAGCTCTCCCTACATTGCATGAGTCCTAGGGATTTCTCTCAACAATAAGAACATCCTGGAGATCACCACTATCCCTCGTACAGTTGTTTCCATGAGAAGTCATCTCTTGATTGGACAAAAATTAACAACTATGAGTCCAAATGAACCAAATTTATTAAACAAACAATAAGGAATGGACTATCCAAGTCAAAATTGCAACTTACAATCCAAACAATTCAAATAAAGTGTGTGCTTTTATTATCCTCACCAGACCTTGACTTTGATACCAACTTCTGTCATGCCTTGAAAAATGCAATAGATTTCTTTCTCTAGAACACAACAATGGGATAAAACCCTAAATAAAGGAGGTTTGGCAATAAAAACACACAATTTGAAAAAAAAAACATATCCACTTGCATGACTTCATAAAGTTCAACCACTTAGAAAGTAATATATTCCAAGATAACAACTTCAACCACCAAAATAAGACAACATAGTTACAACTAAAATAAGGCCAAGAGTCTAAGTGCCACATCAAAATAATTCACAATCAAATTGATCGTTGACGAAACATAGCCACTTTATTGGAAACATAACAAAACACTCAAATAAAATGAAGTCACACATTTCCTAGATCTATATAATCTAGTTCTTCCATGTGTTATTCTTCAAATCCAAAGTTAGAATCCTTCTCAAGTCCAACTACTAGTTCCTCATCTTTAAGACCCACTGAAAATTAAACCATAGGGAGAGTCATAAAGACTCAATAGACATCTCATCATTTGCCAAATCGGGTAACCAATAAGCGTTATCATGATAATATATAGGTACCTAATCCTACACCTATATTATAATAGTAATATGCTAAACCATAGTTAATCTTTCAACATTCAACAATTTATTAGGCACATAACCACAACCAATCAAAAGATCAAGCAAATGGAGACATCATAACATGATAAAACTTCAAATGAACCAATGCAATGAAACACATACAATTGTGACCTATTATGCATACAATGCAACACCATCTATTCATGACCAACCAAAGTACACAACATGATGTATTCACAACCACGATACCACTAATGCAATCAACCACTAGATGAACCATACATGCCACTAATGCATCCATTTTCTAAATGGAACATATATTCTACTAATGCATCCATTCTCTTAATAGAATATACATATCTTTTTATTTTCACAAGGAAAGTGTCGTCTTGTGAACTCAACTAGTTAGCACCATATCTAATATATATAAGCAATCGTATATATAAACTAAATCTCATGGTACACCTATGCTAGGGTGTACTTAGGACAAACTATGGTATCGATCAAAGGATAAACCTTAATGTTCTAATCCCTACTACCAACAGGTACGACTAAGTAGTCTGGTGTAACACAGTTATTACATTGATTGCAATGCACACATGCATTCACATCAACTTTTGCCTTGCCATGAGTCCATCACATTCATCTCATGCCTCTCCATGAGCCATTCATATCATCTCATTCAAAATGCAGGATATGCCATGCAATGACTTGTTGTCCACATATAACATAAAGACCATGCGTTCATGATAACCAAATAAATAGATATACATAAACCATGCAATACATCATCTATTATGCACCACATAAACACCATGTTCATGGTACTAATGCACCTCTGAACATGCTTAAACAAACACCAACATGATGCTAATAAACACATGATATGCTAAGACAAAATCTCACATAATTAAGACCTTAGCAATCTGATTTTTATAGATGAGAAAACCAAAAACTTGATTTAATAATATATCTATCATCAACTAAAACTATTTATCTATCACAAATTATATAGGTAACATGATAACATAACTAGGCAAACAGCTATCAAACTAGATATATGATGATTACAAGATAATATACCACTAGCATGCTCATATATATATATAAATAACTAACTACAATTTACAACATGATTCTAATCACAATTAAATAATATAGTCCATGCTAATTATAAACAAACTACGGCATAGCAATATGCACCAACTAATTTAACAACATCAAAATTTACATATCATAGAAGAATTTTAACATATGAATTTTAATGATAATAGAAATGCCAAGGATGTCTACCAGATTGGTGCTTAAAAATTACATACGGCTCGATGACAAAGAAAGTCGAATGGTGACAACACGGTGTGAAAATTAATGAATGAATTTAATATATTGTTGTCTTTCACACATGTCAGAGAGAGGATAGGAGAGAAGAGAGTGAAATAAGAGCAAGGGAGTATGCTGGAGAAAGAGGGATGATAGGGGGGAGAGAGAGAGGATAAGAGACAAGAGGAGAGGAGAGGGAGAAGAGGCATCGGCTTATTGTAGTGAAGAAGGGAGAGAGAAGAGGGCACTAGGCGGGTCGGCACATGGTGGCACACCGGAGGGTGCATGGTGATGCACGATGACATAGGGTCGGGCTGTGGGAGGATGGGGTCCAAGTAGTCAACATGACAAGCACATGGGCTAGCAACTTTGGGTGGGGCCAAGGGCGGCTAGTGTTGATGCGATGTCGATGGGGGCCAACCTAGGATTCTGGTCAGAGGCTAATGGGGCAAGGTCCAGGTGGCACTGATAGAAATGTATACTTTACAAGTCATTCATATATGATATAATTTGACACTTCTAGAAATATTTCATTTAATTAATTAGACAAATCTTCAATACTAGCTCTTATTAGATGCGTATATCATAATGAAGTCATTGATCAAATGCAATGATGATTGAATCATGTTGAGATCATAATAATGAAATTGATCATCAAGAGGTATGTGATCTAAATGTTCCTAGTCATAGGATCCTTGAGACATGACATCAAGGATCTAGATAGACTAATATGTGTGATGTCTTCTTCTATGATGAGGATAATTAATCTTATAGGTCATTGGTGTGAAGACACTATGATACACATTCAGGTGCTCATTAATCGAATGAGTTCACTGAACTAACCAAATTAAAAAACATGAATGGTATCTTACCAAACTGTCACTTAAGATTTTCTATCATCATAGTTGCATGGTTGCATCTTTGACCCGAGTCACCAAAGATGCCTTGTTGGGCATTACTTGTGCTTTAACCATTGACGTATAGATCATTGTTTAGATGGCCTGGTATAATGATGCATTAGGTATAAAGAAAACTTGATGGAGACAATTGAGAAGACAACAATGGATCTTACTTAGTGAATGTCCTATGGGATAGTACTCTAAATCTCTAGCTATGGTAGAAAATATAATTGAAAAAATAAGATTTTAAATTGATCTAATTTTGAGTATAGGATCTTATAGAGTAGATATACAAAGGAGTTGGCAGTCGATGTTGTACTCCCTTCCAACTGGGATATTGAATTTATATCAGTTTATATCCATGTGGTAACTAGTGAAGGAAAGGCTCAATGAAGATAATATTATCCCCATAGTTGTTTGGGATCATGAGATGTGGTCATATGGCTTGTATCTTTCATGATTGATAGACCAATTAATCTGTTATTGAACAACAAATTTATTTAAATTAAATATAATTACTCTATTTATTTATGTTTCAACTAAATAAGTTATTGGTCCTAGTTGGTCACATATAAGAACTTATTCATAAGTACAGGGCAAGGGCGTAATTTATAGAGATTTTGGGTTTTTATGAAAAAATTAAATTCTTTATAAATACTAATTGTTCCAGCCAAAACCTATCAAGCCAAAGGTGAAAATCACATCCTCAACCTCCTCCTTTCCTTCTCCTTTTTCTGGAAGGCATCCATGGGTGATGAAGCTCCATTTGGGAAGAGTTCTCAAGTCCGGTGCAAAGAGAGAACCTACTATGAATAAAGTTCATGTAGATACCGCTAGTGACCATACATTTGAATGATTTAAAGAGCTTTAGAAGTTATTTTTCTTTCTCTATATGGGATTAGATGAATCCTTGTCAAGTATATCTAAATTCAAAGAGATCAATTTTTTGTGAGGAAATTCACACCCGGTCCGGTTCAAAGAACAGCCTTCAATGTACAGTCCCATGTCACAATTGTTACAACTGTGGGTCCTGTTTTACCGAATGATACAACTTCCGCCCCAATCTGAACTACTCTCGTTGATATGGTGGTAAAATTGATGTAAATTGACCTCTTTGCCCCCTCACAGTGCACAACACGATGGCATCAAATGTCAGGTTTCAAAATCGGATGGCTGGCCGCAATGCCCATTTAATTTTTAAAATTAATAGACAGTAAAATAATAAACACTTATTTGTAAATATTGATGAAGAAATTGGGAGGTGGATGATTTTATACGAAATTTCAATTTGATAAGTAAATACCGTTTTCTAATAAGAAAAAATATTAAATAATTTTGTGTGAACAGTTTTATTTCGACGAATACTCTCCTAGTAGTGTGCATAAAAATAAAAATAATTAAAATTAAAATGAATAAAAATATCAAATATTCTTAAAAAATATAATTTTATATGCTCACATTTCAATAGTACAGATTATTTAAACATGCAAATACAAACTAAATTAAATATAAAAATAAATAAGATATTTTTATCTAAAATAGTCAAATATTCATCAACTATTTAAAAATATCAAAGTTATGTCATAAATTTAAACATAATAAATAAGAATATATAACAAACAAATAAATAAAAACCATTATATTTGAAGATGGATTTAATATATGTAATGTTATGTGAGATTGATTCAGGAAGTGGGAGTGTCTAAAATATTTTTATTTATCTTAAATATAATAATATTTTTAACATTGTATCAAAATAAATTAATATTTATTAACTCATGAAGAAGTAAATTTATATTTTTACATGATAGTAAAATAACAAGAGAGATTAGTAAACCTGTTGCGTCCATGCCAACGTAGAACATTTTGTCAAAATTTAAGGTAGTTTTGAAATTTACATATCGAAACAACGTTCGGTCGGCAAGAGCTCGGTGGGAAATGGGCTCGATTACGGAAGGGTATGTTTGACATTTTAAAATCATGGTAATGCCCACTTAACAGAGGCTGGCGGAAACGGATCACGCGTTAAAAGTTTCTTGGACGCCGAACTATCCATCAAATAGATTTAGTCAACGGATTGATCGTTAAACTGACTTTCTTAAACGGAGCGGAAGTTAATTTTCCCATTTTTTGTTTTCGTTCTTTGATTCTGATTGAGATAAGATCAATATAAGTCCATAAGAATCATTACTTTCACTGTACCAAATTTATATGACCATTCCTTATAGGTATGGCACCATGTGGTGGTTGGTAGTGGTGTCTACGTGGTCTCGCGTAGAGAGAGAGTGTGTGTGACAAAGGGAGGAGAAAAAAGGAGGAAGAAGAGAAAATTGATGGGGGACTTCTTTTTGCATTTTTACATTTCTCTAGTCTCTTATTTAAACTATAGGCTCTTGCATAGTGTGGTTTTTATCTGGCCCTTAAGGACACATAAAATATTTTATGATGACATGACATCCATAAACCTTAGAAATCATGGTATAATAATATACATCTAGCTAGTAATTGGGTTATATTTGCTGGGTTTATATTGTTAACCTGATATTTTATGTGTGATTCATTTATTAATTAGATTTGACATGTACACTATCAGGTTTAAAAGATAGATAATAGTTTATTACTCCTTATTTCCTAATTAGCCTAAGATCCTCTTATTGATAAGATACGATTCTTAATCAAACTTAGATTGGTCTCTTCTTTCTATATAAGAATAGACAAAGTTGTGACTCCCTATAGAGTTGCACGCTTAATAGAAAAAGAAAATTAGTAAATCATATAGAGAAGATGGACGAATCCTATCTAGTTGATCTTTCTTGTTATTTGTCTTTAGCAAATAGAGTTTAGATCATTGTTAGGTACTCTATATCTCCAACATGTGCTATCAGACCCTAGGTTCGGGCTTTTAATATTATGAAATCAGTTCCCTAAACCTAATTTCAATCTTTTCTACAAGAAATTAAAAAGATCATGTCAATTTGCATATTGAACCGAGGTTTTCATAGTTGGTTTCTACATGGCAAGATTTATGCATGCAAGAAATTGTCGCATCGGGTGCTTCTGCCCCACCAAATCCAGCCCTCTATTATGCAGTCAGAGCCCTATTTCTTCCATATCCTTTAGTGCAATCTGTCATGGCTGATAATTGTTGTGGCCAATCGAGAGCAAAGTAGTATCCCTCTCAAAACTAGTGCACTTGTTGCCCATGGTGTATCCTTTGGAGCTACATAACAAGGCTCCCTGGAAGTGCCCTAATGGTGGTTGAAAGGCTAGCCATGGCTTGTGGTGGCCACACAACAAGGTAGAGGGAGGGCACCTTGATGGCACTTAGTTTCCAATCTGGCATAGGGAGCACTGAAAGTAGAAAGGTCTTGGACTAGCTAGGGATGAGGAGGCTTCTTTATCGACATGTAGAGAAGCTGACATAGGTGGCCGATGCAGTTAGCACATGGTGTCATGTGCTAACAAACAGCTGCCTACCGAGCAAGCCATCAACCCACAATGGTACCTAAACCCACTTGGTCGTGGTTTCTTGTGTGATTAGCCTATGGCCGATGGCTATGTTTTTTCTTCCCCCTTGCTGGATGGCACCACCAATGCCATCTTTGCCTAGCAAGGGAGCTTCAGCCCACTCGTTCTCCAACTCCCATCGTTGCCACCCCATGTCCCCCCTTGGCGACTAGGGTATCTCCAAGAGTAATTGACACAATTATACTATATACCCTAGATAATTAACCTAGTTATAGTTCAGTAATTGTGTCATGTGTATTCTGATGTTTGGCTAAATGCCTTTAATTACATCATATATAAATAGTGAATCGATTACATATGAGCGGACATTCTCTCTCATTTTCTCTCCAATGCCTCATGTCATCTTCACTCTACTTCATCTGCGATCTCTTTCATCAGCAACCTACAAATTGTAGATCTGACTTGGTATTAGAGCTTAGATATGATGAATCCAGCAATCTTTTCTTCAACAATAGAAGGATCTTTAATGAATGCTTCTTCTATGGAGATTCATCAGCATACTGTAGATGGCGACAATAGTAACGTAAAATTTTCCTTTTTTCTTCATCAATTGCTTCTCTTTCGAATGTTTTGCATTGCATCTCAGGAAAACTCATTAGTGAGAATTATGTAGTTTGGAGAGCTTAGATTGCTTCGTTTCTTAGAACACACAAACTTATGGGGTTAGTGGATGGATCTATACCATGTCCACCCTTGATAGTTGCAAAATAAATTTCAAATCTAGATGCAAAACTTTGGGTACAGTATGACAATTTAATTTCTTTTGTTATATTGTTCTTCATTTTTTAAAAATTTTTGCCACTCATTGCTTCTCTCAATTCCTCTATGGATATGTGGAGAGCTATAGCTTTCACTTATGCTAATACTTCAAAAGCTCGAGTGCTCTAGTTGCATTTTCAATTGCTGCATTTGAAGAAAGGGTTGATGAAGATGACTAAATATTTACAAAAGGCAAAATCTATTGCATGTTCTTTATCTATGGCTTCAAAGCCTATTTCTTAAAATAAGATGCTATTACGGATCTTGGGAGGATTAGGACCTGACTGTGAATCTTTCATCACTTCAATTACAACTAGGATGGATGTAGCTTGCCTAACTATTGATGATCTTCAAGGGTTATTGCTGAACCACAAAGTTTTTCTTTAAAGACATAGTCAAGCTATTAGTGAAGTCTCCATTAATTTAGCCAAAACTAATATGAATATTGTTCAAGGTCAGTCTAATGTTGGTTTTAGAAGTAATTATAGTTGAGGAAGAGGCAATAGAGGCATATATAATGACAAGTTCAAAAATGATAGAGGTGGTTTTCATAATTCTAATCGAGACAATTTTCAAGGAAATTTTAATACCTTCTTTGATAGAAGTTACAATTCATTTCTAGTATGCCAAATTTGTGGCAAAATAGGTCACATTGCACTTCAGTTCTAGCATAGGTTCAATCTTAGTTACAGATATGTCTCAAAGCCTATTAATGCTTAGTCTGTTTAAAATAGTAATTAGTCATTTTTATGCCAATTTATCAACCAACAACAGTTTGGCTAAAATTGTCACGCCCCCGAATTACCAGAATATAAACACGCGCAGCGGAAAACACGACAACCCGAGAACGCGACAGCTGGGTTTAAATTCATAAACCCAAGGTAGGAAAACAACCTGGCATTCATATAATAACAAATTCTACAATTGATATCCAAAGAATCAGATCACATATCCGATTACATAACACAAAAACCAACACAGGCATATCTACAAAAATGGCTAACACAGCCACCAAAAACCCACTTTCATACAGCTAAACCCGATTCAACTATATTGGGTACCAAAAGACTTACTAACCTAGATTAAGAAGGTCACACCTCCTCGGATCCCTGGGTAGGAGCAGGATCTCCCACAAACTCTTCCTCGGGTGATGGGTGCTCAAAATCAACTGAAAACAACATCTAATGGAAAGGGGTGAGTCAAACGTGACTCAGTAGGACTTATACCCAACTTTTCTATTATACTAATCAGCCTAAATGATATCAATAAATAATAAAACTAACACAAATCATATCATAATATATTCAGTAAACTATTTATCTAAGTTTAATTATTTAGTCAGTCCTCTTTTTTTAAAAAAGAAATAAAACATTACCAATTTAACCTGACTCTATATGAACCAAACTAATAACCACTTAACCAATTGATCTATTCTATATGCCATGCCACCTGGACTTACATGAGCCTACTGTGCATGTCTTAATACCATTTTAGTTTCACATGTCTGAGTAAATTATATGCTCTACTTGGCGATCCTCACTCCAGCTCTAAATATATATAAGAAGTACCATATAGTAAGCTAAATCCCAAAGTACGTCTAGGCAAGGGCGTACTTAGGATAAATTGCGGTATTCGGGATTGAAGGATGCACCGGATCAATATATTTCCACCGCTGCCCACGGGCGATTCTATCATAGGCTGGAAGAGCAAATATTACATCATAAGCATCATAGCATCAATAACATTTCACAAGTAAGCCATATAATTACTCAGACCATACCAATTCAATCCAATATGCCACAATTACTGAATCCAATATGCAAATTTACCAAACCAGAATTACACAATACCAAATCATGCAGACTATTCAATTAATGCAGAATTCATGCAATAGACCCAATCAGGAACAATATACACCATAATCAGACATGCTAACATCAATTAACTATGATTTAATAACAATTCACAAAATTATGCACATTTCATGATCAAACAACTATTAATATTAATTAACCATATTCCATAATTATCATGTCATCAATTTCTATTCCAATATAAGTACTAATGATTTAAGATCATTCTGAACATGAATCAGATATAATTATAATCATTAAGGTCACAAATCATTTTCCATACATCAATACATGTCATTTTATTTAATCAATCATAATATATCTAATTTAATAATTACTAATCAAAATTAACTAAAATTTACATCTGACTAATGCAAATCATGTAATTAAATACAACTATACATGCATGGCATGACTAACATCTAATTAAACACATGCTGACAATCAAATAATTAAATCATCATTTATTCATCATTTTCTAAATAATCTGATAAACATATTTTAACACATTAATTAGAATATCATGTGCTAAGGATAAGTTGGGATGCCTACCTCAAGGTGACTGGTAAATTCCCAAGTCCTGGAAATCCAAACCGGTTCAATTACGAGGCGACCGAGGCAATTGTGACACCAGGTTATCTTCCAATCCTAAAAACATTAAAAATGATAACTAGATTAATTAAAATACTCAATTTAATTAATAAATCAACTTAGAGAGAGAGAGAGGGATAAACAGGAGAGAGATAAAAATAGGAGAGAGAGAGAGAGAGAGTGCGTGAGAGAGAGAGAGAGTCGGAGGGGGAGAGAGAGTGCGTGAGAGAGAGAGCGTGCATGGCATGGGGGGAAGTAGGAGGAGAGAGAGAGAGAGAGTGTGTGGCAGCGGGGGGGCTAGAGGAAAAGGACGGGAGGCGGCGCAAAACGCCGCACCCCCGGCGGCGTAGCCGCATGAACCGGGCGGCGCAGCAACTGCCCCCTCGCGGGCACACGCGTGAATGCCACGCGCTCGGCTAAAATCGGGGAAGAGAGGGGGGAGAGAGAGAGAGACCACGGAGAGTGGGAGAGGGAGAGAGAGAAAACGAGGGAGAGTGGGAGGGTAGGAGAGAGAGTGGGAGAGGGCATGGCGGGGCGCATCGATGGCGACAGCGGCGACGCGGACGGCGGAAGACGGTAGAGGCCGAAGGAGAAGAAGAAGAAGAAGGAAGAGAGGCGACGGCGACGACAATGGCGGAAGGGGAGAGAGAGAGAGAGAGCGGTGGCGATGGCCGCGACCGCGGCGACGGCAGTTGGCGGAGGCGACATCGACGGCAGCTCTCGGCGACGCCAGCAACGGAGGAAGAAGAGAAAGAAGAAGAGAAGGAAGAGAGGGAGGAGAGACAGTCGCGGCGGCGACCTTACGGTGGAGAGGAGACAACGACGGGTGGCAGCGACGGTGATGGCGATGATGGCGTAGACGAGAGGAAGCTGGCCGGGGAGGCTACCACGAGGAGAGGAAGGGGGAGTTCGGGGGGGGGGGGGGGCTCTACGTGGCAGGATGGCGGCGAGGCGGTGACCGGACGAAGAAAAATGGCGGACGGAGGTGGTGAAGGAGAAGGTTCCAGAGGGGGGGATGGGCGGTAGGCAGAGGCGGCGAAGGGGGGGTACGTGGGAGGAGTTTTTTTAAAAAAAATTTCTTCTCTTTTTTTTTCCAATCGGTGTTACAAAAATAGTTTTTGAACATAGTTCGTATCTAGATTTAGGAGCGACCAATCATATGACATCAAATCTTAGATTATTGAAGAATCTTGTATCATTTGATGGGTGTGAAAGAGTACAAGTGGCAAATGGTGATGGCTTAAATATTTCTCATGTTGGAACATTAAGTTTATATCTTTTCAACTTTTGAATACTTTACATGTTCCTAATTTAGCTAGAAACCTACTATTAGTTTCTCAACTTACTAAAGGCAATCATGTTTATTTTAAGTTCTTTCTAACTCATTGCTTTGCGAAGGACATCAAGATCAAGCAAATTTCATGCAAAGGCAACGATACTAAAGGCTTGTACTATTTAGATGGTGATGGTGGTCATGTCAAGGCTGATCTCTCTGTTGAAACAATTGGTGTTTGGCATAAAAGGCTTCTAGCTCTTAAAATAGTATATCAGGTTCTTAATAGACTTGGTACACTATTTACTATAAATAGTTCTTTCTTTAGTTTAAATTGTGCGGTTGCTAAAAGTCATCAGCAACATTTTCCTTTGTCTAGTCATGTCTCCAAATTTCCACTTGAATTAGTCACTTTAGATGTATGGGGTCCGTCCTTTCATTTAAGTAACATGGTCACAGATGTTATGTAGTGTTTGTTGATCATTATAGAAACTTCTCTTGGCTTTATACAATGAATTTCAAGCATGAAGTATATTATGTGTTTTTATAGTGTAAAGCTTACGTATAAAATCTATTTTTCAAAAACAAATAAATATTTTCAAAGTGATTGGGGTGGGGAATTTAAAAAACTTACTAAACACTTCAAGTCTTGCAGAATTATACATTGTATAGCTTGTCCTTATACTCATCATCAGATTTGGCTGAACGAAAACATAGACATTTAGTTGAAACTTGATTAACTCTTCTTAACACTATTGGTCTACCTTATAATTTTTGGTATGAAGTTATTCAATGTGTTATGCATCTTATAAATAGAATGCCATCAGCAGTGTGTGACAATTTGTTCCCCCTTAAGAAACTATTTAGAAAACAACTAGATTATAATTTTTTAAAGCCATTTGGTTGTGCCTGTTATCTACACTTAAGACCATATAATCAATAGAAATTCACATATAGATCATAGTGCCGTGTGTTTTTGGATTATAGTTCAAGTCACAAGGGGTAAAAATGTCTTCTTCCAAGAATAGGTCGCATATACATAGCAATCAATGTTAATATTTGTATTCCAAATGTTATTTGCACGTATACCAGTCCATGGGATGTGCAAAAGTCCATTAAATTTCCTTCTGCTAGCTCATTTGCGGAAGACCTTTCTTTTCACTCGCTTCACTTCTCTACTCCATGTGCTATTCAGCATTCTCCCTATGTGGAAAGTCGAGTTAAATCACATTCTATGATTGAGTCTTCAGATAAGTCACTTGCAATTACATAGTCTCTAGAAACTTCTTCCAGCTCTGGCTCTTCTATTCCAGTGAAGAAATACAAGTCCTTAAATGATATTATGTTGCAAACAACTCCTGGTAATCAATCTAAAAGTAGCAAATATGCTTTAACTATCCAAACTACTATAAAAATTGAACCTACTTGCTTTAGTACAGCGAACAAAAGTTTAGCTTGGTGCATGGCAATGGTGAAAGAATTTATAGCCCTTCAACATAATGGAACTTGAGAATTTGTTGGGTGCAAGTTGATTTACAAGTTGAAAAAGAATTCAAATGAGAGTATAGCTAGATATAAAGCAAGGCTGGTGGCCAAAGGGTACACTCAAGAGTTTGGAATTAATTTTTAAGAGACTTTTAGTCCAGTTAATAAGCCAACCACTACCAAGTTGGTACTATCTATGGCTATCAATTTCAAATGGGATATCAAATAGTTGGATGTGAATAATGTGTTTCTTCATGGTAGCTTAAGTGAAGATATTTATATGCTTCAACCTCCAGGGTTCATAGACTGTTCAAAGCCTGATCATTATTGTATATTGAAAAAGTCTTTGTATGAGTTAAAACAAGCTCTAGTGCATGATTTTTCAAATTGTATTCTCATCTACTTAAATTGGGTTTTCAAGCATTCAAATGTGATCCCTCATTGTTCATTTTTTCCAAAGAAGGATTAGTGACATATCTTCTAGTCTATGTTGATATTATTGTTACTGGGAACAGTTCTGTAGCCATCAAACAACTTGTTGTAAATGTAGCTACTAAATTTGCTATGAAAGACCTTGGAGATTTACATATGTTTCTAGGAATTCAAGTGTCTCGGACACCTGTAGGCTTACAATTGTCTCAACAGAAATATATTTTGCATACTCTTAAGAAAGTACAAGTGTTGGATGCCAAGCCTTTATCCACACCTATGGCTGCTAAAACTATTATTTGCAACTTGATGGTCCTAGTCTTACTGATCCAACTTATTACAGGACTATAGTAGGGTCTCTCTAGTATGTGACACTCACTCGACCAGATATTGCTTATGTGGTTAATAAAGCCTACTAGTTTTTATCTTCTCCATCTGAAGAGCATCAAGTGATAGTTAAAAGAACTCTTCGGTATCTTAAGGCCACTTATAACTATCACTTCCATATTACACCATCTATTTTCACATTAAATGTCTTCACATATTCAAATTGGGCAAGTTGCCTAGATGATTGTCGGTCTACTTCAGGTTATAGAGTCTATTTTGGGAGTAATTTGATATCTTGTAATGCTAAAAAGTAGCTTGTTGTAGCTAGATGAAGCATAAAAGCATAATTAAGGGCAATTGTTGTAGCCACTACCAAATTACTTTGGACACTTCACTTGGTAAAAGAAATACATATTTTAGTTCATGGAATTCCTGATGTGTGGTGTGATAATGTCTCAACCATTTGTTGAAGTGCTAATCCTATGTTTAAGGCTCACACAAGACATGTTGAAGTCAACAGTCACTTTATTCGACAACTAGTCCTCAATAAACAAATTATAGTGAGACATGTTGCATCTAGTGATCAATTGATAGATGGCTTTACAAAATTATGGTGTTCACAATATTTTTTGACATTTTGAGACAAGTTGAAGGTGTATTCACCATTTAGCTTGATGAGGGTAATCGACACAATTATACTATAGACCTGGATAATTACCTTAGTTATATTTATGTAATTGTGTCATGTGTATTTTTGATGTTTGGTTAAATGCCCTCAATGTACATCATATATAAATAGTAAATCAATTATATACGAGCAAACATTCCCGCTCATTTTTCTCAACAGTGTCTAGTATCATCTTCACTCAACTTCCTCTGTGATCTCTTTCATCAACAACCTACAAATTGTAGATCTAACTAGGAGAAACGTGAGAAAAGGAGGCATTTATCATAAAAGTGCCTTGAATCCAATAAGGTTTACTAGATCTTGTATGTTTGTATCCAATAAAGATTGCAATTCTGATCAGAATCCAATTCTATTAAATATATTTGGATCTAAATTTATATTGGATCTCTTAAAGTGTTTCGATCCGGATTGTCACATGCTTTTGGATACCATTCAGATTTGGATTTTAAAGTTAAAACATATTCATATTTTTGTTAATGGAAATTTTTAACATATTCACAATAGGATCCAAAATTGTTTAAATTTGTATCCATCTTGGTACGGGTGCAAGCAAACCAATACACTCGACAAATAGTTCGAAACTCGACTTGATAAAAACTTGACTCACTTTGTTTATCATATTAAATAAAGAAGTCGAGGTTGAACAAACTTCTACTTGACTTGAAAACTTGCAAGTAACTTGATTGAATATTTATTATAAAAGTATAAATTATAATTATTAATAGTTATATATTGTCACCTAAATATATAAAATAAGTCAAAATTTGAGTTGAAACTTAGATCAAGTTTCATAAATGAGCTAAATTTAGAGTTTAATACATCACTTTTGATTGATTTTGAGTTTTAAAAATGAGTTTGTATCGAGTTTAAATTTGAATGTGGATTGAATGAGTCAAGTCGTTGCTCAAGTTTTTGCTTGAGCTCTAGTAAATTAAGTAATGAACCAAACTTGAATAAAGGTTCAACATACTTATTAAAGTTCGAGCTTAAGCTCATATAAAATAAATGAGTCGAGCTTGAACAACATATACTATTCATTTCAGCTCGACTCATTTACACTCCTACATTTTGTAATCTATTAAGTTATCCAATTTGGATTCGATTTTAGATTCTTTAATGAACTAGATCCAAATTCAAATCAAATTATAATCCTATTCAATATTCATTCAGTTATTCAATACATAATCTCGCTATTAATTTTAGTATTCATTAAGTTAATTATTTTACATTTAAGCTAATGACCTTATCATTTCTTATCATTTGATGTGATTAAATGATTATCTAGCATCCTTTTAGTTATTGGATACTAGCCCATGAAGTGACTTTGAGGGTTAAGAACCATTGAACATTTTAAAGAACACTTGGTTATGTATACAAAATAGTAGATGTAGAATTAATTTTGGTGAATATTTCTATAGTAGAACTTGATATATGTAAATAGGTTGTTAAAATATGTATTTTTAGATTTTTATATAAATTTTAATCGGAAAATTGGACATTTAATTATTGCAAATCTAGATAGAAATACGAAGCGTACAAGTATGACCTCTTAAAGTGTTATTTATGCATAAATATTTATTGTAAATGTAATAATATTGTGAAAATGTTTTTCTCATATAAAATAATTATTTGATATTATTACATAACTTAGTGGTATATTTTTTTATTCTAAATTACTAGGCAAATCTCTGACCAAAAAAAATTACTAGGCAAATCACCAAAGTGGCACTAATCACAAGGAATAATAAATTTTACTACTCTTTTGTGTAAATGACATCAAGTGAGCATTTGATTTTAATATTATTTTTATTTGAAGGGTGAGACAATTAATATTTAAGTGTATGAGTAGATCATCAAAGTGACCTTATACATAGAGAATATTAAAATTTTATTTTAAAAAAATAAGAATAATATTAAATTTGTGTTTTTAATTTAAAAATAAGATCTAACTCTCAAAGGAGTACTTTATTTTATGTTAAGAGTAGAATAAAGTAATATTTATATATATAATGACTCTTGGGAGTTTGGTACCAAAATGTACAAATTCTCTTGACATCAAAGTATATATAGATGCTATTCTACCACTTCAATTTATCTAGAGAGTTGTCCCATTGTATGTTGTGATTGTCTCACAAAGGATAAGTTGCAATGATGATAGTAATTCATTAAGCATGGGACTAATAGTAATTCTTTTTTAATTATTAGAATCACTTTGAGTATTTACCCCATTGCCTCGTACATGATTAAGTTGCATTATCTCATATGAGCATGTTTATTTAATGCCATTGCTTCTTCACTTTTTACACATTTCACTAGATCTATGCCTTGCTTTAATGGGACAAACTTTACTAAATGAAAACAAATGATACCATTTGCATTAGGAAGCATGGACTTAGATTTAACTTTATGTGAGGATGAGCCAGCTTATATCACAATGGAAAGTATATCTGACCATAAGACTCATTTTGAGAAGTGGGGGAGAACCAATCATTTGTGCTTCCTATTTCTTCAAGGACATGTCGGTCAAAACATTAAGGTATCTATCCCTACACAAACTAGTGTTAGTGAATTTAACAATAGTTTATTAGTCTAACAAGGCAAATGCTAGTATCTTAATGGTCAAGCTCTCCTTGATATAATACACTACTAGCGGGAGTGTTAGAAAGCATATGGTCTCTTATCATGTATGTTGTCAATCTCATTTGGTCAATGCTCCTTTTGATTTTTGGTGGATTCACTCTAAGTCTACCATGCATGTTGCCATATCTATGCAAGAGTTCTTGTTTCGAATGTTGATCAATAAGGGTGAGTAGTTAATTCTCTAAGAGAATAGGATATTCTCATAAGTGAAGGCAATATAAACTTTTAAACTTATATTAAATAGTGGATGTGTTCTAGATTTAGAGGACTTCTTTAATATGCATTATTAAGTAGAAATTTGGTATCAGTATCAAAACTTGATAGTAAAGGGTCAAATTTTAGTTTTAGAAACTTTTCTTTAATTTAATTAAAGATTTAGTTGTTGTTGGTACTAACCATCTTTCTGAAAGTTTATATAGATTATGTCCCTCTTCTATGGTAGAACACATCTATGATATCCTCTATACTTCACCTTTAAACAACAATAAGTATGGTAGAAAAAATGAAAAGTCATCCATATTGTGGCAACATATCTCCATTAAGAAGCTTCAAAAATTGGTGAGGGATGGAGTACTTTCCTATTTTGACTTTATAGACTTTAAGACATGTATTGACTTTATTAAGGAAAAGCAAACACACCTTATATGAATGTCATGAGGAGTTCATGGATCTTAGAGATTAATCACACTAATATCTATGGTCCTTTATCACAATGTCTGACTAAATAAAGGTACTTTGTATTGTTCATAGATGACTAATCTAGATTAATGTATCTCTACTTACTTTGTGAAAAATGAGATTTTTTTGACATATTTATGGTTTCCATGAAAGTAGAGAAATAATCAAGTAAAATAGTCAAGATAATCAGATCTGATAGAGAAGGTACTATGGCATACATTCTAAGATGGGATAAAAGCCATGAACATTAGCTTAATTCCTTAAAAACGATGGTATTGTACCTTAGTACACACCCCAGTGTAGATACGCGAATTCGGCCAGATTACGGAGAGTACAATCTCATTCCTATAGATAACACGTGTATTTTCTCAATCAGGGAAGTCATTTTGACATAAAAATGACCAAATTTTAGAAAATCTGGAGGCGTCCTGACATCGCGATGCCAAGCGTCGCGACGTCAGAGCGCCTGGCATTTCCCGCATTTTCACCCCTTTATCCGGCCGGACGACGTCGTACTCAAGGACGTACGATGGTACAAGCGCTCCTCTGCCAGAGCGCCTGCATTTCCGCCCGTGATAGCCGGCTTTTCAGGACGGTCAGCGGTGCGTTGTCGAAATCGTACCGAGGGTGCAGGCGCTCCGCCGTCGGAGCACCTGGATCCCCGCCTGCCAACTGACACCGCAGGCTCCGCGTGCGCCGAATTTGCAGGTGTCAGCCGTAGGTTATAGGTGCTCCCCTATCAGAGCGTCGGGATCTCCGCTGACAACCGCCGCCTGACACGCAGGGTGGTAGGTGGCGACAGGTATGGTCGGACGTGCTGATCCGCCGACTTGTCGGCGGATTAGCAGGCGCTCCAATACCGCGACGCCAGGCGTCCTCAGGCCGGAGCGCTAGGGTCACTTTTGTGCATCTATAAAAGGAGACCCTTCTCCCACATTTAAGAGGTTCCAAAAAAGATTCCCAGAGCAATAACTCCACAGAGAGAGTCTTCTTGAGCATCCCAACACCGTCCCATCATCTTCCAAGCCACACTAGAGCCCACAATCACATCTCCAAGTCATTCAACCTCTCATTACATCTCTTCCACTCCGTCCATTCCACATAACCAAAAGACCATCCCAAACCCCCTCATACCATTAAAAGCCATTGAAAGCCATTCCAAAGAGCCTCAAGAAGTCTCCAAAATGGGCCAGGAGTCTGATCCCCTTGGTTGGAACCGGGAGAAGATTGTGTCAAAGGCTGCCTCTGAAGGACCTAAGCGCTCCTCCGACGGGACGCCAAGCGACCTGGAGTCGGAGCGCCTGCAACCTCCAGAAGCCAGCCGGTCCCGGGCTCGCCAACGATCTTCTTCCTTATCTTATCCTCCTTTCATTTTCCGTTTGGGTTTCATCATGCATATTGCACTAGCATAACTTAATGCATCTTTAGCCTTAGATCATTTAGATCCTCCCTTAAGAGGGGTTAGGAGTTAGTCCTAATCCGGTTCGTTCAACCCCTTTTGTCATTCCTCTTCTTTCTTACGAATAGTTACTATTTTCTATTTAGTTCTAATCGTTGTTTCGTTGTGCTTTCATTCATAACTTCTTTTCAGGCAAGCGAGTTTCTCCAAGGCTCTTCTTCTCCGGCCGGCCGAGGAAGGAGAAGATAGGACCCACACAGTCTCCCCATTCAACGAGGTAACCGGTCATTCTCCCCCCTTATCAGTTCATCTCTTTTCTTTTAATCATCGGAGCCTCTTTGGCTCCTGGCGACCACACAATCTCTTCCTCTTTTCGGTTCATAGGTTAAGTTAGTGTTGATAACGCCACCCACCGTCTGATCTTCTTTCCCTTCTATTCTCCTCATGACCCGGGCCGGTCCTTCTATGCCCGAGTGACATCAAGGGTTGAGTAGTCCGGGGACCAAGGTGAGTGCGGAGAAAGAAAGAAGGAGAAGAGGTGGGTGATAGACTGGTTTGTTGGAATCATCCACAACCGTGTCTATGGCGTGATTAACACAAACCGACCCTATCAAAACCGTAAGGAAGAAGAAACACACACACCCCACACCGAAACACTCGCACCGCGGGAGGACGGCGGACACCGCTCACGGCGCACCACACATCCCCTCGGCGTCCACACCCAGGAAGCATATTTTAAAATGGGGTTGTTGAAAGAAAGACATTGATGCCTAAAGAGATGATCAAGGTAGTGTTAAGTCATTCTACCCTATCTTTATCCCTATGGGGTGAAGCCGTTAAATAACACACACATATCATAAATAAGTTCCTATGAATGCTACACTTAAGACTCCCTTCGAGTTGTGATATGGTAGGAAATCTTTAGTGAGTTAAATGCATACTACATAAGGCATTTAGCTGAGGCTAGGCTATATAGTTCATAGAAAAGAAGAGTTTGATCTCAAAGCATGTAGTAGATTTTTTATTGGTTATCCAGAGAAGTCAAAGTGATACAAGTTTTAGTCCTTCTCATGTGCCCATCATTATAAAGACTTATAAACCAAGGTGTCTTAAACATGGTGGAATTAGTGTGAGTAGACTTCTCGAGAGATTTCTATTGAGGAGTTGCAAGATCATGAAGAATAACCAACATTTACTATCAATCATGTTCATTATTGATTCCTCAAAATGATAATTTAAGAAAGCAAGCTATTGAAGTTAATCTATCTTCTGAAGTTCCTGTGATAGCTCTAGAGTCTAAGGGGGTGTTTGGTTGGATAATAATAAAGGTTTTTGTTTTAATTTTTAAAAATTGTAAGAAAATTTGTTAAAAGAGGTGTTTGGTAATCATGACAATTTTATGTTTTAAAAGTGATTTTCTTCTTAAACAAAAAAGAGAGTCTCACCTCTTTCTTTTTTCTTGTGGTCCCCCCACTTTGTTTGGTCATGTGTGGTAGTTACTCTTTTTTGTAATCACATCCCACCAAACATGATAGTTTTATGTCATGAGTTGGTTCACTTTTTATTTTAATACATTTTTTTATCATGAAAGTGTACAAAAAATTATCATGCAACCAAACATCCCATAAGGATATAGCTATTGACCAACCACTTAGCCCAGCGGATCTGGTCTAGCATTGCATCACTTTGAAAGAGTTAGAAGACCTGTTATATTTGATGATTTCATTATGTATCAATAAGGATAGTGTAGGCAAGGGTAACAATAAAGATCTAGTGATGTTTTCATAGGCTATGAAGAGTGAAAAGTCTAGCTATTAGTTTGAAGGTATGAAGGATGAGCTTGACTCAATAATTAAGATCCAAGTCTGGGATCCACATTGGATGCAAATGGGTGTTCAAAACTAGGGTGGACTCCAATGGTAATGTTGAGTGATACAAGTCAAATTGGTAGCTAAAGGTTTCACTCAAAGAGAGGGCATTGGCAATAGCAAGAATTTCCCTCTAGTTTTTAAGAAGCACTCATTTAGAGAACTTATAGCCCTAATATCTCTTTTCAACTTGGAGCTATTCCAGATGAATATGAAGATGGCTTTTCTTAATGGGGACCTATATGAAGAGGTGTACATGGTGCAACCTCAAGGGTTTCATGCAGAGGGGAGAGCATTTGATCTGTGTAGTTACGTAAATTTTGACTAGTTGTAGAGCTCAAAACTCTTGTTTTTATAAAAGATAATTAAATATTTATTTGAAGAAACTAAGGTTTTTCGAACAATCCAAGTTAGGCATCCTGATGTAGGGATGTCAAGCCCCTTATATCTGATTTTTAGTAGGTCTTTTCCCATTCATATGCATAGGTTATAGGTACATTACTCCCAACATCTTGACATTAGGATGCCTTGTAGTCAATTTGACTCATGTAGGCATGCAATTTTGGCTTAGTTGAGAAGCTTAAAACTCTTGTTTTAGGAAATATATTTAAGTATCCCATCAAGGGAATCAAGTCTTTTGAAAAATCTATCTTTTCGTACATTCTCGGCAAGTCAAATATATGCCCCTGCCCCCCTAACAAGGCACTAGGCACCCTATATACAGGGCACCCTACGCCCCACCAACAGGGCATCAGGCTCCTTGTTGGTGGTGGGGCACTTACCCTTTCTAGGTTGACTTTCGATGGATTTGACCCATGGAATGGTTCGGGTCAGAGGCATGGTGGGGCATTAATGTCACCACTCTAGTCCAAGCACCCCATTAAGGGGCACTTTGGTATGAATGGCAGTTTCTACCATTTCTTGATTTTTCCCATCTTTCATCCAACATTTTAAGAGTTGTCTTTTGGCTTCCACTCTCTCTTGGACATCACAATACACCCACCTCCACTCCAAGAAATCCCCAAGTCCCCACACTCTTTAGAGAACCCCACCGAAAGGCCAAGAAAGCACCCTTCTTCTTCTTCAAAAATAAAGTTTTCTTTCAATTTTTGGAGATTCCCCATCATATGCCCCTTTCATCCAAGGCCAATTTTCTTCTCTCACGTATTCTTTGGTGTCAAGACTACCCCAAGGAATCGTGTCAGCACACCAAAGATCACTCCCAATCCTAAAGTGGAGCAAGAAAAAAACATTGACAATCTACTATAAATTGTCCTTGGCACCCCGCTAAGGGGGCACTCCATAGTGCCCCATAGACAGATTCTATTTCTTTGTGTTTTAAGTACTTTTTCACTTTATCTTCCGATCCCTCCACTACTCACCTTAATTCAAACTTGCATTTTAAATCATATATTAGAGCATCCATTTTCATCTTCATACATCTTTAAATCACCTAAAATAGGGGTTAAGATTTAGTCCCAATCTAGTCCATTCTATCCTTTTATCATTTATGTTCAATTTGAGTAAATTACTATATACCTTTTAGTTCTAATGTTATATTCACTTTTTTTTTGTTTTCTTTTGGACAACTCAGGATGATCCAGTTGAAGTAAAGCTACATACCCCATAAATTGGATCAAATCAAAAGAAATGCCTCAAGCTCCATCTTCTTGGTTGGCCGAGAAGAAGGAAGTTAAAACCCACAAGCACATCTCCTCCCAAAAGGTACATTGGTCAACATTTTTACTTCTTTTCTCATTTGGAGCTCATGGCTTCTGGCAACAACACAAATCATTTGCAAAAGTACAAAACACGATGACGATAGACTGCAAGACTCTCATGCTCACAACCTAAAAGATTGATTTGACTACCTGAATGGGGTGGTGTCAGTGGCATGCATGGTGCATTAATTGCATCCCTCCAACATGGTGACCCAATGTCCCAAAGTCAATTTTCATGTCCCATTGAAACAATACATGTCAGAAGAGTATGCTACATATAAAATGTGTTGTCCAATCTAAATGTCCTAATATTGGGACATCATGTACCTGTGTAGTTGTTTCTACTTTTTAAAAGTTTTTCTTTGAGAGGTTACAAAAGGGGCTCTTTTTAGTGTTTAGAGGGTTCTATCTTGGCTCTCCTCTTGGTTCGATATTTCTCTTCATTATTAGAAGCCCTTGACTGCTCATACGCACTATAAAACCCCTCCATCTCTTCAACTTTCTTATTTTATTTTCTACTTTGGAGGTTTCCTACTTCAATCAACATCTTTATAAATTTTCTTCTCTTCTTACACATTCTTGGCTATTAAGAGAGACCCCAAGAAGCCACACCAACACATCAGAGTTTGTACACAAGCCCAAAGCAAAGCAAAGAAAAGCTATTGGTGTCAACCTATCATAGAGAACTGAGTCTTTGATGTTGAAGTGCAAGAACTTCCAAAATCAGGCTTGTTTGTCGAATAGCTCCTTTCGTTCCATTTATGATCTTCTACCATTTCTTTTGTTATTAATTTTTATGTAGACAACATTTTACATACATCTAATTATTCATTTGCATTTTTATGCATTTCAAAATACTCAAAATAAGGGTTGGCACCTAATTCCAATCTGGTCATTTCTTCACCTTTTATCATTTCATGTTTATTTTAATTATGCTACTATACCCTTATAGTTATAATGTTGCTTTCGCTTTATTTTTTTTTCTTGAACATTTAAAGAGAAGCCTATTGGAATATGCTATGTGACACACCAATTTGATCCAACAAAAGCAATATCTTAAACTCCTTCTTCTTGCTATCCAAAGAAAAGAAAGTTGTAACTCACAACACATCTCCCCCCATTAAGGTACACACAGTAAAACTTACAGGCTTTTTCATTTACTCCTTTTCATTCAAAGTCCACGGCCCTTGGCAACCACAAACATTCACACACTTCATGGTTTTACACTATTTTTTCTTTTATTATTTTGCTCTTTCTCACTCCCTCCTTCCACATGACCTGGACTGCTCCTCCAACATCCAAGTGATGCCAAGGGTCAAAAGTATGGAGATCAATCTGAGAGTGGAACGAAGAGGAAGAGAAAGAAAGGCACTTCTATTTAAGCACTAAGATGAGTGTCTCACAAAAAATCTATGCTTACATCTATGGTGACCACAATGTAACAACTAGTGCTTGAGAAGTTCATTTATTTTCTATTATGTCTAGTTGAAAACACTCCCTTTCATCCCAGCTCCTATGTGAGTCATTCCTTTACTTACTTGCATTGTCATTCACTTCATTGCACTTTTATTTACTTACTTTGTTATCATTTACATTTTTCGCATTGTCATTTACTTTCTTTTAAGTCCATGCACATCTTTCTTTTCACCTCAGTTCCTGTGTGAACCATTCTTCTATTTCTCCAAGTTCACCTCATCTCCGAGCTTACCTTTCATTGGTTTCTAGCTCCCATTTGGTCACTGGTGTAGACCAACAATCTAAAACCTAGCTTTCTCTTTTTTTGATGCTCTAAGATCAGGACGTTTGATGTCTTATTATTGGGATGTTTTGTCTTTGGGGCCATTTTTCTCACCTTCCGATTAACTCTCATGAGCTTCCTTACACTTTTCAATCTTCCTTACTATTATCGCAAGCCTACCCTAGTTGTTTTTTTTGTTTACTATCACTTGTACTCCCATGAAAGCTCCATTTTTCCCAATTCTAAGAGGCATTGCCCCTTGCTTTTCTTAGTGTCCAAGCTACAGGACTTCTAGCATCCTGATATTGAAGCATTAGACTTTCGAGAAACTTCTCTTTTTTCATTTAATCATTGCTTGATTTCAATCTATTTCTTTCAACTTGTTCGACCATCTTGCTATCATCTACGTTTCCTGTTTGCATCTCCATTTCATGTTTATACATATTGTTTGCTTTCTTTATTACTTTTATCATCATCCTTTTTAATCTTTGTTAATTGTGTAGCATATCTATATCATTCTTTGCTTATTATACTTGCTCTTTTATTTTGCATTAGATTGCATTGGTGTATCAGTTTCATCCAACTTTGTAGGGCATCTAAGATGAGGGGCTCACTCTCCTTCCAAAGACACTCACATTCAAACACCACTCTTGGTACTTAAAATATCCTTATATAGAAATTCCTTCTTAGTTCAACTAAGTTTGTTTTCACCAAGGCTCTATAAGTCCCTAGACATGAAAGATTCTCTTTTCACTAATAAGGCCAACTTTACCAATTTCTCCAAAACTGGAGTTACTATTACCTATTCCTTATGAAAAGAGTGTTAACCTTAGATTGCTTGACATTGTGAGATAATAGGGTCTAACCCCTTGGAGTAGACAATATTCTCTAAAAATTCACTATTTTAAGGTTGAAACCAAACAATTTTACGTTAATATTTTTAAGTCTTTGCTATCACTTGTTTGTTGACCAAACTTAAAAATAACAAAAAAATCTCAAAGAATCCCAAAAAAAAGAATTTTGTTTGCGGCAATATTTATTTTTCTCATAAAAATTAAAACAAACATAACTAAAAAAGGAATTTTTACTTGAGGTAAATACTTGTTTGCCAAAAAATAAGAAACAAAAATCCAATAAAAGGAAAAGATCAAAAGTATCTATTTTGTATATAACATCATGTCGATATCATCAAGATCAAGTAGGATGATCAACATAGATAGCTACTACACTACTAATAGATCTGAAAGGCATCAAGAGAGCACACAATATTCAACATATGATTTTAGTCATATATTAGAACTTTGCATCTCCCATGTCACTCTAGATGAACTTTAGAATGTCATCCACACTGTCATAGATAGCAAATCATCCATTAGCCATGCTCTTGCCAATTGTGGTCAGCCTATCTCTACTTTCTAATTGGTGGCTCACCAATCCGGTGTGACTCAAGTTAATCACTCCCACATAGGGTATGTCATCCTCTTCTCTCCTTCTCATTTGGGCATAATTCCAACTAGTCATGAATTGGCCCATTCCATCATTCATGGCCTTTGGACTATGTACCCACTATCCCTATTTCTTATTATTCTTATTTAGGGACAAGCTCACCTAACTCAGATCCCGCCTATGCCAATCACCCTTGGTATTCATGTTACATTTCTGGTCCAACTCCTTTTGCTTGCTTCCTACTTTGCTCACAATCTAATCCCACTCACTTTGAGACTGACTCACCTTACTCCCATTCGGGTGCCTTTTTCACACCTCTTGGTGCAACCTCCTTCTCCCACTACCTAGGAACTTTTGGTGAATCACATCATGGCTAACGAGTTCAACCAATTAGAAAGAGAATGTAAAGAACACAAGAAGTTGTTAGATCCACTGGGCAACTCAAAGTTTTTGTCCATTCTCTCCCTCATATTCTCCAATCACAAATGCTTATCTACCATCTCTACGATGGCATTGACAATTCATTTGTCCACATCAAAGATTTCATGTATGAATCATCTTGATAGAAAAATGATCAGAATGCCCATACCTTTCTCTTTAGGATATTATTAGATGGAATATCCTGATAATGGTTTTATTTGCTGGTCAGTAGGGGTGAGCAATTTTG
This sequence comes from Cryptocoryne crispatula var. balansae, assembly GCA_036172225.1. NCBI lineage: Eukaryota > Viridiplantae > Streptophyta > Magnoliopsida > Alismatales > Araceae > Cryptocoryne > Cryptocoryne crispatula. The sequence continues at coordinate 11,561,461 of CM069926.1, read as the reverse complement.
ACATAGTTAGGGTAAAATTTTTACAAAGGTACGAGGATCATGTTGAATTGGTCCATTCACTTACCGATCTAATAGTCAAAAGGATGAGAGAAGATGAAGAATTAACACAATATATTGATAGATGGAGGTCAATAACCGAGGAACTTACATATACAATTTTCAAGTTGAACTGGTCAAGATGATCCTTACTAATGCTGTACCAACCTTGAAGAATAAGTTGATCGGATGCTTTGTTACATGGTAAAATAAGTTTTCACAACAAAAATACATTTTGTAACAAAAAGAATCATCCTCTTAGATAAAAAAAAATGGTGAGACACTTCCTATGGTGATAAATATCACTCCTTTTTTGATATACAACACCCCCATGTTCCAAGATATTATTTTCTAACCAAGAATACTTCTTTTTTTATTTCAAATGGGACCCCATGCTGGGATGGGAGCATGCAAAAGCCACGAACGGTAGGAGGTCACTCCCCATCAACCCACGCGGGCCCACCGGCGCCAGGACACATCCTTCTCGCACGTTAAGCTTCCCTGTTCCTGTCACACATGCTGTACCACCCGGGCCCACCCGACAGGTGCACACGTCACGTTATCCCCGCCTACCTGGTCAAGATGGCTCGACAGGTCAACAGACCCTGTCGCGCGTGCGGGCCCACCAATCCCTGCCCCCGCGCCGTCGGGTTCGCCCCCGTTCCCCGCGCTGGGCTGCTCCCCCCGGCGACGTTGACCCGCAGGTCATGTCGGCTCTGCCAGGCTCCACTGCCCGCCCCTCTTTGGGCCGGATCAATGCGTTCGTCTTTCCTTGCCCACCTAGATCTTCCCGTCGTTAATAACAACAGCTCATTGAGATCAGTTCTGACAGGTAGAATCAAAGAACACGAGGACTCGAGATAGGATCTCGTAGAAATGGTAGTTGACTGTAGTAAAATGACGGAGCTTTCACTTTTACGAGATGGAGAGTCTCTCAATAAATGAGAATTCTCTCCGCCGTATATTAAATGAATCTATGCATCGATATTTGTGCAAGTACTTAATACATCTGTCATGTCCGCCTGAAGTATACTAAGGATGTTCATGGTCTGAGTTAATTTAATTATTAAGTATTTTTTCTTAAATCAAATTAAACTAAATTATCTCTTAAATTGAACCGAATCAAATTAATTTGATTTAGTTTAGTTTGAATTGATTCAAACTACATTTTATTAAAATAGAGTAACTATGTTAATATATAATTTCATTTTATTTATTTTAAATCACATTCTATTAAAATGTAGTGTATTTGTTTATATATTTCATTAATTGATCTCAAATAATCTTGAAATAGACTTATTTTTACAATAAAAAACATATAAATATTGTATTATATATAACTAAGAATAATATATTTAATCTAATTCAGGTTATTCGGTTTAACGATTTGGTTTGGTTTGAAGGACCTTGAAAATCAAATCAAACTAATCGATAGTTCAAACCAAATCAAATCGAACCAAATTACTGGTTTGGCATCCCTAGAGTATACAATAGAGAAAATTTTCTTCACCATACGACGTGAAGATTGCATCTCGACTTCATACCTCGTGGGTTAATACAGCCCGTGGTCTCCCACTGATGGAATACTGGCGTAGAAAGCTATAAATAATAAGAGCTATTCTTTAGTCACCTCGATTAAGATAAATCTCTCAGTCTCTCATAAAAAAGTGATTTAATGATCATTTGGAGTAAGTTCACCATCAAATCATCATTAAATAATAATTAAATCACTTTTTTGTGAAACAACTGAGAGACTCTCCTCAATTAGGTAATTGAGAGGATTCACTCTCATAGATAGGGTTGGTGCAAAATCTTATTCTAAGTTTGATTAAGGTGAAGGTTATATATCTTTGTTATCTTATTTAAAAATAAGATAATAAATCTTAGATAACCTAAAAATTAATCATATCATTACAAAAAATTATGTTCACTGTATATGTCACAATTATTTTTAATTTACCTAATTTTTATGATATTAGCTTTTAGAAATATGTATTAAATTTTATCAAAATAGAAAAATACATATTAATGAATTCATGATGTATTTTAGGCTATCAGAATTTGAATTGAAAATACTTAATTTTGTATGAATACTATGAAATTTAATAATATTACACCAAAATAATAATAAAATAATATTTATCTACTATTTTTAATACATTTTGAAGTATATGATAGGTTTAAAAATCATCGGATTATTATCATTTCATAATAAAGTAGACATTGGAACTAAAGGAGAATGTCTTAGTTAATCAGAATTGTTAAACCCTATTTGGAATCCAAATCGTCTGTAGGCGCCCTAACTAATTAACATGATTATTGACGATAACTGTCACACCCCGGATTTAATCCTGCACAGTGGAACATAATTCGACGACGTAACCGGGGAAAATAACCCCTAAAAATATATCGGTTTGGAACGAATGAAAACAACTAGATTCAAGTTCATAATTTCATAAATTCAAATTCAAATACATCACTAATCACTACAATCTAAACAAAACTAAATACCATCTAGTCATAAAGATCATCTGATTGTCTCCTCGAGAATCAATCCATCACGCTTCTGCTACGCTAAACCTGATTACCTGAAAATTGATTAGAGGATTGGGATGAGTACGACGACTCAGTAGACACCCCATCATCTGCCAAATCGGATAGCTAGAAGGCCCTAGATGTCAATTAAATAGGTACCCAGACCTGCACCAATTATATACAATTATATACTAGTCAATATATTAGATATATGACTTAATCCATGCATTTTAAACTACCAACCAAAACCTATAGACACACCAACCAGCACCTATAAACACCTTAAAACAACCTGAAAAGATGAGGTAAACACATGCATAAACACCCACTATATGTTCCATAAGATGATATGCTATAAATGGGACAAACCATGCATACACCAAGCAACCATACAATTGACAAAATGAAATACATCTCTAGACCACCTATACCATACCATACAAAAAAATGCACCTATCCTCTAATGAAGGACCACATTCACACAGATGCACCTATCCTCTAACAAGAACCACACCTTTTTCTTATTAGCAAGGAATGTGTCGTCTTGCCACCTCGACCAGCTACCACCAGATCTATCATATATAGCAGTACCATATAGCTAAACGAAATCCCATAATGCACCTAGGCAGTGGTGGCACAGGGACAAACCGCGGTATCCGGGATCGAAGGATGCACCGGACTGTTCTAACCTCCGCTGCCCTCGAGTCACGACTAACTAGTCTGGTGTAGCTGTTTTCATTATAACTTCAATGTATCATGCATCCACCTCAATTATGCCTTGCCATGATACACTTATGCAAGATTAAATGATATAAACTATACCATGCAATGAACAAATATACCACCAATGCAAATAGCATAATCAACCACACCTAAACCACCTATGCATGATCTAGAACCATAAAATAACAAGAATAAGTAAAGACTAACATGATAGGAACAGACCCAATCGAACCCTATCACCTAAATTAATGACATAAACATGGCTGCAAATTAAGATAAATGAGCTACTTAAACAATATCTAATTAGTTATCTATCATCATATATATACAATGATATCAACTCGAAAGAATAACCATAGACTAACTAGATATAGGTTATCAAAGAGAGACTAAAATCAGTCAAGAACATGATGATTAACATATTGTAAACAATCTAAAATAATCATAATACGACCTCCAATACATACGAACGAAACAAACGCCGCTAACCACACTCACCACAACATACAATGCTAATCCGACTAATTAAATCAATAATAATCGCTACAAGTCATGAAGGATTAAATAAGAATTTTAATGATAATAGACACGTCAAGGGTGCCTACCGGATCGACGTCGGAGAAAGTCGGGAATCGGCAACCGAAAACGATATCAAACGTTGACGACGTGATGCACAACTTGAACCATTCGAAAAGGCTATCCCATGGCACCTAGGCTGCTGAAAAAAAAAAGATCTGAAAATGTACCATCAGATCAAGGGGGGAATAGAGAATAAAATTAAGGGGAATAATAACCTGAATAATGGAGAGAGAAGGAAATAGATGAGAGAGAGAGAGAGTTCACCGCGGATAGGGGGCGGCGCACGGATGGCGCACGGCGCGTGGCCGCGCTGGCGTGCACACGGGTGGGTGGGCTGATGATGTGCGGGTGGCCGCGCGGAGGCGGCCCGTGCACGGCGGCTGGTGATAATGTTGAGGAGGGGGGGCGGCGCGAGGAGGGAGATGATCCGCGAGGCGGCGCTGACAGGCGATGGGGGGGTGAGGCAGCGCGCGCAGGCGGTGGCGCGACTGCCGGCCGGCTGGCTGCGGCGGCCGACGGGGATGGTCGCAGGAAGGCGGGCGGTGGCGCTCGCGGGGCTCAACAATGGAGCAAGGCGAGGGGGCGGCGGTGACGCCGCGCAGCACGGCAGGGTGGGCGGCGATGGCTGCCGCGGCTGATCAACGCGGCGGTGGCCGCGGGCGCAGACGGGGACGGCGGACGGTGGCCGCGGCCGCGGCTACTTGCGCGGTCGAAGGTGGCGCCAACACGTGGCGGCGGCCGTGGGCACGGACGGGGATGGTGACCAACGAGGGGGGGTTGCCGTGAGAGGCAGCGGCGCTGTAGTGGCCGCGGGCAGAGGGGCTGGGTGACGCGACGACGGGGGTCGCGGCGGCAGAGCGTTGGCGAAGAGGATGCGGATGCGAGAGAGAAAGGAAGGGGGCGGTTCCGCTTGGGCAATCGGGAGGAGAGAAAAACGGAAGGTGGTGTAACGGAAAAGAGGGAGTAAATACGATAATAATCTCTTAATTAATAAAAATAATATTATTTAATATTAAAATATTCATAATGTTACAATAACCTATCAAAACATATGATGCCCATTTCGGTAATTTACAGAATGCACATGTTAATGAGTTCTAAACTTATTAATTTCCATTCAGAATTTGGAAATCTTTTACAACATGTGTGGTGTCCACGAAGTTCTTGTATGGCTGGTTTGCCAACTTGTTGGAGTGGTAGATATCCGGCTTTAATACACAGTACTGTACTGTACCTTGTCTTCCTTTTTCCTCCCCACCTGCTCAGCACCCTCGGCAAGAGGCCCTGTCAAGCGACCAAGTTGAAAGCAAAGATTTACCAAAAAAAAAAAAAGTTGAAAGCAAAGACCTTTTCTGAGATGTGCACGCTCATGTGCGCCGCTTCCCCTCTGTTGGCTTCTGGTGGAAACAACCACAGATCACCGTGGTCCTTTCTGCCGGCCTGCCGGTGGATAGCGAGAGATGGCTGCTGGGTATATGTTTATATAGGAGTAGAACAGGAATATCGCCTAGATCTTCTTGCGCGGTAGCTCAGGTGCAAATTAACCAATACATTGATGGTAAATATCTAGTATGTTGTTTTGCAAAAAAAAATAAAAATAAAATTTGATTCATTAATTAGTGGAGTTTGAATACACATATATTCTTACCCGAGTAGATAAATCTACTGATAACTCTATTAAATACTAGTCAAGTCACGTGCACGTGTTCGAATAATATATTATATATCGATTAGATATAAATTTTTAAAATTATTAAAATAAAAAATTAATTAAATTATAAATGTTATAGTTTACTCTTCGAATATACACATAAATCGGTAATCAAACCAATATTAATTTGAGCGACATTTATACGAATGTAACAACTTTGATTTATAAGGATTGTTTATAATACTATAAACAACACTGCTTTTACATTATTATTATTATTATTATTATTATTATTATTATTATTATTATTATTTATTTGCAACCAATGTAAAGATTGATTGATTGATTCTAGTTAGTTATGATATATTTTTATATTTCTAAACTTATACATTTCAAATGAAAATGAAGATAATTTTGAAAGAAAAATAAGATGCAGAGAATGAAGACATCCACCACAACCTAACAAGAAGTAAATATTACAACATAAATTACCATAGATCAATCCAAAATAGGTAGGACAAAAATATGATGTCAATTAGATATGGAGTAAAAAACAGGCCACTCATGCTTTTGATACAAAACTTTTACTTACTCACCAAAAATCTGAGCCACGATAAACTACCATCCATGCATGAATACATCTCAAAGAAGCTATATATTGAGGTGAGTGAGGAATATGTTTTCAAACTTTACTTTGTTCCTAGCAAGTCAGATTCCGAATTGACAACGTTAATGTGTCCCACTCTCACCTGACCAACAAACTTTCCATTTCACAAAAAAAAACCTAAAAGAAAGAAAGTGGGATCTTGCTGCGTCAACAATAACAATGCAAAATATTTTTGGCACACGAAAGAACTTGAAAGGGAACGAACATTCAGATCTAATCTAATTTCCACTTAAACTAAATTCACCTTATGACGACATCACCCGATCCCAATTGGATTAGGAATAACCATTAATCCAAATCTTAATTGGGTTTACAAAGCCTAATTCTCCGGATTGGTCCACTACTGAGACCTATAGAAATTGCTCCAAATCATGATTGGGTCTACAAAGCCTAATTCAAATTTTTTGTTAAACTTCAGTGATAGAAATTTTAAATTTGAGAATTTCTTTTTTAGTTAAGAGCTTACATCTTACTTTATTTTATTTTTACTTTTGACATTTTAGGTTTACAATGTGAACTGACATTTTTCAATTTTTAGATATGATTATCTTGATCATAATCAGGAAGTGGCAAGTTAGATTAGATGAATTTGATTTAATCATATTTTGAACCAATTTCAAATCGACTCAAGTCCTTCCTTAAACTTTATAAATTAAATTAATACAGTTGCTTTATCTTACATTTACCAAAACATAAAAAATATTCATTTATTTAAAAAATAATAATTATAAGAAATGACTGCATTTTTTGAGTGAAACTTTCAATAAAATATCTAGGTCTTTTATGGTACAAAACTGAGCTTAAATCATTGTATATAAATAGGGCATTTGGATTGGCATTTATAAAAAATAAAGTCACATTCGTTAGACATTTATTTCCAATTTTGGAACTTCTAATTCTATTACATTTCTTGTTAGGTAGGAGAATAATAAATTGGGATTCCCCACCCATCACTCTTTGACTTCTTTCTCATATATAATGAGAAATGCGGGATAGCAATATGAAAAGAGAGTAACTTATGGTGGAAAAGGAATGAAGAAGTAAAGATAAAAAATGTAACAACGTATGTAAAGGGAAAAACACGAGAAATGTAGTATGTGACTAAAGGCATCTCAATTGTCAAATGTACACATAAAGAGAAAAGGTATTGAAAAACAAATAGAACATAAAAAAGATAACCGTATATAGAAAAAAAAAGAAAATATACAGAATAAGAAAACATTTTTAACAATATCGTGAAGTCTTCTTAGATACTTAAAAAGTAGCATTTGGGTGTGTCAAGACTCTTTTTCAAGTAGAGTACGAAAGTTGATGACCAACTTATTAAGAATAATAAGAAAAGAGAGTAAAGATGCTCCATAAAAAAGGGAACTATGAAGTGTAGATAAAAAATATAATCACATATATAAAAGAAAAAGCATAGGAGACGAGGGGAAGGGGTAAAGCTAATCCATAGAGCGCACTCCAAGGCCAGCCATTGTCACCATTCAGGGGTCTAGCAAGAACTCCTCTTACTGTGTCAAGGTAAGACGTTGCTAGCAGGAAAGAGGAGAATCGTGAAGCCAGTCAAAGTCTAGAGAAGGCGAAAAACCGACAGGAACCGACAAGAGGTAGGGGAGGGGTCTCACAGGCTGCAGATATCCTCTTTACTTCACTCTGGCAAATCTCCTATAAAATGGCAACAACACCGGCCTTGCACAGAGAGGAGAGTAGTGTTTTCTACATGGACAAGATGTCATTCTCTGGTGCATACACCAAGCCCATAATGCAGGACCTATGGTGTTATGCGGAATGACGTGTTCTGTAGGAACTGATGACTGACGGAGAAAATTTGCAACCAAGGAATAACGGCAAGGATAATGGCGGGATAAAGCATGACATTGAAGGAGAAGAACGACAAACATGAGATGCTAAAGGACATATCTTCCATCGAAAAATTCCTGATCGACGATTTGAGAACTTGAAGGAGGTAACATGTCACACAACAACAGAATCTCATCAGATGGTACTATCGGTTGCCATCAGATGCTGGAGACCGACACCACCATACCAAAGGAGAAGATGAAAAAATAGGCACGGGAGGGACATGAGGAATGCCATTGATAGGATATGGAGAGATAGGAGATTTTCTGGAGAAGGAAATGGCCGCGGCCAAAAGGCATGGCAGGCTGCGCTTAGTAACCGTAGGGATGAACGGATTTGCGGAGTAACGGGAAGACTGTTGGTGAAAAAACTGGAGGATGAATCGAGCGGCTCAATGTTGATCGGACGATCGGGGGAGATAGGATGAGCAAATAGCATTCACCCAAGCAAACCGACCAGGAAGAGGGAGAGAGAGGGAGGGAGAGAGAGAGAGAGAGAGAGAGAGAGAGAGAGAGAGAGAGAGAGAGAGATGGGGGCTACTGTTGATCGTCAACAAAAAGTGAGGGGGAGAGCGAGATCGGGGAGAGAGAGAGAGAGTGAAGAAGAGAGAGAAACAGCAAGGAGGGAGAGGCGGTAACAGCGAGGAGATGGGGGCAGAGATGACGTCGGGATGTGGAAACAGAAACGGCTAGAGATGCCAGCAGGCACTTGTAACGTAGGTGAAAATCGGACGATTGGACGAGGGAATAACACCTATGTTCATGTAGTTTAAATAACATATTATATTTTTTTTAAAGCAATATTTTAGATAATTTGTGGATTTCATGATTATTTATTTAAATGTATTAGTTAGGTTTGAATTAGAAAGCACTTAGAGATTTTTAATTGAATATAAGAGACCTTGAAATTTTAGTGAAATGTCCAAAAGTAACTACTTTGATGATTTAGTTCACAATATGTTCCATTAAAATGTTATGAGATTTAAAATAACTACTTTGATGACTTGGTTTGCAATACAATGTTTTCTCATTTATTTGACTCTCTCAACTCTCAACATCTTCAACAAAAAATGAGAGAGAGAGAGAGAGAGAGAGAGAGAGAGAGAGAATTGCTCAAATGATAGCATTTTGTATCGTAAACCAAATATGTATATTTACATGAAGTGAAATGGTATAAGTCAAATATGCTTTGGTCATTATAATGGAGATTAAAGATAATGTTGTGTAGCCTAGTAGGAAGTAGCTAACTCCTACTTCAGTGAATAAAAAATAATTAATTAATAGATAGAAAATAGAGAAATTTGTAAAGTAGAAAATTTTAATTAATGTAAAAATATAAAAATATAAAAATATATATTATAAAAACATCAGAAATTTGAAAGTTATGAAATCTAAAAAAATTGAAAGGTGAGGGATTCAAAATCTGGAAACTCCGAAAACTTTGAAATATAAAAAGATTGGGAACATAAAATTTAAAAAGATTAGAAATATGAAAACTAATTAAACACTTAAAGAGTTTAAAAATCAATGAGGTTTGAAATTCTTAAACGATAAAAAGTTTTGTTATTATTTATTTAAGCATCTTTAGTATTTGCTTTTATTTTGTAATTTATATAACAAAATTTTAACTATTTAAATATTTATTTATCACAAACCTAAGATACTCAACTGACCACGAGTTCATGGTAAATGCATTATTATTACATCTAATCTACTATCATTAATATTTATTTTTATTTTGTATCCTTTATATAACAAAAGTTCAACTATTTATATAATTATTTATCACAAACCTAAGATACTATTTACGTTCAAAGAGAAGAGCACGACAAGTTCATAGTAAATATAGACAATAAAAGATTATTTACCGTGGTATAATACATGAAATCTTAACAATCTAAAAATTGTGAAAGAAAGAATTTTAATCTAACCCAACAAACAGAGTTTTATTATTGATTTTATTGTATTTTATATAGAAAAAATACCACAAACAATTTTCGTAATGGGATGTTTGTATGCATGATAAATTGGGATTTTATTACAATTTTATATTTTTGTAACAAAACTTGTTACAAGGGGTGTTTGACAATCATTACAACTTTATGGTTTTAAAGAGTTTTATTTTACGAACAAAAAAAGCAAGTGACACTTTTTTTTATCATGTCATCTCCCACCTTGTTCAGTCATATATGGTATCTACTATTTTTTTATTATCATATCTTCCCAAACTTGATAAATATATTTTATTGATTAGCTTACACATTATTTTGAAATAATCTTTTTATCATGAAAATGCACAAAAAATTATTGTGCAACCAAACACCCTACGTGATGTAAGAGCAAAGTTAGGCCGTGAATGAATACATGACAAACAAATTTTTAATTTTTATAATAGCATAATGTAGTTTATAAGATTTAAAAATAAAACTACACAAATAAAAATTCAAATCGAAACACTTTATGAATGCATATAATTAAGATGCTGTCAAATTTTCATGTCACCCAAGAATCTATTAGTAAAATATTTTATAATTTACCATCAATATGTCCTAGAACTATTCGACCCTTGTTGATTTCACATTTATAAAAAATATCATGATGTCATATTATATTGTCGTGTCTAAACAAAAAAGTCATATTATATTGTTGAATCTTATTTGACAACAATAAGTACCAAGTAAGGAATAGATTTATCAATAAGATTATCATTTTTAGATGCTTTCGTTTTTTTACCTTTATTTAATTTTCTAGTAAATACATATTTAGATATTTTAATTTTATATCATACTTTAATAATGATATAACATTTATATTTACACAAAATACAATTATAATACCAACATATAAAATAATAGAATGCAATATTAGTTTTATTTTAAAAAATAGATAATATCAACTATTAAAGATGCGATTTGACAATTATTATATAACAAAATTTGTAAAAAAGGTGATTACAATTGCATTTCTTATACACACGCAGAATGAGATCGTATAAAGAAAAACAATGATATCAGATGTTAAGTTTAGAGTTTAGGTACACTTTATTAACTATCAATATAATAAAATATTATTTTAAAATGTGACGAGGGTAATAGATTTTGGTAATGGATATTTCTATTATCATGTAAAGTGTTAAGTTATTTTAAATAAATTAAAACTTTGTCCTAATTTTGATTTTTAAAAAAATAAAAATAATTTGATTTATCAAAATATAATTTACATTAATCTATACAAAAATAAATTAATAAATGTCATATCACTATTTCATCTAATCTAGCATCTTTAGTATTTACTTTTATTTTGTATTATTTATATAACAAAATTTTAACTATTTAAATATTTATTTATCACAAACCTAAGATACTCAACTGATCACGAGTTCACGGTAAATGCATTATTATTACATCTAATCTACTATCATTAATATTTATTTTTATTTTGTATCCTTTATATAACAAAAGTTCAACTATTTATATAATTATTTATCACAAACCTAAGATACTATTTACGTTCAAAGAGAAGAGCACGACAAGTTCATAGTAAATATAGACAATAAAAGATTATTTACCTGTGGTATAATACATGAAATCTTGACAATCTAAAAATTGTGAAAGAAAGAATTTTAATCTAACCCAACAAACAGAGTTTTATTATTGATTTTATTGTATTTTATATAGAAAAAATACCACAAACAATTTTCGTAATGGGATGTTTGTATGCATGATAAATTGGGATTTTATTACAATTTTATATTTTTGTAACAAAACTTGTTACAAGGGGTGTTTGACAATCATTACAACTTTATGGTTTTAAAGAGTTTTATTTTACGAACAAAAAAAGCAAGTGACACTTTTTTTTTATCATGTCATCTCCCACCTTGTTCAGTCATATATGGTATCTACTATTTTTTTATTATCATATCTTCCCAAACTTGATAAATATATTTTATTGATTAGCTTACACATTATTTTGAAATAATCTTTTTATCATGAAAATGCACAAAAAATTATTGTGCAACCAAACACCCTACGTGATGTAAGAGCAAAGTTAGGCCGTGAATGAATACATGACAAACAAATTTTTAATTTTTATAATAGCATAATGTAGTTTATAAGATTTAAAAATAAAACTACACAAATAAAAATTCAAATCGAAATACTTTATGAATGCATATAATTAAGATGCCGTCAAATTTTCATGTCACCCAAGAATCTATTAGTAAAATATTTTATAATTTACCATCAATATGTCCTAGAACTATTCGACCCTTGTTGATTTCACATTTATAAAAAATATCATGATGTCATATTATATTGTCGTGTCTAAACAAAAAAGTCATATTATATTGTTGAATCTTATTTGACAACAATAAGTACCAAGTAAGGAATAGATTTATCAATAAGATTATCATTTTTAGATGCTTTCGTTTTTTTACCTTTATTTAATTTTCTAGTAAATACATATTTAGATATTTTAATTTTATATCATACTTTAATAATGATATAACATTTATATTTACACAAAATACAATTATAATACCAACAGATAAAATAATAGAATGCAATATTAGTTTTATTTTAAAAAATAGATAATATCAACTATTAAAGATGCGGTTTGACAATTATTATATAACAAAATTTGTAAAAAAGGTGATTAACATTGCATTTCTTATACACACCCAGAATGAGATCGTATAAAGAAAAACAATGATATCAGATGTTAAGTTTAGAGTTTAGGTACACTTTATTAACTATCAATATAATAAAATATTATTTTAAAATGTGACGAGGGTAATAGATTTTGGTAATGGATATTTCTATTATCATGTAAAGTGTTAAGTTATTTTAAATAAATTAAAACTTTGTCCTAATTTTGATTTTTAAAAAAATAAAAATAATTTGATTTATCCAAATATAATTTACATTAATCTATACAAAAATAAATTAATAAATGTCATATTACTATTGCATCTAATCTAGCATCTTTAGTATTTACTTTTATTTTGTATTATTTATATAACAAAATTTTAACTATTTAAATATTTATTTATCACAAACCTAAGATACTCAACTGATCACGAGTTCACGGTAAATGCATTATTATTACATCTAATCTACTATCATTAATATTTATTTTTATTTTGTATCCTTTATATAACAAAAGTTCAACTATTTATATAATTATTTATCACAAACCTAAGATACTATTTACGTTCAAAGAAAAGAGCACGACGAGTTCATAGTAAATATAGACAATAAAAGATTATTTACCTGAGGTATAATAAAATGATATACACCACAAATCAATTGAATAACGATAAATCAAAATTGTGAGGAGAGATGATGTATCTATACAACAAGGAAGGCTATATGCTTGTCGATGAAACAAGGACTCTCACTTCTAGTAGATAATAGATTAATTTTAAAAAATAAGTATATATAAATATATTTTTATAAATTTAATTTGAGTTTGATCTTGAATTTCATAAATAAGTTAAGATTACAATTTCACAAATCAATTTAAATCCAACTTAGGCGTTTATAAACGGGTTCGTGCCGAATCCTAAAACTAGTGTTTAGCGAGCTGTGTTATTCGACCTCGATTAACGACCCAAACTTGAAGAAGTTTGTAGTCCAACCGAAGGAGAAGATTAAAATAAAGAAGTTTGATTTTGAACAGTACATTACTCTCGACTTGACTCTTCTCGGGTTTGGACCATGTGCATATACGGACAGTTTCGGAACCTTGGTTAGCATATTGTCGGAGACGGAGAGCAGTACAAAGAAGTGTATCTCATGAAGGGTGTTCTCCGGGCTTCGGCGCTATTCCCAGCCGATAGCAAGACATCAACAGCACACTCAAGCAATCCGTTGCCGGAGCTCAACGGTGATCGTTGCCGGTATGAGAGAGAAGTGCTGGACGGAGTCGTCTCACCATGACAAGATGATGGCTCTAGGTCAAGCCGAGAGAGAAGATTCTATATCCCTGATCAAAGAGCAAAAGATGAAACGAGAGAGGCCTCCTTTTCACAAGCTAAAGGTGATGATAAAAGAAAGGAAACTAAAAGGAAAGGCTGTTGTTGACTGGCTTGTCAAAATGCCCACAGTAACATCCTGTACCCCGATAGCCAGCTTCTTCTCGGTAGGGCTCAATGGAAGAAGCTCTAATTAGCTTTGTTGTTCGTCGCGTTCCACTGATCGTGGCCGGGCACCCATCTGGGGCATTTCGGGCTGAAGAAGTTGCTCTTGACTCGGGAGTTCAGGAGCTCGACGATGGGCTCCAGCTTGACGCAGCGCGGCGCCTTGTACTGGTTGATGGAAGCGCCGCGGCTCAGCGCGTAGTCCATGAGCTTGTCGAACGTCCCCTCCTCCACCACCCGCAGCTCCAGCGGCCCGATAGACTTGTCCGCCGCGCGCCCTTGGCGGTACACGCTGTTCAGCGACTCCTCGATCGTCAGGCAGCAGTCCTCGAACGCCGACGGCGGCACCGGCGTCGATCCCTGCAGCCGCAGCTCCCAGAACAGCACGTAGTGGCCCGGGATGGTGCTCGTGTCCGCCTGGCTGGTGTACTCCACCAAGACGGCGCCGAACGGCTCCAGATGCCCCACCGCCTTCGCCACCGCGTTGTGCAGCTCCACCTCGTCCGTCTTGTCCGAGTCTATGCTCAGAGCCACATTCTTCCGGCACACGAAATTGAACTGCGGCGCCTTGTTCTTGAAGCCCGCCACCCTAAGGACGTCCCCCACCCGATACCTGTAAAGCCCTGCCCATAAAGAAGATAACGTAATTCTACGGCGCCGTCTACATTATTTTCATCAGTATATATATAGTACTGCGCGCCGGTAATAGATTATAAGTTTTACCTGCGTATGTGGTAACGACAAGCTCGTATTCCTGGCCGAGCTTGACGTCGACGAGGTCTACCAGGTCGCTGGGGTCAAGATGATCGGCGGCGCAGCCGCCGTTGGTGCGGCGACTCACCGGGAGGAACTCAAAATAGGCCATGGTGGGAATAAGGGTATAGGAGACCTCGCTGGGCTTGCACATGGGGGCGAGGTTGAGGCCGAAGTAGCACTCGGAAGAGGCGTACATGGTGCAGGCGAGGGGAAGACCCCCGCTGTAGTAGTCGAGCGTCGGAATGTACTGCGCCATGGTCCCTGTGACGATGACGTCGATGTACCGGGTGTTTGGCCACAGCCGCGGGATGATGCCCTGCCACGACCCGCCGCCGCACTCCGCCTCGACGAAGGCCGCGAGCTCCGGCGCCGGTCCCCCCAGCACACGGTCGACAGCGCGCCGCACGGAGGCGTCGTTGACGGTGTCGGGATCTGCGGCGCCCGCCCGGAGGTCGCGGCAGAGTGCCGGCCAGTACTTCTCGAGGAAGCGGATGGCGCGGATGAAGCCGGAGGCGAAGACGGCCCCAACGCGGAGCACCTCCTGGCGCTGCGCGAGGCCGCAGAGGAGCTGCGCGTACATGCTCTGGTAGGAGTCGGCGCAGAGGATGGCCTCGTTGGGGCTGGTGTAGACTGTGTAGGGGTCGTGCGGGCGGTGGACGAAGTGGGGGCTCTTGTAGTAGCTGGTGAGGACTGGGCGGGCGAGGAGGCCGCCCGGCGTCTTGGCCTCCGACTTCACGAAGAGGAAGTACATACCCTTCCCTTTGTCGAGTCCCGGAACGAACTGGTTCATCACAGGCATCAGCAGGCTGTAGAGCAGCGAGCGGCGGTCGAGCTCGTCCTGGATCGTCGGCATAAGCTTCCTCTCTCCGCCGGACGTCCCCGAGCTGTGTTCTCAAAAGAAGGGTCAGAGTCTGCGGACTTCGAGTGAGTTGCCATCACGTGATCGGTTGACTCGTCGATCGGGACTCACCTGGTGAGGAACTCGGAAACGGGCCGGCAGCAGAGGATGGGGGAGGTGTCGCCTTGGGCGATGCGGTGGATGTCTTGCTGAAGGTCCTCGTATGTGACGACGGGAACGAGGCGCTTGAAGGCGTCGGGATCCGGCGCCGCAGCCCCCAGGCCATGGCGGTGCAAGTATTCGGCGCCGGAGTTCTGCCTGAGTATCTCGGAGAGAACCCGGCGCTGGACCTCGCCGGCGTTGGCGGTGACGTCCTCTATGAACTGGAGGGCTTTCTCGTGGGTGTCCGGGAGGTCCACTGCAGCCTCGGGAATGGGAGCTTCCGGCATGGTGGCGGTGTCAAGGAACCAAGAGATGTACTCCAGCGGAGTCCTCGTCGGATGGGAAGAAATTAAGGCAGTGGTGGCGGAGAAGGGCGACCGGGGGGGGGGGGGAGCAGAAGCTGGCAAGGCCAAGAAGCGTGACTGGAGTTCCCACCGCGTGATGGCGAAGGGGCAAAGGTAGAAGCAGAAGGAAGAAGCTTCGCTTGAGTACTCGGTGTGTGAGGAAGGGGGAGCATGGCAAGGGTTATTTATAGGAAGGAAGAAGGGGAGTGCGCGAGGCCATGGCTGTACGCCTTTACCCCGCTTTGCTGTGCTTCATAATGTAGACGCCCGGCCCCCCCTCTCTTACCCTCAAAGCTTGTGCCCTATAGGGTTTCCATTGGAGGACCTTATCCTCCCACAAAGTCATCTAGCACGGAGCAGATCCCTGTAATCTACAGAAACATGTAATAATTTATGAGTGTAATAAATATAACGTATCAAATACTATTTTTGTCTAGATCATACTTATTTACGCGTATATTTTAGGTTGTAATGATACTACTAAATATTCACACAGACTCCTCCTCCTTCTATCTACGTATACGAAGATATATCCTCAACTAGCTCACGTTAGAGAGAATACTTAACGTGGAAATTCTCATTCCTCTATATCTTTTTTCTTCAGCTAACCTAAATCTTCTGGATCGGATATTGGTCCGCTCCTTCAGCTTATCTTATCTCGTTCCTGGAGAGATAGAGAGAGAGAGAGAGAGAGAGAGAGAGAGAGAGAGAGAGAGAGAGAGAGAGAGGAGTAGCTCCTGAGTCCTGATTCAAAAGAATCAAAACCAAGATATATATGTCAGCATTAGCTCTACACCACCTATTATATATATTATGTCTTCTTGTCAGGTCAAGCGCTGGCCATGAAGAAATTCGTGGATTAGAATAGAAGAGTGGGCCTCCGGCCGGCCCTTAGATGGGAGGCTCAAATTAGGACTAGTGTTGATCATTAATATTACCATTGGCCACATATATATATACGCTCATATACACATATAAACACGTTGTGATCTTTTCTTGGTGATCTTGAGCTCTTGAAATAGATGAAGTATGTGTGGGAGCGGAGGGTTACATGCTAATGCACGCTTGACAATGGCGCATGCATGTCTGTTTTATGGTTTCAACATCATAACAGTGAGGCTGGTACCAGGAAGCATAACGCGATCTATGTGTACAGCAACGCGATCCGTGAGAGAGAGAGAGAGAGAGAGAGAGAGAGAGAGAGAGAGAGAGAGAGTGTTCACACCCAATACTTCAATTTCATGCAAAGTGTCAATATATAGGGTCCATTTGGTTTCATATAAAATCAAAACAAAAGGAAATCTTTTTCACAGAATACTATTTCCAAAAAAATCAAAAACATTGTTGGTCATTTGGTTGTCCGTAACTAATTTTCTAAAAAAAGTTATCAAACTCCACAACGTGAGCATAATAGTTATAGATAATCTTATTAATATTTATATAATTAAATTATTTATTTATAACAAAATTTTAATAAATAATAAATTAGGTAAATTATTTTGTATCAAGTTATTTTTCATTGAAATTTAAAATATAATTTATTATTTAGATATTAGTCAAATATTTTTATGAAAACAAGATATTTTTTTTATTTTAAATTATTTTTATAAATTATTTTCAATTATTTTGATCTCTGTAAATCATTTTTTAAATTTTATGTAAAATTTTACGATTGTATCCTTATTTATTTACTTCAATATTTAGAAATAATTACTAATATTAAAAAATTTATTAAAAATACTCAAAAAATATATTTTGAAAATTTATCATACACGAACAATTAAATAAAATATACAGTACGTAACCGTTTAACATAAAATGATCTTGTAATTTTTATATATAATAATTTAGTTAAAACAGTTCAATTACCTACAAGCTCAAGTTTCAATTTAAATTTTATTAAATAATTAATTTGTATAATAAAATAACTTTTAATAAATTTTTTACTCTTCTAACACAAAGAATAAAATAAATTTTTTATATACTGAATTAATTTCAACTTGTAAACTTATTAAAATTGATAATATTTATTTAATATCATTTTATTAAATAACATATATTTTTAAAAAGTTACGCCACTGAAAACGGCATCCGCTGAATTTTTACGGATGCCAAAATCCAGGTTGATCTAACGTGAGAGGTATTTTGTTTTACGTGATTTAACTTTTACGTACAACCAAATGAGTTACGTGATGCCATTTTCCCGAAATTTGGCGCATGGGCAGGTTCTGCAGGCAAACAAACGGACCCATAGTAATGACCATCATTTAAAATGCCAAACTTAAAAAAGAAATTAATTTACTAGGAGTGTAAAATGGGTAGGTTTACTAAACTATACGTATTACTTCATAATGAATGAAGATCCAAAACAATGAAGTGTTTCCCGTATTACAAACAAACCTTTGATACAAAATAGCTAGTGACCTAGGATAAACGAATGAATATGTTTACATTTAATAGGTTATTTAGGTCCACTTACCTTACATTTTACCTCCCTACTAATTATTGTAAAAAAATAAAAAAATTGTGAATCCGAGGCAACGAGAAATTATTGGCGGTAAACTTTTCTGCACCCACGTTAATGACAAGACGAAAGCTGTCTGCCTGCTAAGGTACACCCTCTTATTATTGATATGGGGAAAGGGGGAGCTCACAATCATTTGGAGGAAGAGCTGCAATAATACGCCCGAGACCACCCTCTCACAAGCTTTCTTCCACTCGCTCATTTCGTCAGTAAAAAATCGAAACCAGTGAGACCGTCTCGGTCAACTCGGATTTCACGTGGAGATTACTCAAGAAGAAAAAGAAGAGAGACAGAGAGATCTCCGGCTTATTAAAAAAATAGTATTCATTAGACCTGTAAATGGGGCAGCAGGATCCAAAACCCGACCCGGATCCAAAACCCTTAACATTCCTTCGGGTTCACGTTAACCCGAAAATTTTCTTTTTGATAATCCCAATAACCCGTAAAACTCTGTCCCATCATGTTGGAGCTCACCCCGTCTAAGAACCCGATAACCCTTTGAACCCGTCGGGAGAGGGGGAAGGTACTCGGAATCAACTCAAGGAGGCCAAGCGGACGGATCTGTGCTGTCGACCTCATCCTTATCGCCTCCCCCGACGACGCCGATCCTATGATTCCGGTCAGGTTGATGAAGTACAGGTACGACGCGGCGGCATCGGACAGCATCGTCGTGTAGGCCGCCGGTGCCACCAGGCGGGCGGCGCTTCCGCCGACGGTGAGGTGCCCCGTGGCGCTGGGACTGGGGAGGCGGTAGGAGAAGGCGTTGCCGAGGCATCTGGAGGCTTGGGAGACCAGAGAGTAAGGGCTGCGGGTGAGGCTGAGGAGGCTGGCGGCGCCGGCGAAAAGCCCCCGGTTGCTCTGGCCGCAACTGAACACGAAGCTCTAGAAGACAACGACCGGGGACAGCGTCAGTTTCTCCGTCACGAGGAACCCGACGATGGAGGAGTTGTGGCCGTAGCGGATGGCATAGACGCAAGCGCCGCCGCTGCAGCTCGGAGTTCGGAGCTGCCCCCGAACCCGTGAATGTAATCGGAGCCAGGGTGTGATTCGAATCCGATAAATAAATTATTTCGGTTACAAAGTCAATTTTGGATTATGTCTATCGAATTCAAATTCGGATACTAACAAATCCGATCCAAACCTGACCCGTTTACACTTCTAGTATTCATGGACACTTGGGCAGTTTTGGAATCAGCGTAACCATTGGACTAGGCGATTTACAAAGTTACATCTCTTATTCCGCCTAATCGTGTGGAATCATGTGTAACTCCTTTCAGGAGACTCTACCCGAGTGCATTAGAAAGTATGAGTATTTATTATTATTTAATTATTTTAATATACATCATATATTAATTAAAATATAATATAAAATAATAAATAAAATAATTTGAGGTTAAATATTTAAATAAATTTATTATATAGTAAATATTATTTATCATCCAAGTTAATAAAAATATAATATTAAATTTATTTATTAACGTCATACTATTTATATGTAAGTTTTATATAATATTCTATAAAAATATTATTTTAATTTTAATTATATATTATGTAATGTGGTGATGCAATTTAATGGTATATAGTTTAAATATTATACCTAAGAGTATATTATAAGTTAATTAATTATTCTAGATCTATACGTCAATTAAATATTATAAGATAATGTACTTACTATCTTAAATATTATACACATGATTAAATTTATTTTACATTAGCATTATATATTTACTAATATTAAACATTTTTACATTAAGTCATGTAAGTCATATACTACATGCTAAAATTAATATAAAAATTATAAAAATTATTTTATTTACTCGGTACATTTTTTTACAATTTTAAAAATATTTTTTTGCCTAAATATAAAAAATAATTAATAAATATAATTATTTAAATGTAATTATCATCTTAAATATTGTATACATGATAAAATTTATTTTACATTAACATTAAATATTAAACATTTTTACATTAAGTCATATACTACATGCTTAAATTAATATTTTAAGTTATATAAATTATTTTATTTACATGATACAACATGTTACATTTTTAAAAAATATTTATTAAATAAATATTAAAATATTAAAAATTTTATTTAAAAAATTAAATTTTAATTATAATTTATATAAACAAATATTTTTATGTGTTTTATAATATAACAATGCTTACTTATACTATATTATAAAAGTTATTTTATGTAAAAAATTACTATATTTAACTCATGAATAAGTTAAAACCACTTTCAAACAGCTTCAAAACTGCTTTGGAATAAATGTAGTAACTTTTCACTTATTCCACACTTAATCTATACGCTGTTACCAAATCGAAGGCCTCCTTAATCAGGTGTAATTCATTCCATATCAGTTATTTCAGTGCAACTCATTCTATTTCAGTACACTTTCATGATTAAAAATTATATTAAAATAAAAAGTGAACCAACTCATGGCATAAAATTGTCATGTTTGGAGGGATGTGATGATAAAAAGGGATAACTACCATTCATGACCAAACAAAGTGAGGGACCACATGAAAAAAAGAGAGGTGAGACCCTCTTTTTTTGTTTAAGAAGAAAATCACTTTCAAAACATAAAATTGTCAAGATTGTCAAACACCTCTTTTAAAAAATTTTCTTATAATTTTTAAAAATTAAAATTAAAACTTTTGTCATGCAACCAAACACCCCATAAAGTTTACAAAACAGTTATTTTGAACCAAAATTATATTAGCGAACATAGTCATATACTATTGGAAACATTATGATTTACCACAACTTAAAGTATGACACATTTTCAGTAAGTGAAAATGACATTTATGAATTTAAGAGAACAAAAAAAATAATGGTGTTTGCAGACTTCGACGAAGGATATATTAGAGGATGTATAAAGTTGGTAACGTCTAAGGAGGTGCGAGAAAAATAAAAATAAAAGACTAAATTTTTTATTTGTTGTTATTTAAGACGGCCGACTTACTGTATAAATTGATCTTTCAAAAAAATCAATAAAATATCTTAAAAACAATTATATTTTTGCTGGTAAGTATTTAAGTGAGTATTTTTTAAGCAGTAAAAAAAAGAAAAATAGTTTACTAAATTTGCCTGGGAGTTACCGCCACTTGCCGGCAGGCAGCAACCGTGCGGAACCTGCCAGCTGTAGCGGACCGTTGTAGGCAACCGGTACCTCCCGGTAAATCCGCCCGGCCTAGAAATAGTACCTGCGCACCTGCACCACGGTCCATGGATGTCTTCACAAGCACCGGCACCCTCTTAGGCGGGAAAAAAAATGAAATAAAGCAAAACGTAAAAGTATTGTATTCAGAGGTTGGCGCGTTTTGATCTTGGAAAAGTCGAAAACAATTCACTAGAAATGCTAAGTACGAGGTGTCCAAGAGAGTTCATTAGCTATTCTCTTCTATTGTCATCAAGGGTGATCGACCTTAGATCAGACCTGTTACTAATACTTAGAGAATTTTCACCTAATTGAATCAAAATGAATTAAGGCCCGTATGACTGAAATTAAGTACCTAAAAGCTTGGTTTGGTATTAAATTGTTATTGTTTGTGTAGCTACGGGAAATGATGGTACTAAAGATGGAATCATGATGACGGTTTTCAGTTGCCATTGCAAATATAAAAACATACCGATGACGGCTGGAGAGAGACCGTTGTTGATGTTCAAGTACCGGTGATGGTTGCAAAGAGGCTATTGTCAATGCACAAGTACTAGCAACAACAGTAGGAAATCCTTCGCCAGTACTCTTATCAAGGACAACTGAGGCCATCATGGAATCAGTATTAGGTCATTCGTGATGGCTTTTTAATGCCATTGTAAATGAATTTTACTAGCAATGGTGTAAGCCATCGTTATTGACCGGAACTCAACCATTCAATGGTTGGAAGACATTGGCAACATCGTGGCTTTAGGTGGATCATTGACGACAACAAAGAAGCCATCATCAATGTCTCCTCTCTTTTCCCCTTATTCATCCTCCACGCTCTCTCCCTTTCTTGGGAAATTCACATGTACACCTCCACTACAGTGGTTGGCACCATTGCCATGGTCACTATCTGCTTGTGTGGTTGCCACCCGTCGCTACTATCGCTATCACTGCTATCATCATGCCAAGTGCTGCTGTCAGCTATGAAGCTTCGATACTCTCTATGTCATGAGAACGATGTGGGTGCCAACATTGCCATCTCCATCAGTTACCACTGCCTTCCTCGCATCCAAATCTTCTTTTTATGTTCTTACCAACCCTAACTAGTTGGTTTATCAAATTTCTAAGCATATTTTCCACAAATTTATTTTGTTTAGGGTTTGTTTGTGCATATTTTTAATTTAATTTGGTCAAATTGTTGGTTTAGGGTTTATATGATCATGAAGTAAAGGTGATTTGATTATGTTATTTGTAAATGTTTAATTTCTTAAGACTCATTTAAATTCTGATTTGGTTTAGGGTTTGTTAATTTGCTGTAGGGTTTGTCTGTGTATGCTTTTAATTTAATTTGATCAAATTATTTGTTTAGGGTTTATAAGAACATGATGTTAATGTAATATTTTTAGTAAATGTTTAATTAATTAAGACTTGGTCAAATGTTAATTTTATTTAAATAAATTATTAGTTTAGGTACAATGATTGTGAAGCTTATTAGTTATCTTTAATTCACTTTAATAATTTAGGGACTAATTATATATAAATATGCTAATTTATAAGTGACATATAGTTAAACTCATGTTGAAAGGAGATAAAAGCCAAAAAGTGGTTGGTCAGTGATTTCGATTGACCTAATGGTCATAAAACAAAAAAAAGGAGTTAGAATCCAAACCACATCCGGTTAGGCCAATCCAAACCGGTTTAGATTGGCTTAAACGGCTAGAAAACTTCAAAAAGGATATATAATTTGAAGCATGGCTAGTTAGGTCATTCCAAACCAGTTTTTGGTTTGGATTTACCTAATGGACTATACAAAAAAGGGGTTTGACCTCAAAACACTACTTGTTAGGCCAATCCAAATCAGTTTCTAGTTAGGATTGACTTAAGAGGCCATAAAATCCAAACAAAAGAAGAAATAATCGAAAACATGGTCGGTTAAGCCAATCCTAACTGGTTTCTAATTTAGATTAGCTTAAATTGTCATAGAACCCAAAAGAGAGAGATAGAACCTAAAGCATGTTCATTTATGTTGATTCAAACTAAATTTTGTTTTGGATTGGCTTAAACAGCTATAAAACTCAAAAAATGAAGATAAAACCCAAAATATAGCTGGTTAGGCCAATCCAAACTGCTTTCCACTTTGGATTGGCTTAAATGATCGTAAACCCCCTAAAAATGAGATAGAACCCAAAATATGGCTAGTTAGGCCAATGCAAACCAATTTCTAGTTTGGATTGACTTAAACAACCATACAACTCAAAAAAAGAAAAAAGAATTGAAAACACGACCAACTAGGCTAATCCACATTAGTTTTTGAATAAAAGTAGTATTTCGACTTTTTAGGCCTTTCAATGCCAAATGGATTGAGTGTTTATTTGATCTCAACTCTCTTTTTCTTATTTTCTAGAAGTCTTAAACAACATCCTCATTTGAGACTTGCTTCGTCTGGAGGAGGTTCAGTTATAAATAATAATTTACTTGTCTTGTATAATTGTTCAATTTTGCATATATTTTCTTTATGATATACAAAAATATCATTAGTCTAGTTGAGTAACATAGATAAGTCTTAGATAGATATCCCCAATAGATTAGATCCAAGGTAGATTCAAGGAATAGAAGAATTTTAAGACTTTCTTTATAATGAACATAGAACCTATTTTAGATAAGGCCAAAATAATAATTTAATTTAGTGTCTTTGTAAAAGGTGTTGCAATACTTTTGTTTATAACACCTTTTACAAAGAAAAGGTGTAAAAGGTAGACACTAAATTAAAACGATATTTGGGTAAAGGGATTATCGTTTAAAGAACATTTAATGGTAGATGATGTAAGGAATCATCCAATAAAATTTGGTCCAGTGGAAACGATGATTCCTATGACTTAATTTAAAACTTGTCTTAATCGGAACCGAACGGAAAAAACTGAAAATTGATCAAAAAAGGTTTGAATATACCTAATTGGGATTCATCTAATCCTATGGAGAAAAATAAGATGAGCTTTTGAAGCTTTAGAAATCATTCAATTATCTGATCTCCAGTGGTATCCACACAAACTTCATCTACAACAGGTTCTCCCTTCGCATCGGCCTTGAGAACTCTTCCTTAATGGAGCTCCAACAGTCATGGACGTCTTCTAGAGAGAGGAGGAGGTAGGGAAGAGGTTGAGGATATGATTTTCACCTTTGACTTTATAAGGTTTGGCTGAAAATATTAGTATTTATAAAGAATTTTAGAACTTTTATAAAAAGTTAGAATCTTCATAAATTATGTCTTTGTCTGTATACCTATGAATAAGTCCTTATGTGTGTGATCCACTAGACCCAATAGCCTATTTGGTTGAGGCCTAAATAAAATAGAATAAATTTATTTAGTTAAATTAAATTTATTATTCGATGATAGATTAATCAACCTATCGATTTTAAAGGGTAAGCTACATCACATGATCCCAAATAGCTATGGGGATAATCTTATCTCTATTGAGCCTTTCCATCATCAGTTACCACATGGATATAAACCCTCATTCATTCAATGTCCCAGTTAGAAAGAAGTATGTCATCGACTGTCAACTCCTTAATATACTAACTCTATAAAATTCGATACTCAAAATTAGATCAATTGGAAAACTCTTTTTTTAATCATCCTATCTACCCTGATCAGGGATTTAGAGCATTATTCCATAGGACATTCACTATCACTTATTGAGTGTTGTCCACTCAAATATCTTCATTAAGTATTTTCTTGTACCCGATCCATCGTTATACTGAACTATTTAAATGGTGATCCATAAGTCAATGATAAAGTAAAAGTTCTACCCAACAAGGCATCTTTGGTGGCTCAGGTCACATGTCCAACCATGTAACCATGATGATAGAAAATCTTGATCAATAGTGTGGTAAGATACCATTCAGGGTTTCTAATTTAGTCAGTTCAGTAAATTCATTCAACAAATAAGCACCTATATGTGTATCTTAGTGTCTTCACACTAATAACCAATGAGATCGGTCATCCCCATCATATGAGAAGACATCACATACATTAGTTTATCTGAATCCTTGATGTCCCGTCTCAAAGATCCTATGACTGGGAACATTTAGATCATATACTTCTAGATGATCGATTTTATTATCATGATCTAATCATGATTCAATCATTATTACATATGATCAAGAACTTCTTTACGATGTGTGCATTTAATGAGAGCTAGTAATAAATATTTGCTTAGTTAATTGAATGGGATATTTCTAGAAATGTCGAATCATATCATATATGATTAGCTTTCAAGGCATACATTTCTATCAGATGACATATGGCCAAACTAGTGAACGTAACTAAGTCACAGTGAAATTGAAGTTAATTTAATTAAAGATTATGATGTACACTTAAATAAACTACAAGATGAATGTAAACGATGAAGTGACCAAATGTGTTTGAAGATATTCAAAATATTTAGGAAACATCTGGACATAACAAGGATGAAACAAATATAAAACTACAAAAATATTTTTGTTTATTAAAAAATGTAGAACACCTTTATTTAAAGGTTAAAAAATGTATCTATGTTAAAATTTATTTCAAATTGATCCAATTAAAGTCAATAAATGGTCTAACGTAAAAAATGTTTGAAGGGATTTAGCAAGAGTAAGAGGACATCTCTGGTTGGGAGATCGCAATATGTGATAGAAATGTATGCCCTACAAGCCAATCATATACGATATGATTCGACATTTCTAGGAATATCTCATTCAATTAAATAGGCAAAACTTCATTACTAGCTTTTATTAGAAGCGTATATCGTAATGAAGTCCTTAATCACATGCAATGATGATTGAATCATGATGAGATCATGATAATGAGATCGATCATCTAGAGGTATGTGATTTAAATGTTCCTAGTCATAGGATCCTTGAGACGGGACATCAAGAATCCGGATAGACTAGTGTGTGATGTCTTCTCATATGATGAGAATGACCGATCTCATTAGTCATCAGTGTGGGGACACTGAGATACACACATAGGTGCTCATTAGTAGAATGAGTTCACTGAACTGACCAATTTAGGAAAACCTTATCGGTATCTTGCCGAACTGTCTATCAGGTTATTCTTACATCTCAATAGCACGATTGGATCTTTGACCTGAGTCGCCAAAGATGTCTTGCCAGGCGTACTATGTACTTTGACTATTGACTGATGGATCACTTAGTATTGTGGTCCTATATAGTTAATGTATTGGGTATATGGGAAACCCGGTGGAGGCAATTGAGCGGACAATAGGGGATCGTTCACTCTCGGTAGGAGAGAGAGAATGTTCTATGGATAGTACTCTAAATCCTTGGCCAAGGTAGATAGGATAATTGGAAAAGGAGTTTTCCAGTTGATCCATTCATGAGTACAAAATTTCATAGTGTTGGAATACTTAGGGGTTGATAGTCAGTGCCGAACCCCTGACCGACCGGGACATTGTATGAACGAGGATTTAAATCCGTATGGTAATTGATGATGGAAAGGCTCAATGGATGTTATTTAACTCCCCAAAATCATTTGGGATCTTAGGATGTGGCTTGTACCCTTTATGATCAGAAAGCCGTAAAAACTATTATCGGATAACGGTTTTGATTTAATTTAAAGGAATTGTTCTTTTAAATTAATTAAGGCTTCAACCAAATTGACTATTGGGCCTAGTGGGTCACACACAATAGATCTGGTCAATAAGATGAGGGCATGGATGCAATTTTATAGAAGTTTTGGGTTTTTGTGAAAAATTCCATCTTCTATATATAAATGGCTTATGAAGCCAAACCCTAACAAGCCATAGGGCTGGAGCACGTCCCAAGCCTCCTCTCTCCCTCCTCTCTCCTCTAGAAGGTGATCTCCCATGGTCAAGCTTGGATCTGGAAGGATCTGGAGGCCCGAAGGAAGGGAGAACTCGTCTATTGAAGCAGATCGTGTGGATACCGCTAGAGACCGGACACTTGAACGGTTTTCATCAAGGAGGAATGTCCTCTCTTCATCCATGGTGAGAGATTTGAGAAATCCCATGAGGTACTCTCGTTCTACTTCATATTCGGTTTCCGGTTTTACTCGTTCGGCATCGATCAAGGCAAAGATCATGGTTTTATGGAATCAAAATTTTTCCGCTGTCATGTATTGATTCCTTACAATATGCTACCACTCGACGGAATGCATCTTAATCTAGAGTTGATCGGTTGGGTCCACCTTGGCTAGAGGCTTCTCAGCCTACTTCATTCTCGACACCTCAACTAGGTACTTCTTAGCCTACTCCATTGCTGCCACCTTAGCATTCTGGTAGTTTATCTCCACATGCCTTACATATGTATCTATCATAATGTTAAACAACAATATATATTAATAATGTGTTTACTTTTTGTGTTTAATTAGTTTCATCTATTAGACATCATAGAGGTTTTGCCAAATCATATAATGTCATGCAATTAGCATAAGGATAGACCTTGTTGGTTGATTTGGTAGGTAGGTCAGCTATTGGCCCTTGTAGTTCAGATCTTACTACTTTGAGTTTGAAACAAAATGCACTATAATTTGTAGCAAAAAAATTATATCACTCTGCCTCTCGAGAAGAAGGAAGCTATTTTGGTAGATACTAATTATGCACCATACTTCTTCTAATATAGGTGAAATACAAATAAAACATTTTAGGTTTCAACGGGATCCATCTATCAATGCCCAGATATTAAGAAATATAGGTGAAATGCAGAGAAAACAAAGAAATCACTTAAAAAAGGTAATAAAATGGTTTAACTTAATTTTTTTCATTATTGTCAATTATTACTAATAGTTATTATATACTCAGTATTTTGTAGGATATCTGCTCGAGGCCAATCGAAGTAGGCAATGGCATCACATGTGTGACTTATGGGCACAAGATGACCATAAAGTAAAAATAATTTTTCTACTCTAAAACTTGTTAATGTATTTTTTAAAATCTTATTAGTTTAATTGTTGGCACTCAATGATAAAAATAAAGGCAAAAGAGCTCACCTCTTTATGTCTTATAGTTGAGGAACGACCAATATTCATTAACTGTGAAGAGATTTTGTAAGTATTTATTTTCTGTAATTAATTTCTTGTTTAGTTAAAATATCTCAGAGTATGCTGAAATCTATAATCACAAGAATCAAAAGAAAGTTGTCCTCCTACATGTCCCAAGATTTTTTGGATGTCCTAGGCTCACAAAGGGATTGAGGAAAATGTTATCTAAGACAAGGAAGCCAATTGTCAATCAATGGTAATTTATTTTCAAATCTTATTTTATTTATCTAATTTTACATCTTAAATCAAAATCTTGACAGTATGTCTTTGATAAGATAATATGAAATAGTTGATGACTGTTGCAACATTTGAGGAGTCAGATGTTGAAGTATCATCATCATTTGCTCCTGATGATGTTTTTATCAACATCATGGGTAGCAATAGACCGGGCTAGGTCTAATGTGTAGGATGAGATCAGACTCACATCACCTAGTATGGTAAAACTATTATAGGCACTTCTTCAAGCTTCACAATTCGTGAATTAATATATAAAGTGGAAATACTAGAAAAGTAGGTCAATATGATTCTACAGTGTGAATCTCATGTTGACACTTTGTAGCAATAGCTATTGGATTAACAAAAGTCATTTGAAGATAGGTTCGATCATGTAATTCAACAACTTGAGTCAGCCCAATTATTGAGACGAATTGATTCGTTAACATCAATGTCACTAGTCAAACTAAGATAGGAGGATAAGGAGTAGGAGGTTGAGGAGGACGAGGAGTCATTTGATGAAGATGAATGAGATATACTATTCCTTTTTATGGTATTATGAACTCCCAGTTTTGTATGTAATTTAATCAACTTTTATTGAAAGAAATGTGGTTGTAGAACATTATGGGCCTATTTGAATTGTGTATGATGTGATATTTATTTAATAAAATTTGATTGTTTGGGTGTGAATGAATGAAATAAATGGAATGAATGAAATGGATGAATATAATGTAAAAGATATTTTTATTTAAATGACATGTGCTCATTGTGGACCATATTAATATGTAATGTATACATGACATGTTTTTATAAAATCTAGGTCATTGTGACCTATTTTAATAATTTATTTTTTTATTTTTATAATTATTAGCAATGACTACAAACCATCATTATTTATTATTGACAACTACTTCAGCCATTGCAAACAAGTACTGGTGATGGCTCTAGCTCTCACCAAACTAGATAAAAAACCCTACACAGGGTATTCTTATTTGCTTTGGTGTCTAGATAAATCGCAACTTATAATTTAATAGCAATGGTTTTACCGCTATTGTTTATACACTTAGTAGAAATAGTGATTGAAGTTGTCGCTATATTTAGTAGTGAGTGTTACAAGGTAGATGTTGCTAATGTCATTTATGACAGACTCTTTTGCGATGACAAAGTAACAACTCTAAATCCATCTCTAATACATGTTTTTGTGACAGCATATTGGATAGTGGCGATAGCTTGCAACCATCACCATTAACCTTGTTTCTTGTAGTGTAATTTAAATATTTTTTAAAAATTTATGACATATTTATGATTCAAAATTACACATTCAAATTGTTATAAAAAATTAATATCTATGTGATGCATCAAAAAGAGAGGATAATTCTGATTTTTATTTGAATAGAAGTGTGACAACCATTCCATTAATCTTTTTTAGTGGATTTAAACAAGATTATTGCCCTTAAATGAAAATGAAGATATTTTCACTTAGGGTCTGCTTGTTTGCATGTAGAACTAGTTATGTGCGCCAGTTTTTCCAATATCCTCTTCAACCCCAACATTTGTTTACCTGTAAAATAGTAGTCAACCGATTTTGGCATCCTGCCCATTCTACCAAATGCCATTTCGAGAGTCATCTAACATACCAGAAGAGACACGTAGAAGAGCAACATGACGTAAAGATTCATTCTCTCTCTCTCTCTACATAAGGTGGACAATAGTAGATAAATTAAAATATTCAGGTAAAAATAAATAATATTTATTAATTATAACATAATTAAAAATATATAAATTTATAATAAATTTATTATCAATGAAATTAATTTTTAAAAATTAAAAATAAATATTTTAATTTTTTTTTAAAAACAACCAAAATATTAAAAATATTTTCAAGAAAATTATTCTTCTGGATTCCAAATAAGGTATTTGAAATTTCTTTTCCATGAAAAAGTAATTACATGTAAAATATTTTCATCAGTTTGATCCAAATGCACCTTTAATTATATCACTTGTCGAGTTGAATCGACTGGATAACTAGATTCATTTTCCAAAACGTAAATTTGATTGAATACATTTTATGTGATGGAAGTTCTGCTGACATTGGTGAAACGAAAAGACGGAGTTAGCCAATTCTGTAAAAACAATGAGCAGTAGGGTTGTTCACTGTTCGGTTCAACTTGAAAAACCAAACCAAACTAGTACTTTGGTTCGGTTTGGTTTGGTTTGAACTACCGATCGGGTTTGGTTTAGTTTTTAGGACCCTTCAAAACAAACCAAACCGGTAAACCGAATAACCCGAATTAGATTAAATATTTTAGTTTAAGTTATATATAAGATAGTATTTATGTATCTTTTCTTATAACAATAAATTTGTTTTAAGTGTTTTTAAGGTAAAATTAATGTAATCTATAAACATATACGCAAGATTTTAATAGAATATGATTTAAAACGAACACAATAAAATTATATATTGATATATCTACTATACCTTAATAAAATATGGTTTAAATCAAACCAAACCAAACCAAACCGAAGTAATTTACTTCGGTTTGGTTTGGTTTGGGAGATAGTTTGGTTTGGTTTGGTTTGAGAAAAAATACTCAAAAATCAAACCAAATCAAACCATGAACACCCCCAATGAGCAGTACATTTTCCCCCTTGGCATATAAACTATAGTTGTTAAATTGTAAGGTGTTTGAAAGCATAACAAAATTTCTTGAATAAAAATATCGTAGCATACACTTTTTTTTCGTTTATTGTGGCCTCATCCCTTTTTATTATACACGCGTGCATGGTCCCCAACTTTTATCATCATGTGTTGTAAAAGGATTATATTTTTGCTACGCTAGATTTTAATTTAACACAGCTTCATCACAAAACTATATATACACCATATTAATATATCATATGTTGCTAGATGAGTCACCACGCATGGACAACACAACACGTCAAGTACAGTGATCGATCGGAACCCAAACACGAAGGGATTCGAGCAACCATATCACCCCTTAATTGCGCCATTGAAGTGATCGTTCCGTCGTTCGGACCACTCATTGAAATGGCACGCTCATTGTCCACGTGAAGGCAGACAACGACATGATCTCGGACTCGAATGTTTGAAAAATCTTCTTCTTATTCTTCTTCTTCTTCTTCTTCTTCTTCTTCTTCTTCTTGTGCATTAATAAGAAGGATAATTAGGTTAACATGTGATCTGCTCCCTCGAAGAAAAAGTAGGCAGAAGTAGTAGAAGAGGAAGTGCATGCCAACATATATTAATTTAGGTGTTGTGTACAACCGGGGCGCTACATATATATAGCTAGCTGCCAATATATAGATCTTAGAAATTTAAGAATTTTTTTTTCTATGTTTGGGATACTGTAAATATATAGGGTAAATTTATTCATATGATTTTATTTTTGGTCTCTCTCAATATCGAAAATCAAAAAATTAACATACGTTGTACTTAGTCTTACGTCACTTACATTAAGGCAAATAAAGTTCAAGTATATAACTTGTCAAAATACATTAGTAGTTCAAAGCTCAAAGAAGTTTCTAACACAAATGATAAGCCCACAACCTTCAACAAACTAATTTGCTGTTTTCTAAAGGACAACAGAATATTTTTTCTGCTGTACATGACTGCAAGGTTCTTTCCTTCTTGTAAAAGGGAAGGGTGTTGTATTAGAAAGGTAAAACCCCAAGAATACACCATCGTCTATTTTGCGTCATCCTCAACATCTTTATAGGGTGTTTGGTAGCGCTTTTAAATTTAAGATAACCTCATTTTTGAAATAAAGATTGAAAGACTTCTCAATTTTGTTTTTAAAATCAAAACAGTCTAATTTTTTGTGTTTGGCAAAACTGTCACAAATTTTAAAAATTAGATAGTAGTGTTTGGTTATGACTTTAAAATCAAAAGGACTTCTACGACACACAGTACATGTCAATACAACATAAAATATCACAACATCTATATTGTATATAATGTCAAGTAACATGATTGAATAATGAATCCTATACATCAATTTCGTCTACTAACATAATCCTCGATTACCATCTCCCGCCTCTGTAATTTTTAATTGCTGGGTGATGAAACAGAAAACCTGATCGGCAAGCTCCCCGACGGCTCCAAAGTTGCCGGAAACAGGGAAACAGGGGTGGTCAGCCGGTGGCAAAAAGAAAGACCAGCTACGGTGGAAGGGTTGGGAGTCAAAGGTGATGGAAGAGGGGTTTCGGAGGTGAGGAAGAATCCTGGAGCACGTAGGGTGAGGTGAAGTTGATAAACAAACCAAGGATGAAGGAAGCAAGCAAGCCAATACTTACCAGGGGTGAAGGAGATGGCTGGCATTACCGTCCCCCCCGCCGCGGACAAGCTCCCCGGACCTGCCGGCGCGCTGCCGCCGTCCCCCGGGGGGGGGAGGCGGTGGAGAGGGTGGGGTATGTGGTGGGAAAAGGGTTTTTCAATTTATTTTAAAAGACCGGATACTACATAAAACGTCTTTAAACATATAGAAACTTGAATCCTTGAGGTGCTAACCTCCAAGGAGAGTTCCCCCCTCCCGCCGTGGACAAGCTCCCCGGACCCGCCGGCGAGCCGCTGCCGTCCCCCCCCCTCCCGCCGCGGACAAGCTCCCCGGACCCCCGCTGCGGACAAGCTCCCCGCCCGCCGGCGCCGTCCCCCCCCCCCCCCCCCCCCGGACAAGCTCCCGCCGGCGCACCGCCCCCCACCCCCCGCCGCGGACAAGCTCCCCGCGCCGCCGCCGTCCCCCCCCCCCCCCCCCCCCCCGCGGACAAGCTCCCGCCGGCGCGCCGCCCCCCACCCCCCCGCCGCAGACAAGCTCCCCGGACCTGCCGGCGTCCGCCGCCGTCGACGATGAACCACGTAGCTAATGGCGGGTCGCTGCCGATGGAGGCGCCTGGACGGGGGAGACGGAGATGCCGCGGGAGACGCCGGAGACGGAGACGCTGGAGACGGAGATGCCGCGGGAGACGCCGGAGACGGAGACGCTGGAGACGGAGATGCCGCGCGAGACGCTGGACGTGGGAGACGGGTGAGAGAAGACGTGCGTCCGCGTCTCTCTTGAAAATAAAACAACTCCTTTCCTGTTTTATTTCCGAGAGAGCTATTAGGAATAGAACTCTTCGTTTCCAAAAAAAGGGGAGCGGAAAGAAGACGTGACCAAACACCTCTCTTTCCCCATTTTCAAATTTTAGGTAAAAAATAGGAAAAAAATTGCTACCAAACACCCTATTATGCTTCCTTTCTCTTTTATGTTAGGATCATCAATACATGCTGGCGATGGCAAAGAATAGGGATACGTGAGAAACCGACAATATATCAATATTTCATCCCCTCTTCAAACAATCAAAGGACTTTTGTTTTGGTTCTGTCCTCACTAGAGAAAATTACATCTCGCGGTAGTGAGGTATCACTTGGCATTATCAACAAAGAACAAAATAGAGTTTGTGAATGAAAGCATTGTCAAGCCTGCAAAATTTGATTCATGCATAAATCATGGGAGAGGGTAAAAAAGTATGGTGATCTCGTTGCTATCTAATTGATTCCTTCTCAATGGTTGAGAGTATAGGTCATGACAAAATAAACGAGGAAATGAACATGCCAACTGTTTATCATGTGTCCTCTTTTAAATATAGCCTCCATTTTGTGAGCTAATAAATAAAAATTGCTCGTTACTCCATCACCTTTTACCACCATCTTATTGTGTTCTTCAGACCTTAACATTGAGGAAGCATGCATGTTGGTTGGGGCCTTAAGGTCGGTGGGCTCTATTATATTTTTGAAAATAAATTGGGACAGTCTCCAAGAGCAATCTCTGGCATATGTACCTTGGACACATTTCAAACGTAAAATTTTTGTTATCTACTGAAATATTCTTCCCACAACTTCATACTCGCACAACTTCATATTGTCTTTTATGCTCAAGGACAAACAAACCAGACCACTTCCAATCAAGCAAAATAGGAGTGCATTTCTTTACAATTTTTTCTTATTAGATGTATGATGGCCCAACCATGTGGTGAGGAAGAGGGGCCAAGTACTTATTAACTAACACTACAAGAAAATAGATTTTTACCCACCAAAACATTGCTTGTAGGTAAGAATCGATAAATAAAAACAACCTCTACTTATCCTCTATACCTACTGAATTAGGACTCCACAAGTAAATCTATCAATACCTATAGACTACCTATGCATTCACCTCCATAGATAAATATTATATCTGTCAAATCAATCTAAATTGTCTATTAAAAGAGAACAATAGTTCATATATATCCTCTTCTCTCTCCCATCCCACTGTCCATTCAACAAGGAAATTAAAGGCTCAGATCATCAGTAATTGCTCTAAACCCCACCATATCTCCCCTTCAATTGCACAGCCCCAAAGTTTCTTCTCTTTCGAACTCCCGATGCATCCTTCACCTCCTCTCTGCAAACACACCTAATGACCACTCCTCTATCATCTTGTCCACCAGTGGTGCCTACTCTTCTTTGTGAACACACCCAGTGATGACTCCTTCTTCGTCATCCTACTCTGGTGGTCTATGTGAACATCAGATGCTTCCTTCTTTGGTGATCTTTGGGAACTCCCGATGCCTCCTTCCCCCATGGTCTCTATAAACAGTTGATGCTATGCTTTTTCTTTGGTAATCTTTGTTTCTTAACTATATCTTTAAATGATGCGAGACTCAAAAATATTGTGAAATTTTTTTGCCTTGCGAGTGTCATAATGATGATGAATGCAATTTCATGTAAAATTTAAGAGAAGAAGGAGCTCATTGTTGGTGACAACATTACCTGTGCTTGTGTTGCCTAGTTACTTCCACTTTTGATATGCTCCATATTGCATTGG
The DNA here is from genome assembly GCA_036172225.1 of Cryptocoryne crispatula var. balansae. Taxonomy (NCBI): domain Eukaryota; kingdom Viridiplantae; phylum Streptophyta; class Magnoliopsida; order Alismatales; family Araceae; genus Cryptocoryne; species Cryptocoryne crispatula. Next base: position 11,525,354 of record CM069926.1, on the reverse strand, counting down.
ATCGAAGATTCAGAGTCATAAGATAAAGTAAAAGATGTGAAAGATTTGATTTAGCATGGCCAAGTTAAGATTGATGATATATAAAAAAGGATAAAGATTATGATATCACTCAGGAATTTCTCTACCTTTGATTTTTATTGAAAGTAAACTTTAGAAAAAGGAAGAATTTAAAAAGGGAAGAAGCATGCTCGAAAACAAGAGTGAGTTAAAATATGCTCTTGGGCTTGAGAATTTAGAGTGGGCTTGAAGACTCAGGAATGGTTGAAATCAAGAGACACGTGGACCCAAGAGTTGAATGCGGTCCAGAGGACCCAGTTGATGTCGATAGATATAAGGGCCCGATTGATGGTGATGGACATGAGAGCCCAATTGACGGTGATGGGCATGAAGGCCTGATTGATGGTGATGGGCTTGAGGGCTAAATTGATGATCGAGCTCGTGGGACCTAACGAAAGGAGTGGGCACATGGGCTAAATTTAGGATATTGGGAGCATGGTTGGGATTTTGATGATTAGTGATGAGTTTGCAGGTGCCATTGAAGGGTATGGGTGTGTGTGCCAGAAGTTGAAGGAGTGTGGGCATGTAGGCCTAAGATTGATAGAAGGTTTGCACATGGTCCCGAAATTGAAGAAAGATGAGCACATGGGCCCTGTTGTGTCGGAATGTGGGCACATGGACCCGATTGTGGAGAAACGTGAGCACGTGAGCCTAGTTGAGGTGAATTGTGAGCACGCAGGCCTAGTTGTGAAGAAATGTGGGTGTGTGAGCCCGATTTAAGAAAATTGGGGGCATGTGGCCTAGTTGAATAAAAGAGGCATATGGGCCCGATTGGATAAAAGAGGTACATGGGCCCAGTTGATGAAAAGGGACACGCGGGCCTGGTTGATTAAAAGGGACATGTAGGCCAAGTTGATGAAAAGGGGCACATTGGCTTAGTTGAAGGAAAGGGGCATATGGGCCCGGTTGGTGGAAAGGGGCATATGGGTCCGATTGAATAAAGGGGGCATGCGAACCTAGCTGAGTAAAAGGGGCACAAGGGCCCAACTGAAGAAAAGGGGCATAAGGACCCACTTGAAGGGGCTGGAGTATGGTCTGTGGCCCTAAGATTGAAGGATTATGGACCCATGGACCCAATTGATGATTGTGAGAAGGATGAAGTAAGGGTGGTGGCCCTAGGATTGACAGAATGTGGGCCTATGGGCTTGATTGTTGCTCGTGAGGAGAATGAAGCAAGGGTGGTGGCCCTAGAATTGATGAATTGTGTACCCATGGGCCCAATAGCTGATTATGAGAAGAACAAGGTAAGGGTCGTGGCCCTAAGATTGATGTTGAGAAATTTGCATGTCTAACTGGAGGAGGTCCCAATATTCCTTTGCTAAGGTCTATGTCCTTTGAAAGGCTTATAGATTCGATTCCCATTTTCTTGACCAATTTTGTCTCCTTAGTTTCTTTTTTAGGGGCCAATTCAGTTTGACCAACTTCATGAATCAATTCTAATGATTCTAATGGTTGATAAATGCCTAAAGAATCCTTGCCTAGTTTATGGTTAGGTTCCTTTTTTCTCTCAAGCCTTTCAATTGTATGCTTTATTGATGGTCCTAAATCTTTCAAAAATTGAAAGGTCCATTGTGGACCATGATCGTGGAGACCCTGAGGCAATGATTTGTTTCCCATTTCATTGACCAATTCTATCTCATCATTCTTTAATTCAAGAGTCAATTCTTGAAGATCAATTCTTACTTTAGGGATTAATTCCAATGATTGCACTGGTTGAGCTACCACTTGTAAATCTTTGTCTAGCCCTTCATTAGATTGACAATCAACCTCATTTGTGATTCCCCCATCAAAACTTCTCACAATAGGCGTCTCCTCAGGTTGTTCTAAGTCAGAGGGTGTGCCTAGTCTAGGGGATCCTGAAAGGATAGGAGTAGTTGGTTGAGAGTTGAGAGGATCATCATCAATTTGGATTTTGACCTCTTGTATTGATTGATTATGTTCATGATCAGTTGTTTTTGAGATTTTGTATTGGCATGCTGAGGAGTAGAAGTTGATTCCTCTATCGAAGCAAAAATAATAGGAGAAGTTGATTCCTTTGTCACGTCAAAAGAACAAGTGATTGGAGTGACTAAATTTTCTACTAGTGCAAGAGCATGAATGATCAAAGGACTAAATCATCTGCCATAGTAGAAGCAAGAATAATAGGAGTGATCGGTTCCTCTACTGGGGTAACAACAATAAAAGAAATGACTAGTTGGGAATGTGGTGCAACTGACTGAGAAGGAGCCCTAGGTGGTAGGATCAATTGAGGTTCCAATGCTGGTTCAATTAGTTTAGGTAGAAAGGGTTGAATGGTTGGCCGAGGGGTTGTTGGTAAAGTCGGCTTAGGAGCCAAGGCTTGAGTGGTTGCTGAAGGATTGTCAATGAAATGGGCTGAGAAACCAAGGGTTAATTGGTCAGCCGAGGGACCATTGGCAAAATAGATGGAGAACTCAATGGTTGGATGATTGGCTGAGAGGCCTTTGGCAAGGTTGGTTGAGTCAAAAGCTAAGAAACTGGTTTAGGTAATGAGGTATTTGCACAATTGATAAGAGGAGCTTGATTGTGCATAGTCAGTTGTGTTGGGGACAAGGGTCGCATGATTGACTGAAGTTGTGACATAGTTGGCTTGATTAATTGGGGCAGAGGAGTTGGCTGATGATGATGACAAGGATGGAATTGGTGAGGGTTCCTAGGTGGGTGCCTAATACCCATGGGTATGACATTGATTTCTAGCTTAGAGATTGAATCTATGCACTTTCCAGCCATGAGCCTCAATTTATCAGGATATTCCGTATCCTCTTTTGCTTCTCCGATTATTGAATAGCCTAGCCCATATCTTTGCAAGAATTTTGCCTTGACAACATCAATGTCTTATACTTCTACTTGGCCTAGTGAAAGAAACCAGTCTTGGGTTGCACCATCTAATGATTGCCTAAAAAAAATAAGGGTCTTTCGATCATTTTGCCATAAAGATGATTTGTCTAAAAAACCACTAACATGGGCAAAGGGGTCACCTAAGCCATTGTAGTAGTTGTAAGCATGTGTTTGTGATGAAGAGATGTAGATATTAGAGATAGAAAATTCAAGGGTCTCTTGATCAATAGATGATTCCCAGGAGATGGGTGGAGAGGAACACACTGAAGGTGTGCACATGGCACCAAGATAGTAGGAGGTGGGTCGGTGTGCAAGCTGAAGATTGAAAGGAATTGGGGTGACCCAAAGTCGGGCTAGGTAAACTCATCCTAGAGTAAGAAGAATGGGAAATATCATGACTGGTGTGGGAATGACTAGTTTGGGGTACGCTGGATTGAAGATCACGGTTAGGAAGCCATTCATCACCCATTACAGTCTGAATGACATGGAAGACAAGATTATAATTAGCTTGATGTAACTCCCTCATGAATGATTGATGATTGAAAAAGGTATGAACTTGATTATTACGATCTTGAGGAGGAGTGTCATGTGATGCCGAAGTTGAACTTTAGTCAAAACCCCATTCTTGGGTCCTCCTTTGTTGTTCTTTGGCTTATGTGGTGTTGTAGCAATTTACCCTGTCAAACATCTCGCCCGACCTCACCATCATAGGCATGAAAATAATAGTTCTAGTTTTGCCTTAACTAGGTTTTGATTTCAAACAGTTCTTCTTTAATTTTCTTTTGATGGTGTGTTAGTCCAGACCATTTTGCTTTTGGTTGTTGTAGATAAGCTAGTAATTACTAGAAAGTAAAGTTTTTTTTTTGCTATTTTTTGAGAGAGTTTTTTTACCTTTTATAGATGAACAAGTTGGACACAGATTAAAGCAAAGAAATTTTTTTGTTGTTTTGAATTTTTATTTTATAAACAAGTTATGCAAAGACTTCTAAATGCTCACACAATATTTTTTTAAACCATAAATTAATGGATTGTTAAAAATTGTCCACTCAACACTTGTCGGATTGATTCTTATCACTTCAATAACCAATAACCTAAGGTTCTCACAAACTCACGACGAATGGATTACTTGGGTTCTTCGAGTTTTGGGATGAATGGTACAATCAGCGTAATTGTACATAGAGGAATACGTCACGGATGAGGACTTACGGAGGCCTTGATAGAAACATACCAAATAAACTAGAAAAGAATTTCTTAAAAGAGAGGTCAAAATTTACCAAGAAGGTGTTTGGAGGGTAAATGTGTGTTGGGATAGTGAGCTCCCACCTCGAATGCCTTATGGATTGGAACAAGTCCTGTGTCCGATGCAAAAGTAATGCAAGTGAAGAGATGACAAGGAAGAGAAACAATCAACTTATGCAAGCATGGATTAACATGAATAAGATGAAAGTGATCAATGATGCAAATCAAGAATGTGAATGAGATATGCAAGCAGGACAATCAACCATGCAATGAAGAAAACAACTAGTAATTAAAAGGTGGTTTGTGTAGGTACCAACAGAAATTAACAAAAATTAAATGAAATTCATGTGGGGACTAATATGAAAAATAAGATTAAATAGCAAAGTGTATGAGGGAACCAACTTGGAGTAGGTGAAATAAGGGCTGGTTCACATGGGAATTGAATAGGAAAAGAAACTAGTTGCACAAAGACATCAAACAAACATGATTAAAGACATTGGTTGTCCCACTGTGGTCGCCAAAAAGTTGTCGACTCCAAAAATGGATCCCGGTCAGTACCTCTGAAAGGTGAAGTAGGGAGAAACTCTCACCTCAGCCCACACTCACATTGATCCTCGAACTTTTGGCCCTCGGCATAACTTGGGCTTCAGGGAGACAGTTTGGGTTGTGTGAGAGGAGAATGAGAAAAACAAGATTAAAAGAAACCAAAAATAAAAGATAAGATGAAGTAGAGGTGAAGAAAGGTGGTCTTAGGAGCCATGGGCTCCAAATTAAATTAAATGAAATATGGAGTGCTCGAGATATGACCATGTGTACCTTAGTGCTAGAAATGGGTATTCGGTTCCATCTCCTTTGTTAGCCGGTCATTGAAGAAGAGTTCTCAACCGATGCTAGCTTGATGTACCTGTGCAACTAGAAGACAATAAAACAAGTGAAAGAAGGACTAGAATTGAGTGAAGTGTAGTAACTGTAAAGAAAGTGACATAGAATTGGCAATCGAAATATAAGTCACCAGTTTCAAGATTAGTCCTAACCCCTTTCTTAGTTTTTTTATGATATATGAGATGATGAAAATCTAAATAAAAATGATGTATAAATGATGTTGGATGAATGAGGAAGAAGTAGAAGCTTGAACGGATCAAACTAGAGCTAAAATAGTGAAGATATCACTGATATGGTCAACCTGCACATAGGCGGGGGTAGGGTACCCGCACCCTGGGTTTGAAGGTGCGATGGATGCGCCCTTGGTTTGGGAGCACAGTGAACTCTATCTAGCGCGATTTCGATGCAGAGCTCACCACGGACAGTCCTGACATCAGAATTGAGTGATGTTTGTTGAACTTAAAAAAGAGGACTTAGAGTGGAAGATTCTTTATGTTGAAAACTTCTTCAGTAAACATCCTTAGAATCCTATAACAATCTGTGAATATAAGGGATGCCTAGAAATGCATAATCCAGCACACAACCTAGCAGCACGAACATGGTGCATAGACTGCCACGAGCAACACAGAAGTCAGAAGAGACTTTTGTTGTTTTAAAATAAATATAGCTCACTAAGGGTGATTTACGATGAATACAAGTTTGCTTGAATTTTTTGAAAAAGGGTTAGAATTTACCTAATAACTCTGATGCTAGAAGGTGAAGATCTGGGAACCACTGGCATGATGTTGATGTAGGATGTGCTATGGGCACCACATATGTTAGAATTAGATGATTCTTATTGTAAATAAGATAAAACTTACTTATGAACAGTTTATATGAAGACTGTATGAGCTGAATGTATCGGGAATTATATGAAAATTGACTAAGAATGTGATGGCAAAGAAATAAAGACTCTGGATCCGTCTGTACAACGCTAGTGTAAAAGCTGCTACAAGCCCAGGAGACGTCAGAATTGATCCTCGTTTGCTGGAGATGAAAGAAACTTGATGAGAAACGCTTCCTATGAAGGTGGCCTAGCCATAACATGCTCAAGAAAATCTGTGGAAGCTGATGATCTACAAGACAACATGACAGAGCATGGATTGGCTTCTCTCTCACTTTGGGATGATTTTTGGACACCGAGATGAAGAGAGAATGACTTGGGGAGGTTGGGACGAGCCTAGGGTAGCAGGAGGATGAGAAGAGTAACCTTCATTCATTGATAATAGCCCCAAATTTATAGGAAATTTTAGATTGGTGCAAAACTAGGAAAGAATCTAGACACGCCCCCAGATCAAATGGTGGGTTGCATGCCCTCAAACTAGGGGTGCACATACCATGCCCTCACCTTGAGGGAACGATGGCCATACCCCCATCTTGAGGGCACGTTTACACTACAGCTGCCATTTTTTGCTCAAAAGCTTTTAGAAACTTGCCGAAATTCAAATTTCAAGAATGAACGTGCCCCCAACTTGGGGACACGGTCAAAATGAACACTTTTGAGGTGGAAACCTTCCAAAATATGTTTGAAAAGGCAGAAAACAAGGCAAAAAATCTAGTTTCTAGAACTGGATGCACCCTTGGTTCAGGGGTGCACATCTTGTGGACTTGGATTGGGGTGTGCATACCGCGCCCTCGGGTTGGGGGCATAGTGACCGTGCCTCCAATTTGTGGGCGCATTTAGTTCTCTCTCCTGCATGCCTACACTTTGCAAGCCATAACTTGCAAATGGAATGTTCATTTTGACTCTTGTTTGTTGCGTCTAAAAGAAGACTCATAAACACAACCCCCCAAAATAGTAAACCAGATGGTACAAATCCCAAAACTTTTGTATGGGACCTTAACTTTTGGTTTATCCTTTCAATGGTGCCGACAGCCTCGGTAGTGATATGAAAGACTCAGTATCGATCAAAATGTCCGAAAATCATTCAAAAATCTTGCAACAACCAAAAAGACATAACGCAAGGTCCGAGATGGCTATGAACGCTAAAAACACCATTTAGAAAGATGTGATAAAAGCCAGCATAATCATGTAATAGCCACAATGATCTGATGAAAACCAATATGTACAGAATTGCACGAAATACACGCGACGTTATTGCGACCCTCAATTGAGCATCATTAAGCATTGGTGATCGAGCGAATTTTGCATTTCTGTGGTTAATGCATGGATCTCACTTGAAGGTTACGACTTTGCTCAGAAATCTTCAGTCCATTCTCAATTCAATTGATAAGTTCTTGACTCGTCTGCCGAGGTCCTTAGCTCATCTCCACAAGGTGATTTTGATTGGATAATGGTCAAATAGAAAGTATAGCCAATGAAATAAGAGTCTTGAGCTCTAAATCATGCAATTTTTTATGTCTACACTACAGTCAAAGAAGATGAATTAGAGTATGGTAAAAATCATGTTGCTAGCTTTCATGTTGAGTTTGCTACATCGAGCAATTTAGTGTTCTCTACTGGTAGATATGATTGGTCGATGCCATCACCAACACTTGTTATTCAACCTTCTATATTTAATGAAGGCAAAGAACCTTTTCTTATCGACCTTATGACTTTTGCTCAATGGAAAACTAATGTCCCTATTGGGCCTATGCCCTCAATTGAAGCTTAGGGCATTGTATACGGTGGGATGCAACATGTGTGTAGGAACTTCTTAGGAGATATGAACATAGGTGTAGAAGTAGGAAAAGAGAGTGGGTACATCAGCTTAGGAGCCATGGTTCAGGGAAGTAATGCTAGTTTGAGACTAGTAGTTTAAGAAACTTTTAATGCTAGTTTGGGACAAGTAACTCAAAGACCTACAAATTTATTATGATATGATAACAAAAGAAAGGACCATGTATGGATAAATAGAAGCGAAAGGGCACAAGAAAATTAATTTGGTACCAAATGGGCTCTTATGGATCAACCTCTAGAAATGAAAACCAAGAATCAACTAAAGTTAAAAGTAGATCATATATAAAATACCTGCCTCTTGTCAATGATTAGCTTGCTCCCATAGAGTAGTAAAAAAGCTAAATAAAACTCTATTTATGCCATTTTAGAAAAGGGAAAAATTATTTTGATTATTTTTATTGCATTTTTATTATTACACTAATTTTATTCTGATTTTGAATCTGCTATTGAAATTCAAGCAATAGAATAATTTGACTTAGGCACTCCATTTCCAACTATTATGCTAATATTTTGTATGCATTTTGTATGTTAATGTAATTTTTCTAATATCAATTATAGGCACAAAGAAAAAAAGTCAAGTTGGTAGATTTAAATGGAGAGTGTGTTGCAAAGGGATTTCTTATCAGTGATGACTAGCCAACGTGGTGATGGATAGATACCTTGGTGACATTTTTTACGAGCTATTGTTTATAATTATTAAGATGCCAAATTCCCCACTCTTTGTTAATGATGATCACAAGAAAATAATGCAAGATGCCATTGAAAGTCATCTACTTTTGTGAATAGACTATGTAAGTTAAAGCTAGATACACATTTATGGTACACAAATAGAAGATTGCATACTCATATTTTTGTAATTTTATTATCGTAACATGTTTTCAAGATAGATTAATGAATATTTCTATGTATGTGGAAAAGCATTCAAAAATGTAATTCATGAGTACTTTGGTTGTGGTGGATGTTTAAAACTCTTAGAACTTAAGTATATTTTATGTACACATGTTGTAAATGTATATTGTGGATGTTTACTTTATTAAACGAAAAAGGGTTGTTAACTAATTTTTGTATTATTTAGCAAACCAAACTTAATCAGTTGTTAATGTGTTGTTGTGAAACAAAATGAATTGACGTTTACATGTGTGAATGTTGAGTTTTGTGAAACCAAATGGGCTATGGTAATGGTAGGTTGTGAGTGTTGAGTTTTGTGAAACCAAATGGGCTGTGGTAATGGTAGGTTGTGAATGTTGAGTTTTGTGAAACCAATCAGCTTGTGGTTTATAGATCCTTTAGATCTCATGTATAGCAGGTTGTGAATGTTGAGGTTTATGAAAACAAATAAATTGTAGTTCAGAGATTCTTTCTATCTAATGTATAGCTAGCTATAAATGTTTAGTTTTTTTGAAACCCAACAAGTTGTGAATGTTAACTCAATTCTTTTTGAAATCAAACATGTTGTGAAATTCAAGTGGATTGTGTTGGGAGTTGATGTTATGTTTGGATGTATTTATTGTGAGTTTGTTTTTTATAGTGTGTAAATGGAAGAGATGTAAATTGTGTAAAAGAAAGAGGTGTGGGTTGTATAAATGTATGTGTTTACCTACATATGCTTAGATTCCGTAGGTAAATGTAATATGGACAGTCAATTTATAATTGCTTTTTTTTCAGATAATCACTTTTACCCATGGGAGTGTCCATAAGTACAAAAAGGATTGTCCGTATGCATAGCCTTTTTTACACTTTCTTTTCCTATACTTTTCAGATAGGAAACTAAAATTTACCTACTAGTGTATAGTCCGTAGGTATAGTACATGCACTATAACTATTGACCTATGTTCATAGGTAGGTATAGTACATATCTTATACCTATATTTTCCCATAGGTAAAGTTTTTACCTACGTGTACTAGCCCCATGGAGCTTCCCACGGGAGAGTCCATGGGTAAATCTACTTACCTATGGAAAAGTGTTCTACACCTATGGATTTCTAGCATAGGTAAAGGCCAAATTTGGTGTAGTATATAGTAGATGATTAATTTGATTTATTTAGATATATATGCTCATTTTTAAGTCACAAATTTTGGAGTTGTTAAAAACTTCATTACAAAGTCATCACTACTACTAATGCCATTATGATTGATAATGAAGCAAAATTGTTTAATAAGACCATCTAAACCTTCGTTGATCAAAATTGGGTCACTAGAGCGTGACCACACTTGTATCCGTATACACACCAACGAAATAAGATTGTGGGAATAAAACATCGACATATTTTAAACACTTCTAGGGCACTATATTTCGATGGCAATTTACCAAAATCGTATTGGAATTGTTGTTTAAACCACTAACCAAAGATGAACCCACAAGTTTATCAAGTGTCTCACCACATGAGGTTGGCTTTATTACTACCTTAAATTGTGCCCTAGCATATCTTCTTATCAATTGATTATGTGAATGAATCTAATAGAACATGTCGACAATCTTGGAATCTAGTGACGTCTGCCTTGTTTGGTTAGGCTGCAACATATGTGAAATCTACACCTTGATGTCACATTTTCATTCTATCACCATTCCACTCTTCTTTATTTTCTTATGCTCACTTCTACTATGCTCCATGTCACTCTCTTTCAAAGCTGATGCCAAAGTGAGGCAAGCTGTAAATAAGCCAAATTAGCTTAATTATGGACCCTAAAACTCATGCTTTATGCGTAATGTTTAAAATTCACTTTGAGAATTAAATAAAACCTGATTTTTGCAAAGTGGATACCAAGCTTAGGTGCTCATTGTATGCATGTAAATTTATCATAGTTGAAGAGCTCTAAAACTATTGTTTTATGAAGTATATTCAAGTATCTCATGAATGTGAATGACAAGTTAAGACTAACGGAACATGATATGCCAATGTAAAACATTTTAGATATTTGGTTGAGAGTTGAATTTACTTATAAACTCGCAAATATGTTGCATATGTTATGAGTGCAATTTTCATATCTATGCATATATAATTCTTCATTTTATCATTTTGGAGCTACCCAAAAAAATCTACATTATGTAATGATTGACTAAATCAGTTGACTAGCCCAACAACCGTGATTCTTCCCAGGGGGTCACCCATCCTCTGAGGATAACATGCTTAACTTCGAAGTTCTTTCAACTCAACTTCCAAAAAATGGTTAACCAGTGTTATTGTAGTCCACTGATTTAATTGCTTAACATATTCATAAATTGGGGTATTACAATCTATCTCTTTTAAAGACTTGACGCCCTCATCAAGACCACACACATCACATATCACATACCCAGGCGAGTCACACCAGACCTTCCAGCTGGGTTATGCTCTGATACCATATGTAATGACCAACTAAATCATTTGGCTGGCCCAACAAGCGTAATACTTCCTAGGAGGCCAGCCATCCTCAGGGGGTAGTACACTTGACTTTGAAGTTCTTTCAACTCAACCTCCAAAACATAGTTAACTGGTGTTGAATGATTTAATCTCTTAACATATTCACAAACTAGGGTATTACACATTACATTGTTGATGTATGAATTATGGGATACAGTAGACTCATGCAAATTTATTTAAATTGTACGATTATGTAGATAGTGATTGGGGAAATTGTTTAGAAGATCTCAGTAATACTAGCTTAGCCAACATTTTTAGCTTAATATCTAGAACAATCATTTGGAAGTTGGAACTCAAATAAGTAATCAACAATAATGCAAGAACATGTCAATAGCTATAAATGAGTAGACTTCTTGAAAACCACAAATGCATGCAAGATGGTGTAATTAAAATTCTTTGTGACAAAAAATCTAGTATTTCATGGAAGAACAAATCATGTTGACATAAATCACCGTTTCATCCATGAGTTGGCAACTTTAAAAGAGGATGGAGTTAAAATTGTTGCAATGCACAAATGAACAAGTTCTAGATATTCTTACTAAATCATTGGGCATGAAAAAAATTTATTTCAGATCATTTCTTGGAGGATGTAACATCAAATTATTGAACAATGTTGAAGATTGATTCAATGAAATAGTGAATACTATATATAAGTGTGCTATATTTTTAGATTATGTTAGTGTCGTAAAAATAGAGAGTGAATCCCCTTAGTTGCCTAACTAAGAAGAGTCTCTCAGTTCCTTTCACAAAGAGGGATGATTTAATGTCTATTTAATGATGATTAATGGTGAGTCCCATTTTAAATAATCATTAAATCATTATCTCTTGTGAGAGGATTGAAAGACTTCCTTCAATTAGATGAAAAAGGGGATCCGCTCTCTAAAAATAAGAGTTAATTGTTGTAAGTCTGTTTAAGGTGTTCTATTTATGACTTAAACGGTAGGGTTTTTTTCTTTCTCCATAACTCACCACCTCCTACTCTTTGAGCTATCGCCGAAAAGCTCTATTCTCAAGTAGAGAATCAGAGTTAAGAATCTTTTTTACGATGCTTATCTCTATTTTTCTCCAAAATGAATTACCACGCCCGGCTTTTTTTATCTATTTTTATCTTTTTTACCTTTTTTACCTATTTTTATCTATTTTTCTCCAACATTCTTTTTTTTAAGAATCTTTTTTACGATGCTGTGCTCTATTTATCTCGTCTTCTCGGTTTTCTTCTTTATCCCCTCGGCAATGGATGCAGACGTCGACCACGGAGCAGAAAAATGGGCTGCTGCAATTCGACTTGGTCTTCACGCATCGATGGGCGAGAATGTTAGAGCACAGCTCGATGTAACAGCACACGGTGCGGTGCGGCGCTTCTGCCACCTGTTTGCTGACCACGGCGGTGGCGGCTCATAAGAAGGAAGGCCGTGGCAGCGAACGGAGAAGCAAGGGGTGCTGAGCACCGACATGCCCTCGTGGGGTTGCTTGCCCTAATATCTAGGTCTCTTGCCGTAACGTGCATGCAAGCGCCAATACTCTTTTATGGATAATAATTTTGACTGGATGTAATGAATAAAAATATTATTGGTACAGTGACGAGAAGTTGCTCTTCTTGATTGATGGCTAAGATGGTGAGAGCTCTAAATCAATCGCTAGGTCCTCGTTTGAATGATCGGCATCAGAGCGCCATACTAGTCCAATTAGGTTAATGTCGTCAGACAGTGAGCGAACCGTATCTCCCATCTAAGAGATAGCGGTGCCACCTATGATGGAACCATGTCGAGCTTGGTCAACAAGATGATTAAATGCAAGTGGGGAAGATGATCAGAGATGCATGCATATGGTGTATTTAAATATTGGCCTCGTGTGAGAAGATTCGACCTAAGAAACTGGAGTGTTCTTCATCTGAACTAGATTAATATGTGCTCTCTAATAGCTCTTGTTTGTGTGCATATTAGTCGTCGTCCAAGGTCATCTAATGCAATACCATGAAAAGTCATCTTTATTCAAGTTTATTACCGTAAGGGGTGATTCAATTATATCCAACATGTTCTAAGGGGTTGGTGTACAAGATTAATATTCAGATGAACTTGATTTATCCTTTTATTTTAGGTCAAAGTCGATATCAGGAAACGTTGTAGGATGCATTGGTTATGCAATAACTAAATTAATTAATAAAAATATACCATCAGATGACCTTTATTCTAAGATAACCCCATAACCCTAATCTCTTTGTCATGGGCAGCTGCAACTTTCTTCGTTGTATCAAGTATAACGTTGCATATATCATATACTTAAATATCAGATACATATCTACGTACTCATTGTCCCTTAACTATATTTTTTATCGGACAACACAAATAATTTGTAATATTACGTGTATTTAATAAAAAAAATTTTTAATATTAATTTATTCCCTCTCTCCCCTATTTATTTCCCTCCCTGCCTCCCCCATCGAAACCCTCCCCGCGCCGCTTTCTTCCCCGCGAGAAAACCCTACCTCTCCTTTCTTTTCTCCCCTCGGTTGCGCTGCCTGCGGCCCGCCTCCCCGCCTTCTTCTTTTCCTGCGAGAAGCCGCCCGCCGCCGCGCTCTGCCGCGTGGCCTGTCGACGCGAGACGCCGCCCCGCCGTCCTCCGTTGACGCCGACCGCCCCCTCGAGTTCGCCGCCCGGTCGCGGTCTCGCCGCCCACGCGCTCGCCTCGGCCCCCGCGCCGAGTGACGCCGCCGCGTCCGCCTCGGCCACCGCGCGACCGCCGCGTCGTCGCCGCCGACCCGCCTCGCCGCGCGCGTTGGCCGCGTTGATGCCGCCATCTCCTCGGTCGCCGCCCGGGCTGCGCACGCGCGAACCCGCGTCGCCGGCCGCCCACCGCCCTCCTCGCCAGCCCCGTGCGCCCACCTCGCAGCCGGCCGAGCGCCACCGCCCGCGTGCGCCGCCTGCGCCACCCGCCGCGCGGTCACCGCCTTGTGCGCCCGCCGTGCGCCGCCCTCTCCTCCGCGCGGTACTCTCTCCTCTCTCCTATCACTCTCTCTCCTATCAACTTCTATTCAACTCCATAGATCATGATTTCTCTTCTAACCACAGATGTTAAGGACACCTACCTGACTCAGTTTTTCGACGCCGACGCAACCGCGGCAGTCTCGTCGCCAAATTCTATTTCCTTGGATTTCTGTGCGCCATTTGCCATTGCCGTCAAGGTAGGCGTCTCGGCTATCCTTAGCACTCTAATATTTTTATTAAACCGTAAGAATCATGTTTAGATCACCAGGATTAGAATATTGTAGTTAATGGGCTGTTTTGGTTTTATTAGCATGTATAGTTAGAGTTAGATTAATTTGTCTAGATCGTGCATGCTTAGATTAATTCGGTTATTCAAGTATGCTGGTCATCATGATAGGTTGTATATGTTTAGTTTAGCTAAGTTTAGCATTGTTTGCATCGCGGTGAACCTTAAGTATATATATCCCGATTTGTTAAAAAGCCGATGTAAGGTGTAGGCATATGTTGATAGAATTTAGTTTATTTTTCTGTTATGTGATAGATAGTTCTGTTTAAGCATGTAATTATCATGTTTAGGTTATAAATTGCCTGATTCCATGTATATGCATTAGTTTGTGCTAGATTGTGGTGTGGTATGCAAATATGTGGTGCATAGAACCATGGGTGTTCATCTATGTATTTCATGTTTGATTGCCAATTAAATGTTCCTGTTTTACTGTCTGAGTTAATTAAATGCTTGCATGGTGTGGAATGTGGTTAGTGCAGTGAGCTGCATTGTGATGGAAATATACTTCACCAGACTATGGTTCGGTCCTGTGGGCAGCAGATGAATTAGAACAATCTGGAGCATCCTTCGATCCCAGATACCGCGGTTTATCCTAAGTACTCCCCTGCCTATGGGGTACTATGGGATTTAGTTACTATATGTTACTTCCTACTATATGGTAAATCTGGTGCTAGTTTTGTGAGGTAACTGCATTTATCTGATGGAGCATGTTATTTACTCAGACAGGTGTCTAGTTGTGTAGATTGGCATAGATGGTATGTTATGGTTGTGTCATTGGTTTTATGTCAGGTCTATGTGTTCTGGGCAGACCTAGAGTGGTTTAATGTGTAGGTTATGTTGATCTAATGCATTTAGAGTCTAGTTATCATATGGGGTAGTTGATTGATTTTGTAATCAATTAATTAAAGATATATGAATAGTTTACACCCTATGTATTAAATCTGATTTTTAGGCTTATTATATCGAATACCACTAGAAAGCATTAGTATAGTAGGGTAGTTCGGGTGTAAGACCTACTGAGTCTGTGGTGACTCACCCCTTCCATTATTAAATTTTTCAGCTGAGTTCGAGGAGCCTCTTCCTGAGGAGGACTTTGGAGAAGATTTCGAGGAAGACCTTGGAGCTGATCCAGAGCAGTTTGAGGACCCAGAAGACGAAGGGTTCGGTGACGAGTGATCACCTCGTTCTATCTAGGTTGCTGAGTTTTTCCTTCTATTTGTTAGTTAGTAGTTGTTTGGTGTGATTTTCAGAGATTGTTTTGGACTATGTGTTAAGTCCTCTTAGTGGTTTAGATTGTAGTTATTAGTTGTGGTTACTTGGAGTTTGAATGTGATTGGAACATTACAGGTTGTTTTAATTATTCGGATTTGATGGTGTTAATTTTGGTTTGTTCTCCTAAACTGTCCCGATATTCCGGATTTATTTTCCGCTGCGCTATTGTATATTCCGGGTCGTGACAGGAGTTGGTATCAGAGCAGTCTTCCGGCCTGAAGATCCTTCTGGATCTGCCCGGATGCATTATTTGGATTTAGGAGAACAAAGTTTGATCTAGATCAAGTAATTTTGGATTTTAGATGGAATTTAGATCTTTTTGCATTATTGGAAGTTATATGTTGGAATTATCTGATTGGATGTTTACTTCTTGGAACAGGATGGCCTCCAGGGGTTACAACCGTAGGCGTGGAAATGGCGATGCACGGAATGTGCCAGAGATGAACGGGGATCAGCAAGGTCGTCGCCAGCAAGACTTATCTCAGGGTGGAGACCAAGCACCAGTGCAAGGTCAGGTTGGAGGTCATGCGCCAGTACAGGTTGGAGGTCAGGTACTAGATGCAGCTGGCATCCTGGGTGCCATTCACGAGCTCTTCCGGTAGTTCGGGCTCGAACCGAGGCTCAGCAGGGTAGGGCACAGCAGCAGAATGCCAGAGCAGAGAGACCTCAGGTCAGCACTTTGGAGGAATTCAAGAGGCTGGGTCCACCAGCTTTCTGTGGCGAGAGGGACCCGGCAATGGCAGAGAACTGGTTGAGAGAGGTTGGCAAGATCTTCAGGGCCATGCAGTGTCCGCCTGAGGACATGGTCCGCCTTGCCGCTCACATGCTATCTCATTCGGCAGGAGCTTGGTGGGAGTCCTTACTCCGCACCCGTTACGCTGAGGTAACAGAGGCTGACATCGACTGGGAAGACTTTCTCGGAGTCTTCAGGGACAAGTACGTCCCCATGCACATCAGAGATGAGAAGAAGATGGAGTTCCTACTTCTAGAGCAGGGCAGCATGACCGTGATGGAGTACGAGAGCAGGTTCGTTGAGCTAGAGGCCTATGCACCGAACCTGTACGAGGAGGAACGCGAGAGAGCCAAGAAGTTCGTAGGTGGACTTCGTGGAGCTATCAGGGACAGGTTAGTGTCCAAGGTCTGGCGCAGCTTAGCAGCAGTATATGAGGCAGCTTGCAGGGTAGAGCAGAGCATGGGAGCCTACAGACAGCCTTCTCAGTACCAGAGGGCACCAGCTCGTACTCAACCCCAGCAGGGGGTGGATCGCAAGAGGAAGAGGACAGCGTATGAGCTACCTTGTACCTTGTGCAGAAGATACCATCCTGGCACCTCTTGTCACCGCAGCAGTGGGCTCTGTTTTGGGTGTGGGCAGCCTGGCCACTTGATTGTAGATTGTCCCAGTAGGGGTAGAGGTGCACCACCACCAGCAGCATAGATCAGGGAGGAGGTCCGTCGTCCACAGCTCACCCTTCCAGCACCTCCTCAGCGCCAGGCACCCCAGCAGCAGCGGTTCGTGCCCCAGCAGCGACCAGCGCTGCCTAGGAGGCAGTTTATAGCACCTCGGGCACCACGAGCACCACAGCCACCACCACGCAGTGCCCAGGCCAAGGTGTTCGCCATGGAGCGTCAGGACCTTCCAGAGGCAGCCAATGTGGCAGAAGGTACCCTTTTAGTTGCTGGATATCATGCTAGAGTATTATTTGATTCTGGTGCTACGGATTCCTTTGTTTCCTTCCGGTTTGCTACTTTCCTGTTCAAGTATTGCAAGCATGAGGTTATTGAGTGTAGTCTAGTCAGTGTTAGCATGCCATCTGGGAAGTCAGTAGATGTATCTTTTTGTATGCCCCAGTGTGATATAGATATTAGTGGTTATGTTTTGAGGGCACGGTTATTTGTGATTGAGATGGAGGGCTTTGATGTCATGCTTGGGATGGATTGGCTGGAACATCACCATGCCATCCTAGACTGCTTCAAGAAGAGGGTGATTTTCCAGATACCTGGAGGTGACACTTTCTCTTATAAGTGTCCTAGCTATGGCAGGTCCAAAATGTTGATCTCTGCTTTGAAGACTTCCAAGTTGATTGGTGCCCAGTGTGAAGCCTACTTAGCTTGTGTTACCAAAGTAGAGGAGTCTGGAGTTAGTCTAGCATTGGGGGATGTGGCTATAGTTAATGAATTTGTAGATGTATTTCCAGATGATTTGCCAGGTTTGCCACCACCTAGGGACATTGATTTTGCCATTGATCTTGTCCCTGGGGCTGCTCCTATTTCCATTGCTCCTTATAGGATGGCACCTGCAGAGCTGAGAGAACTGAAGAAGCAGTTAGAAGAGTTGCTAGAACTGGGTTTCATTCGCCCTAGTGTGTCACCTTGGGGTGCACCAGTGTTGTTTGTCAGGAAGAAGGATGGATCACTGAGATTGTGCATTGACTACAGGAAGTTGAACCAGTTAACCATCAAGAACAAGTATCCCCTGCCTCGCATAGATGATTTATTTGATCAGTTGCAGAGTGCTAAGATATTTTCCAAGATTGATCTGAGATCAGGCTACCACCAGCTGAGAATCAAGAAGGAGGACATTCCCAAGTCAGCATTCAGGACCCGGTATGGCCACTACGAGTTTCTGGTGATGCCTTTTGGCCTTACCAATGCACCTGCAGCATTCATGGGTCTGATGAACCAAATCTTCAGAGAGTACTTGGATCAGTTTGTGGTTGTTTTTATTGATGATATTTTGATCTACTCTGCTAGTGAAGATGAACATTGTCAGCATCTAAGGGTTGTTTTGCAGACTTTGAGGGAGCACCAGCTCTATGCCAAGTTCAGTAAGTGTGCCTTTTGGCTCAAGAGTGTTAACTTCTTGGGTCATATTATCTACGAGGCAAAAGTGTGCGGTTGATCCAAGCAAGGTGGAGGCGGTACCCGGGAACGGCCTACCAACCCCACTGAGGTGAGGAGTTTTCTTGGTTTGGCAGGATACTACCGCAGGTTCATTGAGGGGTTTGCTTCCATATCAGCCCCATTGACTGCTCTAACCAAGAAAGGAGGATTCAAGTGGACAGAGAAGTGTGAAGAGAGTTTCCAGTGCTTAAAGGAGAAGTTGACCACGGCACCTGTTCTCGTGCTACCTTCTGGTTCAGGAGGTTTTGTGGTCTACACTGATGCTTCTAGGGTTGGTTTGGGCTGTGTGCTTATGCAGCATGGTAGAGTTGTTGCCTATGCTTCCAGGCAACTGAAGCCCCATGAGAAGAATTACCCTGTTCATGATTTAGAGATGGCAGCTGTAGTTCATGCCTTAAAGGTGTGGAGGTATTACCTGTATGGTGAGATTTTTGAGATATTCACAGATCACAAGAGCTTGAAGTACATATTCACTCAGAAGGACCTGAACCTGAGGCAGAGAAGATGGGTGGAGTACATGAAGGACTATGACTTTAGCCTGAACTACCATCCAGGGAAGGCTAATGTTGTAGCTGATGCACTTAGCAGGAAAAAGATGATGGCTATGCAGTTGCACCAAACTTGGGAGGGATTGGAACTATTAATTGATTGTGCACCCAGCAGGGAAGTGGAGAACCTAACATCCTTCTTGGCACAACTTTCTATTGGGTCAGCTTTGGTGGACAGGGTGAAAGAAGCTCAAGTTGGGAACCAGGCAGTGCAAGATTTGGTCAGAAGGCCAGATGTCTCCAAGTATGAAGATGGTACAATCAGGCACCAGGGAAGGTTGTGTGTGGCAGAGGATGTAGAGTTAAGGCATGATATATTGGCAGAAGCTCATAGATCCCAGTATGCTATTCATCCAGGGGCAAACAAGATGTACCAAGATCTTAGGAGGCAGTTCTGGTGGGAAGGCATGAAAAGAGATGTGGCTGACTATGTATCCAGATGCTTGATTTGTCAACAGGTGAAGGCAGAGCATAGGAAGCCAGCAGGACCACTCCAGCTACTAGAGATTCCAGAATGGAAGTGGGAGCATATCACCATGGATTTTGTCATGGTTTGCCAAGGACCAAGAAGCAGTTTGATGCCATATGGGTAGTGGTGGATAGACTCACCAAGGCAGCTCATTTCTTACCAATTAAAGAAGCCCAACCGACAGAGAGCTTGGTGAGATTATACTTTGATGGAGTTGTCAAGTATCACGGAGTACCTGTCTCTATAGTGTCTGATAGAGATCCCAGATTCACTGGAAGAGTATGGAAAGGATTGCAGGATGCCTTGGGCTCTCAGCTCAAGTTCAGCTCGGCATATCATCCCCAAACAGATGGCCAGTCAGAACGCACTATCCAGACATTGGAGGACATGTTGAGGGCTGGAGCACTGGAATGGCAGGACAGTTGGGACTTGCAGCTACCACTCATCGAGTTTGCATATAATAACAGTTTTCACTCCAGTATTGGCATGGCACCGTTTGAGGCCTTGTATGGGAGGCCGTGCAGATCACCTCTTTGCTGGGAAGAGGTTGGAGACCGCAGTCTAATTGGGCCAGATTGGGTACAAGATAGCAATGAGAAGGTCAAGTTAATCCGGCAGAAATTGCTTACTGCTCAGAGCCGCCAGAAGAGTTATGCTGATTTGAAGCGCAGAGCTGTTCGGTTTGAAGGTGACCATGTGTTCCTGAAGGTTTCTCCT
Organism: Cryptocoryne crispatula var. balansae; assembly: GCA_036172225.1. NCBI lineage: Eukaryota > Viridiplantae > Streptophyta > Magnoliopsida > Alismatales > Araceae > Cryptocoryne > Cryptocoryne crispatula. The sequence continues at coordinate 11,505,023 of CM069926.1, read as the reverse complement.
TCGAAGGGAGTTATTAGATTTGGTCGGCGTGGAAAGTTGAACCCAAGGTATGTGGGTCCGTTTCAGATTGTGCAACGGATTGGTGAGGTTGCTTACAGGTTGGCGTTGCCCCCGGCAATGGCGAGGATACATCCGGTTTTCCACGTCTCTCTACTTCGGAGGTACGTATCAGATCCAACCCATGTCATAGATTTCCAGGAGATCAACGTACAGCCGAACCTAAGCTTTGATGAGAGACCGGTCCGGATCACGGACCGGATGGTGAAGCAATTAAGGAGGAGGCGAATTCCGATGGTCAAGGTCCTTTGGAAGCATCACTCGTCGGAAGAGTCGACGTGGGAAGTGGAAGAGGATATGAGGCGTCTACACCCGCAACTATTCGGTTAGTTATTTTAATTTAATTTTCGAGGACGAAAATTTTTATTAGGAGGGTAGATTGTAATATTACGTGTATTTAATAATAATAATAATAATAAAAAATTAATATTATTTTATTCCCTCTCTCCCCTATTTATTTCCCTCCCTGCCTCCCCCGTCGAAACCCTCCCCGCGCCGCTTTCTTCCCCGCGAGAAAACCCTACCTCTCCTTTCTTTTCTCCCCTCGGTTGCGCCGCCTGCGGCCCGCCTCCCCGCCTTCTTCTTTTCCCGCGAGAAGCCGCCCGCCGCCGCGCTCTGCCGCGTGGCCTGTCGACGCGAGACGCCGCCCCGCCGTCCTCCGTTGACGCCGACCGCCCCCTCGAGTTCGCCGCCCGGTCGCGGTCTCGCCTCGCCCACGCGCGCTCGCCTCGGCCCCGCTGCCGAGTGACGCCGCCGCGTCCGCCTCGGCCACCGCGCGACCGCCGCGTCGTCACCACTGACCCGCCTCGCCGCCCGCGTTGGCCGCGTTGACGCCGCCATCTCCTCGGTCGCCGCCCGCTGCCACGCGCGAACCCGCGTCGCCGGCCGCCCACCGCCCTCCTCGCCGGCCCCGTGCGCCCACTCGCAGCCGGCCGGCGCCACGCGCCCCGCGTGCGCTGCCTTCGCCACCCGCCGCGCGGCCACCGCCTTGTGCGCCCGCCGTGCGCCGCCCTCTCCTCCGCGCGGTACTCTCTCCTCTCTCCTATCGCTCTCTCTCCTATCAACTTCTATTCAACTCCATAGATCATGATTTCTCTTCTAACCACAGATGTTAAGGACACCTACCTGACTCAGTTTTCGACGCCGACGCAACCGCGGGGTCTGGTCGCCAAATTCTATTTCCTTGGATTTCTGTGCGCCATTTGCCATTGCCGTCAAGGTAGGCGTCTCGGCTATCCTTAGCACTCTAATATTTTTATTAAACCGTAAGAATCATGTTTAGATCACCAGGATTAGAATATTGTAGTTAATGGGCTGTTTTGGATTTATTAGCATGTATAGTTAGAGTTAGATTAATTTGTCTAGATCGTGCATGCTTAGATTAATTCGGTTATTCAAGTATGCTGGTCATCATGATAGGTTGTATATGTTTAGTTTAGCTAAGTTTAGCATTGTTTGCATCGCGGTGAACCTTAAGTATATATATCCCGATTTGTTAAAAAGCCGATGTAAGGTGTAGGCATATGTTGATAGAATTTAGTTTATTTTTCTGTTATGTGATAGATAGTTATGTTTAAGCATGTAATTGTCATGTTTAGGTTATAAATTGCCTGATTCCATGTATATGCATTAGTTTGTGCTAGATTGTGGTGTGGTATGCAAATATGTGGTGCATAGAACCATGGGTGTTCATCTATGTATTTCATGTTTGATTGCCAATTAAATGGTCCTGTTTTTTATCTAGGTTAATTAAATGCTTGCATGGTGTGGAATGTGGTTAGTGCGGTGAGAGGCATTGTGATGGAAATATACTTCACCGGACTATGGTTCGGTCTGTGGGCGATGAATTAGAACAATGCGGAGCATCCTTCGATCCCGGATACCGCGGTTTATCCTAAGTACTCCTGCCTATGGGGTACTATGGGATTTAGTTACTATATGTTACTTCCTACTATATGGTAAACTGTGCTAGTTTTTGTGAGGTAACTGCATTTATCTGATGGAGCATGTTATTTACTCAGACAGGTGTCTAGTTGTGTAGATTGGCATAGATGGTATGTTATGGTTGTGTCATTGGTTTTATGTCAGGTCTATGTGTTACGGCGTACCTAGAGTGGTTTAATGTGTAGGTTATGTTGGTCTAATGCATTTAGAGTCTAGTTATCATATGGGGTAGTTGATTGATTTTGTAATCAATTAATTAAAGATATATGAATAGTTTACACCCTATGTATTAAATCTGATTTTTAGGCTTATTATATCGAATACCACTAGAAAGCATTAGTATAGTAGGGTAGTTCGGGTGTAAGACCCTGCGAGTCCGTGGTGACTCACCCCTTCCATTATTAAATTTTTCAAATTGAGTTCGAGGAGCCTCTTCCGAGGAGGACTTTGGAGAAGATTTCGAGGAAGACCTTGGAGCCGATCCGGAGCGAGTTTGAGGACCCTGTGAAGACGAGGAGTTTGGTGACGAGTGATCACCTCGTTCTATCTAGGTTGCTTTGAGTTTTTCCTTCTATTTGATAGTTAGAAGTTGATTGGCGTGATTTTCAGAGATTGTTTTGGACTGTGTGTTAAGTCCTCTTAGTGGTTTAGATTGTAGTTATTAGTTGTGGTTACTTGGAGTTTGAATGTGATTGGAACATTACAGGTTGTTTTAATTATTCGGATTTGATGGTGTGAATTTTGGTTTGTTCTCCTAAACTGTCCCGATATTCCGGATTTATTTTCCGCTGCGCTATTGTATATTCCGGGTCGTGACATAATTCGTGGATATGTTCCTTCTTCATAATTAATAAATACTAAATATATATATTTTTAGTCATCAGATATAATTATCAATAAATGTCTCTGCCCAACTTTTTTGTTGTTGTTCGTGTCATAGTTGGTGAACGTCACCGTCTCATTAGAGAATTTAGGTTGTCTCTAAAGACAGTGGAGGGTACTCCTTCTCAATAAACACAAAAAATAAGATCCACAATATTTTGAATATTGATTTAATCTGTGACAATCATCCCTAGTTCGAACTCGAAATGTCCTTCTACGAGAGGAAGGGGCATCCTAGCGGGGAACCCAACAATTTCTCATGCTTATCTCGTCGGTTGACATATCCCTAGTTTTATGTATTGTTGCGAAGGGCAAGATCAAGCCAATTCAATGCAGCACTACCTACGTCTGTGAAGTGTTCACCTCTGTAGGCATCTTTATACACTTCACTTCAACTTGTACACTTACATTATAATGAAATATGTTCTTTTAAATAATTTTTGTATTGTTGATATAAATAAGTATTATGTAATGTTATATTTTTTAAATCAGTCTTAAATATGTCCAAATGATGTTGCTTAAATTTAAAATATAATTAATTTATTCTTTAATGAAATAAAAAATGAATAATAATATTATTCTATTTTTTAATGTTTAAATAGTATCTACCTTTACCGTCTGAAAAAATATTTACGATAACTTATTTGATTATATGGTAAAGCTATGTGTTGAAGTGGTGTGTATCTAATGGGATGTTTGATTGTATGATAATAAAATTTTTATTTTAATTTTTAAAAATTATAAGAAAACTTGTCAAAAGAAATGTTTAACAATCTTGACAATTTTATGTTTTGAAAGTGATTTTCTTCTTAAACAAAAAAAAGAGGGTCTCACCTCTTACTTTTTTTCTTTTGGTCTCTCATTTTATTTGGTCATGAATGATAGTAACATTTTGTTGTTATCACATCCCTCCAAATATGATAATTTTATATCATGAGTTGATTCACTTTTTAATTTAATATAATTTTTTATCATGTACAAAAAAAAAATTATCATGCAATCAAACATCAGGAGATGGGCAACCGAAGGACAACTGCGGCGACCCGCACATTCAGAAAGAAATGCATGTTAAAGGTCAACGCTTGAATAAATTGACTCCATCATTGTCGTCCTGATCAGCGATCTCTGGTACGAGCCCATATGGACGCCAGACAAGCAACGTGCTATACAGAGAGAGAGTCACCAAGTGGTAGACATATAATAAATAATTTTGGACAATGATCAAGTTTCATTTCTAAAATAATTCGAGTTTAAACAG